>JACAZH010000013.1:3600000-4295930 GCA_014462675.1 Mycena sanguinolenta
GGCCCAGCGGAACACGGAGTTTCAAGGTTAGTTCCTGAAAACATTTTTCAACAACAGCCCTGGCATCGGTAATATTGTTTAATGCAGAGATGGCGATTGTCAGCGCGCCACGATGCCCTTTGACACAAGTGCCATGCACAAAGGTCCCTTTCGATGAGGTTTCCAAGTCGCATTCTCGTACTCCTGATCACAGTATTGGGCTACCCATAGGAAATCCAGGACTCCGTCTAGCATAAGCGGAATGCTGGAAGTCAGAGTCTGGGCAGTGACTGCAAAGAATGTTATATGGTTCACTATGAGTGAAGCGAGATGCGATAGGGTCCCGCCAGCCCCCTCAATGAACGCTTCAAGTGCTACGGACTGCGCGAATCTAGCGGCTTTGAAGAATCGACAAAGAGAACTGCACCCATCAATCCGTGTCAATGAATCTTTGACGTCAAAGAGCAGCACCCATCCCCGTGCAACTACGAACTGAACTCGTGGGTTTGTCTTGATCATCTCGACCATTTCGCTCTCCAGGAGAAGTTGGTTCATGAGGCGAAAAAGGTTGAGACATATGCGTGTCTCGCTTGCGTGGGGAATTGCCTCCCGGTACGTGTGCATAAACAGGACCCACTGCCAAACACGGGGCCACAAGCCCGCACCTACTCCGGGAGGGAGTTCGCCGAGGGTGCGCAGAGCGTCTAGTGACGCAGCCGCCCTGGCGATAAGTCCTATGACAGAACTTTGGTGAGCACTGTCGGAAGAGTCCGGGTCCAAACGGCACGGCTCTGGGATTGTCCCGGGATCCAAAAGTGTGTAAAACACCGGGAGGAGGAGGTCCAATTGAGATATTTGCGCCCGGGGATCCCGTACCAAATCGCATAATCGAGTTAAGTCTTTCGTCGAACCGCTAATAGCGGCAGTCGCAACTTCCTGACGGCATGGTAAGTGGCGTGTAATTTCGAGAATGAGACCGCGAACCTGGAGGTATGGAGGAAGACGGGACAGGTTCTCTACAGCGAGTGCCGGGTGCGAGGTCATGGCGGGGAAAGTGATAGAGGATCAGTGCACAGCCATGATTTGACAGATGCCAAGCGCTGCGTTACTGTACTCAGCCATGTGTGATCGCACGCAGTAGCTTCTTACATTCTTGCTCTCTCACGCTCGGCCATGGGGGTTGAGTATATTGAGGCCTTTTCTATAGCCTCAAATATTCCTGTGTTTTTTAGAGATGAAATGTGGAAGATACTGTAGTATTTCATTCAAAAGATAAGTCACGTATGGAAAGCAAGAGCACCACGCTGATAAGCGAACTTGCCGATGGTATGATGAATGATGGCCGTGCTCACCAGTCATCAGGACCCCGGGTAGTGGCAGAAATGATGTGGAAATGTTGGTTGAATGCTTGTCGTACTCGTTGTCATCCATAACACAACCAGAATGACACCATAGTCAAATATTTTGAAACAGTAGGACGGACAAAATCAACCCACCTGCCAATCTGGGTTCGACACTCTGATCAACCGCATCCCGTTCGATTCGGCTCTCTGGCTTGTATTTGCGATGTCATAAATTTTCTTTTCATCGGAAACCGAACAAACCAGATTCCTTCAGTGAATCAATTCGAACACTATAGCTTGAATTCAAACTCAATGACATTCAATTCAACGTTCAATTTCGCTCAGAATACTTCGGAGAAGAGGCAGAGATGCGCTGGGTGCGCATCGGGACCCAGTGTTGCTGGTATGGTCTACGTAGCCCGGGACCGATTCCCTGTTCGACGCGGAGCCTTGCCATACATCTTCACTTTTTACTTCTTTCAATAGAAACAGAGTAATTCCTCTGATGCCTGAGGGTTGAACAGTGAAGTGTTATATTTATTTTGTTTCACAGCCAGACCCGAGTTGGGGGTGCAGTGAACTTGCGATTGAACTTCAGGTTAAAGATCTTTGCTTGAGAAGGGGAAAAAAGCCACATTCTGAGTTGCACCTATGCAAGTGCAAGGCAAGGAAGCGATCGGTGCGCATCGATTTCAAATGTACAAGTCTAAGAACTTGCTCCCAACATCTTGTTCCGAAACCCCCCGCTCGACCTGGGACCCCGCCGTGGTCCGCAGAGGTGCGCCTTGTCTTGTGAAACCTGCTTTTGGATTCAGCATCACAACAACTTCGATTCAAAGCGCACAATCGCAGGCAAAGGTTCGAAAGAGATTGAAGAACGCGAGTTGAACCTTCCTTCCCAATAAAGAAGCCGTTCACCCCTTTCTTTCAGCGGGACGTCGGGCCGCGTGTCCCGACGGCATCGCACCTTTTCTGGCGGGTGACAAGGACGCGTCTTCAGGATCTTCCTTGAACGAACGTTAGGCACCACAACTCCGCAAGCACCCATGAGGAAAATAAGCTGAACTCATGCGCGTATTCCTGAGCACCGTGCGCGGCATCGGCCGGGGCTATCCTGATCGACTGCGTCGCTTGATCGCTGATGAACAAATGACTATCTGGATGCAAGCTGATGCGCATGATGGACGCTAACGGATTCCCAATAAAATGGCGGGCTATATAAAAAAAATCTTACTGTGTAGTTGAACTGTTCTACTTGTATCTTGCCTCCAAAAAAATGATGTTTGTGACTACTCGGGGTCCTGATGACCGGTAAGCATGGCCATCATTAATCACGCCATCGGCAAGTTCGTTCATCAGCGTGGTGCTCTTGCTTTCCATAGTCACGCGTCACAGGCCCCCTCAACTTACGAAAATTTTTCGTAAGTCACACCATTTCTGGAGGGCCTTACAAAGGATTTCGGAGGGATCAACACTCAAAAAGGCTCCGGAGCAGCCTTGCGGGGCTGTATTTGTTGGAGTTCGAGTTCGCCGCTCTCTATCTCGGATGCATTAGTTGCTTAGATTCAGGCCACAGGTACCGTGCCCTCCCCTGAATTTATTGTGTTCCGGGGCGCTTTCCCTTCCTTTTGATAAATATAGTTTTATTTGGTTTAATTAGTTCATGACGAGTTGTATAACTACGCCGTACTATCTAATAAATTCCCCGTGCGTTTGCAACGGGTTCACTGCTTATCTGGAATTGCCGTCCTTGATTCCAACAGTATTTACGAAAAATTTTCGTATGTCACGCCAGCTCTCGGGTCCTTACGAAAGGGTCAGTTCGTAAGGCCCTGTCACAAGCCAAACCCCCTCATCAATTGAACGAAATACTACAGTATCGGCCTCCCGAAGGTGGAACCAAAAGTGGAATCAATTTTGGCGGTCAATTCGGCAGTGTCACAAAATTACTTATTTGGTTTTCCCTGCAATTAGAATTAATGAGCCCAATGGATTTTACTCAGACTTTGCTCGCTCTGAATGAACAATCCTCCCCGTGTTGCTTGAACCTGCCAACAGTAGTGCAGTGCTCTCGTGACTCGGACATGTCTCACATTGCCACGATGCCCAGCTTCCTTTATCTGCATTGTATCTTCTAGCCTCGACCTGAGAACCACCCACCCCGTGCACTCGTGTCGTGTGTGTGTGAATTCCATGTAACTGTAACGCAAGTACGTTTGAGTTTGATGTACGTTTGACTTGACGGAATGCAATGTAGCCAGTGGGGAACTTTTTTCCGCGGCCTCGCTCGTTCGGCTTAACGCACAACACAACACAACGAGAAGCCCGCCGACCGACACCGACGAGCGTGCATGCAGCCTTTGACGAGTAATATCAACAGTGCGTGGAAAACTCGATGTTCGTAGTATAGTATATATAGTATGCGTACGTACTGGACACAGGTATGTACATAGCTCGGAGCTCAGCTTTTGCGAAGTGCGATTGGCGAACGAACGAACTAGTGTTGGTTGTCGTTTTCTCGGCATCTTGGGCTCTGGACATGGATCATTGATTGTGCCGAGCTGGGAACAGCTGCGAACGGAACGAACGACCTCGGTACTTGAGCTTCAGGAAGGCATTCGGATACTCTTTTCTTTGGGCACGCACGCACATACATATGTAAGTGCAAGCATGCGGAACGCATGTCGAGCGGCAAGTGGGTAGACACGGTATTAGTAATCAGAGGACAAGGACAGCGGCAAGTGGTGCTGCGATGCGAGGGGTATGTGGTATGTACATGTACTTACTGTACCGTCCCGCGGCCGACTTTCGTTGTACATGTACATGTCCGGTCTGCTTCAGCAGTGACACGTTGATCGTGCACTAACGTAACACGCTCACTTGCGATTTTCCTCGTCTGGCTATCCGGTCGGAGCGAGGCGTCGACATGAATCCCCGGCGAAGATATATCTTGGTTCCTGGCAGCGCGATGCATGGCGTGCGATACCGCGCTGCGGGTGGTGGATTGCATTGCGCCGTCGTGCGACAGTGCGCGACTGCACCAGTGCCGCGGCGAGGGCGGGCGGCGCAATGCCAGTGGTCGACGGAACGGAAGGGAGGGCAGTGCGGCGCCCGACGGTGCAAGTGTGCGTCTCCCTTCTGTGCTGTGCTGCGCGGTGTTGGAGTCTTCCATCGTCGCACGCACCAACGCTAACGCTAACGAGGCGGGGCGGGGGTGGGGCTGGGGCAGCGCAGCGCAGTCATGCCCGAAGCCGAGTCGTGCCAAAGCCAAGGAATGACGATGACGATGACGAGGAAAGAGCAGCGACGGCGCAATGGCGAGTCGAGGGCAGCACGAACGAACGAAGAATACGTATACGTATGGACGTGCCAGCAGCCTTGCCCTGCCCATTCGTCGTGTGCGCGCATGCGCGAGCGAGCGAGTGAGTGAGAGTCGGCCCCCGGATGCGATTGGTAAGTATTAATTCGTCCTGGCCCGGGACCGCGGGGGAGCGAGGCTGAGCGCTGAGGCCGAAGAACCAGAGCAGCGCGCGCGCATGCGGTGGAGGGAACGATGAATCCCCACCCTACCTGACGAATGAAAATGAATCCTCACCACACTTGACGAATTTACGAAGCACGGGGAATGGAATGGAAGGGCGCATCTTGAGGTGAGGTGAGGTGAAGATTGGGGCGGACAGACAAGATAGAGCTAGCACAGAGCACAGAGCACAGAGCACAGAGCACAGAGCACAGAGCACAGAGCACAGAGCACAGAGCACGGGGCACAGAGCATGGAAGCAAAACGCACGAACTCCATGGGATGGGCACGGCTCTGTCGTCGAAGCTCAACAAGGTGGATATCGCTGAAGGTTGACGACGTGGGAGGGAGGATGCAGGTGCACGCGGCGACGCAGAGTAGAGAGGTACGGAAGAGGTGGCCTCGCGGGGGATTCCTCTGCCCGATGCATGCCAGCGCCGAAGCGCCATGGTACTACGTTGCGGTACCCTGCGTCGCGTCGCGTAAGTCAGTGGCTACAGGTGCAAGGCGGCGGCGGACGCGGACACACGCCACTCTGGTGTCGGATCTGGAATCTGGACGCGATGGCCCTGCAGGGGGGGTGGGTGGGGGCACGCGGGGTCGATGAAGCGTCCTGGTACATTGCGGGCGAGCGGGGCGAGCGCGTGTGCATGGGCACGGGTACGAGTACGAGTACGGGTGCGCAAGTCGACCTCGGAGGGAAGCGCATGTCGATGTCGGCGGGAAAGGGACGCCCGCTCAGCGTAGTCTTGTTTTTATCGCGGGGTCCCGATCGTAGTGCGTCACTATTACCTAAGCTTAGCTAATCTTAGCTAATCCGGGCACGGCCGAAACTCCTGCATTCAGCCCTCCAGAGCAATGAGGACACATAATTTGCGGCCCTGAAAGCAAATTGAGGTGTCGGGAGTGTCCACAATTATTTTTGTGAATTTTGTGCAAATTCTTCGTTGCATCGCAAGACGCTGCCAATGGCACGGTTGAATCACGTGCTAGAATCGCGTCAAAACGCGCTGTTTTGCACCGCCATTTCTCGTCCCTCTTTCGATATTCTGAGTAGATAGAAAGTTAGAAGCATTGAATTAAAGTTATACGGAACATAAATTTCCGCAAACTGGGGGTATTCTGTGCAAAGAGAACAAAATCGGACTCTGATTAGCTAAGATTACCTAATAGCGGTGGACTGCGATCAGGACCCCGCGGTAAACAACAGACTTTATATAGCGAGGTACGAGCGTTCATATAAAGCGTCTGTCTACGAGAGACTACGCTCAGCGTGCGCCGGATGCCGATAGCCGCAGTGCGGGTGCGAGCGATGGTGTGCAGAGGCGTTGTCGTTGCCCGCGGGCAGCAGCAGGAGGGGTCGGGCGAGGAGATCAATCGAGGATGACAACAGGCAAGGCAAAGGCAAGGGGGCGGTGGCGGACACGGGATGGCTGAGGAAAGCGAAAAGCGAAAGGAATGAAAGGCAAGGGAGGAAAGCACTGCACAAGGTCGTCAACCCATGCATGTGTGCCTCGCCAACCGACCACGCGCCACTCCCGCCGTCTGCCGACGCGCCTGGTACTGAGAACGCCGCGCGATGATGGATGCGTGTGGAGCTGCGCACCGCAGCGAGATAGCAAAGTAGCACAGCGAGGTACGAGTAGAAAAGCGGCGCAACAAAGGCAGAGGAGCAGGCGCTAGTCGGATGTGGGCATGGTAGCAATGCCAGGGATAGAGACGTACGTACGATGTGTCTGGAGCGCGTGTAGGGAATGGATGTGATGTGTATGAGTGCGCGGGACCTTTGCCTCCGTGCTATACCTGGGGCGGCGTCGTGCACTGCGTCCGTGGACGAAGAGGATAACTCGAAAACATGCAGACCGGGGAGCAAGAGGACGGGGCGCACGAGAGCGAAAAGGAGAAAGGGAAACTGGGGAGGCGTCGCACGGCCGGAGCAGAGAATACTATGGAGATACAAGGGGACAGAAAAAAGGACGAGAAAGGAAACAGACGCACCTGGCTGCTTGGAACCACTCCCGCTCCTGGCCCGTCCTCGTCTCCGCCCCCGCCCGACGTTGCGCGCCCATCATCGCGTGCACGGGACCGACGCGCTCCTGGTCAGCACGATGAGATGATGGACCGCGGATTGCGTGAAAGAGCGGGTCTTCAAGGCTTCGTGTATCGGTCATTGTGATGCATGGTGGAGAGAAGCGCGTGTGGCATACATAAGCGCCATCTGATGCCATAACCCCGGCCCGGCGGTCCGGTGGCCCGGTGGCGGTGGCGGTGAAGTTCGATTTGCGCAAAAAGCACGGTTCGCAAATTGAATTTAGGCGCTGCCGCACAGTCCAAGTTATGTCGCGACAGTGCACCGGGGAGCGAGCTCCTCTGATTTCGGAACGCGATGCACGATTGAATGCAGAGCATACCGTACCCGTACTGATGTTGTGCGCTGCGTGCAGCGGGGTTCCATCCGGCGCAAGTATGCATGCACAGTGCACTGTCCGGGAGGAAATGCCGGCGACGGCACTGATCTGCGCTGAACTGGGCCCTCCCTCCTACTAAGTATTGTGCTTACAGTCGCAAATCAGGAAGCGAAACGCTCAGCTTCCGAAGGTGATTGCGACCACAAATAAAATTACATTTTATTATATGGACGGGGCTACTTCTTGGCTTTCCAGTGAGATGAAACTTTTGTGTGGCTTGGCGCATTGGTTGTGGAGACAGAGGGCGATTATTCTGGGAAGTCAAACTTTGTAATCATGAATAACATAGAAGCAAGACACTTGCAAACAATCTCGTACTCCCCAGCCATACTTAGAACTTGACAATGCGGATTGTTGATATCCTTATTCTACGACCTCAAAAACCTCATCTTGGAATTTGGTTTACTCTGCAAACATGAGTTTGAATATGGATGGGCAAGTGCCGAGAGCCAAATACTGACAAATCAATGACATTTAGGCTCTGCAGGAATCTTGAGGCAGTCCTTTTTGTGGAATTAGACTTTATCAAGTGTAGATTAATCTCCTAAAATATCGAGCCCACAATGTTGGCTGAAGTAGGAGAACAGCAGAGCGTTTCGCTTTCCGGTTTGTCACTGTATATCACCTTGCATCAGGAAAACCCGATGAAGCCATGGCTACTATGCAGCACTATGCAGCGCTGTCAAGCGCTGGGCAGTGCTGCAAGGACCCCTGTTTATCCCTTTAGAACTTGGATCCCGAAAAAGGCCGATGGGCCCATTTTTGTCCGAACCGGTTTTGGGCGCAAAGGCCAGTTTTTGTCCGAACTGGATCTAGGTCTTCCATGCCGTAATACGCCAAAATAGGCAGTTTTGGCTCGCACGGCGCAAAAATGGCCTCAAATTCCGTTTTCAGCCTGTTTTCAGCTCATTTTGGCCGGTTTCTGGACAAACAAAGATGTCACCACCAAATTTCGTCCCATGCAAGGTTAGTCGCCCCGGCTCGAGAGCATGAATTTTGTCCGAACCGGACCTAACATGTCGCACCGCAGACATTCATTTTTGTCCGAACGGCACCTAGGTTTGAGGCCAAAATCGCTCAATTTTTGTCCGAACCGGGATCAAAGTTTCAAAGGGATAAACAGGGGTCCTGTGCTGCATAGCAATCATAGCTTTAATTGGTTTTCCTGATGTGATATCACCATGGCACCAGGCTGTGCATTTATGTTATGAACGCGGGTCGCCATCTCGGGGCTTGTCAACGGCGTGAAGACGTGTAGGATAAAGCCTACGCTCCAGTCTGGGTTTCGAGCTGCTTCAACAAATTCCCTTCTCATGTATTGTGCCGACTCTCACTCTCCTTCGAAAAATCTACCTCTTCATGCACAGGGCACTACCATTAACAAGACTTCTATGGTGACTCCACCTAAAGGTCCGTCGCCGCAGGAAGGTGCGTGTTTGGGGTCGGTGTATATTCCGTGTGTCATTGCTCAACTCATCGTGTAGCATCCAAGGGATCACCCAATGCTTCGATAATTCTGCGTTCCATTCTGGCGGTAATACCTCCGTTACTTATAGCAGTTTGGTACATGAGACTGGGGCATCGATCCGCCTCGCTCGAAATCCAGCGGACTGTGACGTCAGCAATCAGAGGCATCTCAACCTCATTCGGATCTGTATGTCCATATCTGATCCCAGCGAATAGCGGTTCTGAATTTCTAAAAGATATACATCTCATTCCTGGTCTTCGTTTCCCAGAAGTTATCCATGTCACAGACACTGCCAATGGATCAAACCTTGACTCCGGGCATAAGTTTCTCTGTCGCAAACCATCCTGCAAATGCTGTCGAATTAGTCGGCGTGGAAAGTGGGCTGACTGGGGCAGAAATACTACACATCTCGTCGCAGAACCGGTATAAGAATGCGGAGGTCTTGCAGTTCTCACTCTCCAACACCTCATCTGAGGAAGGATCGTATGTGCCCCGCTGAGATCGCATTGACAAGGCTTTTACCGTGTTGCAGGGGCCGCGACTTCGCAGCAAAGATCTCGCACCTCGTACCCAAGGGCAACGGATTTGTTGACACCGTCATCTCGGCGTACAGTCAGCACCACGCGCTCATAATCCGTCCGGACGATGTTTGGCTTTCGATCCTCGTCCAATTCAACTTCTTCGTGAACGCCAACGCCGAGCTTCTCCGCGGCAACTTCGTCGCGCACGAGGGCAAGAAACATCTGGTCGTCAGGGGCGTGGGGACTCGTTATAGCATCGACTTTGGTGCTATGTCGCGTGAGATGGTGGGCCTTCTCGAGAAAAACATCGTCGACCCCAAGCTGCGCGAATGGATTCTACCAAAGTTCAGTACGACTACCATCACGGACACTACAGCGAGTGCGGTTATCATGATGGCGACCCTCAAGGCATATTTCTCCTACGAGTTTTTTCTGACATGCGGAATTCCGCGTGTCACGCTTGAGGGCGAAAAATCCGATTGGGTGACTATTCTGGGGCGTCTGGAAAAGCTGAAGGAGTATGGCGTTGAGACGATTGCATGGTATCACTTACTATACCCCGTTATCTCCCGTTTCGTTGCGGCCTTCGACGCACCCGCAAGTCGTGAAAACATCGATTTCTGGCAGCGGGTCGCACACTTCCACGCCCAGGACAGCGGACCGAGCTATTATTCTGGTTGGATCAGTGCCTTCGCTGTGTTTAGTCCGACGGGAAGGTGGCTTGGGAATTGGTTGGACAAGGTGGGCTTCGAGTTCGTTCTTGTTGACTTGCTGTTTGAAATATGATCCAGGATGTGAAGTCAGCGGAGGCAGCGGGATCGCTCAGCGCAGAGCAATTCTGGGTTACATATGCGCCTCACACGGCCAAAGACCTGGTCCTCGACGGCACGCCGTATCACCGGGTGGAAAGCATCAACGTACCACCGGGCTACGCTGAGGTGGACGTCAAATTGAACGATAACGGGGAATTATTCGATTGTATGATGACCGCAGGTATGATTGGTATGAAGGTCTCATCCAGCAGGGACGTCGAGCTTTCGCTTACCGGCAGAGATGATACTGTGCGCCCAGTTTCGGGATGGTGGATCTTCATAAAGGATGGAGAGAAGGACGGATAGATCGTTAACCCAATGTCTTCTGAGGATTGCCATCCATGTTGCCCAAAAGACATTGTTGAGAATGGCCTCAAGGATACAGTTGGAATTATAATCCTTTGCCCCATTCACATCCTTGACATCGAAACCGGAAACTGGATATTATGACTTGAAAACCATCCTTGACGTTCCACCACAGATCCACCCGACGCGCAATATTTTATTATTCTCCCTCTCGTCCTATTCTTCTTGCATAACAAGTGTAGCGCGCTCCGCGTCAGAGCCCACTAACTTTTTGAACTACTTACTGTCACAATGCAGCAGCCTTGCTCAATCTGGATTTCGTTGAATTCATCTAAATCACAAAGACTGCGCAAGCCAACATGAAACTGCTCGTACTACAACTGATTGATGAGTGAGCAATAAATATTTTTGAAGCTCGCTTGGTCGACGCTGTCGCGCCGGCTCGCATTGGGACCGTGGTTCAATGAAGATGAGGGGCGGATGCAAGTTCATGCAAACAAGCATGGATGGCTGATAGCACACGATTTCAAGCAAATAATGGAGAAATACATGCTTACACGGGAATCCATACATCCATGAGGCGGCTGCAATGTGCTCCGCCGCATGTATTAGCTTGGATCAACTCTGAAGGATTCGATCAAAACTGCAAGGAAACCCCACGCACCATCACACATTGCGAGAATTGGGAAAAGATCGAGGACAGGTGAGAGTAAATGATTGGTGTGCCGTACATATTGTCTTTAACACGATTTTCAACTCGAATCTAGCATGGCCGCGACATCAGGATTTGAACGAAGGAAAGGCAAACCGAGGCTTGGCTGTTGATACATATTGCCTCCCGCTATGACTACGTCCATATCCTAGCCATTCCCCATTGAACAATACGATAATGTACGTAGACTGCATGAAGCTGTCATTTGGGAGGGACTCTACGTATTCCGCGTGTATTGCATTTACGAGTATACTCTACACTACTATTCACATGAGATAGCCTTTGGAATACGAAATGTCATTACTTTCCTTGACGTCTAAACATATTTCACAAAGACGAACCTATCTCAAAGACATATGCTCAAGACACGACAAATTGCCCAAGACAAAAACCCAAACATGTGTTGCTCAAAATAAAAGATGGGCAGAGGATAAATGATACAGAAGATAAATGCGTATTTTCACTGATAGAGCCGAAAGGCAAAATCAAATATCTGCTTGATCTCCCCATCCCAGCGTGCTAAGAAAAAATCGAACAAATTCAAGTCGAAAAGACAGAACAGCTACAAATCACAGTATATGACAACACAGCGAGTTGTATAATAAAAGTAAATGGGTCAAGAGCAGATGCCGAAGAACCCAGCCCAATTAGATGCTCGTGGGAGGCGTTGTCGGGGGCGCGATGGTAATGTCGCCGCCCCAGGGCTGCGCGTTCGGGTATTCCCCCTCGGTTATAACAGGCTCCCAGTTGGAATCATCAAATCCAATCTGCTGCCAGTTGGCAAGGATAGCGTTCTTGGTGGACTTCCAGGTTGTGGCATCCGATTGTGCCTCCGTGTTCACGAAAGAGCCCGCGATGCAACCTGTCTGCCCAACCGGCTTGAAGTTGATCTCCGATCCCATCATCAACCCAGCCGTGCCGGCGTTGTTGCCGACAAGTACAGCAAACACGATCACAGGCACCGGCTGTGTCGTGAATACGATGTCCCATGTGTCTGCGGTCGCGAAGCCCTGTTTAGAGCCAATGAAAACACCATTGACCCACAGCTGGTAACTGTGGTCGGAGACGATGATGATCCTTGCCGTATCGGGAATCTGGCCCAGTCCAGGGGCAAACGTGCGGCGGAAGGCGCGTTGGCCAGCAGGGATGTTGCCACTCGCAGGGATCGCGTCTGTCCATATCCAGCGATTCCTATCGAATGTGTGGATACGAGTATCCGTGGCGTTGGGAATGTTCACTTCGTCCCACGGCGGGTTGGGGATTACACCAGCCGGTGGGGATGAAGGTCGTCTGCGCGAACGTGGCAGGCGGGTTCGGCATCGCAAGCCAGGACGAATCGGTGACTATGGTTTGTTGGGAGCCATCGGTAAACGTGAGCAGGATCTTCGCGATCGCCGCAGGCGTGGTCGCTGACGTGGCGTTGTTGAATGTGGCTAGGATGGCGAACACATTGAGGACGGGGTTAAGCGCAAAACTGGCGCATATACGGGTTGCGTAACGGGGGGCGAACATTGTCAGCCGTCATTAGCGCGCCGTTAACGTAGAACTCTGTTGTGTCGAAGGCAGTTGTGATGATCTCTGCGTCGGCGACGAACTTTCCGGAGAAGATCCACTGGTAGCGGAAACCGACTGGGGCCACAGTGTTGGTCGTATCAGCCCAAATCCACTGGGATGTTGGGGACGATGAAAAGTCGAGCGGAGTCTGAGCGCGAGGCGTCAAGTGAATGTCGCCCGCATTGTTTCCTGTGGAACCAGTGAATGATCTATCAAATTTGAAACTAAACTCCTGGAACGTACTGGAAGTAGTAGAACAAAGAGACAGCGGGGCGAGAAGCAAAGACAAGAGGAGGCACAGAACTGCGGCAAACGGTCAATTTCATATTGCCCTGGTGACGAGGACACCTATCTTACCAAGACGAGCCATTGCGATGGTCTGAAGACCCATCTAAACAGGGCAGACTTTATAGAAGAGCTAGCGGGGACAACCAAATTTATCCTAGGTCTTCGGATGCATTGTCGGTATCAGGATATCAGAATCAGAGCGAAAAATTCAGAGGAATGCTTCGACTTCATGAAACCGAAGGACAGGCGGTGAATTGCTTTCCCCCATCCAGGCACCACGAAGCGAAACTCTTGCATTCATCCGGTTGGGCTTACTGTATCTGGATGTTGCTCTGGGTTTACCACCGGGTTTCAGTGGTACCGGTGACGTACCAAATGGCGCCCGAAATACTTTTCGACCATTGCCAAGCTGCAGAAGAAGAACAAGAGCGAAAGCGTGATTAAATCATACCATGCATGAATCAGTCCAGCTGTCTAAGTGATAAGGATGCTTTTGGGATGACTTACATTGGTCCAGTATCCTGGAGTTTTCAATTCAATTCGACAGTCACGCGTCATGGACGGATGGACCCCTCTGTCGATATGAATTGAAAACTCCGGTAAGTACTACTAAGGATGCGGATGCGGCATCCGCGAAGAGCGGCATTGCCAAGAACATCGGATTCGAACTTCCTCCATGGACGCGGGGAGAACGATGTAACTATAAACCGACAGCTGATGTTAGGCGGGGCGGATGAGAGCAGTCCGTGGTGGTCGGTACTCGGGAACTGCTGCCGCAGCATCGGCGCGGCCTGACTAAGCCAAGGCAACCTCAGCCCTTTCCGTTGCCTTGGGTCCTCATCGGAGGCGCCAGTTATTGACGCGGGTTTCTGGTGCTGCTAGCCCGCGTCTGCTCTGCGTTGCTCGCTTGTTGGTGCGCGCCTGGAAATAAGGAACTGGCGAAGGAGGAAAGAGCAAAATTTGGAGAGTGGAGTCCGGACCAGACACATGTCGTTGACAGAACACAATCAAGGGATAAATTAAGGCCATGGCATGGGGCAATGGGCAAGCGTCGATGAGGGGAGCGGGCCGTAAGCTGCTGGAAGGTCTGAATTCAGCGCGTCGAGCGCTCGAGCACGATGCGGGTTGGGATCGTCGTCTTGCCGTTGCGACACAGGGTAGCGATGGTGGAAGGCGAAAGGCGTGGTCAAAGACTTGGCAAAGGTCAGAAACGCGTTGCGTCCTGACGCCTGTAGTGTGGAGGGCAGACAACGCGGGAGAGTGTCGTGGCGCAAATAGCCCTGTGATGGCGGTGATCCGTTTGTACCGCTACATTAATGCGGCCCGGCTACTTGCCGGAAGATGCCAGGCCATTAGTTGAGTTCTCGGCGGTGAAAAGCGAAGGAATGTGCATTGAATCGGGCAGGTAAATTCGGACGGACTTCAGCATTGAATGCAGCATATGGTGTTACATGCTGTCCAAGCGCTATCGTCGAGCTGCGACTTCGTAGGAATGCCAAAAGTTTCATGAATGCTTGTGTACACTTCCACCCAGGGATTCACTGGCCTTGAATTTCGGGCCTTCAGCTCTTGTCATCAGGATCCCCTTCGAAACTCCACCAAAATAATATTTCGTCCCAGCATCATCAATATCTGCCGGAACTTTCCGGTCCCCTGATTTTCGGTCTGCTCTTCATGGATCGCAACAACCGCCAGATCGATTCAATTGATTCTGAGTTGAATTCGGCTAAGCTTTACGAGTAATTGCATGGAAACATAACCAACATTCTATATGCTGATATCGATATATTATACTACTCCTCGGTCGATGTTGGTTGTGTACATACTGAAAGCCAAATGCAGAAGGATGACGGAATCATGGCCGTTGACGGACGTCACACACCCATCGAATCCGAAAATGAACATCTTCGACATGGGCCGATTTATTCACAGGCCACCGATAGCACGAAGTTTGCACCTGAAACGAGTGCAGATTCTGTATCCCGATACTTTCATAACACTGCTTTTCTCAATGAAATGATCGTCGCGATCACGGAAATCACGATACACTGTCGAAGTATGCAGTGTCGAAGCACCTGGCTTTGCCCATGTGTGGTACTGCGCGGAACAAATCGAACTGTCAGCACGGCACATCAAGCAGCTGCTTTTCCGATTATCCCACGCTTCGGGTCGGGGAACTCGAAGATCCAAAACATGAGGTGAGTTGCGACCGAAGATCCCAGTCACTATCTCGAATTCACTTCTTTCCACTGCGGCACAAGCTGATGCCTAGGTGAAGATCGTACCGGTGCCAAACGCGAGCAACGAACATGAGCAGTGTCAATATTAGTAAACGCTCGCTCAGAACTGGAATGATGGTGGACGAAGCTATTCAATGGTGTTCACTGACTTGAGAACGGAGTGAGTAGCACGTCCAGGAGCATACACCTTCCTCTGACTTTGTATTGCCGCACCGCCGAGTCCATGGCAGGGTGAGTTGTGGCGGCCAGAACCCAAAATAGGCTCTGGCATAAAAAGTATGGTTCTTCACTTACTCCAACTAACTCTCCTCGCCTTCTCAGCTTTTCTCTCTCCACTACCCATCACTTTTCGTTCAACTACTCAACCATGTGCCGTTGGCGTCAGTGAGTCGGCTTCTGCTTTCAGCTTCTGGCGACATCTAACGAGACAAATGAACAGCGTACGAAACCTTTACCTCCGCTGCGGCCACGCCCACAATCTCGTGAGTTTGGGACACCATTCAGCTGAATGTTCACTGAGACGTTCTTCCGCAGCCCCCTGTTGAGGTGTGCGTTGTTGCTGCAACCTAGAACACAATTGATAACGTGCTTCATGAAGATCAAGTGCGCGAGCACCTATTGCAAATTCAGTCCAAACCACCCGCCGAGCTGCGTTCTTCCGTCCTGTCGTCGCACATGCAATCAGTAGTGAGCTCCTCGTTCAACCGGCGAAGGAACCATTAATGGTCCGATATTTTCTCTAGCCATCTGTTCCCCGAGCAATACAGTGCGTCTCCGTAGCCCTTCCGTTGATCATTCCTCAATGGCCTGAACAGCTCCAAAAATCGATGGATTCTGTCCTGCATGCACCCGCAACATGAGTGCCGGCCGTTGGTACTAGACTAGAACTTAGAACAGTCGAAGGGTTCTTCGACCCGAACCCTTGACATCGTTGATCTCATTCCTCTTTAGTAATAATATGTATCGTACAGGTTCGCCAACTGTATATGTGTTATCAGATATTCGTTCACATTGTGCGTTCATCCGGGAAATATATCACTAAAGCGCAGCATTGCCTCAATGATGACTGCGAGTAGGACACGATTGTCCATCAATATCTTCATCTCTGTTTCCGCAGTCATGATCAACATGTGGAGATGTGATGATGATGCGGCAAACCACGAAGTCTGGAACCTTGATCCACCGCCAATCCCCCGTATGTCCACCATTACATTACAATGTTCGGGCTAATAGTCTCAGCAAATTCGAAAACCAACCCAACGGTATGGCGAATTCCCACGATACCATCCAGATGCTCAATTGGCGTGACAAGAGTGAGAACAGCGCTGGAGTGCTTCCGGGGATTTCGGACATGCTATTACTGCACTTCTGTGTCCTGTAGAGCTCGGTGAACTCGCATGTCGCGAGGTAGGATGAAGATTGTCTAGCGCGGGCTGTGAACAGAAATGAGCTGTATTCGGCTCAAACCTGTGAATCACGCCGAGCTATTACAGCTGTTTGCGGAACTTAGGGCGCCGATCAAAATTTTGTTTGTATCATCAAAAGGTGTACTTGTCGCAATATCTCACCCAGTTCTTGTCCGTTTCCCATGAGACATACCGCGTTCGAATGGGGCATTCGAGGCGTACAGGCCCATATATAAACTTCGAATATTTAAATATTTCGAAATTTCGAGCTTTCCTGACCCTAACAGAGTAGCAGACTGAATTGCGACATATTTGACACACATATCGCAGCTACATGCACACGGTTACCCCTCTAGAAGCCACTGAAAGGTACTTGAAGGGTATAATCAAGCAGAGCAACAAAGAAGAAGGGAAATGGTGCTGGATTGGAATGACAAAAAGTAAATTATAAATGTACAATACCGGCGGCATTGTAACAGCAAACTAGCCCTCTCATGCCTTTTCCGACATCTGAACAGCACTTCTATCCCATCCCGCGTCTGTATGGCATGCTGAACAGTGGAATGGACGTATTCAGCTTCACAGCAACAAAGAGAATCAGGTGTGGTTCGTTTCTTCGAGATTTTGTATTGGTGGGTGGCTTAAGCATTTAGAGCTGAGATATACGACTGTTTTATGCGAGAATGAGGGGCTGGGAGGTAACTGGAACACCTGAGGAGAGACTGAGGGCAGGGAACGACGAGAAAAGAGTGAGCGCCATGACGTCTGAGACACATGCGACCAAACAAATATGGATCCGGGCTCGGAACGTCCTACTTACGTCTCAACGCCTTCGGAGACATTCTATGGCGTTCCAAGGGCCTCATTACACGTGCGGTGGGCAGTTATGGGCCCCAGATACGTTGCAATTCATGGCAATGTCGAGCTCACGGAAAAAAACCTCAGAATTTCAAACTTGTTGAATAGTCGTAATTCATATATGCGCCGCAAGTGCCCCATTCGAACACATCTGGTCGCAGAGCAAATGGACCAGAATTGAGCAAGTTATGAACCAAATACTGAGGGGCACAATTTTGATGTCAAAATGAAATTTTTGATCGGCGCCCTAAGTTCCGCAAATAGCTGTAATCGGTTCGTGGTTGTTGTTAGGCACCAGGTTTGCACTGTCGACCCAGTGCCTCGTGTTAACACGGCGAGCTAACTGGTACTAGAACACGAAACATCAGTTGGCATATTTACAGGAAGTGCGAATACAAACTTCGACGTACGAGGTTTTGCGCGCTGTTTGAGCGGGCGAATGAGGTCCGGCGGTAACAACTCGGATGGTCGGAGCGAGCCATGAATGACACGATTGCCGTGTCAAGCCCACAACTTACTCAAATATATACCTTTCCTTGAAGTACTACAAGTTGACAACGATCACCGTGCCAAGACCGTAGCCTTTCTCGAAGTGAGTTTTGATGAAAGAGAATATAGGCGCACGCCGATTGCGGCAGAACCCGAAGGGAATGCGTTAGACAATTATCGAGCCAACCCGAGATCTGGCCAGCTACCGGGAACATCGGCGTCGTGTCGTACGTCCAACGAGCCACTAGCGACAGCATTTAAAAGCCTTGAGCATCCTGTTCTGCTCTGCTCTGTGTAAAAATGAATAGCAAGACGCAGCAGCATCCCAGTAACTCATCAAAGAGAAAACGAAAAGACAGCAGCCCGAGGTGATGAAGTTGGGATTCCAAGATCTGCATCGTCGCAAGCCAGTAACGACGAGGGGAAAGAACACACACACCCAAAGTCTCCCCGAAAGAAATCGGATTGAGATGCAAGTCCGGGGAACACATTCTCCGCAGCCTGCACAGCACAGCCGTCCTGAGAAACAGCCTCCAAATTGAGGAGTTGGAAAAACCTGCATCACAAGCCAGCGAGCGAAACCAAACAGGAACAAGTCCGAAAAATAGTCAGAAATAAAAGGAAGGAGGGGGGGCATGAGGGTATGGGGGTTCCACGCAACGGGTGTCATGACCGATTCGCATAAACGCAACAACGGCGCACGCACGCCATGTGAGTTTCTGGAGTCGGCTGGCCATTGCATTGAGGTGCAATCGCGAATTGTACAGTAATGTAATGCAGATGAGAAGTAGGTAAAGCCAAGTGCGATCGACGTGAGGGTCGGCCTGGTGTGAAAAACAGGATGTTGTTAGTACTTGGCACGAACGAGCAGAAGGAGGTAGACGCAGAGGGAAAAAGAACAAAAATAAAAGATGAAACGGAGCGGAGAAGGAGGCCGACGAAGATGGCGAAAATGAAGGCAAGAGAAGGGACGCGACGAAAGGCAGGAAGCGAACGAATGGAATGTCTCCCCTTGTGCGAGGAGAAAGGAAAATAAAGAGGAAAGTTCGTATGCGCAGGCTTCGCCAGGTGCGTCACGCCAAGCCAGACGCACGAATGTGGCAGTCAAGAAGGTAAGGTGAGACTCGAACGGGACATGCCAATGCAGGGGGGGGACACACACAAAAGAGAGTTAGAGAAGTTCAAAAATAATTGGAGCGGCGACAAAGCCAACTCACAATAAGTGTCCCAAACAGAGCGTGTCTACCCCCTGATTGACCAACGTTAAGTCGAGCAGGGTGGGAATGTGTTTCCGACGGGAGGGGAGTGGTAGAACGGACGATGCGCCGGTGATGAGCGCCAGTATCGTGAGTTGTGAGTGAATGCTCTGGCGCGCAGAGGACTAGAATTTGGTCGCCGTTCCGCCCGGAGGCGGCAGAAACAGAGGGAAAGCTAGACGGACGAAGAAAAGTGTGTCCAGCAAAAGGGCCGGGACCGAGGAGATCCAAGAAATTCAGAGCGGAAAAGATCGGGCGGAGAAGCTTCAGACTTTTCGCAGACGTGCAGAGAACGCGGCACTCTTGCGCAGGTGCGCGTCAAGTGCACGTTCGGAAGAAGAGGCAAGCACAGCCATCCATGTGATCCGCTCGGTTCCGAAGCTCCGATACTCCGATCATGACTCTTGTCTTTTGCAATGCAATTTGCTCTTGCGCTGCTCTACATTTGGCGCTCACCAGAATTTTGCGTTTTCGTGGAACTATTGTGTTGACGGCTGTACCCTTTTGTCCCTTGGTTGTCCCCGATTTCTCGCGATAATCGCCTCAGGCTCGGAGTCCGGCAACGCACAGCGAGAAAACCGATAACGAGTCATTTCCACCATGCGACTGAGTTCTTAGCCCGATCCCCCCTCGCAGCCCCGTGAATCTCGACTGGATGTGTGGGCATAATGGACCGCGGGCCCCGTATCTACCCGTGCGCAGTTGGCGATTCATGAAAGGGATTCATACGAGGAGAATCGACGTCTCTCTGCGGCAACTTCTGCGCGTTGCCCGCCGGTGAGTCTGCTTACGTTCACGTTAAGGCGACTCCCTGTCGCACCATCGCCTGCTTGGATGCCCGCACCACGGCTTCTGATTCGGCGGTCGATACGCGACGGGTCCGTGTGGTGCTCGCAGTGCTGCGAACTCATGTAGCTGGAGGAGAGACAGGGGATTTTATAGTGGTAAAGTGAGGCTGCGTAGATGGGCCTGGTGCGGGCATCGTTGTGACATCCACTCCCACCGCGAGCGCTGCGACATCACCTTGGGTGAACGCACGCGGTTTTGTGCCCTTTGGCCCGCGCCGTCTCGTCCTCCTGCTCCGTCCTTGCGATGCAACTGATAGACTTACCGGATCCTGTTGGTTAAGAGATTAGAGCAATAGACTGACAGACAGAATAATGAGTTGGATGCAACCCGTCGTCCGTTCACCGCAAATCTCGGGGTTGTACCCCCGTTAAGTACAGTTCCACCATTACAATATTGTCTTGACCGTTGTCATCGGGAATGTGCGTCAACTGGTTCAGCAAGGGATCAGAGCGAAGTCGGACTTTTGCAGCGATTTGCGGCTTGAGTGGTAAGCCCAAATCGCGCACCAGTAAGCACCAGTAACTTGCCAACAACTGTAACGGGCTTGATAAATGGCTCTCAGCGAAATTCCTCTTAGAGATTTCTCACTCTCCGTGACTGTCAGCCAGAAAGTACCAGAACTTGGGCTTGCAGCTAGCACAAGCCACCAGCCTTTACATGCGCATCGGACGTTGCTAGGCAGGGGAAGGAGGGACGACTCCCCCTCCCTACTCCTGGCCTGGTCGCGCACGGGAACGCATGAAGCATGGCGCTGCGTCAGTGGCACTGGGAGGTGTCGCGTCGTGCCATAGCCCGGCCCTCGCTGGCGCGGGGCAATGGATCGCAATAGAGCGCAGTGCTGCGCCCATACGTACACGCAGGCAGACCGCGCACCGGGGATGGGGACGGAACAGCGCGTCGAGGAGCAGCGGAACGCGTTCGGTGATGATTGATGAAGCCCGTGTTAGTATTACTACGAACGCGCGGCGTGAGTAGGAAGAAGCACCCGCACACGCTAAGGGCACTCCGCAGACCAAACGCACTCCGCAGACTCCAAACGCACGCCGTAGACTCTACCCCTAGAGTACACGACGGACGGACTTCGTCTCAAGGAGACGATTGGCGACGACGATGCAGTCAACAGGACGGGAGGTGTGCGGTGTGCGGTGTGCGGTGTGGTGGCAGAAATCAAACTCGAGAGCGAGAGCGAGGTGGCGCGGATACGGCTACGGGGACGGAGCTGGATGCCCATTGCCGAGTACGCAGGTGGCGCCGGTTGCTACTCGGTGGACGATTGGTACGTACATGGTGCGCCGGTTGGAGGTTGGGTGGTTGCTTGACAGGGCGTCGTTTGACCATGAGCATCATCGTAGGAGCAAAACGTTTGACCGCGCCTGAGCTGCAGAAGGGTTGCCTGCAGCGGTCGACAAAGAAAACGACAACGACAAGATCGCAGAGTCGAAGGTGCTGGTGAACCTGAACGTAAACGCCATCTGAGGCTGATGTGTTGGTGAACGTGCGCTCGCACCTGAGGCTGGCGCCGAAGAACGGAAGCATAGCAGCGCGCGCACGTGGGCGGCTGCGGTGACGGGAATGGGAACGCACGAACGAACGAACGAACGACGAGTCCCCGGTGCCGCTTGACCATCGATCCTCACTTGACCACTCATTTAGGGAGCGCGGCGCACGGGGACTCGACGGCCGAACCGCCATGGTACTGCGTTGCGGTATGCTGCGCCGCGTAAGGGTGGTGCAATCGCAGGCCCACTCTGTCGTCGAATCTGGAAGAGACGGTCCCGCGGGGTGACGACGAGACATCCTGGCGGGCAGGCTACAGGCGGGGTGTGGCACGGGCACGGGCACGAGTACTAGTCCGGGTGCGCAAGTCGATCTCGGAGGAAAGCTCGCGTTGATCTCGGCAGGGAATGGACGTCCGTCCAGCGTGCGCCGGATGCCGATAGCCGCGGTGTAGTGCGAGCGATGGTGTGCAGAGGCGGGCAGGAGGGGTCGAGCGAGGAGATCGAGAATGAACGGGGGAGGCCGAGCAAAGCGAAGAAAGAGAAAGCGAAAGTCGTGCCAATCTCGTCACCCATACACCACGCCACACACCACCGCCACTCCCTCCGTCCGTTTACCCGTCCGCCCTCTGCCGACGTGCCTGGTATTGAGAACGCGGCGCGACGATGGATGCGTGGATTCGCGCATCGCAGCGAGGTAGCAAGGCGGCGCAACAAAGGCAGAGGAGCAGGCGCAGGGCAGGGCACTCAGTCGGGTGCGGGCTAGGCAGCAGCAGCAGGGGATAGACGTACGTACGATGTGAAGCTCGCTTGTATGCGTGGACCGTGAGAGGCGTCTGGAGCGCGCGTCGGCGATGGATGTCACAGATGTGTATGAGTGGATGGCTGTGCTACGGTTGATGCCGCCATCAACGATCGGCGACGTTCATGGCGGTTTCTCGGCTTCTTCATTGCAGGCCTCTTTGCCCCCGCTCACATTTCTACAGCCGGCCGCCATGTTCGCCGTTACAGTTCTCCGCGCTTTCTTCGACCACTTTGCTCCTGGCGGCTTGAACTCAAAATTCAAATATTAATCCGCACCTCGCCTCTCGATTCTGTATTAGACTTGGTGGCTATGGGCCGTCGCACAGCGCGGCATGCACGAGTACTTGTGGTGAAATCTTCAGGCACACAGCCCCCGTTATTTCAATTCTTGTCAGTGTTTGCTCATCAATCAAGGCAGCTGAATCAAGAACATGCACTGGCAAAATGCTGGTAGTCTCTGTTCTCGAGGATTGTCTTGAATCTATTTCACCGAAGCAGTAAAGTCCAAGTTGTAAAATATTCAAATCCTCGCTCACCTAGTTTGCAATCCAATCTTCATCGTGATCTCATGCCTCCCGAGAAAAGAGTCCAACTGAAATGGGAAATGTGCCGGAGAATCCGGCATACCAGCAAAAAGGCCCGAGCGTATCCTAATTCAAATGCATCAACGGAGATCACGCAGCATGTGATGCCAGTGCTCGCCGGACTTCCGGATCTGCCGCACACTCAGTCTTTCGCCATTCCTCGCGAACTACGAACAGTTGAATTAGCTAAGGATCCAGATTACCCAGAGCAATTGGCACGGGCTACAGATGTATTAAGCAGGTCCGTGCAATTGACAAATGAGGCTGAACACCTCTTTTTTTTTTTTTTTTTTTTTTTTTTTTGGAGCGTTTGGGATAATGAAACTCAGTCTGCAGAAGCATTCCAAGCTCATCCACTTGTTTTGCTGGTTGTTCGCCAGTCATTGCCAGGGAAGTTGTCCAGGAGGAAATGCCGTTACGCACTAATCTAACCAGTGTGGGAGTCCGGCCATGAAAAATTTATCCTATCCCATTTCTATCAGGTATGGGCCGCATACCCACTAAAACCCCCTCATGTGTCCAGTCATCTGGCAAAGAGGCCTCATTCATGAGTAAACCACTCCATGTATTCAGAACTAATTGTTTGTTTAATGCGAGTGGTCCAAATTTCACTTTATTTGTTAGCAGACGGTCGCGCTGCAGTGCCCGGTTTATAGCAGCTAGCCATTGATTATGGATCTCCTTGTCGCTCACAGTTTTCTCCGGAAATTTAATCATTCTGTCTGTGCGCAGGTTCCAAATTTGATGCCATGCAGTTGAAACAAGTATCGCAAATAATCGGCCCTTAGTTGGGATGATAGTTCCTTTCCTAGATTTGAACCTTACGAGGTTGCATCCCAAGAGTAAGCCCCAGTTCAATCTTGGCCAAGATGTTGAGTTATATTTTAGAGACCACAGCTGTTCTGTCAAGTTCCAGATCAAGCTCTGTCCTCGTGCATTACATTCCAGAGCAATATGTTCCAGAGAGTCAGGGACATTACAGACATGACAAGTTCCCAGTATTTCCAAAGTATCTATGTGGGACCAGAAGTCACCAACTCTAAAAGTGTTGTGGATGCACTTCCAGTAAAATTCTCGTATCAGACGCTGGAACGTCACTGAACGTATTGATGTCCAGATAGCTTCATCAGAAGGTGTATATTTTGAACACCTCATTATAAGGACTTGAAACGGGCAAGCTCAGGACTTGAATTTGTCTACAGCTGGTGGTATGTGCCAGGCACCAATGTCGCATGTTTGGGGAATGAACCCTACAAGATTGAAGTACAGGAAAGAAATTTGTTAGGTAATCATTTTGCGGCTATGTGAAATGTTCGTTAGATCCAATACTGATATTTTGGGATGAAAGATAGCCCAAATCTAGTGATCTTGATCAAGAGTCAGTGGAGAAACACAAAAAGCTAATAAAGCTAAGCACAGCCACCAAAGGTAAAAGTCTACCATAAATAATGAAGTCGCATGTTTTGCCTGTTACGGAAATATTAAGAACGACTACCAAAGTACTGGTAATGCCCCTGGCCAAGCTCAGATCTGGCTGCTTACTGAGAAATTGTGGAAAGCTAGGTTCTCTGACTGGCCGAAATTGAATTGGGGCCTCCTTCTCGGATGCGGCCTAGCAAGGTTTAAATCACAAAATGGATCTTCAACTCCTGCCAAAAATAGGTTCTTTACTATGCTAATGTCGATGGCAATGCATCTGATTTGACATCTAAGAAACGAGAGAGTTTTCAGACAGAATGGAGCTTCTGGTTCCGAAATCCACAATCGCTGGGTTTCTGCAGTAAACTCTATTGAGATTCGACAAACCTCGGTCATCACCGAGATGCCCGAAGCAATCACTGATTGATCGCTAATGTTCGAACTCGAACTTTGTAGAATATTTCTTTGACTCATATTCTGACTCATTTACTTACTCAGCTTCGGACAGAGGTATCTAGAACATATTCTGGATAGTATAAATACCTGGAATTGCACTGTACTCATTATTGAATTTTATTTTTTTCACACCTTCAGTTCTTTCAACAAACTCAGTCCTTAAACAAGACATTATCCTCATTAACTGCAACCGTTTTGGTTCCCTGGCGATTCAGAAGCAACTTGTGCTAAATACATGGAGTGGTATGCTAGCTGATGAAGATTCACTGCCGATTGACTGGATTAATTACAAGGGGGTTTTAGGGGGTATATGGCCCATCACTTTGTAACATGGAGTAGGTTAATACTTAGGCCAGAGTCCCACACGAAGGTCTGATTCCTGTGCATAACAGCACTTCCACCTGGACACTATCCTGGTTTTACTGGTTAATACCCAGTTCACTCACAACGGGAACAGATCGCAATGTTGGGTTCAATAGACAAGTTGCGCCACAGTCGCATGAGCCGCATGCGGCTTTTGGACATTGCACAAAACTGCACTAAAATGGGTTGAAGGCTTAGACTCAATACATTTCAATGAACTTCATGTAATCGAGTGCACAACAAATGAAATGGGCATTAAAGTCATCAGGAAAACCAAACCATGTAGCTATGGCGCTATAAGCAGCTCCAGAGCATTGCATAGCACTATGTGAAATGGATGTACTTCATAGCACTCCATAGTGCTATATAGCACTTGCCTAACACTACATAGCAACCGGAGACAGCGGTTTTCCTGATGAAATGATCGCGCCACAGTTCATATCATTACACTTCTGTTGTAATGTCATGATAGTGATCGCTTCTCACGCATGCTTCATTTTTTTTTTTTCTTCTTTTTTTGAGCATTTGAATAATGCTACTCGGTCTGCAAGGCATTCCGAATGCATCCGCGAGTTGAACTGGGGATTAGCCAGTAGAGCTGGGAATATGTCCAGGAGGAAACTTGGTGGGTATGGGCCGTCGCGCAGCACGGCATGCACGAGTACTTGTTGTGAAGTCTTCAGGCACACGATCTTCAGTATTCCAATTAAATTTTGTGGGTGTTTCCATGTTGTTTGTTAATCCATTGGGGCAGCAGAATCAAGATATGCAAATATGTATCACTGTGTAATCAGAAACCTCAGGTTGGAACCATACCCGGGCATTGATTTGCGGCCATCAACCCTTGGATTTCCATTTTGTTCAAGTGCTCAACATCTCGGCATTTTAAAAATACCAAACCTTCTCATTAGGTGAAGTTTGACTGAAGGGATGAATTTTCATTCACCCAATGCTTAGTTTGAAAGCTAGTTCAACTTCAACTGGTCAGCATGCTGCCATCGGCGATCAACGGCGATCAGTGATATCGATCAAATCACAGCGGTTGTGCCGAGAGCCGGTGACCGGCTACGATTGCGTGAGTGGAGCCGTTGGAGCTCACCGATGGGATGTTCGGTTGGTGCAGCTCCACATGTGGTGGAGCTTGAGCTTGTGGAGCTCGGAACCCCGATCCGTTTTAACTTTTGTCTGGCAAGACAAAGGACGTTCGCTTCTTATATAGATGCAGTTCACCCCGAGCAATTGGCAAAAATGTATTGAGCAGGCCAGTTCAATTGAAAAATGGGGACTGAACATCTCATTACATGGACTCAGAACTGCCAAGTTCAGGATGTAAATTTGCCTACAGCTGGTGCTACGTGCCAGGACCAATGCTGCATGATTTGGGAATGAACCATGCAAAACTGAAGCACAGGGAAGAAAATCGGAAACTGTTAGTTTATCATTTTGCGGCTCTGTGAAATGCCCATTAGATTGAATACTGAAGTTTTAGGATAAAAGATAGCCCGAATCTAATGATTTTGATCAAGAGTTAGTGGAGAATCACAAAAATGTAATGAAGCTAAGCACAGCCACCAAAGATAAAAGTCTACCGTAAATAATGAGGTCGCGTGTTTTGCCTGTCACGGAAACATTAAGAACGACTACTAAAGTACTCGTAATGCCGTTATGCACAGGTTTCAAGCCTAAGTGTGGGACTCCGGCCATTTAATTTATCCTACTCTATGTTACAAATTTATAGGCCGTATACCCACTAAAACCCCCCCTTGACTTAGTCCAATCATCCGGCAGAGTCTTCATTTAACAGTGTTCCGCTCCATGTATTGAGAACTACTTGTTTTCTAATTGCAAGAGGTCCAAACCGAACTTAATCTGTGAGCAAGATGTCCCGTTTTAGGGCGGTGTTGATCAGTGCCACCCAACGGTTGTGAATTTCCGAGTTTGAAGCTGGTCTATGTTTCTCAAAAACTCTCTCATTTCTCAGGTTCCAGATTAGTTGCATTGCAGTTGAGACAAGGATTGTGAAGAACTGATTCTTTATTCGCATCGAAGATCTGTCAGACGAATTAAGTCTTGCAAGGCCACATCCAAGAAGCAAGCCCCAGTTGAGTTTCGGCCAGGGGGAAAACCTTAGTCGCCAAAATATTTCGGTCAGATGCCAGACTTGTTGTTGGCCCGGTATATTACATTCAAGTAGTATGTGTTCCATCGAGTCCGTCACTCCACATGTATGATCACTGACCCAGAATCTCGAGGTGTGGTACATGGTCCCAAAAATCACCGACGTAGTATATGTTGTGCAGGCACTTCCACAAGAAGTTACGAGTCAGCCGGTGAATACTCGTGGACCGGATCAAGGTCCAAATAGCCTGATCTGATGGCTGAAACCCGAACTCATCTGCGATAGAACAACGAGTTCGTTCTAGGTTTGTCAAGGTACTCTTCCGAATCGCTTTGTTGTTTATTGCGCTGATATTGATTATTCTGGTGAAGAGGCGCTGGGAGCCGTTTTTCAGCAATATTCCCGGGTTTGTGAATGCCAGATCCAGGTCTGTGTCAAGGGTGGTCGGCACGCATGCTTCATTAGACACAGAAAACAGCATGCGGCTGTGTGCAATGGCCAAAAGCCGCATGCGGCGCATACGGCTGTGGCACAACCTGTCTAATATCACAAGACCTGATTCGTTCAACATCAACGGTCCTCATGCATACTTCCCTCGTAATCCGACATATCTATAGTTCGGTTGAATCGGTTCATAGAGATTGTCAAGGGTCCTGATGAATGAATGTGTGTTGATGAACATCGTGCCGCGCCGATCGCCGAATCCGGCCAAACCCATCAAACAACATGTCAACCTTCCGTCCTGCGAACCCCTCGCGTTCTCCACACGCCGCTTCCACCAAAGCCCTCTCCACTGCATCGGATACACGAAATACCCGACGTTTCCCCCTATTCTCTAGTTTTTCGGCCTCAAAACACATTCACCGACTTTTATAAATTAATTAAACTCACCTCGGCCATTCCCCCTGCCATTTCAACCATGTGCTCGCATTCAACTCTCCGGCTACTACAGTACCCGAATTATCTTAGAACTCATTTGTATTATTTATTCTTTCCTGTACTCTAGCTAGTATAAAAACCTAGGTAGTTTACAATGTAAAACAACAAAGAATTTTCCTTTCTGTTCAACCTACTGTGATCTCTCTCTCGCCCCGCTCTCGTCCTGGCACTCTCGCCTTTGTGTCCTTCGTCGTTTCTTGCATCGTCCTCGCTGTTCCCAGCATCATTGAGCAATTTTATATTGCTTTCAAACTACGTTGTTTACTCGTATTTTCCGAACGAGTACTGACCTTGTTTTGAACACCCTCGCACAACACACAGTCGTGCGGTCTCTCTCTCTCGCTATTTGTTTTGGTTTAGCTCCGCTTTCAGAAACGCCGTAGGCATATCAGTGTTGATTGATGGGGCCGTTTCTAATTGGATTGCGGGGCTGTATGGGCCAATGAATCGCAAGTCCCTCGTAGACAGATGCTTTATCTGGTCACTCGTACCTTGCTAGATAAAACAAATCGCGGGAGTCGATCAAGCTTTTGCAGCGGTGATACTATTGGGAAGTTGTATTGCAATTTATAACAGCTGGAGCCAGGGGTGTGTACCAAAATTATTCGAGATTAAAATCATGGGTACGGCACGGGTATGCTAACCAAGCGGAAATTTTCCTTTGATTTCGATCAGAGTAGCGGTATTACTGAACGGTTGGACTTCAAATTTTGATCAGAAGCCCGGGCGATACCGTCCGTAGGACTCCTGAGCGGTTCTCAAGTTTGCGGTAATAACGGACATCTACCACGATTTCGTTTGGGTAATTGACTCATTCAAGATTGTAATACCGAACAAAGAAGTGTTGGAATCAAAGAGATCAATTCCAGATTAGCAGTGAACCCGTTGCAAACGCACGGGGAATTATTCCAAACTACGGACTACTTATACAAAGTTAACGCGACTAATTAGTGTAAATGAAATACTAATTACGACAACCAGGGGGGAGGGGAGTACCTGTGGCTTAATATGACAACAAATGACATCGGAGATAGCGAGCGGTGACCTCGGAATTCCAACAAGAAGGATAATTGCCAAAGAAAAAATAAGACTTACGAACACCATCCAGGGATGACATCCTGCGTACTTATGTAGTCATATTGCGTCCATGAACTGGTATCATTCGCACACATCGTCGGTCCAGATTTCTGGATTGCGATTATCCCGTGGTACCAAGCACTTCTTGCTGTCTAATGCTATGTATTCGGCACTCTCAGATCCTTCACTACGATTTCGTCGAGATTGTAACCCATTCAAGGACTCTACTGGATGCAAACGCTGCTCAACTCGAGTCCGCATTTACTGCCCGAAAGGGGGTTACGACATCGCACAGAAAGTGTTCGCCTTGAGGGTTTCAACCCCCACGGCTGAAAGAAAAATATAACTGGGAAGACACATATCCTGCTTGATCAGCGCACCTTCGTAGTGTCAGCATGCCTGAGCTCACCTCTACAGAATTTGTCCTTCCCAACACCATGGCTAACTGGCCATGGCTGCGCCGAATCAACCCTCACTTCGCGACCGTCAAGGCTGAATCTGAGGCGTGGTTCAGAACCTTCAACGCCTTCAGTTCCAAGGCACAGAAAGCTTTTGAAAAATGCGATTTCTGTCAGCCAAACTTCGTTTATCTTCACTGACTCTGACGCGCCATCTGCACAGGCCGGCTTGCATCACTCGCATACCCTGCACTCGACAAACAGCGGCTTCGCACCGGCTGCGATTTGATGATGTTGTTTTTCACCTTCGACGAGTATACCGACGTTCTTTCCGCGCCAGAGGTACGCCGCTATGCGGATAGTGTCATGGACGCGCTCAAGAACCCCAATAAACCGAGACCCGAAGGTGAACACGTCGTAGGTGAGGTTGCCAGACAGTAAGTGTCCTCCATGAATCCTGTCTGGACGTCCGTCAATCTTTGGATCCAGGTTCTGGGCTTTAGGAATCCACAGCGCGACACCGTTGGCACAGAAGCATTTCCTAGAGATGTTCGAAGACTACATCTACTCCGTTGTGGACCAGGCCAGGGATAGGGACGACAAACGTATCCGTGGGTCTGAGGAGTACATGATTCTCCGAAGGCGCACCATTGGTCTTCATCCATCGTATCCAATGCAAGAGCTCGGAATGAATCTCGCGGACGAGATCTGGAATCACCCCGTAATCGATGAACTTCGCCGCATCGCTGTTGATATCGTATTGCTCGATAATGTACGTTATTTGAATCCTGGTCGACTTTGCGCAGACTCCTCCACAGGACATCTGTTCCTATAAAAAGGAACTCGCTCAAGGCGATGATAGTGTATGCCACATGCGTTTCTTTCACATACAGCTGGTGTCTGAACTGTCGTTCTTAACCCAGCATAACATCATCACCATTATTATGCACGAGAGAACCACCGATCTTAACGGTGCCGTGGAATGGGTTGCAACTCAGCGAAAGGCGTTGGCATCGCAATTCATTGAGCTGTACAAGAAGGTGCCTTGGGATGATGGCGACGCACAATTACAGGAGTATGTGGAAGGAATTGCGAACTGGCCCCGCGCGAACGATAGTTGGATCTTTGAGAGCGGCAGATACTTCGGATCCGAAGGGTTGAGGGTTCAGAAAGATCGTAAAGTCGTTCTTTCTCGCCCGGGATCCGCCAAGTTCTTCGCCGAATGATTTGCCATATCACTGGGCTCTGCAACGAAGTGCGCTACACTACTTATGGAAGAATTTGCCAGGGTGTTAGCTCCAGATTACAGGTCGCTGCCGCAGGTCTACGTAAACGAACATTTCACCATACTTGGAAAATTTTTCAGCGACGTTGAATCACATGTTCTGCCACCACTGCAGAGAACGCCATTTGAGCTAAATCACCAGCTCACCTTGACATGCAGTCATGACCTTGGCCAAACGAATTCGTAAGCTCAACGGTTCCAGACCATGGGACTTTGGGATCTGGAGCTGAGAGAGCTCGAAGGAGATGGACGCCGATAGACCCAACGAATTGGGCAGAGAATCTTAAGAATACAAGAGCGCCTACGGCAACGTGCTCGCCACCATCGTTGCTATTCGTAGGCAGGCTGGTCACGAGCCTACCCGTTACAGTTGTTGGCAAGTTACTGGTGCTTACTGGTGCGCAATTTGTAGATTAATTCAAAGTGAACTCAGCGCACCAATGAATTTCAATGAGGGGCGATCGCAACAACATGACAACAATGAATCAAAAAGATGAAACCTGAATTAAGGTGAGCACCCTCCGAAAATAGAAATAAAGCGAGACGCCCAAATTTTATAAAGAGTTTGATTGATATAAAATATATTCTTCCTCCAATCCAACCAATCCGCGCCCGCACGCCCACCCACACGTCCACAGGCAGCAAATTGAACTTCCGCACAAAGCTTAATTGCGCGCGCGTTCGACAATCGACAAACTTGGCAATGAACGAACATAATTTGGGCGCGGCCGGCTGGCTTTTCATTTTGTGCAGCAGGAGCCACCAAAAAATCATCCAAAGTCCCAGATCTTGCACCTGACAGGTCCGCCCCTTCCAAGAGACCCTTGGAACGAAATTATGTATGTATTTATCAGTGAGAACAAGAACAGTAGTATTGCTGTCTTCAAGCCGTCCGTTCTTCCCGTTCGTTCCGCGGCACGGGGCACGGGCGATTGTGGATCCCGCTCACCCACCCACGCACCCAGACCCAGGACGGACGATGACGATGACGCTACGCGCACCCGTTGCTGGGCTAGGCTGCAAACGCGAATTCAGACTTGATACCAAGCTCAAGGTTTAGACGGGGAAGCGAAGCGAATCACGGACAACGGTAGGTGGTGTTGCGGGGTATGTACGGCGCGCAAACGCGCTCGCCTTCGTTAACTTACGATAACCTGCGATTTCTCGTCTTTATCCGGTCCAAGTCGTCGACATAGATCCCCTCCTACATACTCCTGCCCATAACCCCCTCCCTACTCCTGGCCGCGCACGGGAACACATGAAGCGTCTGCGTTGGTGACACTAGGATTTTTGTCGTCTGTCTGTCCAATTATGCGGCCCGAGTCGGAGCGAGGCGTCGACATGAATCCCCGGTGAAGATATGTTGGCTGATTCCTGGCCGCGCGGTAGAAATCAATGCGTGGGGTGCGATACCGCGCTGCGGGTGGTGGATTGCATTGCGCCGTCGTGGCATGCGACAGTGCGCGACTGCACCAGTGCCGCGGCGAGGGGAGCGGCGCAATGCCAGTGGTCGACGGAGGGCAGTGCGGCGCCCGACGGTGCAAGTGTGCGGCTCCCCTTCTGTGCTGTGTGGTGTTGGAGTCTTCCACCGTCGCACGCACCAACGTTAACGCTAACGAGGCGGGGCTGGGCTGGGGCAGCGCAGCGCATTATGCTCGAAGCGGAGGAGCCGCCGCCGCATGTAGGTGCGTACGTACGTGCCCGAGAGTCCCCAAGTCCAGGGATACAGAAGCCGAAGCCGAAACCGAAGCCGAAGAGCGGGCGCCGCATGTACTCGGGTCCCCACCTCCAGCGATACCGGTACACGCACAAAGGGAAAGGGAAACGGACGACAGTGACGATGACGATGACGAGGAAAAGAGCAGCGACGGCGACAGCGACAGCGCGCTGGCGAGTCGAGTCGAGGGCCGCACGAACCAACGAACGGAGGATATGCGTGTATGTAGGTAGGTAGGTATGCAGCAGGCCTCCACCGCCGCCGCTGCGTCGTGTGCGTGCGTGCGTGAGCGAGTGAATGAGTGAGAGTCGGCCCCCGGGCCCGGATGCGATTGGTAAGTGGCCCGGGACCGCGGGGAACGAGGGTAGGGTGCTGCCAGGTAAACGTGCACTGCACCCGAAGCTGAGCGCTGAGCGCTGAGGCCAAAGAATCAGAGCAGCGCGCGTGCGCGGTTGAGAGAACGATGAGATGAAAATGAGTCCCTACCACATTGACAAATGAAAACGGATCCCCGCCACACTTGACGAATTTACCGAGACGGAGCACAGCGCACGGGGAATGGAATGGAATGGAAGGGCGCTGCGCCGAGGTGAGGTGAGGTGAAGATCGGGGAGCAGACAGACAGGATAGAGCTAGCTCGGAGTACAGAGCACAGAGCACGGGGCACGGAGCACGGAGCACGGCCGCACGGGGCATGGAGCGTCCTGATGAGCGAGATGCGGGCGGGGCGTGGCACGGGCACGGGTGTAGGCTCGTGACCAGCCTGCCTACGAATAGCAACCTTGTGGCGAGCACGTTGCCGTAGGCAGGCTGGGACAACTCGGGAGGTGTCGAAAGGGCGGGCCGGAGTTTGAAATTTAAGTGTGCGTGTCAAAAGATATTCATTTCTCAGTCAATTTTGAAGCGGTTTTTTTGGTTCAAGTCAGATAAACAAATTATAAATGTATCACTTGGATTCTGTCTCCTCAGAATTGCGATCAGTGCACAGAGCTGCCGCGATTTTGAAGGTAGCGCTGAAGGAGGATGAGCGTGGGAATATGATTGCCGAGTATGCCAAGCCTATGTGTCATCACTTTTACGCGAGTTACCCGCAGAACTTAGCGTGGGAAACCACTTAAATTTCAAGCTCCGGCCCCGCCCTTTCGAGCGCCCCGAGTTGTACCAGCCTGCCTACGGCAACGCGCTCGCCGCAATTGTTGCTATTTCGTAGGCAGGCTGGTCACGAGCCTACACGGGTGCGCAAGTTGATCTCGGAGGCAAGCGCACGCACGTCGATCTCGGAGGGAAAGGGACGCCGCCGAACGCGCGCGCCGGATGGAAAAGAAGTAGATGGCGATGATCGGGTCAGCGGCCCGGGGAAGGCACGGCATTTCGCGACCGCCGGCCCGGGGCCGCCACATGTGCGTGGAAAATCCGACCACGTACCTGTCAAGTACGGCCTTGATTAACCCGCCAATAAGCCACGGCGCCTTTTTTTGTGAACAGCCACGGATCATGCTGCCTGTGTCAAGGATGGCCTACATATGGGCAACTCGTAATAAGTACTGTATTGTTGTTGATCTATTGGTCTGTCCGTATTTATGTTCATGGAACCTGACATTCGAGGGCTCGAACATTAAAACAAAGAACCGCACCGAAAGCCACAAGTCCATCCCTTGCTGAGCCGTTTTAAACACCCCAGCCGAACGCACCAACAAGTGAAATCAAATGAGAATGCAGTTGAATTTTGATATACAAGGAGCTCCAAAAACACCATGAAGTCCTCTCGCATGCGGTGTTCCATCCTTCCTTCCTCCATTCATCTTACTCCAGATGCCTAAATTCCGCCTTGTCTGGAAGGACAGTGAGAACGGAAATCGGATCAGCGCGGCCCATATGTACCATTGGCATAAAGATCGACGCAAGATGTCGAAGCACGGTGGGGGTGCGGGCATGGCCTAGAGTTGAACGATGTGCGAGGAAGACTAGCGGAGAGGTCAGACTGCTTGAGCAGGTTATCCGAGGTGATATTTCGCTGATCACGTACACACTGCGGCAAAAAAGCATATCAGGATCATCAAGCTATGTGGTCATCCGTATTACTTACGATCTAAAAGACATCGCGCGTTGTGCAAAAATTCTCGAGTGGAGATATACACAGAACTACTCACGGCCTGCAGAGTATTTCATGCGCACGTCAGCTTACTTTGAATACGATCACTCACATCCTACAAGGCAATACTTTCATATGTGTTGACATGGTCAATCAACAAGGACTTACGCACTATGGGAACGAGGCAATCAGCTATGTAGGACGGCAAAAGACAACATCACGCACACAAAGATACTGAGTATGCGTGTGATTCAATCCCCAATGGTACGTGTACGTGTTAAGAAAGCACTCACGCGCTACAAGTTTTTCAGTGAATTTAATCAAATGAGTGAAATAGGTCAACTTACATCCTGCAGGGAACAAGAAATCAGTAAGACTGTGTGCGTGGAATAAATCAACTTACGATCTGTAGGGGCAAGGGAAGTCAGCTCATAAGATGGAAATATGAATACTCCACACATACCGCGTTTCCCCCCTGTCGGCAGAGAATAACAGTTCAATGCATTCAGATATGGAGCCAGAGACAATAAACACCTTGCACTGGCAAATTGCTACGATGAGGAAAAAACGCGTGTGGGCTTAGAAATATACTCACACGATACGGCAACTTCAAATGGACAGCGTGAACATTGAAGCTCAATAGCAGCGACACGATAGTGAGAAGGGACTCACGTTTGTCAGACACTGTGGTGAGCATTCAGATTCAAAATCTAAAATTCAAAAGAATGCTTACATTCTATGAAACAGCTCGGGTTTCAATGGAATTGAAATAATGGAATGGAATGCCATACCTCCTGCCATTTTCATGCAGGTGAGTATGATTCAGCTATGCTGTGATACCACCCATCACTCACGATCTGTGTCAGTACATTGAGCAATGGATCAGCCGGATGCACATCTTCCGAATCGCCACTTACACACTAATCACCCGAATTCAGAAGAGTGAGGAGATGAGTGATTAATTTTGGAAAATTGCACACCTGCTGGTTGGGCTCGCCGATGAAGATGTTGACCTAGCCAAGGCACATAATGTCAGCACAAGACACTGGGGACACCACAGCTGCGCAAAGACACACCCCCGGAACTGGATTGGCAGCAGCACCGACGACGATTGCGGCAGTGGCAATGAGCAGCTTGAAGAATTGCATGATGAAGATGGTAGAAATGACGAGTTGGGGACGACAGTCGAGCCCTTCTTATATGCCCCAGCGTCACACCAGCCAAGGCTATCATTTGCCAATCCGAACAGTACTCTGCTCCTGTCCTCCTAATCGCATAGGTATTCTTTCATTTACCCTCCCTACGGAGGAAGCGAAATCCAAGAGTGAAGAAATCAACCAAAATGAGCTAGAGCGAGTGGCGACCGTGCCCCAAATGGAATGAATAACCCGAACTCCACCAGGTTAGTCACAAAATCAACCGTGCATTGAATCCCGATTTGCACGCTCACCGAGGATCTTCACCGACGAACAGAAGTTATTTTCTAAACCCGATATCACAGCAAAAGCTATTCGGTAACCTTAAGACAGTTCTCTGCTCCTCTTAATGACCGCACAGAAGGTATGTATCATCTTTCTACCCGACGGTAGGTGAAACAGGAGTGAACACAATGCACGGAGCACGGGGGAAATGAACTCACGTGAGCGAGAGCGAGGCGAATAGACCATGCCCAAACGGAATGAATGAAGAACGGAAGCACCCACCTTCGATGCCTTCGAACTCTCGGGGTGTGTGTTGGGAATAGAAAACCGCATATATGTTAGTCGGAGGGATTGATGTTAATTTTTGCGCAGCGTACCCTCCACAGCGATTTCAAGGGTGACGTTTGAGGGAGCGGTTATTGCTGGAGTACGCACGACAAGAATGAGTGGCGTCATGAATGGCTCGAGCAATGTACGTACATTCATGACCCATCCCCAGTCCTTCATTCGGATGAACGCAGAACGTACGAAACGAATCAATTACGCTAATGATGCAGAAAGTCATTCAACAAGTACCGAGGGGCCGTAGAACGCAGAATGGACGAAACCAATCGAAGCTAGAGATGAAAATGATCATTCAACGAGCACCGACGAACGCGTAGAACGCAGAAACGAAACGAAATGATTGTGCTAGAGATGGAAAGAATTATTCAACAAGGGCCGAGGGGCCGTAGAACGCGGAATGGACGAAATGAAACGATTACGCTCGAGATGGAAAGAATTATTCAGCAAGCACCGCAGCGGGCATATGCAGAGGAGGATTTAAACCGTAGCAGGTATCGGTCCTCCACGAATACAAATATACGGCATAGTCGAAGCAGTTTGCCGGATCTGCGTAAGGACACGCACCATCTATCCGTCAACCACGATCTGGAACACGAGCGATGCGTGGTTCCAATTGTAGCGAAATCACCAAGCAGACAGGACTGTGATGCGGACGCGGAGACAGACGCAGAACAGCGATGTGAAATACAGACCAATTGCAATAGCGATTATGAGGGAGTCCAGAGGGGGTAGGACCGAGGGCAGAAACGAAAAGAAGGAGAGGGAAAGAGTCCCAAGCGAAAGGAAACAACGAGGGAAAAACCAGATCTAGAGAAGCTGGAAGCGAGGCGTACAGCTCGCACCGACAAGGACTCGTCGACAAGGACAAGGATGAGCTTGGGACTCCACCGTACACGAAGAATGGACGAGACGTCACCGAACCCCAGCGCAACGAGCTTCTATGTCGACCGTGCGACCTTCCCCGACCTGCCGAGGATCAAGCTGGGCTCGATCCTCGGCCCGTAGACGTCAACGTGCACGTCACCGACGCCGCTGAGACCAGCCGGCGGAGGAACAAAGCTGCGTGCCGCAGGGACGGAGGGCAAGACGTAACAAAGGAAGCAGGGCATAAGAGCGAGTAGGGCGATGAATCGGTTACTCGGAGAGCGTGAATACTTGCTCAATCCGAGAGATAATGACAGGGATCGCGGGAGCTGAGCCCAACGCGCCGCTCAGTCCAAAGTCACATCAAAGGCCTGATTCAAATTGTCGTCAAGCTCACGGAACCGGCAGACGCAGTGCTTGACTCGCCTTTTCAGTGCGCACGTTCGCGCAAGGTGTCCCCGCTCTCCCCAGCACAGCGGTAAATAGCCGCGGTGCGATGTAGTGCGGGCGATGGTGTGTAGAGGCGTTGCCCGCGGGCACGAGCGACGAGCGAGAAGATCGAGAATGAACGGGGACGCCGAGCAAAGCAAAGAAAGCGAAAGCCAAAGTCGTGCCAATCTTGTCACCCATGAAAACACCACGCCACGCACCACGCACCACGCGCCCGCCGTCCGTTTACCATTTACCCGTCCGCCGTTTGCCGACGCAGAAGCACCAGCGCCCGGTACTGAGAACGCCGCGCGGCGATGGATGCGTGTGGAGCCGCGCGTCGCAGCGAGGTAGCAAGGCAGCACACCAAGACAGACGAGCAGGCGCAGCGCAGAGCACTGGGTCGCCGTCAGTCGGGCGCGGGCATGGTAGCAGCAGCAGGGAATAGAGACGTACGTACGATGTGAAGCTCGCTTGTATGTGTGGACTGTGAGAGGCGTCTGGAGCGCGTGTCGGCGATGGATGTGATGTACCGGTGACACATTTCGGGCATGCATTGGCATTCACCAGACGAAGGCGTGCAGAGCAGTGCAATAACTAGCTTTATGTTGCGAGTATTCGAACAAGGAGTGAGAAAGTCAGAGTTCGTGCTAACGGGACGACCAGCAGAAGCACAACGCGAGTGCAGTCATTGGAGGGCAGCTGAGGAGACCCTCAGGAGGAACATGGACGCTGCGGACGAGCAGAATAAACACAGCCACGAGTGACTGATCTGTGACTACGTCACTCACTCTCTTCGTCCTCTTCGGTTTTGCTTCGATTACCTCGTGTCCGCGTCACCATCCAATGATCGAAACCAATCTGCGCAGTGTGCGCTGACGAAGGGCAAAGGCCAAGCACCGACGATTGAGCGAAGCAGGAAGCAACGCGAAGACAAATACGAGAGGCGAGGACGAAGAGGCGATTGGACGCAAATGAGCATGAGGAGCAAAGCAACCCTCCCAGTGCGTCACCTTTTTCTGTTGCTGCCTCCACCGCTCATTCATCCAGTTCCCCTTCGGCTACACATCCGTATCGCATTCCGCCGACTAACCACCTCAGCCACTGTCTCCCTGATTTATCGATCCTACTTGTATATTCAGTCTTCACATGCAGCCCTGTACACATTCTTTTCTGCATGTGTTCAAGCTCGCTTCAACTCTGATTCGCCGAACGTCCCGAATTCCACTTACGGCTTCGACCGCATGCGGCTCTTCTGCAACTTCTTCCACTCCGATCACTTCCACACCCATCGCTGACGCCGTACTGGCCCCCGTACGCCTGCGCCCCGTCGCCATTCGCATCGCCGTCACCATGAGCAACGCACGCTGCACCCCCGCCACGCTTTTGCCTCTCTCCAAGACTTGCACGACTGCAGCCATTGCCACACACCGCGCTTCATACTATCCCGCTCGCCGTAAGCCGTCCCGTTCGCTTGGCGTCGCACGATACGGCAGCCCTCTGATGGCTTCGCGATTCTCACCGCGCGCGCGGACTGCACTCGCATTCACATTGCGGAGCGCGTTGCAGCACCGCAACCTCGCCCTCATCCGCATCCCCGGCTTCCGGAGAAGCGGGGGAAGGACGAGGAGCACAACATGAATATGCATCTACGACTGTGGCGTATCCGATTTTTACATAGCAGCTTGATGTATTTTATAGATTCATGTACTTGAAATGAATGTGATCCATCTCGTGTTTGATCACGTCGCTGAGGGCGTTCAATACTCCACCTTTGTTGCAAGCGCACCATTTTTGCTCAGACTTCAAGACATTCACAGACTCAGCGTGCTGCAGAGAAGATTTTCGGATACTCCTCCCCAATCATATCTTTCGAAATTTCTCCCAGTCTATTTTTGCAACATAAACGAGACTACCGCCCCTATTGCTGCGCCTAGAAACGTTCAGCTTTCATTGTCACGGTCGCGTGTTTGAGCTTCCGTGCATACTGTAGTCTCACAACTTGCCATCCAGTTCCTGAGAAAGTGCCGCACTTGTCCCGCATTTATGATGTGCCGTTCTGCCGCATGTCATTTGATATACCAGACTCATCAGGAAGTCAGCAGCTAACATATATCATTTGCCGTTGAGAGTTACAAGACCAAAACACCACCAGGATATTTTTGGAGTTTCGCAGCGTCAATGTGCTAATAACGAGACAAATCGTACAGCGGAAGTAGTGAGTTCTACACGCACTATGCAAGGTGGTGAGTCAATGCCGCAACAGGTTGTACACTACGGACCGCACCTCATTGCATATGCACGACATTCATACTTGGCTGAGGTATATAACATGCACCACGCACACATGCTGAAATTCACGTCTTTTGCTCCGCTCTTGCACCGATTGGCACTCTTGAATCGAACGCGGCGCTCATCCATCATGCCTTTCTCTCTACGCACTTGCAGACCCCTGCTCACGTCCTTGGCATTACCATTTATTATATGTATCATAGGACTTGTCTCGGCATCGCCTACACCGGTTCAGAACATCACTATCCCAGTTCCGGATGGAACAACTACTCACGGTGACCCCCGTACCCTATGCACCCCCGCATCCGCTTTCGATGTCATCGTTTTCTATTTAACGAACTACATCGCTCATGTCGTCACGGTGAAAACCTACCCCGGAGAGTCAAACCTGTCACAGATTGTGGGCTACGCCGCTGCCCTCTTCTCCCCCGCATCAGGTCTGGTGCGGGGCCTCTTGGCCATTGCGCGGTGCGGGAGATTCGCGCGCGAACCCCTGCAGAAGGCGGTACGCTCAGGTGCCCTTTGCATGGTGGTCAGAAATGACGAATGGGTACCTGAAAGTGGACAGCAGGTCGCCAACATGCTAATAAAATCACGTAAGTGCCTATGGATTTTGGTAGGAGTATGATTTTGACTGATCCCTGAGGTTTCTTTCGCGACGCAGGAAAGATATTGATGTTATCACCGGATCGCCCCCCAAGACCTGTTCCCGCGAAATCTTCCCGGGTCTCAACCTGGGCCTTAACCCGGGCCTCAATCTGGGCCCCAATGGTGGTTCGATACGTACTCAAGGACACTGACAGAGAGGGGATTTACGATGTCAAAGAGAGGAGGATGTACGATTACCTAAATGGCATCCCGTTGTCGGAACTTCACGTCGCCAAGTTTTACAACCCCCTAATCTTTCGAGATATGAATTTCGAGGACGAAGATATAGGTCACAACACAGACGAGGAACTGAGGCAGGTTCTCGCTCTCTTAGATTGATTTTCGCACCAATTCTGAGTCTGCAGGACCACCTACTCGGTGCTGGCATCTTACATCCCCCCGTGGGCTATGGAATCTTCAAAGCTATGGACATTTCATGATACGATGGGATTCTACGTGACCGACCGCAAAATCCACGGTGCTAATCGGTTGCCTCAAGGATACTCTTTCGCGTATGTCCCTCGCGACGCAAAAGTGGTGCCCTTTGCGCCTGGGATAGATGCCAATTTATGTCCACAAACGGATATACTGAAAGCCGTGGCCGCACTGGTCCAGGGGACGTATTCAGCGTCCACTCTATACTCCGCACGAAGAGGGCAGGTCCGCGCATATGGATACGCGGCCTTCGGCCTCACGGTCCTCCCTTTCACGATTATGACACTCATCAACCTCCTCGGCAATATCACGACACCCGATTATCCTACATTATACCTTGTGGAGTCGGATATCATGCTAGAAGCGCAACGGAAGTCAGGAGCTGTATTCAGAGGCGTTGTCGGGAAGTTGGTGTCGGTGGATATGCCGCGCGACCACAATTCGACGATAACTTATGAAGGCTGGTGTCCCAATTATCATGCAGAAACCCGGAGGCTGAGGGCGAAGATTTTTCAGGATCCTTTGATACCGAGGTAGATGAACTGGGGATTCACAATACGCGCTTCACATTGGGAGGAGAGGGTATCCACGGAGCGGAAGTATCCGAAGAAATTGACACGGACCTTGACGTTGATGGCGCTGTCAGCGACGATCTGCTGGACATCGAATTATCTTCTTTCGGGCTCAGCGTCCCGAGGACATCCACATCTAACGTTTCTGCTGATCTTTCCGACGCCCGGACTCACCCACACGAATCTCGTCCTTCGCAACCCGCAGTGGACGTGATCACAGGGCTCTCGGCACAGAATCAACCTCTAAAACAGATATCGCTTCAGGTTCCAGCGTGTGCACCGTTTGAACGGAAAACAACTATTTTCCCCCTCGTGGCAGATTGATCGAGATGCGGAACATGAGGCCGATCGTCGCGCGGAACGTGGGGCCGATCGTGGCGCGGATCGCGGGGCCGATTGCGGTGACAATGATCGTCAATGCGTCTATCGTTGTTCTCCTAGGGTATCTTTCGGACTGGTTCACTCCTGGCGACAGCACTCCTAGCCAGCGGAAGTGGACGATATCATGGTTGGTCTGTGGTCTGGGAGGTGGTCTTTTCTCTGCCGTCGTCTCGGCTGAGATGTCTAGCGATGAGTTACCTAGGAGCGGCGCAGATTTCGAAGGGGGAATGCGCGAGGCCTTGATGGGGGGTATTTATGTTCTACCTTTGTGTTCCAGCAATTGGTGTCTTTGTAATTGTTGGACAGATGATTCGCCAGTACGGTAGCTGCATAGAATTCTGAATATGACATTCTCGTTGTGGAAGTGCAACCTGCTCAAATGTCACCTTCTGGTGATCTCAAATAAAGCGCGTGGGGCGAAGCGGAACTTGTTTGAATCGGATACAATTGGAGGGGGACATGGAATAATTTTGCACCGGCCTGTGGCCTAAAGCTGCAGGTTGGTTATATCATTCGTCAAAGTTGAAACTGAAGTTCAACTTTGAGTTCACTGCGAGATCTTGGACCCAAAGCAAACAGTAACCAACGGGAAAGTGTCGAAGGAGAGGGAAAGGCTGCGTCAATTGCTACAAGACTGCTTGGTGGTGTTCCCAAAGAGGCAAAGGCCGTGAATACCTGGAGCGGAAATACTTGCAGTTGGATGGCAGAAACTTCATGCTGGAATGGTCAGCGGCGATTCAGAGACGATTAGACAATTTGCTGACGAAGCATGAGATCGGGTAACGGTATGAATTGCAACGCAAACTCTGAGAACGACTTGGATAACTCGAACAGGGTGGGGCGCGGAATTACTCTGGTCAATAGCAAGTAGAAGAACAGGAGCATTCAGGCGAAGGGCGTAATTTTCCACGAGCTAAAGCTAGCATGGCTGCGCCGTCAGCATCGTCGATACGTAGTTGGTCACCAAGCAGCGAGAAAGAAGCGAAAGGCCGCAACGGCTGTCATGGTCATCGGTGGACGCTCCTTGGGGGCCAGAAACAGTCGCGGTGCGTGACATGTGAGTTTCCTAGCGGTCGCTGCACGCGCCGACGGTCGGCTGCAGCAATGGCTGGGCAGAGAGCGTCGCTCCATGGACCAAACAGAGAGGCGGCATCGGGAAGTCTAAGCGAAGCGATCAATCAGTGGCCATATATATTGACACTTACTTGTACGTCGTCAATATATCGGTTCTGTTACAGAGACTAAATCAGTGGCGGTGTTGATCCGAAACTCCTTTCTCCCAACTAGTAATACGTATTTCAGGCTCGATAAACAAACAAGTAGGATCCGCTACCACCATCTCCAAAATCGAAGTCTGCCGATAGCAAGCTCAGATACCCTGCCGTATACTAAATATGTGCAGCTGAGCACGCTATACGAGCTCTTCCTACATGGATGAATGCAAAGGAGCGTGATACTATGCCGTTCAAAATGCACTTTTATTATTTCCCAACACACATCTATGGCGGTCCAAATGCACATTTAATAAATCGCGAAACATTTGATTGATCCGCGATACAAATAGCCGTTTTGACGTATTCCCTGCGAAAAAGACAGCTCTTTGTCAGCGTGTCCATATTTCGGGGAAATCAGTGATTTCCGCAACATAAAGACAGACGACCGCGAAACACAAAGTCGGATGACCGCGAAACATAAAGTCACCATCGCGAAACTTTTGGTCATCCCCCGAAACTTTTTCAACTTTCAGCTGAATATTCCCTTGAAGTTGAGAAAAGTTCATAAACTCATCGGCATACTCAATGATGCTGGAGTGACTGTAAAGTAAGTATGTTTTTCCGAGCTATAAATTACTTATGAGATTAAACCGTGGAACCCCATCGGTCGTCCCGGCGATGCTCATGGACCCTCGCGTCATGTAACCTTGAAGCCGCAGGAGCACAGTACCACCTGGCTAACATCACCTGTGGAACCATGTTTATCCCATTGTCTCCAGGTTCATCTATAGCACAGTCAAAAGCATGGAAAGCATGCATAAGCTGGAACCCAGCCATCTCATAGGGCTGCCTGTCGCGCCGGTTCTACGTGTCCCATATGACGGGTAGCCGACCCGTTCGTCGAGGGTCTCGAACAACTTCTTTACGGGACGATGACGGGACAGGTAGGCCAGGCAACGGCTGGCGAAATGACGACCGTCGATGGCAGGCGACGGCGCGACACCCTATCAAATATTGAGGTTGAGTTGCTGCCATGTAACGGAAAGATTGAAGACACGATGAGATGTTCTCTTTGTGCTCGTTTAAACTCGATATATTGGACTCCGCTCTGAGCATGGATTTGGCAGCAATGAATTGGTGATTCACTCGCTTGGCTTCCTTGCTTCGTCCTTCCACTACGCTTCTCCACATGTCTGCAATGCATCAACGCGTTCCGTGGTCTCTAACGCGTGCAACACTTCGTTAACGAGGGTAAATGCTGCTGCAGTTCTCGTGTTGGGCTCCCCAGTAGCACTCGAACTCATCAATAAAGCAGTCATCAAGGCACTAACTCGTCGCCTAGCATACTAGTGAAGGCGCAGTTCCCTAATCTCTTTCGGCTCGCTCGTGGCATCTTGACCATCCTGGGTGAGTTTCTCCAACAGTATATCACACAAGGCATCTTATTTTTGTCCTCTAAGATCTGCCATCGCTGTCGAACACATTTTCTTTGGAAGGCAGGACACCATTTCATTCCGCCGAGCGAGTCTCAGGCCAGAAACCATCAGGACTCTGATGATCATCAAGCAACGTCTTCCTCTCGTACACAATGCAGTGAAGGAAATTGTTGGAGATGAGTACACAGAGTCCAATTTTGTTGAATTAACTACGATTATGTCCCGACAGTCTAATTCCATGCTAATTGCTGTGAAAACATTACCCAGCAATTTCTGTTGACCCATCGACGGCCATCCCATGTCCCGTCCCGTCCCGTAGAGAATTTGTAACCTGGAATGACGGACCGTCGCGTAACAGTCCGTGCCTGTTGTACACTCGTCGAAACGACGGCCGTGCCCGTGACGGGTATGGCATACAGCCCCACCATCTCGTAGCAAGTCATTATCGGTCACGGTTCAGAGACTGTCTGCTTGTTGAATCATTACAAAATGAATTCCTGGCTACCTTTCCACTGGCATGACAAGTAGAGCAGTCCAAGTAGTTCAAGCACGCCAAGCACTTTACTTCTCACTGCTCAAAATCCACTGCAACTTCAGAGCCTGCTGGTAGCTCAACCAATGAAGCAGATTCTCTGCTCCATGAGCATCACCGAGATGGCCGATGGGGTCCCACGGTTTAATCTCGTAAGTAATTTATAGCTCGGAAAAACATACTTACTTTACAGTCACTCCAGCATCATTGAGTGTGCCGATGAGTCTATGAACTTTTCTCAACTTCAAGGGAATATTCAGCTGAAAGTTGAAAAAGTTTCGGGGGATGACCAAAAGTTTCGCGATGGTGACTTTATGTTTCGCGGTCATCCGACTTTGTGTTTCGCGGTCGTCTGTCTTTATGTTGCGGAAATCACTGATTTCCCCGAAATATGAACACGCTGACAAAGAGCTGTCTTTTTCGCAGGGAATACGTCAAAACGGCTATTTGTATCGTGGATCAATCAAATGTTTCGCGATTTATTAAATGTGCATTTGGACCGCCATACTCCCCGGCTCATTTGCGAAACCCAAAGTTCGAAGCGACCTGTCACAGATCACAGGCGAAGAGAATTGATCGAAATAGTACAGTACGTGACTACCATGTCGCTCGTGTTGGGGTTATGTGTGATTTCTCGAGCGGCACCCGCGGTGGATTCGTGCATCGAGGGTTGAAATGATCTTTCCGCGGTGGGGTTTCGAAGGAGCGCCCACCAGCGCTCGATCTACCCCCGCAGAATCACATTTTAGCTTTGGTACCCATCTCTACGTCAATCCAACAGTCATTCTTCTCGCGCTCAAGGCCCACTCAAAAGGAAGCTGTTCAGATTGAAGGTACCTTCGATTTTGCCCCCATGATCTCTGCTTCACTTCTCTCAAACATTGGCTGCTGGCTCTTTGTGGACGCCGCAAGAATTCATGTTCCAGCATCGCAGTGGAGTCAACACCCACACAGCGGTCAATTTTGTATATATATTCTTCCTCCAATCCAATCCGCGCGCGCACGCCCACCCACGCGACCTGGTGGTCGGCGTCCACCTAAACTTCCACACAAAGCGTTGAATGCTTAAATAATTACGCGTAGTTCGACAATCAACAAACTTGGCAATGAACAAACGAACATAATTTGGGCGTCTCTTTTCATTTTATGCAACAGGAGCCACGAAAAAGTCCCACTGGACAGGTCTGCGCTTCCCAAGAGACCCTTGGAACGAAATTATATATGTATTTATCAGTGAGAACAAGAACAGTAGTATTGCTGTCTTCAAGCTGTCCGTCCCTCCCGTTCGTTCCGCGGCACTGCACGGGCGATTGTGGATCCCACCCACCCAGACCCGGGACGGCGGGGACAACGGGTGGTAGGTGGTGTTGCGGGGGCGTACAAAAACGCTAACTTGCGATAACTTAGGATTACTTACGATTTCATTGCTCGTCTGTGTATCTGGTCCGAGTCGGACATAGATTCCCTCCTACATACTCTACCCCCTCCCTTAGCCTACTCCTGGCTGCGCACGGGAACGCATGAAGCATGTGGCGCTGTGTCGGTGGCACTGGGAGGTGTCGTGTCGTGTCCTGCCATAGCCCGGCTCGCACTGGTACGAAACGACGACGACGAGGGCAATGGAGCGCAGTGCTGTGCCCACATACATACGGAGGGATCGGGCACGGGGACGGGCCAGCGTAACGCGTGACTGCCGAATTGAACGAAAAGGTACAGTATCACAGCGGGCGCGCGCGCGCCGTGAGTAGAAAGAGGCACCCGCACGCGCACCCTGGCCCCCGCGATGAGGGCATTCCGTATCGCAGACTATATAAACGCACTCTGCAGACCAAACGCACTCCGTACACGCCAACCGTACACGACGGACAACTCTGTCTCAGGAGACGATCCCGCACGGCGGCAGCGGCAGCGACGACGATGCAGTCAGCGGGGTGGGTGGTATGCGGTGTGAGGTGCTAGAATTCAGACTCAATAGTGAGAGCAAGAGCGAGCAGGCGCGAGGCCCGGATGCGATTGGTAAGTGGCCCGAGACCGCGGGGAGCGAGGGTAGGGTGCTGGTGAACGTGCACTGCACCCGAGGCTGAGCACCGAGGCCAAAGAATCAGAGCAGCGCGCGCGCGGTGGAGGGAACGATGAGATGAAAATGAGTCCCTACCACACTGACAAATGAAAATGGATCCCTGCCAGACTTGACGAATTTACCGAGACGGAGCACAGCGCACGGGGAATGGAATGGAATGGAAGGGCGCTGCCCCGAGGTGAGGTGAGGTGAAGATCGGGGAGCAGACAGACAGGATAGAGCTAGCACGGAGTACAGAGCACGGAGCATGAAGCACAGGGCTACCGCCGAGCACGGGTGCAAAAAGCACGAACACCATGGGATGGGCACAGCGCTGTCGCCGAGGCTCGACGGCCACGTGCGAGGGAGAGGATGTTCGACGACGTGCGAGGGAGGACGCACGAGCCTACGAAGAGAGTTGCGGGCGAGGTGGCCTCGACGCCACGTGGGGACTCTTCCGCCCGATGCATGCCAGCGCCGAAGTGCCAGGGTACTGGGTTGCAGTATGCTGTGTCGCGTCGCGTTAGTAAGGGTGGTGCAAGGCGGCGGCGTGAGATACGCGGGCACCCGCCACGCCACTCCGGTGTCGAATCTGGAATCTGGACGCGATAGTCATGCGGGGCGGGGCAGTGGGTGCAGGCGGTGACGATGAAGCATCCTGATCAGCGAGATGCGGGCGGGGGCGTGGCACGGGCACGGGTGCGCAAGTCGATCTCGGAGGGAAGCGCACGCACGTCGATCTCGGCGGGAAAGGGACGCCGCCGAACGCGCACGCCAGATGCCGATAGCCGCGGTGTGCAGGTGCGGTGGCGACGGATGCATGTGGAGCCGCGCACCGCAGGGAGGTAGCAACACAGCGCACCAAGGCAGACGAGTAGGCGCAGCGCAGAGCACTGGTTCGGCGTCAGTCAGGGGCGGGGTTAGAGACATACGTTAGATGTGAAGCTCGCTTGTATGCGTGGACTGTGAGAGGCGTCTGTGTTAAAGTAAAAGAGCCGCCAGATGCGTTCCAGACCAAAACAAACCAAGTTTAGCGCTTGTCGTCCCTAGTACAGTCGAGTACAGACGTCAAACGCGCGAAGAAACCCCGTCACGCATCACAGTCACCATATGCAGTACCACCGGCCCTGCCGGCCCCCCGGAATCCGGGCCGCGCCTCACCGCGCGCGCCCAAACGCTTTCAGTCTGGAGCGCGTGTCGGCGATAGATGTGATGTGCCATATGAGTAGATGGCTATGCTACGGTAGATGCCGCCATCAACGAGATCGGCAACGTTCCTTGCTCGACGAAAGCAATGAGTGAGGATGAAAGCGGAAGCGATGAGTGAGAGCAGAGGCGACGGCGAATACGAGGTGGCTTTGAGTACAACCTGCAGGTGGTGAAGTTGTTTTATTAGAGAAAAACCTACATGATGAAGTAGTATGAACAGGGGAACAAGGAAAAACAGAGCCAAGCAAAGGATTCCTCAGGTATGACTAGGAACCTACGGGTATTGCTTTGAGGAATGCGTAGGGTGCCGGTTCCGACACAATAGTCGCAAAAGGAGATATTGAGGCGGCAGGGACCTGGTTGACAGTGGTTGTGCATATGACGGTTCCTTTGTACAAATATTGATTTCGCACGCGCGCTTGCATTTTGGCACGCGCGACCAAAATGCGCGCGCGCGATCAGAACTATAAATACCTAAGTATTCTCCCTAGCTACACCATTGTGTATGCCAGAGAACAGACAAGGACCTCATCCTCGGAGCCGTCTCTTGCATCCCACAACGCCTCCGAGAAAAAGTAGAGAGTTCATGATTCAAGTAAAATGCAGGTGACATATAGTCATTGAAGACAGGGTCAGTAATCTGGTTAGAGGATGCTGGGCGCCAAGCAGGACACAAACCGGCTCCGGACCTCGTGGCGGTTAGGGATCAAAAGGACGCGTGGATTGACAAACAGAGCCAACTCGTAGCACAGGATGCCGATCAATCCACAGACCGCATCACAACGTCAATCAGCACTGACAGCAAATTTAATGCCACGTCGACGTCGACATGCTCGCTCGCTGCCCACCTCGCTTGCCTCTCGCCTCTCGCCTCCTCGTCGGTATCACCCACCTTTCTCGAAATTGCTATAAAAACTATCGCCAATATAGAATCTCTGGGCCGTCTTGGATCGCTGCGAACTGAACCAGAATGCATAGTGCCAGGAAAAGAAATCCCAATGAAGACGACTATATAGCAGTCCAAAGACGTAAGTACGAGGCTGGAAGCCGGCTACCTAAATATATCTATCTACCCATTCTTGCTCGTATCAAACTCGTATATCAAGTGCCGTTCAGGGAAATGTACTTAGTTTATGATGCCTCAGTGATTAGGACTTATCTAGTGAGTGTAAAAAAATATGCATACTATAATATGTGATATATTTCATGAGGCCGGACCTCGCGCGCTAATTTTAAGCGCGCGTGCGAAATCAACATTTGTACAAAGGAACCGTCATAGTGCAAAGGGGTTGACAGCAAGGGATCCGACATGATTTTGAGGCGTTCCGGATCTTGTACGGTGCGTACGACGGGCCCGAGAGGATGCGACGCGTCCCCGGAGACTTGCTCAGTGATGCCTCCAAATTTTACCATCCTTTACACACTCAGATTGGATGATGTCTCTGTAATTTAGGAAACTATTTCTAACCCAGCACTAAATGAAGGGGAAGTGCCATCCAGCTGTTATGAAGCGGTTCGGAGTTCGACATCTTCCGTGCTTGGCGCGGCACCATATGCATCAGTGCATAAATACGCTCGTTGAGACCTCGACGACGCTTGTAACTCACACAGCACCATGAACAGAAAGACTACCCCCTCAAAAAAATCTGTGAAGGATGTGGGGAAATTTCATAGCAAGACTACTGGCAGTACGCGTCGCATATTCTGATAATAGCTAGGCTGACGTACTTCTTCACTCAGCAAAAGCTGGTCCAAAAAAACAAGAACAACTCCGAATTCGTGACCCACTCGAGCTAAATAAAAATTCCCAGGGCCCTCGGGATCTCTACGAGCCCACCGTGAACGCGAAGCCGGGTCGCACAGGCCAGGCAGCGAAGATCGAAAGAAGACTCTACAGTGCGGCTACTGACGGTACACAATCTGCATGTTTTGACGCTGTCCATGCTGACAGCTTGTGCCCGTTCAAACAGGGGGTCCTAAAAGACAACCACAATCGCAAATACGCAACGCGCGCAGGCCCAAACAATCCGCTGCAAGTGAACCGAAAAAAGAAACCACAACCCCAAACCCGCAACACGCATGGACCCAAGCAATCCGCTGGGCCAATTTCTCGAAAGTCCTCCCATACTGCGAAAGTTCGAAGCGCGGAACCGAAGCCGAAGAAAACGGGCACGTACTTGGGGGTTACTGGTGGTACAGCATCTTCATATCTCGCAGACGGCCTGCTGACCATGATGATCTCGCACCTACCTGCATGTGGGATGAAGAAACCAGCTCAAATGCGCGACGGCCGTGGGCATCCCAAATCTGCCGCCCCTGGTGCCCGAGCACGCTCCCTAAGGACCATTGAAGCGAAGACGAAACGTGCAGAGAAAGCGTTGAAGAGGGCAGCGGTGGATCTCGGCAAAGTCGCCGGTGGTACATCATTTGTATATCTCGATGAAATCGACACTGACAGTTGCGGTCTCGCCCAGATGGCTCGCAGAAACAAAAGCAACAGAAAATCCGCAAAATCTTGGATGCCTTCAAGCCGATGATGCGCATTTTGAAGAGCATCGCTGCGAAATATCGTCATGATAAAGCGTTGCAGGTGGGTGCCTCAGTCATTCCGTGGAGCTAGGACTGAAAGTGCTACGTAGACCTGTGTAACCCAATTCATGGTACGCCGATCCGAGATTCGGAGCAGTAGGATTCCAACTCAAACGACGAATAGAGTGTGATTCTGCTTGAATGTAACAGGCCAGAGAACTACCTCGAGATCCTGGCTCTTTTCTTCCCCATGGTATGCAGCCCCGTATTTGCCATTCAATTGTCTGATGTTGAGGGTGCTGAAAAACAGGTCTCGATGATCTCGGTCCTCCGCTTCAGTCAGCACGTCAACATGGCCGAGTTGATACCGTACGTGATCGACATGGGCAAGAACATCAAGGAATTTGGTTCGTGAATTCGTTCTCGGCCACATCTACCCATTAAACCCATTGTTCTCATTTTATTCACAGCTGCATTCGCGGATGCCTATTATTCCAAGTGTGGATCATGGATTGGTACGTCAATCCAATGTCTTCCCTCCTCCAGATCCGATGGCTAACCTGCCATGCGGTTAGTCCGACACAAGCGCGCACACGACTTCAAGCATACGTTCCGATCTTTTGCGGAACGGTTCCGGAGCACCGAGCACCGCGCTGGAGGGCACATTGCAAAGAACTATCCACATATCGCGCCGGTCGCTCCAGAAATGCACACGACGATTCCGGCGCTCTTCGACAGAGTCGGGAGTGCGGTCACGTACGAGCAGAAACAAGCGGAGGCACTAATTGTATCGCACCGTGACATTTTGAATGTACGTGCGGCAGGGATGTTCATCAACACAAGAATTTAACTAATCAACAACTGAGCATAGAATCCAGGCGGCATCAATCACGTCGCAGCGATAGTGAACGAACCTGTCACAGCAACCACGATGGAAGCGTTGAACACCGACATCGGCGCGCTCGTCGAGCAAAACAGGTCCGTCTTTATTCGAATTCTTCTATTCCTTCTGCTATGGCACGAAAAACGCACGAACAACGCTGAATTGCGTGCAGGATGGAATTTGAAGTGAAATTTGAGCAGGCAATTGTCATCGTGGAAGCTCAGGATGTCGATAATTCGGGGGAAGATAGCGACGAACTGGAATATAGCGACAGTTATTCTACTTCGGAGGACGAGGGAGAGAGGTATGATGAGGACAACGAGGGCGAAGAGTACGATTCGGCGGAGGACAATGGTGAGGAGTACAATTCTGGAGAAGAATTCGAGCAATCTGCGTCGGAGGAAGAAGGTACTGAATACCATCCGGAGGATTCAACGATACTGATTACCAGCCAGAGCTTCAGTATGGCGAAGATGTAGAAGAAGAAGATGATGACTATGATTCCGAGGAAAACGATGAAGGTAACCAATATTATCTGAGTGATTTGAGGATACTGAATATCGGCCAGAGCTTCATTACGACGAAGATGTTGAAGAAGAGGATGGTGAATACCAATCCGAGGAGGACGGCAATAAATATGGGGAGGATGGGGAAGGAGAATATGACAGCCAGGAAGTCGAATACGATGAGGATGCGGAGGAAAATAACGAAGATGCGGAGGAATATGCCGAGGGTCAAGAGGAGTATGACGAGGACGCCGAGGAATATGACGAGGATCAAGAAGAGCATGGCGAAAATGCGGAGGGATACGACGAGAACCAAGCGGAATATGACGAAGGTGGAGAGGACGGCGGTTACGGCCACCACCCCCAAGAGTATGAGGATGACTATTAATTATTTGCGTAGTGTACTTTACTCACCTGCACAGTGCTGTAGGAATTCGTACGGCGCTATGTCCAGTCGATGATGTGATTGTCTCACCGTTCAAACACAACTTAGTTTTTTGTTGCGCTTATGAGAAACACAGACACGAACACGACAGCAGTGGGAAGTTGAAAATGCATAAAAGCTATAGTGGACGTCGGCAAGGCTGATATCCGAAGATATCAGCCAGAATATCATGGCTGAAAGGTTTCATTATGTGGGGAGGACATTTGTTGAGGACCTAAGAAAGCATCGTTAACAGCCGTGCTTCGCTTACTTGCAGATCGCCGACTTCGAAGAACTGCGGGTGTGAAACTGCCCAGAGCTGCCCAGAGGTAAATAAAGCTGTGAACAAACATGAGGCTAGGATCTGATCTTCCGTTTGCTACGTGGCAAGAGAGCATGAGAAATGCAACGAGAGAACGACGTGCCCTTGTGCCAACGGCTCAAGTGTAGACGTGGATTCATGGATAGTGAGGAATTTCAGGGCGATCCAGAGAGCTAGATAACTAGATGACGTCGTGACCAAATCGATAGCATAGACCAGATGATTCAGATCTCGCTCGCTGCATACTGGCAGCGATACATCGACGCAAGAGATCAACAGAGGAGGGCTCATGTGGTCCCAATGAATGGCTAGGTGTTTGGCGCAGTTACTCGGTGAGAAGCCAGTGGAAGCGAGATCAAGTCCAGAGAGTCGATGCAAGGACCCGAAGCGCCTCTTGTCCCGACCGAAAGAATCCCAGCCACAGTGGATACCACTACTGCGTCGAGTTTTTGTATCTAGAATGAGTTAACTTATAACCACGTCAAATGCTCCCTGGATTCGATTCGATAGCAGACGCCCGTGGTGACTGTTAGGAGCAAGGAGTGAACCGGATCATTCCGCTGAGCACAGCCCTGCACAGCCGCCAACTTCTGTCTTCCTCTTCCACTCATCACCGTTGGCGCGCTCTGGACCTGGTGCCTCCGTCGGCCACAGCCTAATCGCATGCGCCTTGCAAAACTCCTGGGATCGGATTCTCCCTCGTTCCTTCCCTGTTTGGGTCAACGGCGTCGCCATCCCACCCATCCCTCGCGATCTCCCCTTCACACCCCATATCCCCTCGCTTTTCTTCCTCGTCTCTGCGATGTGATGCGTTGGCACTCAGCCGCGGTCCATACCTTCCCGCCTCTCCGCTGTTGTGTCGGTCAAACACGACTCCGCCTTGAGGACATCTCCGGTTTTGTGACGCTCCACCCAAGACAGTACAGCCAATGCGATACCTCTTTCGCCTTTTTCAAGCCTCGCTTTCGCGCAAATTCGCAGTCGACATCCCGTACCGTCCAATCCAATCTAGCAGTAACGCCATTCACCTTCTTATGTTCTCAACATATAACACTGCAAAAGCTGTTTGTTGTTCTTAGCACGGTCTCCCTCCCTCCCTGCCGGCCGTCTTTGTCTTACCTCCGGCGTGCTTCTGCTTCTGCCATCCAGGTCAACGACTTCTGCCCTCTCAGTGATCGACTGCCGCTGAGCAGCCTCTGTGCTCTCTCTCCGCATTATTTGCAGTAAATCCCTCCCCTCTGCATATTGTATCACTCGCAGTCACTCTCTCTCAGGCTCCGAGTCTGTGGTCTGGATTACAGAAATTTCAACGATTGAGGTGATTTCGAGAAACAACGGCAAGTAATCCGTGGATCCTGACGCGGATGCGGATGAGTGATCGTACGACCCGGGGACACGATAACACCGCTACATCAACACAGTCACACCCAATCGATTCTCTGAGATCAAAATGCACTTGAGGGCAACGTGAACAGCGGCGCCCTCGCGTCCTGAAATTCGTTTCGCTTCTCTTCGTCCTTGATTTCGTTCCTTTGCGTATGCGTGCTTGTACAGCGATGCAGAGGCAGGCAATTGAAGCGCTAGCAAGGACGGTAGTATGGTACAGTGGCCGAATGCAATTTTATGCGTGGGATGTCGTTAAAGTGCATGTTCCTTGCGTTCCGTTGGACTGCGTGATTATACTCGAGCATGGTTTGTCGCTAATTTTTTTTCTTGTATAGATGTCCATGAGTGCAGCAAAAATGCATTACCGAGGTACGGACATGGATTATGCGGCCCTCGGCAAATAATCGCCGATATCGCCGAATCAATTCCCACCTTATTCATCCGTCATACGACCGAAGAAATTGCTCAAAGATGTTGTCGAAACAATTAGAATTTCCTATATCGGGTAATTTTAATTGTTTCGGCAGGATGTTCGGCCGAGGGGAATATTCACTTTTGTCGGTGTGCATCTCAACGCGGAGACAACTTCCGGGTGTCCCGCAGAACCAAGGTGGTTACCGAATTATCGAGTTGCTCCAAAGCATCACGCGTCACATCCCATGTCGATTGGAACGAAAATACAAGGCCACAACAACTGCTATGGCGAAGCGGCTATTGAATCCGAGGATGGCTAACGCAAATGAGACAAGCGCGATCCCGAACGCCACAATGTGCAGCACCAAAACCGTGGTAAGACCCGACGTGACGGCGGTGAGAGTATCTGCGAGGGCGGTGACATTGGTCGCGCTAGTCGGATTCGCGGTGAGGTTGGTGGCGAGGAAGGCAGTCGTGTTGGTCACGTTCGTGGTGGGGTTGGTGGCGAGCAAGGATATTGCCTCAAAGAGGTTGTATCCGATTTGCCCCGGGGAGCACTGAACACCTTGACCATCCTGTAGATCTGCGCAGAAGCCGAGCACCCCGAGATCAACTGAGGGTGGTGGTCCGGTTTGTGCTGGTGTTGTTTGAGACCCTCCCATTATTGAGCTTGATGCGTACAAGGTACACTTGCTTGAAGATGGGAACATCGAAGGCTGTGATGGCAAGAAGAGCGGTGCCTGCCGCAACGAAAAAAAAGACCGAATATTTTGTTCCAATTGACCATGAGAGGTGAAGGGGAGCGCGAAGCGAAGAAAACAGGTTCCTATATCACATTTATAGCGCGATACCGCAAAGAGATATACCTGCTTAGTCTGCACATTTTGAGGAAGGGAGATTGACGCCTGCAGTAATTTCACCAAAGTTTGGCGATAGCGAGTATCATCACAAGCACTGCATCGGCCATTCAAAGGGCAGAGCTGTGTCAAAGGTTTCGACGACTATCTTCCTAGCAGCGCTGTGTCGAATGCATCAATACATTTACCACTGCGCAAATCCAGTTAAACCATACAACGAACAATACCGAAAGGGAATGGGTTGGCTCGCCGGTGGAAAAGTTCTGTCTTCGCCGCGCAATCGACGCTACGCGGATGGATCAGGGAATAAACGGTCCCGTAATTCTTTTTTTCGAAGTCGGCGCTCGTCCCCAAAGTTGCATGCGCATCAAGACGGGCTTTCAGGAGTTGGATGCAACAATCGCGACCATCATTTGGGTATCATTGGATAGCGAATCTGACCAAGAGAATGAAGTGCAGCTAAGTCAAGACTTAGCCAAAAAAAAAGTCTCGAAAGAGACTGAAATATGCATATCACCCCGCGGAGGCGACGATCCCGCCTCACTTCGAGTCGTTCGACGCCACCCACATGAACGATTATGATCGGCAATTCGAAACTATGTCGTAATTTTCGACGTTCCCCCTAAAATACATCCGTGTCGGGACAGGCCTTGAGAATTCGCGAAGTCGAGGTAGACCGCGAAGTGGCCATCACTTCGACCAAGGAAGTAGAATTTCAAGTGTCCCTTTTGAAAAGTTCCGCAACGCAGATATCGAGACGATGACCCCACTGCGAAGACAATTTGTACATTTTCAGTGAGAGCGATTGGCGCCTGCAGCAACGTTTGGCCATCGAAACCAGAGCGGTAGAAATCGCAAGTGGTGCATTGAGCAGTTGAAGTTGAGAGCTGTCCCAAATCCAGAGCAGCGCTGACGGTCGAATCCGTGCAGATCATCCAGGAACATTCACGACGGCGAGCCAAGCCACGAACGATACCAAAGAGCATGGCGACACCACGCTGGACTTCACCGCGCAATCTACGCCCGTAACAACGGGGGTGCATTGAGGAGAATCTGGCTATGCCGACTATGCTGTACGTCGGCCGCCCAATCGCCGCTGCCAATGGGGATCATTAGATCATGATCTGTGGCGAGACGGGCTTTTACGAGGTAGTGTAGGTTCGAGCAGTATTTTGAAGGGTGTATCTGATTGCGAAAATGACAGCAGTTTGGATATGCTGACGGTCAAGGACATCGGAACTCTCGTTATCTTCCTGTCCAACCTCCAACCGACCACTCAAACGCGCGACTGCAGTGAATAGCGACAACAGCGAGATCAACGGATTCACGCCTCTACGAGTTATTTTCTCTGCCAATGATATGGCAAGAGGACTGATTGTGTCAACCTTGAACGTCACACTTTGATTAATGACGAGATCGACAGATTAAGCGCTGGAAGTTATTTTCTGACATTCTGTGCTCTGTGGATAATTTTCGACGTTTCGAGACGACGGAACGACAGAAAATTTTTCTCATCACAGGCGTCGGAAGACACACAGCACTGAGCACAGTCAGGATAATTCTATTTCATTGAATAGCCCAAATGCCAATGGAAGAGCTGGCTGAATGGCCTAAATGTGAACATGAAGCTAAACGTTGCTCTGGGATGATAAGTTGAAAATTCGCCGTTACGGCTTGAATAATGTGAGACATAGGTTGACTTGAATAGCCTGAATGCGAGGCATAAGCGTTCGAATGGATCCGACTGCGAGGCAAAACTCGATTCGGTGTGGTCTGAATAATGTTTGGTGTATCAACTTGGATGGATCTAATGCCAGGCGTAACCTGCTGATTGGCTTGGATAATGACTTGATTGGACAGGTCCAATGCGAGGTTTGAACCGAGTATGAGACATAACTCGACCCGATGTGGCCTGAATAATGCAAAGTGTAACTCCACTTTGATGGGCCGAATGCGAAGCGTAACCCGCTGAGTGGGTTGAATGATGAATGGTCCGAGTGTGAGGCACCACTTGGTTCAATGAGGTTTGAATAATGCAAGGTGCAACCTGTTGAATAGACCAGAAGCGAGGTGTGACCTGCTGAATGGCCTGGATAATGACTTGAGCACAAGGCATAATCCAACTCAATATGGTCTCAATAACACTGAATAATGTGAGATGTAGCTCGACTTAAATGAGCCAAATGCGAAGTGTAACCTGCTGCATGGCTTAGATAATGACTCGAATGCAAGGTGTAACTCGGCTTGATATGGTCTGAATAATGCGAGCTATAGCTGACTTGAATGGGACGAATCCTAGGGTGATCTGCTGAGTGCGCGTTGAATAGAATTGCCCAAGAGCGAGGCATAGCTCGACTCGATGAGAATCTAATAATGCGAGGCACAACTTGGATAGGCTGAATGCGAGGTGTAGCCCACTGAATGCCTTGGATAATGACCTGAATGCGAATAACTCGACTTGTTTGAATAATGAAGGCGTAACTCGACTTGATATGGTCTGAATGATGCAAGATGTAACTCGACTTGAATGGCCGAATGTGAGGCATAACCCGCTGAATGGCTTGGATAATGACCCGAGTGCGAGACATAACTCGACTCGATATGGTCTGAATGATTCGAGGTGTAACTCGACTTGAATAGGCTGAATGCGAGGTGTAACCCGCTGAATGGCTTGGTTAATGACCTGAGTGCGAGGTGTAACTCGACTCGATACATTGAGGAAGACCCGAATAACGAAGTCCGAATAGAATCACCCGAATAGCTTGGATAGAACAACCACGTGAGACAGGGCGAGGACCCGAATAGCAGCCGAATAGCAAGGCTTGAATAGAAAAGACCCGAATATGAGACAGACGACGGACTGAGTACCCGAGTGAAGAGAATTCGATAGGATTGAAAGGTGGACGAGGGTGAAGAAAAACTCGACTAGTATGATCAAGTCTTCGAGTGCAAGCCAAGCAACCGACAGTAGGTTGGGGTGCAGCCGACGCAAGTGATCCCGGGGGCCGGTGAAAGAGAGTCAGTGAGTCCCAAGATCGAGGAGTACAAGTACCTCGCTGGACAGAGCGGTTTGATGCATAGAATAGAGCATTTGGAAGAAATTCGAGATATGAGTGGGAGTAACACGCTGTGGATGGAGAGGTTGACAGTTGATGGGGGTGGAGACCAAGTGCTTGGGAGGGATTGGTGCGAAGAGAGAATGTGATGTGGTATCTTCTATAGGAAAAACGAAAAGGAAAAAAGGAAATTGTCTAGAGGTCCAGGCTGGAGGACTTGAGGGAAGCGGAGTGTCGTGGTCGATGACAGAGGAGAAGATTTGTCACCCGTCATTCCGCTGTCACAAGACATTGCACTGCCTTCGCGGGCTCTGCAGTGCTCCTATATCGTCCAGCATTTGTTTTCCCTCATTTTCCTCGTATCTGTCCCTCTGACTTATGCGCGCCATTCCTGCCGTGCGAATGTCTTCGTCGCCTTTCCTTCAAGTCGCGCGTAGGAATGTCAGCTACGATATCTCACTCCCTGGCGGTACAGGTATGTTTCCCGCTCTGTCCTTCTCTCCTTCTCGCCATTTCTACCATTACCTCCGCCAAATTGGACGTGTTCCCCGCTTTTCTGTGAGTTCAATTCCCGGACTCTGACCAGTTTTAAGGTGACGTCCTTCTGTAGACAGCGGCGTCCGAGGACCATCCATCGTTTACGATAATAGCACGAAATCAGCGACGAACGGGAGATGGACGCAGTGCAGGTATGTATGGTCACCGATAATGTGATTGCTGCCATGCTGACTTTTATTCTGTGTAAAGTTGTAGAAACCGAGACGCACCGCAGCCCGCATCTGGTATGTCCTTTCGCGTTGCGATTTATGACCTTGTTTAACTGGTTGTCACAGATCGACTTGTGCGTTCGGCTACTGTGCTGCAGGGGACTTGGTTGGGTGCCGTAGGATCACGACCTTTGTATTATGTACCAAAATACAATTTATTGGAATGGAATTGAATGAAATGAGCGAGAGAATAGCAGGAGCAGAAACGAGCATAACAGCGCGCACTTGCGCATATGAGAGCATATCGGAGCAGATCCAGAGTCCAGATTTTGTGCTGTAACCTGCTGATATATGTTCAGATGCGTGCTCATTCGAAGGAACATATCTGAACACATCAGAGCATACCAGAGCAGACGGCGTCCTCTGGTCACATCATCGGAGAGTCGAGCAAAATGGTAGAGTCAGCCTCTTGGCTCTTCCTCTCATTTCCGCAGATGACGATCATAGTTATAATTCCAGCCTCTGTGAACCTCTCTGGGCCATTTCGCTCCTGGGCTCTCAAAACTCAAATCCGCATGATTTTGCCTACCGACGCCGTCTCTTGTTCTGGCCCTGGATTCTCATTCGGCGCTGGTTATTTCTGGTCTGTAGATTCAGAATTACTTTTCATGCCTATCGCCAGTTTCGGCTCACCAACGCCAATGCCGCTTGACAACTACAGTTAATTCCAGAACCCACACCGATCGACTAATTGTCCGAGGTTTCCATATATCGTTACAGATCCATCGAGTACGTTTTCTCGCAACGAGCTTCGCACAGAGCAGACGCGCGAGGAAAGCTATTGAACAACAAACGGACGCCGGATGGAAGAAATCGACTATGCGCTTTTTAAAGCCAAAGGAAGACACAATGTTCTGCTACGTTTGCGGAACTTAGGTCAATCTCGCACAGTAGTCTGGGTTTCCTGTTGGGTTCTGTCCACAACCGTCAAATACCATGCAAACAGTAAGCTATTGGTTCTCACCAGCGCCCAGTTCGGCATGCTGGTCACTTTTCCGCTTCCGCCGCCGACCGCAAAGGTGAACACAAAGACCATGACCTGGAGGCCAAGAATGTTAGCCAAGTACATGGCCAATGTTGAGTGAATTGTACCTGAGTGCCGCCGTCCAGCGCAGCAGAGAGAAGGAAGTTGTACTTGCGGAACCAACGAGGGCGGTAACGACGGAGAAAGAATTGCGAGAAGACCGCGAGGAGGAATGTGGTGAAAACGGAGGTGTTGATCCCCGCGGACAGATATCCCAGTGCGGCTAAGAAAAAAGTCGCGTTGATACGATGCATTCAAACTGAAGGACCACGAACAGCAAAGAATGGGCGTGACTATGCGATTGGCGCCTAGCTTGGGGAAGAATCGATGCACGATCCAGAACGGAACAGGAACAGTAAGGCCAATGAGGATTGAGAACGGGATAATCTGTGAATGCCATCTGCCTCAGAAATCATCGCCAACCATGAAATGAATGATTTACTCCATATCGGCCGGATGGTGCGTACAAGATGTTGCCGAGTGCGCCCCAGGACACTGCATTAGCATTGAAAGCCTGGAGCATGCTTAATGAGACGAAAGAATTGGGGTGAGCTATTTGCACCTGAACTTGCTGGCCCGACCACTAGTCCAAAATGTCAGCTGGAGGAATCAGGGACCATCAAACCAAACCGCACGATGTTAGATCCTTGCACGTCAAGGAGAACCTCCCGGTGGCTGCTGATGATGACTTTCATGATCACATAGTTCAACAAGCCACCCTGTAAAACAAGTCAACCTTCTCACTGGATGTATCATTGCTACAACGTACGACAACAGAACCGAGTGACTGGACGGCAAAGGTTGCACGAGGAGGGAGCTTAGTGTATTGCTATCGAATCTTCAGATTTATCACAAGAGGCTGACGCAGACACGTACACCCTGCATGGAATGGTATGAAATTCATCATCAGAACCAAGACGTACATACCATTTTCAAGTCTTGGACGAGCACAAGCGCCTGCTGCAAAGTGTTGAATCCGTACAAGGTGAAGTACCTGAAATAAGATAGTCAGATTCTGATGGTCCCAGAGTAAGTAGTTCCTTGCATGTTTGTCTGTGGTGAACCTGACAAAACGAGGTACAAGTTGTTAAGTGTTGTATCGTCTGTCTAGGAAGGAATACCTGGCATAAGACTGGCTCCGATTATCTCGAGTCGTCCGGGTCAATTGAAGTTATTAGAAAACGCCAACTGTAGTTACCTGTACAAGATTCTCCATGCTCGTACCGAACCCGGTGATTGCGTAAATAGTCACCACGAACGGAAGGAAGACGGCGGAGATCAGAATCCCTACAATCAGTCCCCACCTATTATGGCGATCGGTTATGCTGTGACCTGAGAAGAATTGATTCACCGACCATGGCATTCCGCTGTGGCCAGCGTATATCGTCGCCATGGCCATCGCGAAGCTTCCGAGGAAGACAACAATGTACCACCTGGGGCTATTCATGCTTGTGTCCAATTCAGGGGAAGGGCGACCGTACCACATCGGAACCTCGGGGTAAACCTGAATGAACACGATTTAATTATTAGCTTGACGAAAACCAGACAAAATCAGGCTCACTTTCATCTTCGCCAAATGTGGATCATATGCGTCGCCTGCCTGAATCGAGAGTTAGCTGAGAACGAAAAGTGAAATGTGATCCATGGATACCCGGTAACGTTCGATGACCTCAATGATATCCTTCCCGTACCAGAGCACAACATGCGTGATGGTCGCTCCGATGGAAAGGTTCGTCCCAATCTTCGTAAGCACTTGTGAGCTCGCGAACCACGGGAGGCCCTGAAAAAAAATCAGGCCATGAGAGCCGTGGGTGTGAAGTATGCACGACGAACCTGAATTTCAAGGGCAGCTTTGTCGAGTCGGAAGCTGGCATCCAAGATCGCGAGTTGGTCATACTACAAGGATGAATCAACTCAACCTGTGGTGGGACAGACAAGATCTGTAGATGAGATACCTGTGTCCCATTCTCGTAGAAGAGCTCCTGCGACAGCCAGGGGAAGTTCTGCCCATGCCATACGTTATTGGCGTACAATGCACAGTAGCCAATACTGTCTCATGTCAGATGTGAATACACATGGAAGATGGAATAATTGGGGCGTGAACTTGCATGCAGATAAGCGTCCCGAAATAGAGAGAAAGCTGCGTGGAGAGTGGAGTGAACAGCGCGCCAAGCGAACCACCTGTGATGAGTAAGTGTCGATGGGTGAGTAACTGTAGGTTAACGAATCTGAACAGCGTACCTGCGCTGCCTGAAAGAAAGCGTAGATTTATCATCATTGATGATGGATACGAGGGCACACAGGCGAGGACGCACCGACGTAGTTCCAGTCCAGACAAAGTGCAAATAGGCCAAGACCCTCGTTTCCCGCCGCGCCGCCTGCCGGTGAATCGTCGGTTCGTTCCGAAAAGTCAAGCCCTGGAACATGATGCCTACGTACCGAAGATACGGCTGACCCATGCGCTTTTCCGACTTGCCAAGCAGACTATGCTGATTCCCGTGAGTGTCCTGCCGAAACATGAGTTTTGAGTGCTTGGGATGGAGTATGGACAGCTGTGTGCCACGCTACTCACGGGGCAATGTACTGGTGAATGTTACTCAGTAAATGAGAAACAGTAAGGAAACGCAGCACAAACCTCTGGGAACCATTCCCAGCAGAAAATACCAATAAAGCAGGCCCAGAAGAACCGAACGCGCTTTTTCTGCAGGAAAACCTTCTTGTCGCGGTGCAGAGCATCGAAGAGCTGGACGGTTGGCAGCAAGCTAGGGTACACCATGTAGGTTGGATATACCAAGAAAGATCTCATTATTCCTATATCAAGTTGGAAAGTATATGCCAGAAAAGGAACGAGGGACGCACCCCCAAGGCCGTAACCCATAAGCTGGCTCCCAATCAGCGTGAATATTCCGACTGGTGAATAAAATACAATCAGCGCGGCGGATCTGGATTAGCGTGGAATGAACCAACCACCCGCATTGGGCTTGGTCCCGTAGTACAAATCGTCAGCCGCGAAGACGCTGATTGCCAGCGCGGAGGAGGAGGCTGTGCTCGCGAAGATGGTGATTGAAACGTGCTCCTTCAAATCTCAGGAAGTCGAGATCAGATCATTAAGCGACTCGACGATGAAGGGATAGGCTGTACTCACTGAATGGCCCAGGATTCATGAAGCGCCAGAACGCATTGTTGGATGTCTTGAAGCTGTATCGGGTGTTTCCTGGACCCGGAATGAGCACTTGCATGGCGACGCCGAGGAGGTAGGCCAAAATTTGGAGGAAGAGCTGCGAGACAAAAATGGTCTGCGGACGGAAATAGAAAATTTGTCCGAGGACGGCGCCGAAGCAGCTCAAGCCTTCAAGGAGAGGTGAGTACGAGCAAAGAGCGAAAACGAAATGTGGGGCGAACCGAAGCCGAGGAACCACATGCGGAACGTGAATACCGGGAGGGTGGGGTCGTCCTCAAGCGAAATGAGACGAGTGGCAACATCGACGTCGGTGACTGAATTGACTGTGTCAGCGAGTCGCTGTGTCTTCGAGGAAAGACCCACCAATTGGTCGCTCTTTACCCTCCTCGTCGAGGTCAATTGCTCTCAAATCGTCATAAACCTCAACTGTCTCGACGACTTGATCTGGACCCTTCTCGTCCTTCTCATCGACCTTTTCGTCGCTGAAAAAAGGGGTATGTGTGACGTCAGAGACTCGCTGGGGAGGATTGATAATCTCCATGTCTTCAGAGTGCGATTGAAACTGCTATTTGTGTTTTATAATAATTCTGTGTCCCTTGGAATGTGAGGCTTGAATCGAGATGGAACTTCCCTGTTGGCGTTGAGAATTGGCTATCCGGACAGTTCTGTGATGCGAGAGTGCAGCGGTTAGCCAAGGACACAGATTGAGCGTGCTGCGCAGAGCGCCAAATTTGAGTCAAAGAGTTGGAGCTCGGAGGCTTATTGAGGGGATTCCGTACGGCATGTTCTGGCTGCCGGGATTGTGGTGACAGATAGGGACTGTACGCGTGGAATGGGTGAGCAATTAGTCTGTCGCAGCCAGACTTCCATACCTATGATCTCGTACCGCGATCGTATGGAAGTCTGTTATCGAGGGATGGGGTAGGATCTTATTACAAAATCTCTGAAAACGAGCTTGAACCGACGTAGTACGCCCTCGCTGATTGTGGCGTGACACCCTTTGACGAAAACTCACTAAATTGGCTTTTTAACTGTGTCGTCAAACAGTACTGAAAAAACCTGAAAATATTTCAGCTTAGAGAAAACACCTCCAGCTTTCTTCCGACGCCAGAATTGTGGCTCAAGATCTAGGGTAAAGGGGCAAAAAAAGCTGATTATGTAATAACGTTATACCGCTATCGGACACCTTAGCTTAAAAACGGACTAGTAAGCAATAGATCAGCGGGGAGGAATGACCGTACAGAAATTTGACCCGCACCAAAGCATAGAAGCCAAAATTGCTTCGGGAGATTATGCGGAACTCGTCAAGGGCCACGTACCTCAAGAAAAACCGTCCAGTGAACGGTTCGAATTCGTTTTACCAGCCAGAGGTGCCCGTGACCCGCGGGGCCGTCGAGTTTACGGTCATGTCTCTCACAACCGTTGAGCTACTGAGAAAATCAGGACGTATCTTCTATGAAATTTCGTTAAGTAAAATGCTCCAGAAATGAAAGGGTATGGCTGGCAAAGCATCCCATCGCGGGATGTGGGAGGTAGGTGGAAGTATACTGCAGGGACTAACCCATGAACACTGGGTCCACGGATTGATGCTCAGCAATGAAAAGGTAGACCTCGCAAAGCATCGCATCGCTGAATGTTGGCTAAGGGAGCCGTAAGAAATGAAATCGAGGTGAACTGTAAGCCCTAGATGAAATAACTCCCGTTCGGGTGTTCTGTGTATGTACGCATATGCTTCGGACGCAGATCGGACCATAGCTAAACGCAGATCGGACCATACCCGAACGCAGATAACAGATAACGCGTAGACTCACATCTGTTACATATGTTACATCACACATGACAACATCATTATGTTAAATTGGCTCCTTTCTTACCTCCCTCTCACTGAAATGACTGGAAATAACGCTGGTCTATCATAGCGTATCACTGACAAGGCTTTCAAGGCACCTTCTTGCAATGATCCAACTCGCTTTCGAGAAGTTCTGAGCAATTCCGGATGGCAAAACGTGCATTCACGTGAGCTATGGCTGTCAGACGGCTCGCAGATGGCATAGTTGTAGCACCCGAACACCCCATCTGCGTGCGTTATGGAAGTATATGCTTGACAAGGCATATGCTTTAATTTTTGGCAGGATCTATGTTCATACGCAGAGCACCCGAACGGGGCCTAATTGTGCAGGATGCATGCTGAGGTTGTGATATATGAAGGCCGTTACTGGACAAATGGGTTTTTTTTGGTCCCGGGGTCGAGATCTCGCGAGCCTAAGCCGACACTGGTTCAAAGTGATAGTTTCACCAAGTCGACCGTACCTACGCCGTTAGCTAGATGGCTAGTGTCAATTTCGACCCTATTGAAGCACCCTCTCCTAATGGTAACGAGGGTGTAATTGGTAAGAGACTGAATAGAAAGAACCGCTTCCTCACCGTCAGCCGTAATGAGTCGATCACGATATAATTTTCCGCGGGAGAAGAACAGGGGAAGGAAGGAATCTTAGTTCTATTCCCGCTTTGAATTAGTTTCAAATATGATGACATGGTGATTCGATGCAATCCATTACCCATTGTGGAAGGGGTGGATGACCCGCTCATCGCTTTCCCCCTTTCTGCTGCTGCATACATACCTTACAACCGATCGCATCCACGACGGTATATTTACCTTGTACATAAACAGTGCCAATCATTCCTTCTTGACCCCGAACCACGAGCATCGATGTGACCAGTGACTTGAGTACTCCACCGAGAGTACGTCGCCAGTGAACACTTTCCTCCCTAGAACCAGTTTATCAAGAATATCGAGTCATATTGAGCTTCATTCGTACTCCATGCCCGCACGGCACATTCCCCTATATCTTCCTGAAATCTACTCTACGCTTACTCGACTTTCCGGGACCATCACCTCGACATTTCCGTTCACCTGTACTCACTAATTCCGGACGACCGACCCACATATTCTGTCTACGTGCCGACAGACCTGTACTTCAACACCATCACTTTTTATAAACATGCTGACCAAAACACGGCAGAATACTTATGGGCTTGCGTTCTCACTTCGCATCTGTGAAAAATCACAACCACACGCCCCGAGTACAGAATGACATTGGGGCCTGGGTACGCCCACAGTAATTGCCTGTGTGAATGTTCAGTTACTTGCCTGTACCACCAGTCAGGATCCATTTCAGTAATTGAATTGGCGATGTTGACACGCTGCCTGAAAAGAATATTGGTTGAGACCGAACGCACGGCACCCGGATCCCACGAGATCGTCGCAACTACTCTGTTGACATCTCTTCTCCAAATCCACGATGCTTATGACTTGGATCTCTATCGGCGCCGGGCTCGTCCAGATAACTTCCGCCGCGCGCAGTGCTCCACGGCTCGCCTTAGGCACGCGTGACGGCGAACCCCCAGACGTGCGTTCAATACGAAAAATACATCGGGATCTATGATAATACGCTCTCGTATAGTCCTGGATGCGCGGACATCGTACATCGTTCACGTTTCTCTCAAATATCAGCGTCAGTGAACTGATAGATTTGACGACCGACATTGGGGTGCCTGGAACTAAATGGGACCAGTAGTATCTGGAGCCACCATCCCTGCATCGCAGCGGCGACATGGCAGGCAGTATGCTTTTCTTCAGGCAACACCCGGTTTCGGCTGAATTCTGATTTGCCATTTGATCCATAGATGACTCGTGTGATAATCCTGAATCAATGTCAGAATCCTAACGTCTTGACCGCGGGTGATATACCCAATTTCGCATTCAGGGTGCGTGCTTTTGCCAACATTTCCTTCCCCTCTGCGATTTCCGCACTGCAGAACTACACCAACATCGTCAGCCCGTGTGCGCCTGACGGCTGCCCCATTGCTCAAGAAAACCACATCTACTCTGGGGACAGTGACCACTGGCATTGAGCCATGCGGTTGCGACCCTGTGTTTTATAGCTCCAACAGCGTCGCATGAGTGCACCCGTGACCCCAGCAACACTTCACGGTTGCATGAGCAGCAACGCACCAGCTCAAATTCAAGCGAGGACTGCACCTGTTGAAGTGTCAAGCAGGTTATAAGCTTAATGCTGTCCATGTTGGCGAAATGTGTATGCGCAATTTTGACATTTGTTTCCTTCATTGTATAGGTTTCATCGTATTTTCCTTTTATTTGTGTGAATGTACTTGATAAAATCCCAAAATTTGCGTGACATGCTGCCAAGCATTTGTTCGTTGTGTTCAGCTGCCAAAGGTTGGTTCTCTGCTTCTATGCAGTCGACATCCTACTGTCTGAAACTGAATAAATTTGCAAGTACATAATTCCCACCTTGCTTGAAATACTTTTTCCACAGACTTGTTGATCTCGGTACTTCCATGAGTGTCGACGTCTGGAACATTGCACAGCGGCGGCTACCATCTCATGGCACGTCTAGGTGTACGTATGACGTCAACTCGGAGTAACTGTACCGAAAACCCGGTTGAGAATGTGCGTGACAGTATCAGTGGAAATTTAGACAACAGTGGTAAATTGCAAGGTGTGGCAAGTGCTTGACAAGTGTCGTGGCAAGTGCCATGGCAAGTGTCAAAGCACTGCCATGAAACTAGTCCCACGGTCTTTCAACTTTGCCTCCAGTGTGAACGAGTTTAAGCAAAATAACCAACATCAGCGACATCCTCCACCATCAAACACCTATTAAATGAGATATAACAGTAAGGCCACTTGAAACTCTACCAAATACCGCGTTTCAGATAGTTTCGCGAGTCCAGAAGTGGACTTGGGTGGTTTGAGATATTTTTTAATATTTTTGCAATATAATTGAACACAATGGTGACCATATACCCGTTACAAATACATGAGGGCTTTTTATGGCCCTCTTCTAGCCGTATCTCAGCGTTGTGAGCGGGGGAGGTAGACTAAATGAAGACTTGACGCTGTGGAAGCGCGCTGACCGGAGATCACCGGGTCACGTGTTGCGGCACACCGTTCAATAGTTGGTCAATAGTATTTGCTCCTGACGCCCATCCCCTCCGAGTCCTTTCGCCTCTCTGCTCGCAATGCGCAGCGGTCGCGTCGATCGCGCGGTGGTCACATTTCTGTTCCGGCCGCCGCGGCGTGACTCAGCAGTTTGCCCTTGCGTACGAGTCGGTGTCGGCGTCGGTGTCCTTCGCAGCTTCACCGTCTGGTCGCCTCCAAGCAATATCCACAACTCGACGTCCTGCGACTATATTTGCTCGTATAAAATCCCCTTGCGACACAGATAAAATCTTGGTCCGCGTGGAGGGTCGTGGTGGGCCTTGACACCCTCCTTGGAGGTGGAAATTACCCAGCTACTCAGTTTGATTCCCTGCCAGTCAATATAGGCCTATATCTATTCCACTTGAGGCCGCACTGCTTTGCACTGTCAAGATAAAACCTCTCTTGTTTCATTTTACCAAACGGTACCGCCGACCGTTCGTTATTTCTTGTTAAGATCGGAGTTCGTGGCACGTGAGTTGTTTGCTTTGTCACACTTTTCTTCGGGATTGACTTGACTCCGATTTATTATTCCGAATCCGTTTGTGATACAAAAGCGAATCCAATAACATGCTTTAATTGCCGCGCAGGACGGTGGAATCCTTCGATTCGGTGCACTTTCTGTCTTTCTTCTGTTTCTTCTGTGACTAGACGCACCCAACTCGGTTCCTCATCAGGAAATCTTGTTGGCTCGACTCTGGGCTTGGCCGTTATTTGGTAATTTTGGAGATGGCTGATTCACCGCGGTCTTTCTCGCTTTCATTTGGCTCAATGACCTCTGCTTTCCCTTGACTATGTGCCGTATTCGCCATTTACGGGGCCTTTCTGCTGCGAGCTCGAGAGCTCGAGACCTATCTTGTGCATTGTATCTGGTGGATTCTCCGCTCGACTGTAAGACTATGCGTGGAATTGGGTCCAATCAATATGGAAATAACATCCCGTTGGACCATTGGGTAAGGCTCTAAAAGATGTCGTTTTAAGCTGTTTTTTAACCGTTTCCGTTTTCTACACCGAAAGGTCAGAGCCTTACCATTACGCACCAAGTGTAAATCACGACATAGAGTTTTCTCTATCGTGAGAGAGGGGAGCTCACTGGGACTTGAATCATGACAATCCTGGTCACTGTACAACGATGGAACACGGCTGGTACGATTAGTAGTGATACAAGAAAACGTTCAGGAAACCTCCGGATTTACCCCCAGTAACTACAGATGCCGAAATAAGCAGGTGCGCCCACATGATAGCAGTTCGATAATCACAATCCATGCATACCAAGTCGAATTCCTTGCCAACCACTACGCCGTGACATGCCGGGGTAGTGTGCTCGCTGCACCTGAGGATCGTCCAGACGGCGTTACAGTCGAATCTAACTCTGAACTGACTGATCGAATGTGCAGCATTTTCCCTGGGTGGATGACGACGATGGCAACAAGATGTCGAGCGGCGGCGGCGGCGGCTGCAGCGGGAAATAGGGAGGAGAAAGCTGCGGGGAGTTGGAGGGAGCTCGGGCAGTGGCAGTCTATACAATTTCCCCCAGGCTGCAGCAGGAGGCGATGGAAAGTTGGAAAAGAAAATCCTTACCCAAAGGGGACAGAAGGAACTGGGCCCGGTACCTGGCGGCAACGTAAGCCTGTAGATGGCTGGTTGGCTAGCTGTCCATTAAGGTGTTAGCCAATCAGTTCTTGGACAGTCAACGTCAACGAGATCGCCGTTACTGAATCCAGAAGCTTTGGTAAACATCTTCAACGAGCGCCGGGCGTCGATCAACTCGAGCGTCGGGTGCTCATTCAACAGTCCAAGTTTCAAGCGACGCTTTGGTCTGCGGAGGCTACCTGTCTCCTACTTTTTAGGATGGTCATAGTACAAGTCGTGTGTAGATAGAATCAGATAAGAAGGGGTAGGAAATACTGCACCCACTATTTTCTCATTTTGGCCGGTTCTCAACGTGTACCGAGTTTTGAATTCGCTTGCAGGGCATACTTCGAGAAAAGCGTGCCGAGCATCTTTGGTGGCACCTGGAGATGAAGTGAATGGCTGTCAGTCTATCAAACTCCTGTACTTTCTCGTTCAAATCGACATGGGGTTTGGCGTGTGACCCGTTTGACCCATTCAACATTTCGGTAGTAGAAGGTCCGTGGCGTGGTCCAAGAATTTCAGCAATGCCCTCAAATCGTGTTGGGAGGATCGGCAATTTAAGTAGATAGCGTTTCGGAATATTTTTCGACGCTATCCGTGTCCAGATGATTATTAGAAGCGTGTGTGACATTTCTTCTAAACATAATTGTGCCGGAACCTAGTGTGGAGTGGACGTTGAGCCGGGAGTCGAAAGGAAGATGGGGAAGTCCACAATCCGGAAGCACGGGTATTTCTGCTGCATGTTTGGTCATGGGGGCGATGCTCAATCAAGGTTCAACCCAGGTTGAACTTGAGCACTTCGAGTCAAAGAGAAAATTTGTAGAATTTGGGTTCTGAACCTCCTTGGAAAGACAGAAAACATTGTTGAGGTCTCCCCAGCCGTTTTCCGTGATTTTTTTGAACCGGAAAACCAATTCGACAAACGCTTGAGTGACGCGTGATATCGACCAAAGTTCGTGATCGACAGAGGGTGCGTGACGCGTGACTGCCGAAATCGAACGAAAAAGTACAGAGCCAAGACTTTGCCAAGCGGTTTTCACCAAGCGGTTCTACGCTCAACGTCAACGTTATGTCGACAAGCTCGCAGTTATTGAATGCAGAAGCTTTAGTAAACATCTTGCGCCGAATGTCATTCAACTTAAGCGGATGCTCGTTCAACAGTCGCAGTTTCAAGTGGAACCTCATTCTTGTCCTGTTCATGCGTGTATAAAAGGTAGCAGCAACAATGCTAGCACCCCAGTCTCAATCGACTATACCACAGCTTCTTCTTACACTGTAATCAAGGATGCAGGTAATATACACCCCCCCAGACGTCAAACAAATAACTCACTGCGCAATACCACAGTTGAAAACCGCCTCGCTCGTTGGCCTTGCTGTCTGGTTCGCCGGGGCCGTTAACGCCTCCGCGCTCAGCGCTCGCGTCGGCCCTGCCACGGACGCGGCGCCCGTCGCCCACGTCCTCATCCACCCCATCCTTCAGTCATCCATGTGCCTCACCCCGACTGGCATCAGCGAAGGCAATCCCATAGTGCTCTCGCCCTGTACCAGCCCGCCGGCTGCTTCACAGATCTGGGGCGTCAATACCCTCGACAACGCCCGCATCGTCCAGTTCCAGAACGTGGCTAATAGCTTGTGCCTCGAGCTCCAATTCGATCCGTTCAACGGCCAGATAGTCACTTCCTCGGGGTGTGACAATAGCGATGGCTCCGGGCGCCCGGTCAGCAACACGGAGTGGGATACGTCGCCGCAGACGATCACCAGCGGTAACCTCCCGATGGTGGTCACAGCACTCAACAACCGTATTCACTTTGCGGACACCGGCTTCTGCATGGACACCAGTGGAAATAATGTCGTCGTGAACTCATGCTCTGGGTCGATAGGCCAGTCCTGGTTGTTGACCTCTTCGGGATAGGGGAGATGCACGCGGGGTGATTTGGAGACTCGGTTATGGCTTCGTACCAGGAGGCGGCTCTTATTCTTTGGTATAGCTTATTTACTTACGACCGAGCTCGAATTTGCTCTACTTTAAATATTTCAATTTGGTCAGTAGGGAACTTTTGAGCAATATACTCGGATATTTTTAGTTATATTTCCCAGCCTTGAGGGATTTAAAGATGTCGGGGAAAATACTTGTCGGTCTTTAATTACGAATTGCTCTCTGCCAGCTGCTGCCAGACAGAACGCAGCGTTGAAGAAATTGAACACTGCCTCTGAAATTCCCAGCTGAATTCCGCTCCTAATATTCAAATAAAACACTGTAAAATCTTTCCATTTTTACTTGCTTTTTTCGGAGGTGCAAGCTCTACCTAGGCCTCGGATCGCTGCTGTCTGCCCCACGATCGATCACTGTCATCAATTTTGTCCTCATTCCTATACCGGCGACCCAGCCTCACCTGTTCCCTGGAATCTCTTCATGGCTGACCTCGTCATGCTTGATGATCCTCCGATTCTTTCCAACGTTTGTATTTTGATTTTGGCCCAAGCAGACGACATCCTACTCGTATCTCCTTCGACCGCGGGACTACAGCGCAGATTGACCGCGCTCGGCGCATGGTGCTCCAAAAACTTCATCATAGTCAACAAGATCAAGACTATCATAATGGTTTTTGGGCGGTACCAGTGCCAGCAGCCACGTTTCACCTTGGAGCGAATATTCTGTCCATAAAGGCGGAGGAAACATATGCGGGCATGAATTTCAACACAAGTACCAAAAACATGTGTGCAGATCATTACAAGGCAGAAACAGGTACCGCGAGGTATTGCGCACACAGGATTATGGGCATCGAATATTCTGCCGGCCGCCGCGAGTGGACTGCCATCTTATTCACGGGTGTGAAGCATCCCCCGATTGCGAAGCATCCCCCGATTGCGAAGACGTCCAGAAACAATTATGCGCCATTCAGGTTGACTTCTTGCGGCAAGTACTGAATGTTCACTCACATCCCATGCTCGTATGCCTCTTCACAGAAACCGGGATTACTTATGCCACTTCGAATCCGTCGATTCTTGCTACTTCGTGGCTATCTGCAATATCTCCCCTCGCTCGGGGAATCTCACCTTGCTCGTATATGTCTCAACAGCTCTGCTGAACTCGCGGCAGGTCTTGGGTAAAGGACGTACATACTGGTCGCTGCCAAGGAAATCCCTTTCCTAACCTCCACTCGATTTTGCCAAAGTGACAACACTCAGTGTTGAAGAATATCGAAAAGGGCGCTGAAGGATGGATACAGCGGGAAGTCGACAAATCAGACAAGCTTTACATGTTGCACGGAAGCCGCGACCCGAAAAGGATGAACCTGCCGTTCAGAAAACCTTATACATACACGAGGCATTATCTCTCGATGGTTACGACACCTACTCATCGTGAAGCTCTGACTTCTATTATGCTGTTCACCCATCTACTTGCCTTGAAAGGTTGCGGCATGTTGATCATGCTGACCAATCAGTTTCCCGAGGTCAGCGCCTCTGTCGCTTCTGTGCGTCGGCGGCTGGGATTCCTGGGCGTGCTTTATTGGAGTGTCGCTCATCATCGACTGCGCACCGTGTTCTTGGACGAATTAAGTATTCCGCATTGCACCGAAGCTACAGGACAGAATGGCTCAACTCAACTCACCAGGAAGTCCTTGAGGAGGTTTACGCCTTCCCGCTGCATCGCCCGTAGAGCGTGACATGAAGCTGATTAATTCTAGGTCACCGCAACTGCTGCTTTTTGTTGTCCAAGGTCCACCCTGGGGCACGGGCACGGGAAAACCTGTGGGATCTGGGTCATGGGGTTTAGATAGCAGAGGTGGTCCAGGGACGAAGGTGTACATGTATTTTGACTTGCTTTGTACACCAGGACAATTCCTAGAAACCGGCGTTCGTTATTCGGACCGTGCCGCGTAATACTACCTCTCCTCCTCCGAGCCTTATTGTGTTGGATTTTCTCCGTGCATAGTAGTTTTGATACTTACATCGACTTGTAGTTTCAGTTTCAGTGTAGGTATATAAAAATGTGAGTTGAGATTTTGTTTCGAACTCAATGCCTTCATCACGGGGTCAATCGGTCGAGACTCGAGAGTACCCGATCCATGGGGTGGTCGGGTCGGGTCGTCGCCTTGGGCCTTTTACTGTGAAAGCATCGCTATGCAAACACTGCAAGAAATACATTAATATCACTATCACTCTTTCTATCCATGGCCACTTGATTTGAGCGCGGCACGAGAGTGTGTATTTGAAACTGAAACTGGCGCGCGGCCCGCCAATGTCGCACGCACGGTTTATACAATGCATCAAGGATTAATATTCAAGCTCCATTACAGCGTACGTACACGCCATCCAAGGAAGGGTGCGGGATGAACGGCGGGATGTGAATATGAAAGGCGAGATGTGAATATGAAAGGCGGGGTGGGATGTGAATTACAGTGATGTATGCCGTTGAGTCTTGACTGGTCTTGAGACTACAACGCAACGCATCAAAGTCTGACGACAGTTTTTTATCTGACAGTAAAGTGTCGAATCTGGAATCTGGAAGGGATGGTCCTGCAGGGCGGGGCGGGGCGGGGTGGTGGGTGCAGGCGGTGACGATGAAGCGTCTTGGTGAGCGAGCTGTGGGCGGGGCGGCGCACGAGCACGGGTGCGCAAGTCGAGCGCCCGCACGTCGATCTCGGCGAGGAAGGTACGCCCGTTCAGCGCGCGCTGGATGCCGATAGCCGTGGTGCGGTGCGGTGCGGTGTGGTGCGGGCGATGGTGTGCAGAGGCGGTTCCCGCGGCAGGAGGAGATCGATCGAGGATGACCGCGGGCAAGGCAAGCGGTGGGCGCGAAGAAATCGACGTCCCACCACGCGCCACTCCCACCGTCTGTTTACCCGTCCGCCGTCTGCCGACGCAGAAGCGCGAAGGCCCGGTACTGAGAACGCCGCGCGGCGGTGGATGCGTGTGGAGCCGCGCATCGCAGCGAGGTAGCAAAGCAGCGCAACAAAGGCAGAGAAGCAGGCGCAACGCAGAGCGCTGGTTCGGCGTCAGTCGGGGGCGGGCATGGTAGCAGCAGCAGGGGTTAGAGACGTACGTACGATCGGTTGCGCACCAAGGGGACGATGCTAGGCCCTTAGGCCAGATACCGGCAGGGAGAGCAATCGTAGGTCTCGCAGGCAAGCGTACCCATGTAAGCGAAAACGGGGATCGAGAGAGCGAAGGCTTGAAGGGGAGAGTACGGCGGCGACGCTAGCGCAGGGGCGGCCAGACTCCAGCAGTTGACGAGGCGAGGAGTAATATTTGGGCAGAAGTCAGATCGCTAGAAGGACAGCATTCATACAAGCCAAAACGGGGATCGATAGAACGTGAAAAGAGAAGGCAGGATGCATGCACACCGCAGAGAGAAGGTAGGATGAACACCGCCACTGATCGATCGCTTCCTTGCTCCGCTCCGCCATCATGATGCCGCATCTTTGCGGGCTGCGCCACAGCGCTCTCTGTTCAGCCATTGTTGCGGCCGACGCGTGCAGCGACCCTCAGGACACTCACATGCCACGCAACTCGCCTGTTTCTGGCCCGTACAACGCGTCCATCGGTGATCATGGCTCTTTCGCTCTTTTCTCGCTGCTTTGTGGCCAACGACGTATTTCCTTCTCCGTTCACAGTGTTTGCGGAACCCGATGCAACTGCGTTCTAGGTGCTGGGTTTGATTCTTCGAACTGTGCCGAAATGGAACTCTCCTTTCCGTCTGGGTGTAATCGATTCATTCCAATCAGATCTAGAAGGGTTGTACGCGATTTCTGCTGCTCGTCCACTGAGACTGTTTCAATCTGGCACTTCATTTCCAAACTGCGGTGCTTTCACAAGCTATGATCATTGTCGACAGATTTATGAGTCTCTCTGTTTTAATTGTTCTCAGTCGTCGTCATGAATTCTGACTACAAACCTGTCCACGGTCCGTGAATATGGGTCATGGGAAATCTACGGATAATTCTATTTGGCACCCCGGTTTCCAGCGGAAACCCCACTTAGCCGAGAAACCCGAACAACGGTCTATTTGGAAACCCCCTGGGCCGTAATTTCGGATCATCACGGAGTTTGAAATCGGCACATGGGCCGATCGGGACCGAGAGTTGCTCGCTCAAGGATCACTTTTTTCGATTTTTTGGCTCTATAGAACTTCTTGGAAATAGGAATAGAATTATCATGCATATATCTCAATGGTCACTGGTGTGCAGTCAAGCCTGTAAAATTCAGCGGTGATGGGAAAGCTCACCGCGAAAATTGTGGCTGTGTACCTCACAGCCACAAAAACCGCTCCGATTGTTATCGTACATCCACCACTCAATCCTTTTGCTTGTGACCTCCATACTATTATATTGAATGCACGGTATGAAATCCTTCCTCCCTAGCTATTTCTCTTCACTCCTCCCTGTTGGAATACTTATCAGGCCACTGCTCACCATGTCTGACGTTGTTCGGTGTCTTACTCGGGTCACAGGAACTGCCCCACGCCCTTCATTCCAGCTGCTTGTCAATTATTCTCCCATTTGATCTGATTAGCACCGCCGATTCTGTATAATCAACTTGTCCTTTCGAGTAGAACCAACTGCCCCCTCGTGTTAAGACGTAGACCACAACTGGTAATAGTCAGATGCAATGGGCAAATACTTCAAGTTGATTTTACACTGTGAAATAAATTATGCACCCTTGGACATCACCGGTGTTGAATTGTGGGAACATCATCTGTCCGAGAATGCCAGGCTGCCGGCCGGTGCCGAGAATGTAGGGTTTCTCGTGGAAGCCGGGTTCCCACATAGCATGTTTGATAGCCGAGGGGTTTCCGCTGGAAACCGGGGTGCCAAATAGAATTATCCGAAATCTACCAAGTATGGTCTTTTCTTTTCCTGACAAGATGAATGTTCCAGAAGCCTCTCATTCCGTTCGTGCCCTGGCACGTGTTCGTTCTGGCTCCGAATTTACCCACGGTCTACTTCGCTCCAAAGTTGTCTCCGCACAGCTTTGGGCGCTGATCTGCTCTTTCGCTCTCGCACCATGCCCTCCACACGTTTTTTCGACACCGATGAATCCGACTCGCCTGCTGGAGCGCCATTCGAGCCATCCGTATTCTCCGATTCGGACTCCGAGACCGAGGACGAGTCTCAGCCAGTTTTTGAGCCTTTAAGTCGGAGGGGAAGTGGTTCACGGCTGTCTATCCAATATATTTCTGGTACGGCGAAATTGTTTGAGATTGTGAAAGTTTTACTCACTCATCTCACACAGGGGGTCGAGGAGGTCGAGGTGGGGCCGGAGGTGCGCAGGGTGGTGCTGGGGGTGCAGGTCAAGGGCCTGCGCTGCAGTATGATATCAAGACGCGTTACCTCAGCATGAAAACGTATAGGACGACACACACTCGCCCGGGTGCGTATGCGAACCTTTGCGCATTCGAGGCCTGACACGCCGGGATGGATGATAGACTTCCCAAGGATACCATTTGGAAGTATCGATCTGCGTCATGAGATCGGTGTCGCCGGAGCGGTGGGAGTTGTATCGCGCAACTTCGGACGAAACCGCGTTCGGCGCATGTACACCGCACGAGTTGTCGGCCACACAGAGCCCATGACGGTCGCATTGTATGAGGGGTACAATGCGAAGGAGGTGCGTTTCCTGTGTTCATTCAACCCGATCGACCATAAGCGTCCTGCTTTCTTTCAGAAATGGAAGCGAGACCTCTCCCGTCACCTCAACGTTCGGTGAGGACGCAACTTCCTCACTATTCCCTGATTGACTTCAGTTACAGGCATCCCAACATTCTTCAGATCTATGCCACTGCGAGCGCGTCTGGAATTTATGCTACCGTATCTCATGGCGGTGGGGCCGTGATTAGTCACTTATCAGCGCTGAGATTGATGATGAAGTAGATTTGGTCCCCTTTGACCAAGTTTTTTGCGTCCTTCCAGCATTCCATTATTTTACAGGTCTACATCCAAGCGTACGTTGTGCGTAATTCACCGATTCATTGGTTTTCCGTTTGAAAGTTCCACAGAGACGCAATGAGTTGGTAAGCCACGAATGCAGCATTCTTTTCATTCCCTGAGTCAGTCGTAGGAAGCGCCCCATTACAGCAGTCTAGGAATAGTGCGTCGCTCAATGACTGCATTACAGGATTCCATCTTCTGGATGCGCCGTTCGACTGGGCGGCCTTGCATAGACCTCAATACGCCTGATCTAAGCAGAAACTCCCGTTACGTCTCATTCTTTGCATGGATGGATATAAAACCACCCGAAAGTCTGCAAGCCCTCTATGATCCAAATTCAGAGTCTCTCGCGGTCACCTCCTTGGATTTCTCTCAGTTGTATAAGCTTTGTTCCGTCCTGTTCTCCGAATGCAAAGTGTCCCACACATCGGTGCAAGCGGAGGTGAAACTAGGTTCAATAATACGTTGGCCACCAGGCTGCCAATTCGAAGATACAACCGAAATCGCGTCAGCTCCGGATTCACATATCAATTTCAATGGCTGGCATGCTTTCAATCCCAATGGCCAGAATCTTTCGCACTCTGGTCGCCGCAAGGGGGTCCTGCGTCGGTATGACCTCTGTCAGACACATGATGCATTTCTCTCATTCATTTGTCAGGTATAACGCCGCCAGGGTATTCAATATCGAATTCCGTTTGAACCTACGTCTGGCTCACGTGGATATGTTCTATCCGACTTCAATCCCATGGCTTTCCCAGGCGCATTACATTTTCAAGCAAGTCGAAATCGTGTCGAATCACACCGATTACGGTGCGTTGAGTCCCATGTCACCTCTCCCTCTCCATCTGGACATCAATTTTCCCGCCTTGTCACAGTGTTCGTTGAATCTGTCTCATTCATTCTCAAAATTTCCGCGCCTCAGGGGAACCCTCCGGATGGCTACCTCTTTCTGCGTTTTCCGGCGAATTTCAGAACTGGGCCAACATCCTATCAGTGGCCCGAGTGTCCAGCGTACTGGTCCCTCGATCCATCTGGACGAAATCGGCTCAGCACCGAGGAGGCATCAAGTTTAGGATTCCCGTCCATGGAACTCAGAACCGAAGTCGAAGGAAAATTTTGGAATGGAGCTGTTTATGCTGGCCTACGCAAGTTCCATGTCGGCAAGGGCTATGATCCGGATAGCCAAGACGTTGCGCGAGAACGTGGCTATCCTCTTTATGAAGTGTACGTTCCCAGTGCAGGCGGTGAGTAAATGGAAACATCGACTAGGGAGGCCATACTGATGGAGACGGAATTCGGCCTTGAACTCAGGCCACGGCAGTGATCACCGAACAAGCTCTCATATTGAAGAAGTAGAAGTCGAGGAATATTATATTGAAGATGGTGCGCATTCTATACGCTGCTAGTGGGACACGGATTTGACTGTGGACCAAGACAGTGAAAGGGAGGATTACTCCTGGAGTGAGGATGACGAAAAATCTACCCCCAATGATTCGACTCTGGATCAATACAACGAAAGCGAGGATTACTCCGAAAACCAGGATGCCGAAGAATTTACCCCAGAGGATGGTCTATATTCCGCGACGCCGATTAATTCCGCTAATACAAGCCTGCTGGTGACGGAGTCGGATTTAATTGTGGATCAAGACGATGATGAGACAGAGCCGGACCCAATTGTGTATGGAGACGGCAGAAGTTTGAATGCTCACGAAGTAATCAATGAGGATGGTGCGTGTGTCTTCCATCATTCCTTTCTGCCATCTTACTAAAGGAGCGCCATAAAGATATCTCGAAATTGGATAAAATCCCTTCCTCCGAAGATACGAGTATGGCCTATTCGCTGTGGGAAATTGTGGAACTAGTAAAGTTTGGGCTGATTTTGGTGCTCACGTTATGGCCTTGTGTGAGCACGTATGGATGGTCATTTTATAGCTCTATATCAACCATTGTAATGATCTATATCTGAACTCGGAGCGGAATATGATTCGTATTTGACTTGCCAATCAACCATCGAACTGTTAAAGATTGTGCCCGTAGCAGAGCTATCCACAAGCGACTTTTAGAAAATAGATTCCACCTGCAGGGATTGCTAAAGGTTCAGGTGTGCGGTATCTCTATGATTTGCCTCCGAAGCTTTGACTTAATGTTTGTCAGGAATCCAAAACCGAACATCTTGTCAATTTGCTGAATGAGGCAGTGACTCAGCAAAAGTTGAATCAATACCCCTGCCATATAATGGCTTGTAAAGCTGGCTTCGAGCTGGCTTAAAACTGGCTTCAAGCTGGCTTCAAGCTGGCTTAAAGCTGGCTTCGGGCTGGCTTCAAGCTGGCTTAAAGTTGGCTTTGAGCTGGCTTAAAGCTGGCTTCAAACAACGTCAATGTTGGCAACAATGTGGCTTAAGCCCAAGCCACCCCTATGGTACCAATTCATGGTACGCTGGTCCGAGATTCGGAGCAGTAGGATTCCAACTCAAACAACGAATAGAGTGTTATTCAGCTTGAATGTAACAGGCCGGAGAACTACCTCGAGATCCTGGCTCTTTTCTTCCCCATGGTATGCAGCTCTGTATTTGCCATTCAATTTTCTGATGTTGAGGGTGCTGAAAAACAGGTCTCGATGGTCTCGGTCCTCCGCTTCAGTCAGCATGTCAACATAGCCGAGTTGATACCGTACGTGATCGACATGGGCAAGAACATCAAGGAATTTGGTTCGTGAATTCGTTCTTGGCCACAGCTACCCATTAAAGCCATTGTTCTCATTTTATTCACAGCTGCATTCGCGGATGCCTATTATTCCAAGTGAGGATCATGGATTGGTACGTAGTAAATCCAATGTCTTCCCTTCTCCGGATCGGATGGCTAACCTGCCATGCGGCTAGTCCGACACAAGCACGCGCACGAGTTGAAGCATACGTACGGATATTTTGTGGAACGGTTCCGGAGCACCGAGCATCGCGCTGGAGGGCACATTGCAAAGAACTATCCACATATAGCGCCGGTCGCTCCAGAAATGCACACGACGATTCCGACGCTCTTCGACAGAGTCGGGAGTGCGGTCACGTACGAGCAGAACCAGGCGGAGGCACTAATTGTATCGCACCGTGACATTTTGAATGTACGTGCGGCAGGGATGTTCATCAACACAAGAATTTAACTAATCAACAACTGAGCATAGAATCCAGGCGGCATCAATCACGTCGCAGCGACAGTGAACGAACCTGTCACAGCAACCACGATGGAAGCGTTGAACACCGACATCGGCGCGCTCGTTGAGCAAAACAGGTCCGTCTTTATTCGAGTTCTTCCATTCCTTCTGCTATGGCACGAAAAACGCACGAACAACGCTGAATTGCGTGCAGATGGAATTTGAACGGAGATTCGAGCAGACAATTGTCATCGTGGAAGCTCAGGATGTCGATAATTCGGGGGGAGATAGCGACGAACTGGAATATGGCGATGGTTATTCTACTTCGGAGGATGAAGGAGAGAGATACGATGAGGACAACGAGGGCGAAGAGTACGATTCCGCGGAGGACGATGGTGAGGAGTACAATTCTGGAGAAGAATTCGAGCAATCTGCATCGGAGGAAGAAGGTACTGAATACCATCCGGAGGATTCAACGATACTGATTACCAGCCAGAGCTTTAGTATGGCGAAGATGTAGAAGAAGAGAACGTCGACTATCATTCCGTGGAAGACGGCGACGAGTAAGGCGAGGATGCAGAGGAATATGTTGGCCACGCAAATTCTGGAGAAGAATTCGAGCAATCTGCGTCGGACGAAGAAGGTACTGAGAACCATCCTGAGGAACCGGAAAAATGCACACCAGGGAAATATCTCCAAAACACAGAATTTTCCGATTTTGGAAGCGAGAAGTAGAAAATCCGTATATGGCATAAGTACGTGGATATAGTGGCTGTGGGATGGCTGGAATGGGCTAGAACAGCAGCTGGAGCAGGAGAATGAAACATGGGAACAATGAACCTGCTGCCATTGTTCAAACGGCGACCGCCATTGTTCAACATTGATCGCCATTGTTCAGGAGGAGCGATCACGTGGTCTTGACAGGCACGAGCGTCACACAGCCACAAACAGAAATCAGTGCTGCTCTGATTCTTGAAACACGCGCTCGTTTCAAGTACAGGCCATCTGTTTCATGATAAGGGATGGCAGATATGAACCAAAAGGTTCTAGGTGGACAATGAAGGCCATTGTTCTGCTCTTTTAAACTGGCGTTTCAAGTTGTAATTTGGACTGTAAATAGTGGATTTGGGAGGATATTTGGCTAAAGAAGGAAATACATGGTGCTGTGTGGTGGCACAGTTTACAAATGTTGGTAGTTATTTACAAGAGCCAAACAAATGGGGTATATAAGGACGTGCGAAATGTACAGTAAAGTAGAATTCTACGCCCAGGTTTACCTGTGATTTTGCTTGTGAATGGAACGGTCTTCTTTTGGTACGGAACGGAACAGAACTTTGAACGGGTACGGGTACGGAACAGAACGGAACGATTTAGGATTTCGATTCAACTTCTCTGATTTTATAAAACAACTCTTCTGGATTGCAACTACCATATACTTCGGTAGGAACCCCCGAACACACGCGTTTGAATTGTGCTTTGTAAATCTTTTGGGTTGAACTTGATTGGACTGGGTTTGCTGGTGGACGGCACTTGGTTGGGTTGAGTTGGGTTGAGAGGTTTTCTCACACAAACAAACTTCAAGTGTTTCAATCCGGAGGATTCAATGATACTGATTACCAGCCAGAGCTTCAGTATGGCCCATTCTGAGGAAGACTGCAACGAGTATGGCGACGATGCAGAGGAATATGTTGGCCGCGCAGAAGGTGAATACGGCGAGGAGGTGGAAGAATGTGGGAGCCATTCGAATGCCGAATATCCTGAGAAAGCGGAAGAAGAATATGGTGACCATTCGGCAAGTGAATACGACGAGGTGGGGGAGGAGGAATATGGGGGACATTCGGATGCGGAGGATGGTGAGAGTGCGGAGGAATATGGGCACGGTCAAGAGGAGTGCAGTGACGATGTTGAGGAAGATGGGTATTGTTACCACCATGGCGGAGATGCAGAGGAAGGCGGGTATGACCACCACGGAGAGTATGAGCATGACCATTGATTATTTATCTATGCATGCTGTAGGCACTATGCTTCCAGTCACCGATATATTCAGTGGCTCAGTCACTACATAAGTAAAAATTAGTTTTAGCCAACGGCGACGTCGATAAGTGCGTTACGGTGGAAGTTTGCCTCGCCGCTGCAGATCCTGAAGGCGGAATGGAGGGATTAGCGGCACGGGTCGCCTGCTTGACGTGATTATCTCGCCTGATGCGGAGGTGGATGCATGTTCTGAGAGTATTAGATGGTACATTCATCGGTGAGATGAGGCGCTAGGTGCAGGTCGGGCAGATAGACATTTCTAGGCGGCGGTGACGAGACTGATCCCGCTGACGAGCCATGAGATACATCAGCCTCAGAAATATACGCGAATAGGCGATATTTTCGCTAGGACATGCGCAATGGATACCATCGCGTCGGAATTCGATGAGCCAGTGGAGGCACACTGCTGGAAGAGAATCGAGATACATAAGCGCAGCAAGACCTTTTTTGATTCGGATCCGGGAGTGACATATGCCCTGCATATGTTGACTTCCGCAAAAAACGTTACCTGAATTTGACGTAGAGTAGTAGATGTCAGCGCAAAAAGCCGAATTCGTAGTGAGCGTTCAGAGTAGAAGCGTTCGGATCATCGGCAACTCCCACCAAGCACAGCCTCAGTACAACCACCGACGGCTTCTCCCGCAACTCCGCCTGAAAAATTCCAGAATTCCCGTGTTTTCACTGTACAACACTCAGGTTTACATAAATCGGTGGAGTTTTCGGCATTCACATCTTGCCCAAAGACCCCATGTAGGTGTTAACACGAATTGTCTCGAACGCTCCGCGTGCTTGGTCGGGACTTATAAAGTGACAGATTCGCACTAGGCCACTGGTTTCGCTTATAGAACATAACCACCACCACCACCACAGTCGTCCTGGCAAGATCTCAAACATTCATGTGCAAGTGCTTCCAGCTTCCGTGAGCGTTTGAACGCTCTCCCTACTTCCATGACATTCTTTCCTCCCCTCTCGGTGGCGCCAGGTCACTGACCAACTTATGCTCATGAATATATTGCCTGCTTCATTTATATTCAAAGTTGCGGATTAACCATCACCTTCCAGTCCACTGAGGAGCAGCGATTCAATCGCCCATTAAATTGAGAAAGCCCACGATAGTCGGCCTCTGCTCACAGTGGTCAAGAAAGGCTGTGACTGGACAATTGTCAATTGCTATCTATGATAGCTGGTCGGGAAGTTCTCGGTCTATAATCCTAACTGACTCGCTGTCTGCTCCCGTTGAAGTGCTTCAACGCTTTCAGAACGCGACGGAAATTGAATCGGAGCCTGCCTAGTTACCCTAGTGGGTAATTGACTCGTCAAGACTATGCGTGGAATTGGGTCCAATCGATATGGAAATAACACCCGTGAGTCAACCGGGAATGCTACCACCGCAGCGGACAATGGAAACCCTGCAAGCTCCGACTACTCTGCGACGGATATGCCGTTGGACTGTATGGGAAACAACCACACGAGATCCGTTGGACCATTGGGTAAGGCTCTAAGAAATGTCGTTTTAAGCCTTTTTTCACCGTTTTTTACACCGAAAGGTTGGAGCCTTGCCATTAAGCGCCAAGTGTAAATGACGACATGGAGTTTTCTCTATCGTGAGGGAGGGGAGCTCACTGGGACTTGAATCACGACAATCCTGATCACAGTACAACGATGGAACACGCCTGGTACAATTGGTAATGCAAGAAAACATTCAAGAAACCTCGGGATTTACCCCCAGTAGCTACAGATGCAGAAATAAGTAGGTTCCCACCACCATGATAGCAGTTCGCTAATCATAATCCATGCATACCAAGTCGAATTCGACCACGGTGGGGGCGTGTGGGTTGGAGCGAGCTCGAGCAGTGGCAGCCCATACAATTTCTCCCAGGCTGCAGGAGGCGATGGAAAATCCTTACCGAAAGGGGACAGAAGGAACTGGGCCTGGTATGTACCTGGCGGCAACGTAAGCCTGTAGATGGCTGGTTGGCTAGCTGTCCATTAAGGTGTTAGCCAATTAGTTCCTGGACAGTCAACGTCAACGAGATCGCCGTTACTGAATGCAGAAGCTTTGGTAAACATCTTGAACGAGCGCCGGGCGTCGATCAACTCGAGCGCCGGGTGCTTATTCAACAGTCCAAGTTTCAAGCGACGCCTTGGTCTGCGGAGGCTACCCGTCTCCTATTTTTTAGGATGGTCATGGTACAAGTCGTGTGTAGATAGATTCAGATAAGAAGGGGTAGGGAATACTGCACCCACTATTTTTTTCATTTTGGCCGGTTCCCAACATGTACCGAGTTTTGAATTCGCTTGCAGGGCATACTTCGAGAAAACCGTGCCAAGCATCTTTGGTGGCACCTGTAGATGAAGTGAATGGCTATTAGTCTCTCAAACTACTGTACTTTTTTGTTCAAATCGACATGGGGTGTGGCGCGTGACTCGTTTGACCTATTCGACATTTCGGTAGAGAGTCCGAGATGGCGTGGCGTGGTCCAAGAATTTCGGCAATGCCCTCAAATCGTGCTCGGAAGATCGGAAATTGAAGTAAATAGTGTTTCGGAATATTTTTCGACGCTATCCGTGTCCAGATGATTATTAGAAGCGTGTGTGACATGTCTTCTAAACATAATTGTGCTGGAACCTGGTGTGGAGTGGACGTTGAGCGGGGAGCTGAAAGGAAGATGGGGAAGCCCAGAATCCGGAAGCACAGGTATTTGTGCTGCATGTTTAGTCATGGGGGCGATGCTCAATCAAGGTTCAACCCAAGTTGAACTTGTGCACTTCGAGTCAGAGGGAAAATTCGTAGAATTTGGGTTCTGAACCTCCTTGGAAAGACAGAAAAATATTGTTGAGAATTTTTGCGGTCTCCCCAGCCGTTTTCCGCGATTTCTTCCAACCGCAAAACCAATTCGACAAACGCTTGAGTGACGCGTGATATTGACCAAAGTTCGTAATCCACTGAGGGGTGCGTGATGCATGACTGCCGGATCGAACGAAAAAGTACAGAGCCAAGACTGTTTGCCAAGCGGTTCTTACCAAGCGGTTCTACACTCAACGTCAACGTTGTGTCAACAAGCTCGCAGTTATTGAATGCAGAAGCTTCAGTAAACATCTTGCGCCGAGTGTCATTCAACTTAAGCGGATGCTCGTTCAACAGTCGCAGTTTCAAGTGGAACCTTATTCTTGTCCCGTTCATGCATGTATAAAAGGTAACAGCAACAATGCTAGCACCCCAGTCTCAATTGACTATACCACAGCTTCTCACACCGTAATCAAGCCTAATGCAGGTAATATACACCGCCCAGACGTCAAACCAACAACTCACTGCGCAATCCCACAGTTGAAAACCGCCTCGCTCGTTGGCCTTGCTGTTTGGTTCGCCGGGGCCGTCAACGCCTCCGCGCTCAGCGCTCGCGTCGGTCCTGCCACGGACGCGGCGCCCGTCGCCCATGTCCTCATCCACCCCATCCTTCAGTCATCCATGTGCCTCACCCCGACTGGCATCAGCGAAGGCAATCCCATAGTGCTCTCGCCCTGTACCAGCCCGCCAGCTGCTTCACAGATCTGGGGCGTCAATACCCTCGACAACGCCCGCATCGTCCAGTTCCAGAACGTGGCTAATAGCTTGTGCCTCGAGCTCCAATTCGATCCGTTCAACGGCGAGACAGTCACCGTCTCGGGGTGCGACAATAGCGATGGCTCCGGGCGCCCGGTCAGCAACACGGAGTTCGATACGTCGCCGCAGACGATCACCAGCGGCAACCTCCCGATGGTGGTTACAGCACTCAACAACCGTATTCACTTTGCGGACACCGGCTTCTGCATGGACACCAGCGGAAATAATGTCGTCGTGAACTCATGCTCTGGGTCGATAGGCCAGTCCTGGTTGTTGACCTCTTCGGGATAGGGGAGATGCACGCGGGGTGATTTGGAGACTCGGTTATGGCTTCGTACCAGGATGCGGCTCTTATTCTTTGGTATAGCCTATTCACTTACCACCGAGCTCCAATTTGCTCTACTTTAAATATTTCAATTTGGTCAGTAGGGAACTTTTGAGCAATATACTCGGATATTTTTAGTTATATTTCCCAGCCTCGAGGGATTTAAAGATGTCGGGGGAAATACTTGCCGGTCTTTAATTACGAATTGCTCTCTGCCAGTTCAAATCAAACACTGTGTAAAATCTGTCCATTTTTACTTGCTTTTTTCGGAGGTGCAAGCTCTACCTAGGCCTCGGATCGCTGCTGTCTGCCCCGCGATCGATCACTGTCATCAATTTTGTCCTCATTCCTATACCAGCGACCCAGCCTCACCTGTTCTCTGGAATCTCTTCATGGCTGACCTCGTCATGCTTGATGATCCTGACGATCCGATTCTTTCCAACGCTTGTATTTTTATTTTGGCCCAAGCAGACGGCATCCTACTCGTATCTCCTTCGGCCGCGGGATTACAGCGCAGATTGACCGCGCTCGGCGCATGGTGCTCCAAAAACTTCATCATAGTCAACAAGATCAAGACTATCATAATGGTTTTTGGACGGTACCGGTGCCAGCACCCACGTTTCACCTTGGAGCGAATATTCTGTCCATAAAGGCGGAGGAAACATATGTGGGCATGAATCTCAACACAAGTACCAAAAACATGTTTGCAGATTACAGTCAAGGCAAGAATACTTGCCTGACCCCTTTGGGGAGACATCGCTGGTTGTCGGTTGGAACTGACATGCCCTAAATTCTCATGCCAGTTATAAGTTCAACCCACGCACTATTTTTGTGTATGCTGTACGATGCTCATTGACCGGTTTCCTAGTGCAGGCCGCGTCAGACGCGTCGTAACAAGATGTACAGCCTTGAACGATCTTCTTGATTGTTCTACCCTTGTTTGACGCGTTTTGGCGCGTCTTTTAACCCTCCTTCAAGGCCGCCATTCATGAATACAAGAGTTAGGGGCTAGCCTGACATTATGTGATCGGCATGGGAGGTTGCGGCATGTAGTTTCTAACCGAGAATAAGCGATGTCTCCCCAAAGGGGTCAGGCAAGTATTCTTGCCGTGACTGTATTACAAGGCAAAAACAGGTACCGCGAAGTATTGCACACACAGGATTATGGGCATCGAACATTCTGCCGGCCGCCGCGAGCGGACTGCCATCTTATTCACGGGTGTGAGGTATCTCCCGATTGCGAAGACGTCCACGTGAAACAATTATGCACCATTCAGGTTGACTTCTTGCGGCAAGTACTGAATGTTCACTCACATTCCATGCTCGTATGCCTCTTCACCGAAACCGGGATTATGCCACTTCGAATCCGTCGATTCCTGCTACTTCTTGGCTACTTGCAATATCTCCTCTCACTCAGGGAATCTCACCTTGCTCATATATGTCTGCTGAACTCGCGGCAGGTGGGAAAAAGTCTTGGGTGAAGGACGTACCGGTCGCTGCCAAGAAAATGCCTTTCCTAACCCCTCCACTCGATTTTGCCAAAGTGACAACACAGTGTTGAAGAATATCGAAAAGGGCGCTGAGGAATGGATACAGCGGCAAGTCGACAAATCAGACAAGCTTTACATGTTGCACGGAAGACGCGAACCCGAAAAGGATTCAGATGAACCTGCCGTTCAGAAAACCTTATACATGAGGCATTATCTGTCCATGGTTACGACACCTACTCATCGTGAAGCTCCTTGCCTTAGAAAGGTTGCGGTATGCTGATCATGCTCGCCAATCAGTTTCCCGAGATCAGCGCCTCTGTCGCTTCTGTGCATCCGAGTCAGCGGCTGAAATTCCTGAACATGCTTTATTGGAGTGTCGGTCATCAATGATCATCGACTGTCATCTCACTGCGCACCGTGTTCTTGGACAAATTATTCCGCATTGTACCGAAGCTACACGACAGAATGGATCAACTCACCAGGAAGTCCTTGAGGTTTACGCCTTCCCGCTGCATCGCCCGTAGAGCGTGACATATGTCTGATTTAATTCTAGGTCACCACAATTGCTGCTTTTTGTTGGCTAAGGTCCACCCTGGGGCACGGGAAAACCTGTGGGATTACGAGTCATGGGGTTTAGATGGCAGAGGGTGGTCCAGGGACGAAGGTGTATTTTGACTTGCTTTGTATACCTGAACAATTCCTAGAAACCGGCGTTCGTTATTCGGACCGTCGTGCCGCGTGATACTACCTCCCTGCCTACTGCTGCTCCCATTTCCTCCTCCGAGCCTTATTGTGTTGGATTTTCTCCGTGCATAGTAGTTTTGATACTTACATCGACTTGTAGTTTCAGTGTATTCGAAGAGAGTTCAAAATGCGAATTGAGATTTTGTTTCAATGCTCTCGTGTCAATCGGTCGAGAGTACCCGATCCATGGGGAGGTCGGGTCGGGTCGTCGCCTTGGACCTTTTAAAAGTATCTGTATGCAAACAAGTTGAAGAAATACTATCACTATCACTCTTTCTATCCATGGCCACTTGAATTTTCGGCGCGAGAGTAGAGTATTTGAAACTGAAACTGAAACTGGCGCGCGCCCCCCAATGTCGCACGCACGGTTTATACAATGCATCAAGGATTAATATTCAAGCTCCATTAGAGCGTACACGCCATCCAAGGAAGGGTGCGGGATGAAAGGCGGGATGTGAATATGAAAGGCGAGATGTGAAGATGAAAGGCGAGATGTGAATATGAAAGGCGGGGTGGGATGTGAATCACAGTGATGTATGCCATCGAGACTATAACCCAACGCAACTCATCAAAGTCTGAAGACGGTTTTTATCTGACAATAAAGTGTCGAATCTGGAATCTGGAAGCGATGGTCCTGCAGGGCGGGGCGGGGCGGTGGGTGCAGGCGGTGACGATGAAGCGTCCTGGTGAGCGAGCTGCGGGCGGGGCGTCGCACGGGCACGGGCGCGGGTGCGCAAGTCGAGCGCACGCACGTTCATCTCGGCGGGGAAGGTACGCCCGTTCAGCGCGCGCTGGATGCCGATAGCCGCAGTGCGATGCGGTGCGGTGTGGTGCGGTGCGGTGCGGGCGATGGTGTGCAGAGGCGTTGCCCGCGGCAGGAGGCGACGAGCGAGGAGATGGATCGAGGATGACCGGTGACCGCGGGCAAGACAAGCGGTGGGCGCGAAGCAACCGACGCACCACGCGCCACGCGCCACTCCCACCGTCTGTTTACCCGTCCGCCGTCTGCCGATGGAGAAGCGCCAGCGCCCGGTACTGAGAACGCCCCGCGGCGATGGATGCGTGTGGAGCCGCGCATCGCAGCGAGGTAGCAAAGCAGGGCAACAAAGGCAGAGAAGCAGGCGCAGCGCAGAGCGCTGGTTCGGCGTCAGTCGGGTGGGGGGTGTGGACGCAGTAGCAGGAGATAGAGACGTAAGTAGCTCGGTGGGCCTGTGAGAGGCGTGTGGAGCGTGTGTCGGCGATGGAAGCGTATGTCCGTGCTCTAGCTGGGGCGGCCGTATTAGGATCGCTGCGGCACGCCGTACGCGAGAATTAAGGCGAGCGTGCATATAATCGAGAAAGCACGGTCGAAGAGCGGCCGTTAACGCACGGGGGGTGACTAGGCAGGCAGTGTAGCTTAGGTGGAGCACAAAGGGAGGTTAGGGCCTGCAGATTAGGAAAGCAATTCAAGCCGGGAAGTTAGCTCGAAGACGAAGAGAACGGGGCGCGCGCGAGAGAAAGGGGAAAGGGAAGTTGGGGAGCAGTCGCATCGCCGGAGCAAAGAAGACTAATGAATAGAGAGGAGATGCAAGAAAGGAAACAGACGCACCTGGCCGCTTTGCATCCCGCTCCCAGCCCGTCTTCGACCCACCTCGTCTCCACAGCATTCATCCACGAGACTCTGTGCCCGACGATGCCTGCGCGCGACACGTATCTGCCCCACCCGACATCGCGCGCCCATCGTCGCGTGCACGGATCCGACGCGCTCCTGGTCAGCACGATGAGAGGATGGACCGCAGATTTCGTTCAAGGGAAATGAGCGCGTCTTCAAGGCGTTGTGTACCGGTCATTGTGATGCATGGGCGACAGAAGGAGAAGCGCGTGTGGCATGTATGCATAAGCGCCATCAGATGGTACCCCGCCGGCCCGTCGGTCCGGTGGCGGTGAGGTTTGATTTGTTCAAAAAGCACGTGAAACAAGGTCCGCAAATTGAATTTAGGCAGACGCGGTGCGTCCAATTTATGTCGTGACAGCGCACTGGGAGCGAGCGCTTCCGATTTCGAAACGCGATGCACGAGATGCGTGTGACAATATGTATCTCCCAACGATGGCCCAGCTGCGCCACGCACCGGGCGGGAGACCGCGCAACTCGCACCCACTCAAAGTTCAACCCACCAAAGGACGTGCCGTGGGGTGGGACTTGTGGGGAGCCGATCAACCCGACATTTAATTGTAAGTAATTGTTTTTTCGACAGTCGGGATGGAGTTGTGCTTGTGCTTTTTCTCAAGACGAACGGACGGACGGACTTGCTGCCGAGCGAGACTGAATAAGTTGGTAGACCACATTGGTGATAGTTTAATCGTTGGCGCTGGATTGTACGAGCGAGACATGATCCGCCGAGTCAATGTTCGATTGGCTTAGCACTGGCACTGTTAATGCACGTTCGCAGCAGCGCGCAGTCGTTCGTTCTGTTCTCAGGCTGGCTGGCTGGCTTTGTCATGCTCATGCTCACGATCAACGCTGTTTCCCCAAGTAGTATACTATCACATACCAGTTTCGAATCGACTTTGTTCCTTCCGCACACTGCTGTGGATTTCTTTAAAGTCCATTTCATTGTGTCTAAAGTTTAAATAAGCAGCATACGAAAACGAACGAAACTGAATCGCCAATTGGACATCCATCGTAAACGACATCTGCGGCGCCATCGCCATCGGACACAAAGAAGCAATGTCTTCGCAGATGGTATGTAGCCTGAGATCCAAAGATATGCACCGGAGGCTGCATGTGCGTGCGTGCGTCTCACACCTTGTTTTTTTTCTTCTTTTTCTGAGGAGAGGTGGTCTCGCTACAACGAGGCAACATCAACAACATCAACGTCGCGCGATTGGGGGCCGGGAGGCCCGCGGACACTCCCTTGGAGGTCCGACCGCTTTTGGCCCAATTTTGACCCCGTTTTACTCTATGATATTTTCGCCCAGCTGGCAGTTTTACTCTATTTTGGTCGGACATAGCCTAAAAATGCCATTTTTTCTCTCCCATGCCCTATTTTCGCTCTGGAGTCGCCACCCGCACTCATTTTCACCTACAGATCTCTCTGAATCAAATCTGTGCCTCTAATGAGCAGATGGAGCACACATGCGGATCCGAAATATACTACTTTTTAGCTTGGGGCGCCGCCTTTTTCAGTGGTTTTGGTGCTGCATTCACCACCTTCTGACGCTTGGTTTGCTCCTTGGTGGCCCCGGACTTTGATTGCATTGTCTCATCGGTTTTCTTTCGTTTCACCGTGCCTTGCTGCGGCTTTGGCTTCCATTGACATTTCTTCCCGCTGGTCCCTGCCTCTGGTTCCTCGTACCCTCCCTCTTCCTCGTCCTCGTCCTCATTGTCGGACTCTCCATCGAAACCAGGGACATCTAGAATCCGATAGTTTTCGAGTTCGAGAAGGAAAGAGAGCGAGGGTATGGAGTGCGACAACAGGGCGGGGCTTGAATCGCAGTTTGGCAGCTCGAAACTGAACCAGTGCTTTGTCTGGGTTGAGATTTTTTGACAGCCATCCAGAATGCCCGGTAGCTGGAGCGCCAAGAATTCTGTAACTGGCATTGCCGTGCTCGAAAGAGTCACCCGCAGATTCACTGGAATTTTGCGAGCATCGCATCCGATACTTCGATTGGGACCTCCTTGTAGAGCTTTCCGACAGCAATCCATTCGGCAGCATCAAACACAACATCGCTGTCGACCAATATCGCGTCGGCCATCAGAGAAGTGAGAACAAAGGAGTCGTTATGATGTTGTGGTACGATTGGCGTTGTTGTCCATCACTGGCGATCCGATTCGATCGCTATTGAACAAGGTTTGGGCTGATTTTACTCGAAAAAAAAGTCCGCACTCGGCGCGATTTTAAATCGCGCCGAGTGCGGACTTTTTTTTCCGCCGATTTACTCTAAATGTACTGGACATCGGCCCTGCCGGCGTTGATTTACTCTATTTAGTGGCCGGAGATAGGGGGTCTGTTGGGTCGTTGATTTACTCTATCGCGGTCGGGTGGCCAAGGGAGTGTCCGCGGGCCTGGGCCGGGTACTGTACCATTTCGACCGTAGGTTCGGTGAGTTTCAAATTTTCGATGTCCGGGATGGCCGATGAATTTTCTTTTGAATAAAGGCAGCTTTTGCACAGGTCAAAAAAAGTCCAGTGTGACCTGTGACTGAACCTACGGCAGTAATCCTAACCGCGAAGCCGTGCCTTGATCGATGAGACGTTTGACTCGCAGTGCACCAGGTTATGTATGCATGTACGCATGCCTCTCGCCTCGCCTCGCGCGCTCATCCATCGGGTCGTCCCGTGTTTCTGCGGCACACGGGTGCAGAGAGCGCTCGATGATGGACAGCGGCTGCGGCGGGATCGTTGAGCGGTAAGTACGTACGTAATTACATGATACTTATGCGGATGCCAAGTCGACAAACACGCGTGTGAGTTGAACCTGAACCTCGGGCTGTGCCGACTTTAGATCCGTCGTTTGACGTTTAACCCTACTATTAGACAGCCCAGCCAGAGAATATTCGACGGAGACCTAGACGAATGCGCAACGAGTGAGGGTTGTGAGTTCTGAATAGTGGTGGCAAGATTCGGTTCACTGAAGTGCTGAACCCCGAACCTGAACCCTAAACGCATTCGAACGCTGGACCGAACCGAGAAAATTCGGGGATTGCGGGGGTCCAATAACTGGTCCTGGAGCATAGCAAGTGGGTCATTTACTTGTTCTTACCTTGAATGATCGAGTTTTAGTGCCTCAAGGATGCTGAAATAGCCAAGAAACGGGAATCCCGGAATGTTCAAGTAGCCGTGGGACAGTACGGTCCGAGCCCGGTGATATAACACTCATAGTGATGGCCGTAGAATTGGCTGCAAGATGTCAATTCAGCACTCTAACTGCGAATTTACCCCGATGTCACCGCAACAAAATCGTCAAAAATTGGGTGAATGTCGGGATTAACGGCCGCATATCAGCGCTTGTCCGTCATCAGCTTATTGGTACGCAGCAGAAACCTGCCCCATAGCAGTAACCCACTGTAGTGTTGGAACTTCCAGTCAAGTGTCAAAACATTCACAATAATTATAACCCAACTATGAAAACACCACTCTATATTGACCAAATAAGTAAGACGAAGCTCTACCAATTAGCATAAAATCTTCCTCCCAGTTGCCTCGCTCAATCAAAGTTCCAGACAACGTTGATCTTCCCATCGAAAATGTAGTTGGGATCGAGTATCTGCATTGGGGGCTCGGTCAAGTCGATGCCATTGGAACCCTGGCACCCAGGGCAGAAATCCTGCACCACAACCTGGACGGATCGGCCCTCGTCTGGTACAAAACGCATTGATCAGCATCATGTACTAACAAGTCAGAACTTGCGGCAAGGAGCACATACATTGGACAGTAACCGTCTGGCCGCAGTGCGCGCCGCCATCCCAGTTGTTTGGGCCGAGCGCAACGACAAACTGGCTGTTCTGCAGAACGTTGCCGCATGCGCCGAACCCGCCGTTAGGGTCGTAAAAGGTCGCTGCACAACAGGGGCGGGGTTGAACTTGTGTTGATAGTGCAGTAAAAAATGAGGACACCCACCAATGCCGCTGATTCCGCCTCCCCCGCCGCCGGTGCTGAGGCAGAGCACTTGGCCGATTTGAAGGTCTGGTGGGGGAGAAGATTCAGCAAAGACGCAAATGGACGGGGGAAGGCGGCGGGAAACATACTGGTGCAGCCGCTGTTGATGGACGGGTTCAGTGAAAAGATCGTCGCAGTGGAGACCCCGGTCTTGGCCGCGATGGCGTTGCAGGTGTCGCCGCCCACGACTGTATACGACGACGTGCATGACTGACGGGCCTGTCCCAAATGGTGAGCATTCGTGAAGTGTGGACGGGATGAATTTGTACTTCGAGCGGTGTCGCCGAGACAGACAACGCGGTGACGAGTAGAGCAGCGAAAGTTTTGAAGAGCATCTTTGGATTGAATAAGTATACGAGAAAGAGGAGAGTTTCTTCGAAGGGGGCAGTGAGAAGAGAAGCTTGGAAAACTTGAGTTGCCCGACTACAGGTCCTCAATTTATAGTCTCCAGAAATGAACTTGAAACGCATCAGTCTGGATTCGAGCCAACACAGTCATAAACACGCGCGGTCGCATCTCACGCGCCCGTACGTCATTTGTGTTCTCGGAGGAAGGAAAAATCAGTCTGAAACTTGGCAGACCGGCCCAGGCACTAAGCCGACTCGAGGATTACCGAGGAATTGTATGTGGGAATGTCCAAACGCGAATACCTCCCTCCAGAAGCGCGCCCCCGTACGTCGGTTGTTTTCTCGGGGGAAAAGAAATCAGCCACAAACTTGGCAGACCGGCCTAGCCGACCCGAAGCTTGCCGAGGAACTGTATGTGGAAATGTCCAAACGCGAATACTTCCGTCGCGCGCGAGTCGTAGTCGCATAACAACAGTCTCTGCTGATCCGCTAATCCTTGGCATTGTTGTCGACGAAACGCTCGCGTAGTGCATACCCCGGATTACCAGGCACGGAGGCGCTTAGCGGGAAGACGAGCGCTTCCGGAGGCTTTATCAATCCCTGTGGTCGCCGGGCTACGTAAAATGTATGCCATCACTGTGAGCGCTGTGAGCGTTGTTTGTCCGGCAGCTGAATAGCGCGGAACTGTTTCAAGCATCACGGTTTCCACGGCTTTCCGTGCAATTGAAATATTCCGCAGTCGTTGTGGGTTTGCGTCAGATAGGAAGACAGTGTGGGAGGTTCAAAGCAAAAGAGAGGAATATAAGTATACCCCACGCCTAACGCACTAAACATTCGAGTCAATCAACACAGTCAGATTTCCTTTTTGAGGGTAACCGCCCTCGGCGCCGCCCGTATCAGAGGCCACAAAGATGATCAACGGGAAACCATGCGTATTTTTGAGCCCCCTGGAGGATGAGTCGGCGGTTCGACGACCCGGTGTTAACCTGCGCGGCTCAACGTCTCCAATTCGACCAAGTCCGCTCTCTCGTGGACGGATGAAGGTCGTAACTCACGTTTGAAATGACAGTTGAAACAATGTCAGGACAAAGTGCACCAAGAGTTCCCTAAACGTGTTCTTCTGCCTGACAGCGTCCACCTGCGCCGTGAAAGAAGCAGGTCTGATTGTTCCAGCAGATCAATGATCATTCACCTTTGCGAGATATGTTGTTTTTGCCTGTCTTTTGAACAAAAGGTGGGCGGCCGATAAAGCCGAGATATCATGCATAGCTTTGCAGTGCCACCGGTGGCCGGTCCGATCGCCTTTGAATTTCTTGACGCAGTTCGACCTGTCTTCAACATAGCTCTATCAATTTTGAATATATTCTTTAGCAGAAAACTGAGCCCCCCCCATATTCATATGATCTCAGGAGACTGGTCTCTTCACAATTTGTACAGTGTGGCGAAACAGAGCGTAGCTGAGAAATTGATCCAACTTCGGCATTCAGGACCGGTCCAGATATTCAACATAGGCAAACAAACGAACCTTTTCGCTGGCAGTGAGCTGGCGAGATTTTGTGCGCGGGACTCGGTCCGCGGCCCATCGGAGCGATCAGCCGCTCGCGTGGACCCCCTCCCCAAGCGGTGTTGATACACAGACGCGTTTATACCGATGTGTCTAACTTCTGTCCTGCTTGATAGCTCACCTGGGATTCCAAGATGCAAGCTGTTCGGAAATTTCGGAATGTCAATCTAAAGCACATTGACCTCAATCAAATCGCAATGCACGAATGCATACCGTATGTTCTTCGCTGCGTACAGCGGGGTGCCATTTAGTATGTCGGCCCACCGCCCTCTAATCCCATCCGAAAACGCCAACGTACCGTGTGTGGTAAGCGCAAATGGCCACTAGGCTGCTGCTGATGCGCCGATGCCAAGGGCTTCCACATGGTCAGATGCTGCGAGATAGCATGGCGCGCGCGACTCAATTCAAAGCAGCCACCTTACGACGTTCTCGCCGCTGTCTGCGTCCGATGACATTGGAGTAGAACAGCTCCGCCCAAAGCGTACATTCGACTGTGCATCAATTTTATTCTTGCGGCGGAACAGCATAATACTCAATTTTCACCATTTTGTCGACAGCTCCGAAATGGATTCAGCCTCGTAGATCCACTCGTGACGAGATGAGAAAATACTGTACTTTTTTGTTCAAATCGACAGGGGGTGTGACGCGTGACCCATTTTACCAATTCGACATTTCGGTAGCTGCCAAATTTCTGCGTGACACCGGAAATTTTTTCGACGTTCGGACCGAAAATTTTCGCTTTTTTGCACCTGCTTGACAGTTTTGCGCAATTTTTGGCCCTGCGTGACCGCCGGGAGGTTCGACAAAGGCCTGCGTGACGCGTGACTTCGACCAAAATTCGTGATCGACACAGGGGTGCGTGACGCGTGACTGTCGAATTGAAAGTACAGTAGATATCGAACTGTCTTCGGTCCAGCGCTTCGACTGACATCCCGCAGATAGCGGTTAGTACGGCCAGTGACCAAGATTAATGAAGGATTTAAAATAGAACAAGGCGACATTATCGGTCTATTGCAAGATAAGAACCAGCGACCCAGCTACCATGCGGAATTGTCGTCTTCCAGCATCTGAGGCTCACGGATAGAAAGCCAAGAAAACATGAATAGCAACTACCTTACGCACCTCCATTCTCTGTACAGTATCCGCCTGGACCGTTTTGCCTTTTCCGCCGAAGAATCTCCAGCGCTTGCTGGAGTTCGTGCGCAACGGACGGCTTGTTTGGCGCTGGGTGCTCGTTGTTGGCGCTGCCGAATTGATTGAGGTTGGCTCGTCATCGTCATGGGTCATAACTGGAAAGTGGATCTACTGGGCATCAGGTGTGGATTATTCGCATGACAAAAATTTGTGTCACCTTTTGACCTTCCGAGGACGTGTTAGGAACACGTATGAGCAGCGAAAGATTGGTGGGGAGCGCAAGATCTTGTGCCTGAATCATGCTTTCAGCTTTTGGCGATCATGCATCTACGCGGACTCAATACAGAGAGGACATGAGATTGGAGCTTGGAGCCAAGGCCCTATGCAATTGTAAGTTCAGCTCTGTGCGTATCCCAGTGAGTGAATAGGAGAACCATTGTATCAGGATGCAGGGGGATGGTGGAGGGTGTTAGCAGGGTCTCCGGTCCCTAAAATGCTACCACGCAATTTATATATACTTAGTTAGGGCCATTGATGTCGGGGTACCCAGTGCTGCCAGCACGATGAAAGTCCGCGAATAGCGCTCCCACTTGTCCAGGGACTTGCATTCGCGACCACTGATGGGCTTAGTCTATTAAGCTTCACGTCGACCCGCTCACCTGCTTGTGCATTGTCGGGGACACTTCGGCTTCCTGATCGGTGCGCTGGCATCCCGATAAATAAACACCGTTTTGACCATCTTCGGGCATCGCAAAGAGGAAAGTATTTCCCGCAATGCCTGGGCTAGATCGGGGACTTGGCAAGTTCCGCGAATTCTCTGCCCGAATAGGCACCACGGTGTCAATGCAGACCTAAAACAGCAGCGCTAATTCGCCGCGTGAGTGAATTCGTTCAGAGGAAGCGATCAACAGCGTAATTCAAGAATAATCTCAGCGAATCATGTCGCCAGAGTATCGTAATATGTTTTATAGTCCGCATTCATGGTCCTGCGCTTTCCGTTCGGACTTCTTAGCCGGTACCTGTGTCGAGCTCAACTCAGCAGCGAATTGCGTCCTACAAACCAGGGGTTCGAGCAGGGGTGAAATAATGAGATGAATAAGAGTTAAATAAATTTACAAGTATGGAACGAAAATTCTCAGAACGTCGAACCTACCGCTGGTCCCATAGACTAGCTCGGTGCCGATCCAAGTTCCCTGGATTGTCCATCACATTCTATGTGCCGCTCAGGCAGTGTAGCACACCGGCACCGAGTGAATTGCCTGAACGACTGGGAATGTCTCACAGCGGGCGTTATTGAACAGTCGAACATCTTGCTCTTGGCTACTTCTGAGCTGCTTGGCGTTTCACACCTTCCCAGTATTACGGAAAGTTCACATGCGTAGGAATGCATTCGAGAATTGTTTATTATATTGGCAGTCCATGGTTCAGTTACAATACATCGAATACGAACATACAGCAATCCTTAAAAACACATAGTGATGTGTACAGTACTCATTTCAAAATCGTTTAATGTCGCTTCATTGAGAAAGGCGCTTCACACATTTCCCTTCCTCGCCAACCTCGCCGCCTCCATCTCCTCCGCAAATACCTGATCCGGGTCGCGACGCCGCACCTCAGGAAGCAGTAGCGTGAAGATCGCACCGGCAAAGCAGCAGCCGACGAAGACTATGATGCGAAAAGCAATCACAATTAAGAATAAACGGCGACCGGTAGATATTGAAGACCCACTCCAAAGCACTTTGTCGGTGCCGATTGAATTGCTGAGAGAGTTGAAGGCGAGAGCACTAATGATGGCACCAGCCTTTCCCGCGGCGGCAGATAAGCCGTGTGCAGAGGCACGGAAACGGGTCGGGAAGACTTCCGCGGGATAGCACTGCACCGATGAGGTATGTAAGCCTGAGAATGAGATGGGACACCGGAAATACCCACATAAGTGGTCCTAAAGAGAGGCGAAAGAAAAGTAAGACTCGAAAATAACGTGTATTTTTCACGCACGTATTGGCGCCAAAGTTGAAGAAAAACTGCGCAAGAAATTATTGAAAAGCATGAAGGATATGAGGTCAATGCGAACCTGGAGGAAAGAAAAGCACACGATGAACCCCGGTTTGCTCAGTGTGTGGAATTTTCCGGCAAGGATGGCCACTCCAAACATTAACCGATCAACTTCAGCCAAGTTATCAGAAAGACTCCAGCCACTCACAGAAGACTGCCGCCATGATAAACCCTTGGATCTGGATCCACTTGCGTCCAAGTACCTCAATAAGCAAAATGGACGCGTAGTAACCTTCGATAATGCGACTTTCAGCCACATTGACACGAGGCTAAATCTCGTTTGCTTACCGGGAACGAAGCCCAGAGCCGTGATGATAACGTTACCGACCGAGACTTTGAACAACTTCTCCCATGCCGAACCACTGGAGCCATCGAACCCAATCTCCTGAAGAACGACATTCTGGTTCAAATTGATTCCGTAGAATCTGGATGAGATGGCAAAAATATGAGTCGTCTCACTGCCTGTGAAACAGGTAAAACGAAACGCACGCGATGTCGAGGAAGAACCTAAGATGCTTTTCTTTAGTTCGCAATACAATTCATAAGTTGAACTGACTGACCAGCACATAGAGGTTCCGATCAATATTTTCATGTGTCGCCATTCAGAAAAATACACGAGGAATTCTACAGCGCCCCAATGTATGCAGTGATGAGAAATGAAAAGAGATACGTACCCCTAAAATACGCCTTCTTCTTCACAATCTCGGGGACGTTGGCTGAGTCTCTGGTCGTCTCCACGGGCGAATCTGGCTCGGCCTGAGCATCATCTCTCTTGGGCGTCCTCTCGTTTTCCGTCTTCTCGTCCTCCAACTTCTCGGACTGTGTCTTTTGCGATGCCAGGAAGCGCGTCGACTCGGCGAGAGTGAGACGCTGATAGAGCGTGCCAAAAGCCGGGATGAGCGATAAGCCCACCACGATGCGCCATACTAGCGAGTTTCAGCTGCTGCAAAACGTGATGAACGGACTGCGCTTACCTCCATCGACCTTGCTCGTTTCGCCTTCGTCATCCATCACCTTCTTGTAAGCAGCGAGAACCACGACCGTGACGAGCGACCCAACGAATGAGCCCCACCCCTAGCGAGATGAGTTTGTAGCAATATCGGTCTATCTTCTTTCAATGATCTTGAAGACATACATACCTGGTTGGAGAAAATATATGCTAGCATAGTTCCTCGTTTCCGCAGGACCGCACGATCACTGGTGACCGAAGCGCTCATGGGATAATCTGCCGATAGTGTAAATAATCAAAGTGAAAAAAACAAAAAACGGACAAGGCTCGCTCACGCACCTCCGCCGACACCGATGCCCAAAATGATACGGAATACCGATAGGTAGATGAGAGAACCATCTGGGCTTATAGAGCCTGTGGAAATCAGAACAGCAACAATTCGACAATTAGAATATCAGTAATTCGACACGATGCAAGAACGTACCAGTAGGCGTCGTAAGGCATAAAATCGTCGCAAATATGATGAGCATCAGTTCTTTGCCTTTTCTTCTCATTCAGCTACACGCTTGTTTCGGAGATATCGAGCGCACCGTCTGCGGAGTGTGTTCAGAAATCAAGAATGATAAGGGTTGAAGAACAGGTCGACTAGAGAAAGTGAGGCACGCACATATGGCTTTCCGGCCCAGCGAATCCGCCAGATAGCCTACATAAAAAAACGAATGAGAACCCGTACGGATTCTGTTTTCGGTTGAGGTCTCACCGAACAGAAACTGCCCAATTACACTGCCAATGTTGGCTGCGGCCTTCAACAAGCCCTGCAGGGCGGCGGGAAGCTGGTTTCCGCCATACAAACGATATTGCAACATCGTTGCGACGGGCTACATTCCCAAGTCAGCCTGAGATCTGGGGGAAAGGGACCGTAAAATGACGTACATTGATCACGAACAGATCGTAGGCTGGAATCAAGCGATTTAGATTGCATTCTGGCTAATCATCACAAACGCACCGTCGAGGAAAAACCCGACCTTGGCGGTCGAAAAAAATCAGTGTTCGGAGGCCCGAGTCCAAAGGCACTCACCCCGGCGATCATCAGCAGCTTTATTTCTGTATAGGTCAGGATAAATGGCGGTCTGCCATCGCCTTGATCTATCTCCTCCAGACCCGCTCGGACATGAATGGAGGCGTCAGACTTGTCCGCCTTCAGATGGTCCTCACTGCTTGGGCGCGATCCTGGCATGGTAGACAGTGGCAGAGTGGTAAATGGTGTGAAGAATCACGGAGTTGTTTTATAAACACCCACAGATTCGACAATCGCCGGTGGAGCGAATTCGAAGTTTTTTTGATGCCTCTATGTGATCTCATACTTGGCAATTTTCAGTCTTCGAGAACCAATTGGAGCGCCAATCGTTTGCTGCCGCACATGCCGCTACAGCGAGAGCGAAACTGAGAGCGTTTGAATATTCATTATCATTTTTTGAGCGTTCTGTAGCGGTGAATTCTAATTAGGTACCGGGAGTGGATGACGAAGTTGTGGTGTAACGTACTCACTCCTACGAACGTTCGTCCTCTTGACAGCAGTGGTGGCAGGAGTGATCCTTTTGTCCATGAACCCTCTGTGAACCGACTCCATGCAATTCAAGTCTGACGCAGAGTACAGTCTGAGAATAGCAAATTGAGGAATCTTTTGCATTCACTGGATCTCGTGCATTCACTGGATCTCGTGCTGGTCGGCCGGCCGCAGCCCAGTGGCACGTCGGATGAGCCCCGTCAAAGCCGCGCGACAGAGAAAATACGCATGAAAAAGAAGTCTTGCAGGTTCGTCGAGAATTGGCCGAGACGTGGACGACAAGTGCGTCAGCTATCACGTGGTTTGATATTGATTTATCTAATCTAATCTGGTTGATCTACTAGATCAACCAGATTAGATTAGAATCCTAGGTCATGCCTACTGGCTACTGCTCGCTCAAGTTCTCAATTTGAATTGTATTCCTCAACGTCGAATGACGTATCTCATCGCCTACCTCATCATGCCACATCCAGAAACAGACGACCGATTGTCAACTGACCGTTGAAAGCGTCTCTCCGCCAGAGAATATTTACGGGAAAGAGCCCTTCATCTTCAATCTCAATCTAATGCGAGATGATCGCGAAGACGCGGTGCCGCAAGAATGTATCTGGGTCTCCGACCGCCAACTGACCGTCGAACTTATTCTCATTCCAACGCAGCCTTCGATAAGATCGAGGCAGTCTTGATTCAAAAGTGCGACCGCGTGAAAGACTCTCCACGTCTTTATTGTTTGGGCGACGCAGAGGGAAGATTGGAGAATTCGTGTGTCTGGAACCACTTCTGGAATAACCACATGGCAGGAATCGGCGTCTTCGATGTATCTTCAGGTCAAATTTATGTGTTGAATTTCGGAGGAACTAGCGGCTCAGACTGTTGTTAAGGAAAAAAATACGGAGATTGTAGCGGGGGAAATCAGAACGAATTGAAAAGATTTTAATGCGATCGTTAGCACACGGTTTGAAGGCACCTTATCGCCGCACAAATGGCTATACTCCGCAGTAATGTCATACCTTTCACAGCAATAAGGTCGATAGGGCCGGCGAGCGGTATAGCCCACTACCTGAAATTCTTCTAGCCTTGCTTGAATATCAAACGCAGAAAAAGAACAAATAATTTTTCCATCAGCCGATCGCGATCGAGCAGAACAAAGAGAAGAGAACCAGAACCACAAAAAAGAAAATTGACCCAAGCAAGCACAGCTCCACCCGATCACTCCAAATCCTTATTTTTTTTTAGCAACTTCATTCCTAGACCCACTAACTAGCGGCAGCGGGAATAGGAATCCGGGATTATCTACCCAGCGGGATACCCGTGACTGACCGGGAGAAGTCAGACATTGCTGTTGAAACAAGTTGATACATAAGGTGAAATGCTCCGGAATTTAGGGTACGGATAGTGCGGATCCCATCGCGAACTGCGGACACAGAGATAAATAATGAAAGCGCAACCAAATGTGAACGCCACTACTGCCTCTCCGCCGTGTGGAAAGGAAATCAGCTGCCTTGTAGAAGGCGCCTCTTCGCATCCAACGAACTGCATTGTTCAGCTTTGAATATTGAGATAGCTCGATCTTGCCCTGACTTTTTGGGTCTTCTTCCGCTGCACGAGGACGATCCAGGGCGTCATCTGAACAGTTCTATATCCGACTCGACCGATAGAAGATAGACATCCAGGCGTCTATTGGGCGCTTATTTATCTTGTTCGACCTGATCGCCCTCACAAGACACGTAATACCTAAGCAATTCAGCGCTAGCAATAGCCGCAATGAGGCGGGGACTAAACCAAAGGACGCCCGGATGTGTCTAATTAGAGCCATGAGCCTCAACAGGCTGCTCGAAATGCCTCTGGCGCCCAATTAGCGCCCACGTCAGTCTATCAAGGGATCCCCAGAGCTAAAATGCCTTGTACAAATAAATTCCAGGGGGCGATCGTGATTTCTACGGAAATTATGTGAGTCAAGGCGTCTGTCTGGCTGCTTAATATACGACCTGGTGCCTGGTGTCTGCCTCCCCCCAGCAAGTTCTTTTTCAATTCTCGATATTTTCCATGCTCCATATATTGAGCGACAACAACTCTCATCTTAGTCCACCCGCTATGCCGAATGTCTTGCAGTCCACCAGTTCTAGAATGCCTACGGTCATCGGTCTCTACGGCGTCCCCGGCTGCGGCAAAAGTTCTCTCCTTTCCCAGCTCAAAGCAGACTCGGAGCTCGGACAACAGGAGTTTACATTTTACGAGGGCTCCGCGATCATCGACTTACTCGTTCCCAACGGCGGACTGGACGCCTTCAAGCGCATGGATGCGCTCGACAAATCCCACTGGCGCGAACAAGCTATTTCGCACATCAGGGCCGAATGCGCTGCGAGCGACAAAATCGGGCTCGTTGCGGGGCATTTTATATTCTGGGATAATGCGGCGGACAAAACTGGGGAGCGTGTCTGGACGGACCGCGACTCAGCGGTGTTCACGCACATCATTTACCTGGCTATCACTCCCGACGAGGTTGTGCGGCGCCGGGCGAACGATTCCAACAGACAGCGAGCTGCTGTTTCAGAGGAACACATTGGGAAGTGGCAGCAGGCGGAACGGGAGGGACTGCGCCGTATCTGTCTCGAAAAGAAGATCCTTTTCACCGTTGCTCCACCGCTCGCAGTCTCCGCCCTCATTCGCACGATGGTTCAACGCCAGACGGCGGCGTATAATCTCTCGTGCGCGCACAATGGGCTGGACGAGATTGTTGCGGGGTTCAGAGGCGCTGACATGAAACGAGACGCGATGCTGGTATTCGACGGAGACAAGACACTCGTCGCGGAGGACACGGGGAAGATTTTCTGGGAGATTGCGATAGCCGACACGGACGCAGACACGACGTTGGTGGCAGGGGCAGGAGATCCGATGAAGAGCCTCTTCAGTAGTCCATTCAGCTACTCGTACGATGCGTTCCTCCAAGCCGCATTCATCTACGAGGCGCTCGACGCAGCGAAATTCGACAACTACTGCACGCACGCGGCGGCTGCAGTCCGCGTTCACCCCGAGATGATTTCGCTTCTCAAAAGCGCGGCGAAGCGACGCGTTGGAGCGATCGTAATCACTTGCGGCCTTCGTCTGATCTGGGAAAAGATTTTGCGCGCGGCGGGGTTGGAGGAGAGCGTCAAAGTCATGGGCGCGGGGCGTATTCATGATGAACGCGCGGTCGTGGTCACTGCGCGGGTCAAACGCGAGCTGGTCGTGCGGTTGAGGGACGTGCATGAGATCTGCGCTTGTGCGTTTGGGGATAGTTGCTTGGACCTGCCGATGCTAAAGGAGGCGGAGAAAGCGGTCGTGGTTGTGGGTGAGGAACATACGAGGAGTCGTTCGATGGATGCGATGTTGATTGATGCGATTGTTAACGACGGCCTGCGAGCAGAGCAGTGGCTTCTCCCCCAGCTGTGCAACCCCTCGGGTCGATACTTACCAGCTTCCCCTCTTCGAAATGAGTTCAGGTTCGAACTTCATCGACTCTCTCGCCCGTCTCTGCGCGATTCGTCGCCGGGTACTCCACGCCACGAACGAGGATGCAGCGAAATTGCTCATGACTCCCATGCGTGATGCGCGCCTTTCCGGTCCGGCGCTGCAGGAGGCGCATAGTAGCGCGGGCTGGTACTTGGCGACGATGTTCCTCCCCAAGTTAGTAGGACTGGAGGAGGTGGCGATTCCGCATGTCCAAGGACATCAAACCATCGGCCATCGCGTCCGCCACGAGAAGAAGACCGTGATTGTCGCTCTGATGCGCGGGGGTGAGCCGATGGCGGTCGGTGTTTATAGAGCGATGCCGTTTGCGATGTTGTAAGTCATGGATTGATTCGTTCCTGTTTTGATACCTTGAGCTAATCCCAATAATTGCAGTGTTCACGCCAAAAAGCCCGAAGAACTCACCATCGAGCACGTCAAAGGGCGAGAAGCGATCCTGCTTGTCGATTCGGTTGTGAACAGCGGCAAGTCCGTGGAGGAGTTCATTACTCACATTCGCCAGACGCTGGACTCCAGGATTCGCATCGTGGTAATTGCTGGTGTGATACAAGCGCAGTCACTCGCTCACGGAGTTCTTGGCGATATATTGGCTCGGGATGACGATGTTGGGGTTGTCGCATTGCGTGTGTCTGAGAATAAGTACACCGGAAAGGGAACAACCGACACAGGGAATAGGCTTTTCAACAGCACGCACTTGGATTAGCTGGATAGTCATACGCTGTATATTCTGGCTTTGCGAATTCGACTTGACCAAATGCATTTGTATTTCTCGAAAGCAAGACATTCGATAAACCAAGAAAGAGGCTGAATTAGCACAGTGATCTTTTCAAAAATTGAAGTTTGCATAATCCTAGAGGATACGGAGATCTAGACCAGTATCCCAGCGAGAGGACAACGGCGCAACGGCCTGAAAACAGCAGAGATCGATTGGTGGATGTTCAATGTCCTAGCTCATGGAGCTTGAGGATGAGACCCAGCATGAAAAGAGGGGAGCATGACGAGAAGGAGTTGGAACGCTGACTCCTCCAGACATGGTGGTTAGAGCCTAAGAAGAGTTACCGCATCACGTCGTCCACTCCCGCACGCACGTGATGATCGGGCCAGACTTCCCTCCTTTCTCCACCTTTACTCAGAATTTGATGTCTTTCGTTGAGATTCTTCTTGAAATCTCTGCATGATATTAGGATGTCTCGTTAGTAATCGCAAAGTATGGACCAGGAAAACCTCTTCGGGTCATTTCGAGACGGCCGCGTAAGTAGGTGATGGGATCAAAAGCCGGTACCGATGAGTCACATCCAAGCGGAAGCCATTTTTCTGTCTTTCGGAGTCAAGTTCTCTCGAATTCCGGACCATCATTCATTCGTGTGATGCGTTATACTCTAAAATGAGAATAATGGGCGAGAGATCTTCGACCACGAACGAATTCAACGGCTCCGAGTGACAGGGGTTGACAGATGAAGTTCTCATTGTGTCATGTCGTATGTGATTCATTTTGACAGTGAGACACGACATAAAGCCGTCTGGCACCCATCCCAACTTACATGGCTTCATCCACAATTCCCTCCACGTCTGCTCTCAATGAGAATGACCCGGACCTGGATTTAGCGGCGCTTCCTTTCACATTTGCTGATCCGCAGGAAGAGATAAGTCGACCGTTGGTACGGGATTTCTCTGCGAGTGAGTTAGCCATGAGCTTTTGCACATATGGCTCCCTAAACCTTTCCAGTTAACCACGTTGCCGGGGAAGCTTGGAAATATCTCCGTCTCGCGCGTGCCAGATTAAGATCTTCTGCCGTGGAAGACCTCAGCATGCTTCCCGGCATGCACATTGACATCGTACTCGAGGTTCGTGAACGGTTCTGTAGCATATTCTGGAGTGAACGCTTTTCCCTCAGATCCTTGGATATCTTCATCCTCTCGAGCTGGTTCAGGTCTCGCGCATTAACAAAAGTTTCCGCGACCTCTTGGAAGCGCCTATGACCAACATGATATGGCGGAAAGCTTTCCTCATTGATGACGACCCCGATAGCGAGTCCGATAGTCCAGACGATCAGCTTCCCCAATGTCCATCTTATATCTCTGGGCGGCATTGGACCAAGCTGCTGTTCGGCCCCCAAACATGCTGGGTGAGTTTGGATTGCTATTCATCAATCCGCGGCTTGATGTCTCGAGACGTATAGGAATGCGGAAAGGCCGATACGGAGCCCGACTATATCATTTGGCGCCGTGTATGCAGGACCTGCGCCGAGGGGAAGTAGGTGTTTCATCTTCTTATCGCGCTTTCGCTGGATTACAAGCGTCCAACAGTCTTGTAGACACCATACCCGGCTACGACGTAGCCCACGAATTAAATTCAACCGTGCACAGGACCATGCTGTGTGAGTTTTGCTATTTCTGGATACCATCCGCGTTTTTTTGAGTATTCGTGACGAAGATGCGAATGATGACCAGGAGCGTGGCAAGTTATGGCTTAGCGATGGGCTCGCCGTTGCCGCCCAATATGAAGCCTCCACAGAAAAGGACCATTTCATTGAAGAACAACACGCTCTAGTGGCCAAGAATTCCAAGGTACGGATTTTTTTAGGAACTGGCCACCTCCTTTCCATGAAGCTAATCATTTCAGCTTGCTAACGAATGCGAATCCTGGGCCTGGAACACACGCGTCAAGTACAGGCGTATATACGCCGACAGACTCCGCCGCGTAACAAGCAGGTTTGTCGCTGTTCTACGCCGTTACAGTTCCGACAAGCTGATGTATAGAAGCGTTCTCAAGCGCCTGATCAGCGAGGGGTTCGACGAGCGTGATGTCAAGGCCTCGTCCTATGATTTTAGTGACTGCGAAGTACTTTACCGCAAGCGGCGTCTGACATCCAAGTGTACCGCCTCATCTTTTCAATCAGTTCTAACATTGACGATCTTTCTTTCAGTGTGGAATCGTGCGCGCCCCGAGGCCGTTGAGTGCGTTATCGTCGCACAGACCAGACGCCTCAAGTACGAGCGCGACATTCGTGTTGGCCTTCGGAAGGAGGCAATCACCGCGACCGCGCTCATAAAGCTTCGTACGCCGGTACCCAACCTCCAACATGCGTACTACCCTCCGCCCCACACAATTCACAGTTTTCCTCCCTTTGCAGAGCTTTTCAATCAGGACTCGGATGAATTCCTATCTCTCAGCGACCCCCCAATTCTGTGCCGCGTTTGCCGATGCACCCGCATTTATTGAGGCTTGGGCGAACGAGACGCAGGCACACCTCGTATCTCTCCTTCCTGGGGCCCAGACCGCCGAGAAACCAGACTTTCGCCTTCTGGACCGAGCAACCAGTGTTTTCACCGTGCACAAAACCAACACGAGATCAACAGACTTGGCAATTGGATGGCGGGAGGCGCGCGCACATCTGCACTGGTTCCAGGGGCGTCCTCAATTCGCCTTGCCTGGTTCCCTTGTTGCGTTCAATCCACGCGGAAGCGCTGTCGCGGCGGAGCTTGCGACGCTGCTCGGAATGGACCCCGAGACTGCGACGGCGGCGGATATGGACAAAGCGAACGAGCGGTTTTGTATGCGGTAATTGCCCGCTGGGGTCTCAGGATCGACGGCCTGTAATGCGGTGGCGAGACTGTGTGCGTTTCTTTTCGATTAAATTGAAATCAGTTTCCTGCTAAAGTCGATCATTGTTCGTTGTAGGTTTTGCATGCGGGGAGCAACTCTCCTCCGTCTCACGACGTGAGCTCGTGGCTACGTCTCTCCCATTGCCGCAGCGGCTGCGCGGCAGCGAGAAGAACCCGATGATTATTCCAACATCCCCGCATGGTCCTGCATCCTCTGCAACGACACCGCCCCCTCATTGCAAACCCAGAAAAATATCAAACATCATATCCTCGACAAGTGCGTGTTTATGCTCTTTATGCATTATTTAGGAGGGCTCATTTTCTATTCCTATCCGCAGGCACGCGATTGACAAACCCGTCGAAGGCGTACACTTTGTCCTTTTCAAAATCTCCGAGCCACCCCACCGACGGCGCGTCATGCTCTACATAGCTGGTGCACACCCTGAACGCTACCGATGCAACCGCTGTGCACAGCACCATCCGCACGTAGTCAAGCTTTTTTCCATGCGCGCAATACGATCCCATGTTCAAAACAAGTCGGTTCCTGCTAATAGTTCTGATTTCTTTGTGCTGATTGAATTTCAAGACATTTGGTCGAACTCTCAAATAATGAAGCTGATGATTGGACAGAAGTGGAACTACTCGCGCCTATGACCGACGGCTAATTTGAGGTTTCTTGTTCAACGAGTAGCCGTCAATGAGGTTGACCCAGCCCAAGGTCCATGTACATTGAGCCGGAATCAGATACATTTGGACCCAGCACCAACAAATTTATGATACTACTCAATTCGCGTGGCTTGTCGTATACATGGCCTCGCAGGCGAAGCGGACACCTGCTCGCTCTCTTAGGAAACATTACTCGTAAATCGACAGCGATGGGATATACTTGCGAGGCGGAGCCACTGGGCTGCAACGGTGAAATTGTCTCGGCTGCCACAGTCTGAAGCCAGAGCCGAGACAAGACTAGCAAACGCGCGATCGAGTTGATTATCGAGAGTGTCCAGTAGTAGGTCGGGCCAGTTGAAGACTGTAGCTGAGGCTGCGAGGCCGAGCTGAACGGTGCTTGCCAGGCAGAGGAAGATCGCCGAGTAGAGTCGTTGATTTTTATGCGCAGTTTTGAGGCGGTCCTGTCGATGTGAGAGTCTTCGGTTATGTGATGCCGCTAAATAGGTGCTGCGAGTCGGGTGTCAGGGTTTCTGAGCTGCTGAATTTAAGGGCACTTCAGTCTATAATACAGTGCCTGACAGTCTGTGACCGGGCGAATACTAACCCTTGTTTTCAGCGACAAGGCGCGGGGGTCACGGTGAACCACGCGGGAAGAGATGATCCCGCACGCAGATAGCCGTCAGGAAACCTGCATTGGATGAAATACCTTGGTAGGACGTATGCCTGAAGCGCGTCGGCGAGAACCGTTGGTCGTGAGTCCACAAAGTCGGCGAATTGGGTACAGTCCCGTCGTAGCAGCAGACCAAAATGCAATTCAGTATGATACACATTTAATCGCACTAGATGGTTCGAGGGAGTACAATATTAATAGCCCGGGAATGAAAAGCTGAGTTGTGTTGCCCGAAAATAAACTCGGGATAAGAGCTTGATAAGAGCCACAATATACAAACGAGGACTGGGACGGGAGAAAGCGAAGCACCATAAAAGAGCCGAGAGATCGCAGGGACGATTTTCTACGCGAGTGGAGACGGGCTGCAGATGAGAGCACGGAAAGCAAGGGCGAGGAAAAACGGTGGTGAGCGGTGTTGCCAAGGAGTGCGTGCGATCAGTGATGGCGGCATGTGCCGTACACAGCCATCCTGCGTCTTTTCTCCTCCACCTCGCGCGATTCGACTCCATCTGGCGGTTTAAACTAACTCTGGCGTGCATCGGGGAATGGAGGGACATCGGCTCGGCACGCGCAATACTATACGAAGACGAGACGGCAGGTGGATCTTTCGTGGCAGATTTTGAGCATGTTAGGAGGAATGATGTCCAGGTGCGTCTTCTCGATCCTCAGATTCCGCTTCCCTCTGTCTTTTCTAATCCGTTCCGCTGTCAGATCCTGAATTCTCTGCCGCGGTCACGATTGGGAGGCCAAGCCCGAAGACCACTGTCGATATCTATCCTTGAGGCCGCGTCCCCGGTGCCACTCGCTTTCCCAGCGTGCTCTTCTTGTCATTCGCCAACGGTGTCCGATCCCAGGCCCAACCGTCTCTCCACCCGGTGCTGGCGTCTATCGCATCGCAGCCGCCGCAGTCTTGTAGGCTACGCCACCGCTACTTGCCGCCGAGCCCGGCTCCTCCCGCCATACCTCTGCACTCACCGCAACGTTCTCATTCACCGCCGACATCCTATTGTTCTCCGTCGCCGTTTCTACCTCCCTCTATCCTCGGTCCCCGCCTCACCCGCTTCTCCTCCGCGTTCCTCCTCAACGTCCCTCCCCCTCAACCTCGTCCTTTCTGTAATACTTGCCGCTCATCGTCCACCCGTATCACAACCCTCGCGCTCATCCTTCATCTCCCCTCCCACTCCGTCATCCCTCCATCTGTCTGCCCGTTCTCTCTCCCATCCGCCACCGCCCCTCCCTCCCCCGCCCGCCGCTGCCTTCTCGCTTCTTCGCTTTTGCTTCTTCGGCTGGCACCTGACAATTCACTTTCGGCCAATTTCCAGCCCGTACTGTATCCGATCTGTTCTTTCCTTTACGTAAACGCAATGAATGGTGCAATTCGTACCTCTGTTTCCTGTCACCTACATCCACCATGTCCGGACTCGCACCCTTACCAAACCTTTACATTTACTGTTGTAGACTCTTTCACTGTTTCACATCCCCGTTCACAGCGAGCCTCTTCCTCAGTCGTACTGACTTCGGTCTTCCCATTTTCGATCCTGCGCATTCATGTCTTCCCTATACTCGTCATTGTACATGTCACATTGTAACTCTGGAACAACGCATCTCTCGCGAACGATCCCCGTGCATGCGCACAATGGGTGCGTAATGGCGACCGCCACGATAAGCCCAGACTTGACCAACTCCCCCAATTCTCCGAATGTCCAATGCGCTGCGACAGCGTTATACGAGCAGGCAGTGTCCTGGGTCAATTCCACCAGTCACCCGGGAATTGCTCTTGCTCGGCTCCGCGCTATCGAACTCGAATTTAATTTCGGCTCTTGTGCTGGCCCTCTCGTCCGAGTAGGCTCAGCCTCTCTTCTCGACCTTTCTGAAGATAGTCGTTCGGAACTCGTGCGTAATCCAAGACATGCGCAGTAAGCTGGACCGTCGCACGAAAACGGTTCAGTAAAATCAACCCATCCATCGGCGCGGATCATGCTGCATCTAACAGACGCCGCGCCGGTATTCTCGCATGCGATTCCATCAGCCGTAATTCGCTGGCGGCACTATGACAAGGGTTCGCCACCCCTCCCTCCGTTCTCGGTTGCCTGTTTTCTTGCCCGAATCTCGAAACAAACTCGGATTTAGAACCAAGGTCCGACTCGGAGCCGCACACTCTGATGTCGCCTCATGTTGTGCTGATCTCGCTTCCGCGGAATTCATGAGCCGCTGTAATTAAATGAGATTTGGCTTGAGTGGCCGACTCTTCGAACCGAACCGTCCATTCTAAATGGAACGTCTCAGATGTCAGCTTACCCCGGACGAGACGGACTGCGTTGCAACCGCAAGGGAGGAGACCAAGTCCGAGTTCGATTGCGCACAACTCGAGACTCGCATGTCAGGGTCAGGTCGGGAATACTTTCGGCTGGTCAGCAAATTCAAATGCAGGTCAATCTTCCTACTTCGACTGGCGCTATTGAATCGAGCGAGCACAGATTATACTAGCCAAGATATTGCTGCTTGCAAAATAGTTGGCGGTAACGCGTTTCACGTTACATTTCATCTCAATCTTGCATGCGCTATATCTTACCAACGACGTAAACGACACGTCGGATCCTCAAGGTGCTTTGGAGAATGTTAAAGTATTGGTCGAGCCTGAGGCGCCCCATGGTCAGCTGGGCGATCTGAACATTTTTCATCAAGGTGTCTCTGGCGTGAATTGGTTGACGAGGGAACTGGTTCACCGCCGACCAATTTTAGTTCCACTGGACTTCGATCCAGGTTGGAAGCAGCAGAAACTATTGAGATTTGTTGAACAGAGGGAACGAAGGGAAGGCTTCTGCATCGTAACAGCAGGGCCGCTGCAGCATGGATCAAATTTATTCATTCCTCAGATCAATTTCGAAATTAGACGAGTACTCATGCTAAATCTGTAGGTTTAGACACCTCGATTGCCTCCGTCCCGTCTTCGAATTTGTCAACTACCGTCTGAACCCGTACATCAAACGGAAAGACTGTATTGGATCCCAAATCTGCCGTGGTGGGATCGGTACGAGGAAGGTGGAGGGGAAGTGACCTCGAATTGGCTGTGGCGTGGAAATCCAAGGTGGGAATATATAATGTCCCGTCGGGACTTATGAGTCCGAGCTTAATTCTCCGGAATACCAGGCAAGCCATTGCGTTGACCAGAGCTATGGTAGGAATTGCGAACATCGTGTGGTAAACCGGGGACAGCTGAGGTAACTTCAACAGCACAAGGAAAACGAGATGCGTGACTACTGCAATCCTAGTGGAATCAACTGAGGAACTATCTGGCACATATAAGGCATAAGCTTACAAGTAGAAATGTTGTCCCGTCTGAAGTAACGCTTGTGATAGTGTGGATAATCCTTTACCACCCAAGAAAACTCGAAGCCGGGCCATGGAAGAATCGGCCACTATGGTATGGGCGAGAATACGGTAGCTTATAGCAAGGAAGACGGCACTGTCGTTGATTAGGGGCATAATCGCGGCGACTTCGATAGTCCCTGGTACGACCGTGGTGATGCACTGCGTAGTGGGTCCTATATGAGCTCCGCGAACCCCGATTGGGGCGGTGATACCTCCCGCGATGACGCCGAGCCAAAGAATGAAGAAGATTGCATATGCAATCTTGCTTGGGTGCCATACCGCGGTTACTCGTAAAAAGAACAGCAGCGCAGTGCTTGTCTGCGAGAGAACGAGGCAGATGTCAAGGCCAACCATTAAGGCATTGCAGTTTTTGACCGGGGCAACCGTAGTTTTTGCATATAAGTACACGTTCAGCGTAGCGATCAGGTCAAAGAATGGTCGGTTCACCTGCCGCGGCGCCGACAAAACATGTGAGGATATAAGCTAATGTGAATGCTCTTGGCCGAATCAGCACCGCAGACATTTCAACTTGAAAATCAGTCACCTTGAGAGAAAATACACAATCGTCGGAAAGCAAACTCTGCGCTTGAACAACAAGGTATAGTCGTTTCCGAGGTTCAATCCAATGTCCCAAACGTATGCCTAAGATTCAGAACGTAGATTAACCCGAATTTCGTGCAAATAGATATTGATTTGTTCTCACTCCGAGTGTTGCTGCGAAGACATATTGCGTGACCTCAAATTGACTTGCGAGATCTGGAGGTAAGAAAGCGAGGGGGGTAAAGGGGTTGGGTAATTCTGTTGCGTCTGCCATGAGCTACGTTGGCATCTTGTGCAGCTCGGTTTAAAATGTACGAGAATGCGGCGTGGGAGATAGGCTCGTGGGCGATACAAGGGCGATACTTACCTTCGGAAGCAAAGGATATTTCGGAGCGACGCGCCACCATCTCATGAACATAAATAGCATCCGAGACGACAAATGAGGAGGAAAGAAGACTTCTCGATGGCATCGGGTATTTCAAAGAATATGTTTGAGATCCTGGAACTGGGGTGGGAGTGGCAAGGAGTCCAAGGCAGCGCTGCCAAAAATGCAGTTATGCTTGAGCAGGTGGCGAAAATGGGAATTTGTGTCCATGACCCAATTCTGAGAAGTGAACACTGAACATGGTTGGGAAGTTCTGTATACCGAGTTCAGGAATTTAGAATGCGGCACAACATCACGAGCTTTCGAAGAGCCTCATCTGACATCGGCATCTGTTTCCCTCCGCCAATAAATGCGACCTGTGAGTACTCTGCATCTTGGAATGGGCATCAATCGCGAAATAAATAAACCATATCTGTAGCCGTTCCCGTTATGGGTGCATTTGGACTTCTTGACGTGAGGGAGACTCTCAGCAGAGAGGGTAAGGCTCGTAGTAAACTTGTGGTACGGACAAGGAGAAGGAACTGCAGAATGGGACTGGAGAGATGTATGATGGGGTGATGCCGCGGGGAGTTTCTCAGGCGGAGTAAGTGCCAGTACCAATAGGACCGTTGACACAATTCGTGTCTGTCCGTTCCGACCGACTTGACTTTGGGTACCACGAAGCAGTAAGCATCAAACTTCGTTCGAATTCACATCCCGAGTCCACGTCCCACGGCAGCGGGAGCGCGGGAATAGCGAATCTCGAGCAGCAGTACGGGCGGGGTGACTAGCGTAGACCATACTGCAACCGGCCGGCGGTCCGAAAGTGGAAGTGTGCACTCCAACAAGACGCTAGCCTGATACCACAGTGAATATTGGCATGCGAGAACAGATAATTCCATACTAAAGACACGGCGGCACAGGAATCAATTGAAGCCTTCGGAGGGGATTTGAGTCAAGTTAATTCGTGCAGCCAAAGATCAATCGATTAACTTCTTGCTCCAAGCGTTGCCGCGAAGAGGTATCGTGCTGCCTCGAGTTCACTCGCGAGGGCCGGAGGGATAAACGCGCGGCGATAAAGGGATCGGGCAAGTCCGTTGGACTTGTGTTGGCCACCAGCTACGCTGAGATCTTGCACGGTTCGGTCCATTATTACGTACGGCGGGAACGTGGGGATGGTATCTTGGGCGACATATTCACCGGAAGCAAAAGGTATTTAGAACCAGGCGTGAGCATCTCATGGCAGAACTAGCATCTTCAAGTTCCGACGCCCCGACAGCAGGCGAAGGAAGGAAGACATGATAGTGGCGTGTTTGCAAACAAATAGAGACGAAATTGAGGCTTGGAGCGCAGTCAGGCAGCAATGACGCCGCAAGGAATGGACGAGCAAATCCATGGCAGAGACGCGCAAAAGAGAGAGGTCTCCGGCAAACTCCGAACCACGTCACATCACTAGTCACACGTGTCAAAACTTTTTGCACCGCGATCATGCGTCCCAGCCCTCGCTGGCTCTCCACACTCACCTCGCACATCGAAGTCGAACGCAAGTTCCATCCAACGCGGTCTATCCTGGATGCACTAACTCGTCCCAACGTACCAAATCTGGCGTCGATCGGGCGTGTGCACCTCAATGGTGTACACTTCGTGCGCGACTTGTACTACGACCGCGCCGATGAGCGGCTTGTGAAGGCGGGCATATGGGTGCGAAGGAGAAGTGTTTTTGTCCCTCGCCACACCTCTTCAGGACCGAACTCGAGTTCCACGTCCGACTCCATCGAATCTTCGTCCTGGGAAGCAAAAATACGCGTCGGGGGCAACTTTGCTGCGTCGCAGTTCGTCGAAGTGCAGGGCGCCGATGCCGTCGAACAGGAGATACTGCGTGTCCTCGGTCCGACTTCTATACGTGTGGATCTAGATAAAATCGACCGTGATCTTCAAGTGATGTGCGACTTGACAACGCGGAGGCTCGAGGGGACCTTGTTTCTCAACGAGTTCGATAATATGGACGCCGTGAACGGTCGCTCTGGTCCTCTGGATCGTCTAACTGTGGTGATGGACCAGGTCGTGCAGACTCCCCAGGGCGACTTCCCCGCCGCTCGTACCCAGCTGGAAGGCATTTCCACCGATGTTATACCACCAGCGATGTTTTTTCACGAAATTGGCGAGCTCGAGGTCATGGAGGAGGTCTGCACCGACACGGTCGACGAGGATGAACACGCCTCTCACAGGAAAACCGTGGCTGCGCGGCGGGCCTCGCAGCTGGAAGCGTTCATGCTTGCGCACCCGTCCTTGTTCCCGATGGACCCGAAGCCGCTCGGGAAGTTGGAGGCGTATTTCTCGTGGGCGGAGGCGGCAAAGCGGGAGGGGCATGCTACGGATTGAGAGGCTTTTTCCTCCGGCCAAAAGGAATGTACGATAGACTTTGGGTCGGTTTCCTGGATTCTGTATATGTCGGTCTCATTCTCTCATTTTCGACGATCTAAATTCACCGTTCTCCGTAGGTCACTGACAATCGGAAGGATCACCATCTATCTTGGATTCTGTACTTGTCATTCCCATGCGTCGACGAACGCTGGCTCATTGAATACTCAGAGCCGAAAATGTATCATAGTATCACAACACCGCGCAATCATAACCCCAATTGCATACTTATTCCTTAGTTCTTGTTCTCCTCGTTCTCCTCGTGTCCGGGCTGCCTACTGTAATTCTACTCGCAGGCTTATCAGAATATCGTCCCCTTAACTCTTGCCCCGGGCGCCAGAGTCGCCCTGGATTTTCGAACTACCAATATGCACAAATACATCCCGGTACGGTTTTAGAGAACGAGGAGAGGAAAAAGGTCATGAGACGATGTTATTCACATACGCCGTGCATGTCAGTCCCCGAATTGGAACTGGCGCCGCCCCGAATTACGCGTTCCTGGCCTAAGATCTCGGCTTTCGCCATAGCTCCCGACGACATCCACTGTCTTATGCCAGATACGCCCTGATTTCACCCCGTGTACGCGAAGCCAGCGGAACTACCAGGGTTGTCAATCCACGTCCAATGGGCCAGACAACGCGGGAGGTTGTGGCGATATAGCAATCCCCAGTGTCGGCCAGTTTGTCCTCGAGTGGAATTTTGACAGTTTCCGTGCAGGATAAAATCCAAATATCTTGCTATACTTGATAGTTCTTTGTATCCTGCAACCTGAAACAGACACTAGTACTGACGGAATCCAGATACAAAATACATATTAATACATTCACGCCTCATACTACTCGTTACTTTGAGCCGATAACTACGCTCTTGCTTTTACATACAGTTTGCCGATGGGAATAAACATCGTTCCTTTTTTCCAGCCAATTATTCCGCGAGAAGGCGTAATTTCACATCTCTCCAGCAGGTCCTTCCAAGTCCAGCGATTCTCCTGTTCGCAGGTACCAAGGTATACGATCTCTCGCAGCGGCCGTCCTATGCCTGCGGAACATGGTGCTCAGGTGCATGGTGGGAACGGAGTCATCCGCAACTTCAGTTCCAAGATTCTTGATGTTAAGCAGGATTCTGGCTCCAATAACAGCGTGTAGCCTGAAAAAACCAAAAGAAATTAGTGCTGGGTGACTGTGGACAGCTGGGGAAGTACTGACACCGTTGCTGGTCTGGAGATGAACAGGAAAGTTAGAAGGACGTTGACTGTAGCAGACGCCTTACATGATGGGAACTTCAACCAGGGTCTGCCGACCTCTGTTCCAGATTATGAGTTCGACGACAGTGTACACTGCATTTGTCAATCGAGGGATCCCCAACCAAAGGAATCTCTCACCCAGAATCGTCAAGAACAGGAAAACTCCGTCACGGAGGAAGAGGGTGACTATGGGCATGCGAGCTGAGAACCCCACGGAGAGCAGATGCTGACTACACTTGTAGAGGGTCAATGAGAACATCACAGACGCAATAGTCAGCAGGGGGACCGCGTAAAAGCCGAATAGTCGAGGGACAGCTTCATAACGGTGAGACAAATATAGTTGCCAGAGGAATGGAGAACATACTCGCGGGATAGCAGCCATTAAGGAGAGATCTACGAGGATATCTGAGTTGAATTGCGTGGATCTGGACGTAGAAACTTTCCCAAAGTGCAAATATTCTGACTGCGCATTAACCAAGGAAATCAATTCACAACGGAAACCTTACGTTTCGCAGGCAGGATGCTCAGTGTGCCGATGGTGAGGCTGTGAAAGGCTTGAGCGGAATTCTTATGCCCCGCACAGGTTGATAGTTACAGGGCGATAATTTCCGCTACTCAACGTGTCAGAATGTTTGAGTTGAATGCTGAGGATGAGATACCAACCAGTCATCAGGGGTACCAGGAAATATATCAAGCTTCGCGGTTTACCATATAGGATCCAAACGCTAAGGCGAAATCAAGTGGTGGACGGAAAAGGGGGAGAAAGTGAAAGGGTCATACCGTAAAACAAGGATGCAATCGACACTGACGGATTCAATCGTGGCCGTTATCATTTCCATCTTGAAAAGTCGTTGTGAATAAGATTTAATGAGGGAGCCGGATGATACCAGAATAAAGTGGTGGCAACTGATATGGCAGATTTATCAAGGTGATACATCGGGTTAACATATTGTCGAACACCCACACCTGTACGGCGAGAAAGAAATTAAACAAATGTCAAGAAGGGTATGAACGACATACGCTGTCTGAGACGATTTCCCGGAACATGACTAGACATCGGTTGTTTGTTTTTGAATAGATTCGGTTAGAGGAAATTTGCACGTACAGCTGACGTCGATACTTGAGAAAGCAGAAACAACCATCGTCAGCGCGCCAATAAAAAATACCATGAACGTATTGTGCTCACGCGATTACGAAGAGAGTGAAATAGCGAATCTAGCAACAGTCCAGTGAGTTATGTTTGGCGATGGAGCAACAGCCGCATACCCAGGTCTATTCGACCGGTCAATACGCAATAAATCATGGCTGGCCGTACATTCTTACGTATAGCACACTCCAGAGGCTGACACGACTTTGCCAGACATATTTGACCTGTGTAAAACAGTAAGCCGGGCTTTCGATTACCCGAGGACTGGCGGACGAACCTCCTCAGGAAATGTCGAAATATGCTCAAAACTGTGATTACAATCAGAGTGTGCGTGGACGTTGCAGGTTCGTGAGACGTACACGAGGACAGTGAAGCCCGCCGCTTTAGGAGATTTCAAAATGTGGGTAATTCTGAGTTATAGCTGGTTCTTACCGGCTAAGTAATTTGTCGTCTGCGAATCGACGAGTAATTGGAGAAGCTCATGCTCCTCAGCGGGGAGAGACTGAGGCCATGAGGTAGCGGGAGTGGATTCTTGTGGGATCACCAAGACAAGAAAACCGACCTTTATCATCTTCCTGCGCGCTATAAACAAGCAGTTCCCTCGTCGATTGATATCCGCATCATAGCTATTTCGAGAGTCCAAAATCAAGTGCCAAGATATCGAGAACTTGATACGTCTGCGAGACAGCGCCAATCGTGGCAGATCAAAACTTGGAGCAGGTAGTCCCTGTCAGAGATTCTACCAGCACGATTTTCATTCTAGTGCAGAGGACTCCAATATAAGTATGAGTTGGATGGAACATTCGGGTGTGTATCCGTACCGAACCCACGACTGGGGTGTGAGCACGAGGACTTCGTGTCGGCAGGACTTGGGGAAGGTGATTGACATTTAGAGGTTTACCTTCCCATCATTTTGCGCCACCGCCACCCCTTCAGCACCCGGCACATGCTACGATGCTTCCAGTTGATGATATTGCACCCAAACAAGACGGACAACGGGTTGGTATTATGAATATCAAATGGATGGCATGTTTTCATCTGTTCTGGAGGGTCAAAATATCTGCAATGCACAAGCGCTACTCGCTGGTTAAAGGTCAGACTGAAGTGCGTGTCCGGACCACCAGCGATGCCAATGATAATGATTCTTCCAGTGGAGCCGTGCAACGTAGAACTGTCAACGTTCAATTAGCAGCTGAATATAGGTGGGAGTCGCTGCATCCCCCGCGCAGTTCGGGAATCGGCCACAATACTACAATCTGGGGTGAAGCGACACAGAAATTGCAAACACCCATTTCGGCACTTGGCTTGAGCATCATCCAAAGCAAGAGATAGCATTGAGACTTTGCCGCTGATATGAATCGGATAATCAGCGCCACGACGGTGCGCTTGTGAAGGGCCAAGAGATATCCCGAAAACGCTCAGTTGGTTTAGTGCGGATGAACACCAGCGCACAAGTGGGTATACCTCGGGACCATGGGAACGGGGCTCAGAGTCGTGAGAGCACGGTGCTGTTGCAGTTCAGATGATAATGGAAGATTTGGATTTCGTCGCTTCCAAAGTCGAACAAAAACCGTATGAGCACATAAGTATGGACCATCTTTATCTTGACCTAGAAACGGCAGTCATTTCTCTAACAAATCGATGCAAAGGCTTCGAACCTGTTTGCCCACTCACTCGAAGCACCTTTTACGGCCATAATCCAGTGGAACTTCTCTTCGAACCTCCCCACCGTCTCAATGGCGACCTCATCCACGACGAGCTTAAACCCTGGAACGTGCACGCGGAAGATATCTCTTGTGCCCTCCACTCCGAACCCGCTGGAGAACATTTTCACTTTGGGCTCAAACCATCCCTCGCGGACGATATCGCCTTCCTCGACGCCAAGTTGCAGAGAAGCCATCCACCTGGCTTCAGCCAGTGTCGTACATATCTTCTCGAATATCTGTGCCTGCTCCTCCGAGGGGAGATGGGAGATAGAGTAAAAGCCCAGGACGACGTCGAAGCTACTCGGTGCGAAATCCAGAGTGAGCATGTCGTCTTGAATGAGTGTGGCTTTTTGGGACGTGAATACGCGCGAGAGCGATCTGGGCCGCGGATATGTCGTTCCCAGTGACGTTTAAGCTGCCGTGCTCAAGGAGGACCCGCGCTGCCGGAACGTCTGCGCCGCAGCCGAGTTCCAGGACGTCTGCTCCTTGAGGTAGTTCTTGACGAGGTCTGCGATGTAGCCCATCCGTGCGGTTGTAGGCCGAGGTCCAGAAAAAAATGAAATATCATACAAGAGCGCGGTGGGCCACTTCGCGGCCCACCACTTCGGTCGAGGTCTAAATGGGCGCGCGATTCGGCGCTTGATTCAGCGCTAACTCGAAAGGTGATGTTCCACTGATGTAGAACAGATTAACCAAAAGAGGGCGTAAGAAGGCTTCAGACAGACGCTGATAATTTTATAAGGAGGGAGAAGATTAGACACAAACAGGACACAAACGGTATTCATATTGCGAGTAGATACCAAGCGAGGTATTTATCGGCCACGAGGTCGTACCCTCGTTCAAAGTGTGATTTGGGGTTTTCGAGTTTCACCATATTCAGGTCGATTTATAGACTGCTACTTTGCTGCTACCTTGTTGGGCGAGAGCGGTGGTGGTGTGAGTCATGGCACCATCAACGACAAACAGTCAGCTACAGCGCGTGACATCAGTGACCGTGACGAATTCCTCTCACTCGCCGCCTTCATACCATGAATTCAGAGAGCACAGATACGGATTCCGAATCATCTTTTCAAGCGGTGGGAACCTCACGGACCACTCTTCGGTACCCGTTTTGCAAGTTCAGAGCCTTCAGACTTCGCGCTAAGCACAATTTTTTTGCAGAGCGGCTACCGCGACCCGTTTTGAGGCTCAACAGACCGTCGACGAGGAAATTGCCTGGCACTATACACAAATTGGCCTGTTGAAAGCCAAGCGGAATGCAATGGCCCCTATCTCCGCTCTTCCCAACGAACTCATGACACGGATCTTCACCATCTTCGCGGCGGAATCCAACTCGCTTTTCAATCTCAAATGGACGAAAATTATCTACGTATGTCACCATTGGTATGCACTCGCACAAGCTGCGCATCCACTATGGGGATACATTGACCTCAGTTCTGGTGGAAAATATAACTGGATGTACGCGCAATTCAGACGTTCCGGTGCTGCTCCTCTGTCTGTCAAGATAGCGTTGTATGAAGGATGGCATACCGACCATATTCTGTCCCATTCTGACCGTATTCACGAACTCCAGCTCACCGGGGAAGCGAAACACGTTTACGACATGATTACCAGGATGCCGAATCACAACTTCCCCATGTTGTCCTCCCTCTCCTTGGATCCGAGCTATAAACTGCAAGACCTTCCGGTGGATTTTGTCCAGGCTCTACCCAATGCGTTATTTGACGGGAGACTTCCGAGTCTCCGCGAACTGAAGCTGATATCCATTGCGTTTCCACCGCGATCGCTCAGTGACCTGACAACGCTATCGTTGTCGGATTGTAACGACTCGTCCACTGGCCTTCGGATGGCTTTTGGTGACGTGCTGGATATGCTCTCCTCCTCTCCGCGACTTTGTTCCCTCAAGCTCAACGGAATCAGTCCGCCAATCACACATCAGGACTATCCCACCCTCGACCTTCCTGACTTGGATCATTTGCGTCTTCGCGGCATGGTCACCGCATGTACGGCGATGCTCAATCACCTGCGCTTCTCTGCACAGACCAACGTACACATCTTACCCTGGGGCATTGGCTCAGGCGTGGACGTCAGGGATATCCTGGTGCCGATCCGCAAACATATTCGCAGTCCTGGGGCCCAAACACCCTTCCTCCTCCACATCGACCGAGATCCCGGGCATTGTGCACTGTCTCTTTGCCGCCGCACCGAATGTCACAGTTCCTTCGACTGCGATTCCGCATGCGCACTACTATTGAACTCGCATCCTTCGTCCGAGGCTGCCCTTCGCCAGATCATTGCCAAATTCCTCAAAGCAATCCCCGAATCCGTTACGCACCTCGACGTCTGCCTCGGGTCGAATTTAGGCGAGGCTTCGTGGAAAGCTATAGTGCCTCTCCTCCCCGCCTTGGAGACTGTGTATATCTACGTGTACCCCAGTGCAGGAGCAGGTCTTCGTGCGCTGAACGAGCTCGAGTCACTGGACCCCGTGCGCCGAACCTTCCCTTCCGTTCGACATCTCTACGTCTCTGCTTTCCGACACCTCGATGTAGAGGATGAGACGGTCACCATGGTGCGCACCGGGTTGGAAGGCTACGTCAGGGCGCGTTTCGACAACGGGACTCCGCTGGAGACATTAGAGTTCGAAGACCAGCACTGCCGGTTTGCCTTTGGCGACGCTGTGGAGGAGAGTCTGGAACGCATGTTTCCGTTGATGCAAGGTCAGATACTTCGAAATGGCGTCTTATACGACCCCGTCAAGCTGAAGAAAGAGCGGGAAGAGCAAGCGGCTCTCGTACGAGCAAGGATGCTCGAACTGGGACTCGAGATTGATTTCTAATCAGTGCGTTCTTTTGCCAGTTGAAACCACAATCCGACATTCACACCGCATCAATAGATTGAGTTGAACTTCGGAGTCAAATTGTGGAAGCTATAGGACTCAGAACCCGTGCAGAATTCAGATTCGTGCGATATATCTCAGAAAATCACGGAATCCCTCGCAAATCGACGTCTTTTGTATTTACAAGCTTCTCGTCGGTGTCATATACAAGACGAAGATCTGTCATCTGCACGCATCCGCTGCGAATTCCAGAATGCCCCCTTCCTTCTGCGCTCAGGGACTTTCCGCTGCCATACCCGCACGCAGTAACTTGTTCAAGGTGCCAACAATCAAGCAGTACTGATACAGCACAGAAAAGCCCCACAAACCCCCGCAAATCAACGACCATTGCTTTCAAGCTGCCGCTGGTCCGCTGTGATAAGTGATACCTATTGTACATTCGCTCTCTGCTTGCGATTTCGGTGTACTTCCAAACACGCTCCGAAGAACGCTCTTCTGCAGAACAGTCGGGTTTTTGTGATGCCGCTGCATCTCCCAAAGCTTCTCGAAAACTTCAGTCATCATTCTCTTCGTCACCATGCTAATCAATTTGATGGATGCAATCACCAGGCGATGGCGCGGATCCGTGGCAGTGCCTAATCAGTGCCTGGACCTTGCCTTTTCCAATTGCGTTCCCAATGCGTTCCGCTCACTTTTCACTCAATCCGTCTCGCAGGATCTCTTTTGAAACTTTTTCGGACTGATTTCTCAAGGATATTCAGCACCACTCGGTACCAGCAGCTGACCTGCAATTAATGTGACGGCGGCCCGTCCGGCTTCCAATTTGCTTTCAATTCAATTGCAATTTCAAATTCCATGCACTACGACATAAACAGATTGCGTCCCAATCCCTTGTCTTCTATCAGCACTTGTCCCCAGGTCTACTCGGTCTCCTGCCTCCTCAGCAGAGCTATCGTCACAGCTTTGCCCGGTGGCGCGTTCAATCCAGATTCGATTGGCGTGGTCCCAACGGAGAGGCATACATAGTCATATGGTGCGGGCATAGAATTTTCTGGAACTTCCATCGCCGCTAACGGTTCCGATCGAGGCGCGTGAACGTCTGGTATATATTTCTGAGACAAGTCTAAATCAGGATCAGCAATGGTTTCCGCTCAGCAATGGTTTCCGCTCAACGCTCGACTCCAAGGTGTGGCGCTCTCATACCACGGCCGCAACGCGAGCCTCACCAATGCTCCGAACGCCTCACAAATCCAACTCACAAGTGGTGTCGCGATCACCATCAGGCGCAAAAGCAGCATTATCTGTCGTACAAGGTTTATCCTCCGTTTGATGATGCATTGTCTCCGTGTAAATGCTCGACAGCGCGCATCTGAATTGCTTGAAAGTTCTCCATTGTGCACGGACCTGCATGCTATCCAGAGCTGTAATATAATGGAGACGTTGACGGAGTGGGCGAAGTTGTTGAGGAAAAGGCTGAATTTGTATATCAAGTGAGTTCCCCTCGCCATGCGGTCTGTCTCCTTAATCTTGGCTTTCAGAGTGATTCGCGGACGAAGATATCATCATGACCGGGTAATTTTCGTTCTCTCATGGTCCCGAAATGATTCTTTGAGCTGAAACTGGCCTAGTTTTACGCTGGTGGCGATTCGGAACATTTACATCATCTTTCGGTGCTCGATGTTGGCAAACGAGAGACCGACGACATGCTTCTGGCAGTGAATCAGCGAGGCTCTGAACTCTGCGGTGTCACATCTCCCGACCCAGAGGATCTCGACGCTGACAAGGTTGCCGCCATTTTAGGTTGGCATGCTAGTCCCGCCGAGGATGTTCCAACCGGAGCTGATCCCTACATGGACCAATTCGAAGAAGACAGGCGGCGCGAGCGCATGCATCTCCTCCAACAGTTGTTCGCTTTCCACAGGGCTGCGCAGTTACATGGCGACGATACCCGCCTGGAATTCATCGACTATATGGAGCGCCTAATCATTCTCGCAATACTGCGACGTTCTGGAATGCGCACTCTTCTCCACGGCGGTGCTACAGATGTCGAAGAGTTTCTGAAGCAAGATATCATCGCTCTCGACGAGTTGAAGCAGGTCTATGTTGCCGTGCATCTCACGACGCCACAGCAGGTCTTCACCGCCATCAACGACGCGTTCAGAAGCGCAGAAGAACCGCACGAAGTCGTCCTGGGGCGTCGGATTTACACGGATGAGCCGCGCGGCGAGATCTGCCTCGCCGCATGGGATTTATTCGAGGACGTCATGCCCTGTCGGCATTGTGCGCTCCAAGGCTGCCGGCGACTCGAAGAATGGACGAAGATAGATCGCCTCGCGACGCTTTCTTTGCGGTTCATGAACTGGCAGCCGGAGGACATAGAGGCGTTCTCCAAGGCGGACATGCTGTTCCATCTCACAGGGGTTTTTGCAGAGCGCAAGTGGGAGCGATATTCGCCTCGCCCGTTTCGGACGCCGAAGAAGGACGGTCCCTGGTGCCAGATTGAACGCCCCTCGGGTTTGTATTTGAAAGTAAATATGCTTCACATTTGAACGAGACTTGTGATTTTCTGACATGACGCCCAGTTCTCACTGGAAAATTCTGACACGTACCATCGGTTCCTGCATGTCATCCAGCGCCTGAGGAATCATTTTTCGGTGTTACCCTGGGCGCCAGCATTCACCGAGGACTCGGCCACTCTCATTCCCCGCGCATCCACAGAATTGTGGGCGTCGCGCAGGCGCATTGCATGGACCATCGAAGACTTGCCCAATGCGCAATGGGAGGCGACCGACACCGTTCACGAGCGCGAGGCGCGCGACCTGCACAAGAACAGCCGCGACCCGCTTGTGTTGCACGTCATAATCTTCGATCGCACGGGGGGCGACCTCGCGCGTCTGAAGGACAACCTCGCGATGGCGTTCCTATACGCGGAGCAACTGCGAACGGTGACGCCGCGCGCGTTCGTTGCAGCGGAGATGCGCAAACTGCTCGACGCGTTCGCAGCGCCAGATTGGGGTGTTGCGCAAGCGGGGCTGTTGGGGATTGCGTGCGGTATAATCAAGGTACGCGGGGAGAGCTTCAGACACTTTCAGGAGCGGTGTGTTGGTCTGGTGGAGACGCTGGCGGATGCAAATTTGGTGATGTGTTGGGCAACCAAGAAGCGGAAGAAGAAGCAGAGAGATGCGGCGCAATGCTGGGCCAAGTGGAAGAAGAGATTAGACCGAATGGCGTGTTCGAGAGATTTTTTCTATTTGGGCACGGAAGAAGGTCAAACTCATCTGCGCGAAAAGCTTGGGCGAAGTGAGTATACAACTTGAAAATCGAATTCTTTCACTAAAAAATATACAGCTATATCTTCCACCAAAGGCGCGCTCGTTAAATACGACGAGGATATATCCCGCGAGGTCTTCCGTACGATCTCTACCTTACAATTATCAACACGGGAAACTAACCAACCAACTCAATATCTCTTCAGGACGCGCGTTCGACAGATCTGAAGCAGTCGAAAAGATGTTGCCGCCAAGAATTCTAGCCATGGATTGGGATGGGGACGTCGAGTTCCCCGAAGAGATCAACGGTGAGTTGGGATGATTGATTTATGTTCTGCATTGCTGAACTAATGATGCACTGCGAAGATACATTCTCCTTTATGCGTCAAGGCTTCATTGAGGAAACTATGGCAACGATCGTTGAAGTACAGAACGAACTCCCTTCGCCTCCTGGATAGGTCAACCGTGTGTGTTTCATGAATTACAATTTATCTTGGACGATGATTCTTCGACTGACGATGCGTGTGAGACCCTTGATACACGATTTAAGAAATGTAGAACCCTGGACAATGACTCACCGAGACTTGGTAGTTCGGTGCGCGCGCCGCTGTTCGTAAAGTCGGAGTCGTAACTCCCTTTCCGACGGAACCCAACTAGCATTCAATCCGTGAAGATCGAGTCTTCATGGCCAGCGGAACCCTCCTCCCCGAGTTGTCCCCGAGTCGGGTAAGTTGCCTCCGACCTGTGGTTCGTAACCCAGAATGACCACATTCCGGGTATACCGGGACGCGGAGATGCGGCTGAATCACAGAAGGGGACGTTAGTGATCGCATCATGGCCGGCTGATTACCGTTGCCAGCTAATTGCCGTACCTTAAATGCTTCGCCCATGCTCTCTATCTCCTCAGCACTTCCCCGGACCCATAATCGCACCTTAGCCAATGAGCGTCCCAATTCCTCAGCCCCCAACCATTCCCTTCATCGGAAACGTCACCTCTCTTGAGAAGGACGTTCCCTTGTATTCGTTCCGCCTCCTCGCGAAAACATACGGCGAAATATTTCAGCTAGATCTTCTTGGTTCGAGATTTCACTATGTCTATGAAAATCGAGACTCATTCCGCCAGGACGCAAGGTTGTATGCGTCTCCTCCTATGCCTTGGTCAACGAGGTCTCGGATGACTCTCGATTTCAAAAACGTGTCACCGGCGGCTTACAGGAGGTTAGAAATCTTGTCGGCGATGGACTTTTCACGGTATATTCCGTCTGCCCATCTTCACATTTCGTGTTAAGCTTCGAGCAGGCCCAGCCCGAGGAGCCAAACTGGGGGATTGCGCGTACGCTCTTTCTATCTCAACCGCAGCAATCGAGCTTGATACAAAGTCGTGTAGATCGCCTCCTCATGCCCGCATTCGGGACGCTCGCGGTGAGAGGGATGATGGAGGAAATGCGGGATATCTCCAATCAACTGCTTCTGAAGGTACGTATTAATTAGCTTCTGACCTATATTCGACTATAATGACCGAGTTCTTTGCAGTGGGAACGGTCAGCAGTCCCACCTTCGCGGCATTTGCCCGGCTGACTCGCGGCGGTAGATTCGGTCCAGAAGCTATCATAGATCCATCCGAAGACTTCACGCGTGTCGCGCTTGACGCGATAGCCTATTGCTCCATGTCACATCGGTACGCTTTGAAATCTTGTTCCATTCATTCCGCAAAACCTCATTTGTTCTCAGCTTGAACTCATTCTACACGGAGCATCAACCCGAATTCACCATCGCCATGGCTAACTTCCTTGGTGAAAGCGGACTGCGAGCGAATCGTCCCCGCGTGCTGCAGGCCGTGATGCGCGGAACAACCGCCAAATACGAAGCGGATATCAAGACCATGAAGAATCTCGCGGATCAGAGTGCGCCCTACCTCTGATTTATTGTGAAAAATAACCTGACAATTCTTGCAGTCGTGTCGGCACGTAAATCACACCCCATAGCGAAGAAGGATCTGCTGGATATTATGTTGAATTCGCGTGATCCAAAGACGGGACAAGCGATGACGGAGAGGTCCATCGCGGAGAATGTGAGCTGGAATATTTCTTGAGGATTCATACTAACCGCCAACGTGTAGCTCTTGACATTCTTGATTGCTGGTATGCCACGTTTTCCGCTTTCCATAATCCAGACCGTAATGATAATTTCGATCAGGGCACGAGACTTCCTCCGGTCCGCACTCTCTCCCGTTCTCACTATTTGTTAATCTGATTATTGCTTCAGGAATGATGACCTTCATGGTGTACTTCCTTCTCAAGAACCCCGAGACAATGCGCAAGCTCCGAGCGCAAATCGACGAAGTGCTTGGTGACCGCCCAGTTCAATACGAGGATTTTTCCAAGCTGCCGTATTTAATTGGTGCGCCGTCCGTCCATTTATCTCCCCAAATCAACTTATGTATGTGCGCAGCTGTCATGCGCGAGACGTTGCGTCTCGCAGCGACTGCTCCCATGCGCTCCGCTCAGCCGCTGGAGGACACCACGATCGGCGGCGGAAAGTACACGATAAAGAAAGAGACTACCATCGTCATTCAAGCGTGGGAGCTTCATAGGGACCCTGCAATTTGGGGAGATGATGTGCGTGTTTGTTTGAAATTAAGATCAGCGTCGTGATGTTGAATCGCATTTCATTTTTTTGTTGTGCAGGCAGATGAATTCCGACCGGAGCGTATGCTTGACGGCAAGTTTGAGGCATTACCGCCGAATGCGTGGCAGCCGGTACGTGTTGGTTCCGTTTTCTAAATCATATCGTTCTAAGCTTTCGCGATCAGTTTGGATTTGGCGCGCGCGGATGTATCGGTCGTGCGTTTGCATGGCAAGAAGTCAGGTGCGTGTTATGCATCCGTGGTCAGCCAGAATCATGACGATTACAACAGCCTCGTCATGGCGTCTGTAATTCAGAAGTTTGACCTCTCTCTTGTCGACCCATCGTATACTCTGCAAATCAAGCAGACGCTCACCGTCAAGCCCAAGGGACTGTATATCCATGCCGCGCCGCGCGCGGGAGGCGTGAGGCTGCAAGCAACGCCGTCGTCCGCGCTGATAGCTAACCACGATGCTTCTGAACCCCAGAATGCATCTGCAGGGGGGCGCGGCGACTGGAGTACCGTTCTATGTGCTTTATGGCTCGAACACAGGCACGTCGGAGGCGTTCGCTCAGCGGATTGCAAATGAAGCGCCGTCATATGGTGTGTATTTCTCGAAATATCTGTTTCACCATCTTCTGATTCCTTGCAGGATTCCGTCCATCCATCGGGACACTAGATTCAGCGTTGGGCAAGATCCCAAACGACGGACCTGTGGTGGTTATCACCGCCTCTTATGAAGGTTCGTATTAATCAATCTATACATTACACAAGAGACCAATGAACTACGTCAGGCGAGCCTGCTGACAACGCCGCACGCTTCATTGACTGGCTGCGCCATCTCGAGGGGAACGTCTTCCACAACGTTCGCTTTGCGGTGTTTGGCTGCGGGAATTCGGACTGGACGGCGACGTTCCAGAAGATCCCGACCCTGTGCGACGAGCTTTTTGAGAAGCATGGCGGGAGCAGACTTGTTCCCCGTGGATCCGGTGACGCTGGCGCTGGCGATTTCTTCCAGAAGTTCGATGAGTTTGAGGTTGGGTTATGGGCTACATTGTCTAAGGTTTGCCGTGCTTCATCGTTAAATGTGGCGATCGTTAATGTTGGTTACCTCAGGAGTATTCAACGTCGCGGTCGGAGGAGCTAGCACAGACGCTGCAGGTGACGAGCGTTGATGCCGGGAAGGAACGCGCGGCAGCTTTGCGGCAAACAGATGCGCTACTTGGGCGGGTGCTCGAGAACCGCGTCTTGACGAAAGGCGGCCCGGTCAAGAGACACATCGGTGCGTGAAGGCAGTTCAGTGTGTTTCTGGTCAATAAATTTTGCTTCAGAATTTGAACTTCCGGAGGGAGTCACTGCACGAGGTGAGTCAGAGTCATTATATCGATCTTCCAAACACGTTGACAACGCATGCAGCTGGTGATTATGTTGCAATGTTAGTGTCAAATTCAACTTCAGCTTCTTACCTGATCGGACGCATAGCCTACCACAAAATCCGCTCCGGGATGTTCACCGAGTTCTTGCCCGGTTCGGATTATCCAACGAGGAAGAGGTAAAGGATTATTCTGCCCATCAACGCCAATCTGAGTGCATCGTAGGTTATTTTGTCCTCCGTGGGACCGACATCCCTCCCCGTCGGGAAATCAGTCAAATTGGTCGAAATTCTGACTGGGTATATTGAATTATCTCAACCAGCGACCACGAAAGATCTAGGCGTGCTCTCCCAGGCGGCCACATCGGACGCGACTCGTGCATATGTCGAGGGGCTCAAGGCCAATTACAATGACGCTGTTCAGGCAAAGAGACTCAGCGTCTTCGAAATCCTTGAAAGCCGCGCAGACATTAAACTCTCGCTTGCAGCTTTCTTGCAGATGCTTCCTTCCATGCGCGTTCGTCAATATTCGATCTCTTCTTCACCGCTTTGGAACCCCAGCCATATAACTATCACTATCAGCGTTCTTGATGCCCCAGCCCTGTCTGGGACATCCTCTCCGCCTTTCCTTGGTGTTGGTTCGAATTACCTAGCGAGCTTAATCCCGGGAGATCGTGTACAGATGGTTGTGCGCCCATCCGCCGCCGCTTTTCACCTCCCTGAGATCCCCACGACTCCGGTTGTCATGTTCTGCAGCGGGTCCGGACTCGCGCCTATGCGTGGGTTCATCCAGGAGCGTGCCGCCCAAAAGGCGTCGGGCCGCCAGGTCGGAGAGATGCTCCTATTCTTCGGATGCCGATCGCCCACGTTAGATTTCCTCTACTCTGACAGCGATCTCGCGGATTGGATTAAACAAGGCGTGGTTGACGTGCGCCCAGCGTTCTCTCGCTCCCCCGCAGATTCTGAGGGGTGCAAATATGTACAACAGTGAGTGAAATTTCCCTGACCTCATTCAGTGTCCTCATGAGTCGTCAGTCGTGTTCAGAAAGACAGCGCGGATGTTGTACAAGCGTATGCAAAGGGAGCATCAGTGCGTTGTTTTCAATTCATCGGATTTCACGTTATACTCATTCATACTGGTAGTTCTTCACATGTGGGTCCGCCGAAGTCGCAAAAGGCATCAAGACCACACTTGTCGATATTATTATGGAGCGGGAGAAAATTGATGTCGCTCGGGCAGCAGAGAAATTTGAAAAGATAACGAAGGGGCGGTACGCGACTGACATCTTCGATTAACCGTTTTGCACCGCACTTGAATGGATGTATGTAATCGAAACTTATTGCTTTCCGTTTTTCTTGAGCGTTGTTGGTTCATTGAATTCCAGAAAGTGCGAGATATTCTCTTGATCGGCTTGGATTCCAAGCCATCCTGTAAATTTCAATTTCCACTATTATCGCCAGTGCAGATTTACCCTTCTGTCCGAGGTTGAGGTTTACCATGTAGCCACACTAAGAGTAATCTCACGGATTACATATTGTCCTATAAAGGCACAGTGCATGACACGACCCAGGACACGATCAGAGATCCTTAAACTTCGGACTCCTTGTCCTCTTCTTTGCTACTCCCCAGCTCTGTCGAAGAGTCCGGTGCCAGAACGATAACACTACACGTCTCAGCCGCAGAAGACCGTGTTCCCTGTGCGAACATCATGCCCTGCTGTACTTGGATGTTTGTATGCTGAGTAGTTACGTCGCCGTAGCTGGTGAATTGATGTTCGAGGTGCGATTTCTTAAGGGCGACGAGGATGATGATCACGGTTGGGTACATTCCCTGTCATAACCGGGTTCACATGTAGAACTAGACAGAAATGTAGCACAAACCGTCATCTGGTACATCACGACCGTGGCATAGTCGGTGTAGGACGTCGGCTCAATCCTGGGAATGATAATGATATTTTTCAGTATCTAGGAGCCGATGGGATGAAAGAATCAACGACAAAGAGTCGGGCGGCGAAGGACGACAACGCACCCAAAGGATGGTATATATGGTCCCAGATTCAGCGAAGAGCGCAAGCATGCTCTCCGCGAAGGTACGATTATCGGTGTCCTTCAAGTAATGCCGTATCACCAGTCTGCATTGCCTGCAGTAGATAGGAGGACGAATTCACTCAGCACCGTGAATCAAAGAGTTCAACTAGAAATACTGTACTGACCAGGCCTGATATGTGATCATCAACGTCGCCCAGATGTTGACGAGGGCAGAAATCATCAACGCCACGATGTCGATGATCAGCTCTCCGGGGGCCAAGATGTGGAGACGGTGAACCGAGGGGAAAGCGATTCCAATTTGCGTTAGGTTGCAGAGTGAGATCGCACCTGCGTATACAGTCAACGGAAGGATTCCAGAAGGAAGGTGCAAGACGTACAGAATAGCGCAGTGAGGAAAAACGTGGCCACCCGAAAGACGCGCTTGCTGCGACCGTACACAATGTACACTCTCCAACACACCACCGTGTCGCTCAGCATTGTCTGGGAAAAGATGAATTCACGCCACAGAAAGATTATAAAATTGAGGCCCACCGATATGTTTGCCACGATGGATTGCGAAATGTGAAGCGCATTATTGACTTGAGTGCGTCTCGTGTGATCCGGAGGAGGCTGTATTAAATCCGCAGGGAGAAAGACTTTGAGGTCGTCTCGTAGCAGATGGATATCGATTGCCCAGTCGTAGGTAGATAGCCCATACATGACGAGTGTAACTGCCAGCATTACCTTACTGGAACGGGAACGCAGGCCGCGCGTGCTGCGGAGTCTCCCTGAGAACAATTGGGATTCATAGGACGAACAGTCCACGTACGTGAGGAAGTAGGTGGACATCATGATTAGGATGGTGAACATTGCTGGACGGTTTCTCAGTCAACAAAGCAGACAAGTCAAGCAATGAGCGTGCCATAGAGCGCGGTTTCCACGAGCAGAGGAAATACTTTGAAATCCGTCGTGCTCGCCAAATGTGCAGCGTGTAGTTGGACCTGCTCCGCTGTGAGAGCAGTCGCCATGTTGCCACAAATGGTCGAGATCGGGGCGGGAGTGAAGCTGGGCGGGAAGGACGGTATTGTTATATCGAGAATGCCGGGAACATCATACTACATGCGGACCGGTCGGGAGTCCAGGCTGTTTATCATGTTCCCTGTTAATCTGAGTAAGATGATTCCCGACTCCCGACTCCCGTGAGTGTGATTGCGAACCTCAAGTACGATTATTAGACCCGCATTTGAGACACCGAGGCAACTGGAAAGGATTGTGCCCTGAAATATGGAATATTGTCAGGTTCGAGAGATGAATAGTATTTACGAGGCGTGGGTTCTCGTACTTGACTGTCAAATATAGGGATCGATGGATTCTGCTGTTATTTCTCACAGAGGAACCCCGCTGCTAATTCGGAGCATGCGTGGAAACCGCGAGCACAGATCAGGGGAGCGTATTACCCAATTCCTACGCGAACGTCCGTTCCCACGAGGGCTCCCTCGTTAACGGCAGAAGTGAGGTTGCGGTTGGCTACCAGCGGTTCTTGGCCTCGAACCGCATGACACTAGGACTTTCGAAGAATAGCCAAAGCTTCCGATTCGACACTTGACGTATAATCATCTTGACAGACGAAGAAATTAGCAAAATGCCACACGGCTGTCAGACGCAGAACGGAGAGCACTGCCTTGTTGCTGATAGAGAGGCTAACACTAAGAGAACGAAAATAAGATGACGAAGTTGATACTCACCTTGTAGGAGGACTTCAGCATAGCACTGGCTGCTGTCGATGCTTCAAGGGTCTGTACGTGGAGATTGAAACCAACATTCCTGATGGAAGGAGAAGGTGTAATTCAAAATTTCCATGGCTCTCCATGAGCCATTCGAAAGGTCTTTTGAAGAAAATGCGGTCGGTTTACGTAGATCCCTCCAACCGCGCCGCAGGAAGAAGGATTCATGGCGGCGGCGTCATGGGAGGCGAGGAATGAGATCAAAACGAGACAGGCGAATGTGGTGGAGAGCAGGAGCAGGTTGATGGGATGGCAATGAAACGCTGGAAATGAAAGTACTGGTCAAAGCGGTGATCCAACCACTAACACCAAATAAGATCAATCCAATGTGTGCAAGGTCGGGGCTCCATGCAAAGTATATGCATGTGGCAATCCAGATGAATAACAAAGTGAAACCAAGTGTGATTAAAGTTTGAGATGTGCTCGCCAGCGAACACAGAGCTCGGGAAAACAATGATGATAAAGAAGATCCTGTACTATTTCATTCAATTCTCTCGGGCTGTGACCTGTGACCGGCCGATTCAAACTTGGAATTTCGAAAATGGGTCAAGGAGGGCGTGACATCTAAAAAAAAATTGAAAATGTCTGTCAACTCAGCACAGAATACTGTACTTTTTCGTTCAAAACGACATGGGGTGTGATGCGTGACCCATTTGAGCAATTCGACATTTCGGCAACCATCAAATCCGTGCGTGACATTTAAAATTTTTCAACATCCGAACCAAAAATTTCGTCTTTTTTGCACCTGTTCCAGCTCTTTTCACCATTTTAGAACTTGGATGACCGCCTGGAGGTTCGACAAAGGGCCGCGTGACGAGTGACCTTGACCAAAATTCGGCATCGACACAGGGGTGCGTGACGCGTGACTGTCGAATTGGATCAAAAAGTACAGTACTACCTTTTTCCCAGATACTTTAATCCAGCCCCTGAGTGTAGGGCAGAATTTTGGGGAATCCTGCTGCACACTGAAGGAAATGGAGGTTTTAAGCCGGAACATACGGTGCTGTGGTTGGATTGAGCCCGGGAGAAGGAATTCAACTGTTTTAGGTCCAGATTTCGTCAAAAAAAAAAAAAACACGCAGCGGAAGTAAAGTGAATTTTTGAATTTGTGGGCAATTTTCGCCGATTTCGTGACTGCTTTTGTGTATTCGAAAGTTCTCTTGGTGACCGTGACTTTTCGAAAATTTTGGGCCCTGTGATGCGTGACATGCGAATTGAATGAAATAGTACAGTACTTATTTCATTCAATTCGCATGTCACGCATCACAGGGCCCAAAATTTTCGAAAGATTTTCGAAAAGTCACAGTCACTGAGAGGTTTTTCGAATAGCCCAAACAAGTCACAAAATCCGCGAAAATTGCTTCAAAAATTGAATTTTTCGTGCCCTTGCCCGTTTGTATTGAAATACTATGGCAGTCAAAATGCACTTTTATTATTCCACTACATATTTTTGTTTTTTTTTTTTGCAATTTCCACTACATAAATTGTCAAAAAGTTGTTTCCATGCTACTTTTGAGCCCCAGAGTCAGAAAAGAATGGGCAGTGGGAAAAGTGAGATTTCCGCTACTTTTGTTTCCAACAATCCCGCTACTTTTGAACTGCTTCCATTCCTGCTACTTTTCTTGACAAGTGATAGTTCCACTACTACACAAATGTTGCCCAATTGGGATCTGCATGCTGTTCAAGAATCAAGCAATGACACCAACGATCCATAAATTAGGACTGAACAGTGTGACTCATCAGTCACAGTCAGTAAGAACCCACAAAAGGAAATCACCTGATGGCGAGTCTGCAGAGAGCCAAATTCAGCCAGAGTAAGATCAAATGTGTTCATATGGCCATTTATGTGATTCAAGTACCTGGGTTGATTCAATTGATTGCAATGAATGGACAAGATGTATGAAACTGGAACTTGACTGTGACTGTGACAAGTCACACTGTTTGGTCCTATTCCCCTGGATTGTTGGACCTCCAACATCATTGCTTAATTCTTGAAAAGTGTGCAGATACCAATTAGGCAACATTTTTTTTAGTAGTGGAATCATTGCTTGTCAAGAAAAGTAGCGGGAATTGAAACAGTTCAAAAGTAGCGGGATTTTTGAAAATGAAAGTAGCGAAAATCTCACTTTTCCCACTGCCCATTCTTGTCTGACTCTGAGGCTCAAAAGTAGCATGGAAACAACTTCTTGACCTTTTATGTAGCGGAAATTTCAAAAATACAAAAATATGGAGCAGAATAATAAAAAGTGCATTTTGACTGCCATAAAATACTCTTGAAAATGCTTCCTGCTTCCACACCTTTGACTTGTTTGCCTAAAACAGTCAAATCTGCCTCTCCTGGTCAGTTGAACCTCTACACTACCCCTCAAAACCTTTGTTTTGCTCAGCACCTCAATTTCCTAGTCTCTCCTAGACAGACGATACAACATGGTAACTCATGCCTTGTTATGTTGAAGTCTGTTTGTAAGCAGTGGGGTCCGATCGCGTTAAAATCTTGTTACGTAAATTGCAGAGTTTGAATTTCGCCTCTTTTTGCGCTATTTTGGCTGCACGGCACATTTTCCTGACTCTTCTTGGATGGTAAATAGCTTTAAAGGTATTTTCACAATGATCTGCTTTGTCAGAATTTCCTAAATCCGGCTTGAAACATTGTATTGCGTTGTACCATTTTCATGGTTGCGCTAATTTTACCATTGGTCCGGCATTCCCCGGGCCAATGGCAAAAACTGCCGCAGCGCTGAAGGTACCTTTTTCAGGCGACATAAAGGCTATTTTGAAAGAACCTCTTTCATTTCATCTTTCAGATGGTTCAAAATCGATGTTTTCTGCAACATTGAATTTTGATCTGATTTGCTTTTTTTCAGCTTCACTTTCACTGAATTATGAATTTTTTCCCTTTCTGGTGTGAGGGTTGAGAACAAATGGGAAATGGGAAGTCTGGCAGAAAGCACGGCGGAAGGCATGGTGCTTACATAATGTGAACACGGCAAATCTCGGCGAGAGAGCTGGCTTGATCGACAGTATCTTGGACAGGGGTTTCTCCTATTGACCATGTCCATCCTTGCGTCAGCACGCTGGCCTCGCCATATTCAGCATATAGCATGCATCTTTCATTTGTAAAACTTTCTCTAGAATATTGTAACAGATATTGCTTCCGTGCATCCGCAGCCACTTTTGACTCGAATGGTGACGTGTCCGAGACGCATCAACAATATATCTTAAATAGGTTTCATTCAGCATTTGATTCTGACTCTGATTATTTAGTGACTCATATCTACAAGGCTCCATAGTTTACTTATGACTCGGTAGTTTAGTATATAAAGTACTTCTAGTAGGGAGGATAAGTTAGGTTTTTCTGAATCCAAAACTTCATCCACTCATCTTGGTGTGAAGTAAGCGACTCAGCGAAGACTTCTTGCAGGGTCAACTGGACTCAAATCTACGCCAACCTCACAAATATACTCGAGGTGAGGCATTAATTCAGTCCAAGTTCAACTGCCAAACTGAAGTTGTGGTGACTGTCTCACTGCTTCTTCATTCGTTTGGGGAATCAGTACAGTAAATAATCTCAACAGCCAATGTGCGCCACAGTCGGTACAGTCTGGGCACTTTGCTCAGTATTTGAATGTTGCAAGCATTTGTATCCAATGCCGCACTTCAGTGAATATTAAATTTTGATGAGCCTGATATTTGGTGCTCTGATTTCCACCAGCCAGCTTCAAACATCGTAATGAGTGAAAGGTGTTGTTGAGCAATGATATTGATCCTGCATGAGTTCAGCAACAGCAGAGCTTCAAAGGAAAATACAAAGGGAGGACAACATGGTGTGAATTCAAAGTCCACTCTGCTATTGGACTTGGCACTGTCGTTGATGCTGGACTCAGAGCTGGACTTTCCATATCACTGGGGGCAAAGAATGATATAATCTTGGAGTATATTGTGATTATATCAGAGTTATATTTGAAATATTCTTATATGCTCTCAATATATATTGTATGTGTATGGTGAGTATTTTGAATGAATATTTATTATAGGGTGATTCTATTTGGCGCCCCAAGTGCTGCTTATAAAGTTGACGCCCCATTCCACTTTAGGCAATTCACCGGGCGGCGCATAACACCGCATGATGCATAAGAAAATTATTGACTCGCAGCCTCATTTAGAGCCCACTGGCTGTAAAAAAAAATCAGGGAGATGCATTCATGTTTATAGTCTTGCTGCACCAAATCTCTGGGAAATGTGAGCCCTATAGCATACAAATGGAAGATACTGCGACAATTTTGTGATGCTGCTGGATCGCCGCTTCCAATTCGAGGCGCATGCTTGAAACAGCTATATCCTCCCAGAAGCACGCTCAAAAAGTCTGAAAATATTTCACTGGGGTACCGAGAAAAGTCATGGCTGAAAAAGTCCATTATTTGACATCTCAATAAAATTTGAATGCCTTCTAGATGAGTCGAACACGGCCGGCTTTTTGCCGAAATCCGGCGACCGGGATATTACTCAAAATAGAAGGGGTGTTGCATTTGTAAGCAGCGCCTGGGGCACCAAATAGAATAATTCTTTATTATATACCTACAATATACACACTCCACTTATGGAAACTGTCAAACCAAATTGATCACAAGTTCAAGTCTCTCAGGTGGTATTCTTATTGTTACTATCTTCATTTCAGTATTTACAAAGATACTGACTTGGATGTAGTAAAGATAATTGAGCCTTCCATATTCAAATGCACTCAAATGATAAGACCTATTTTGGTATGTTGAGCCATGTAAATACTAAGATGAAAAGAGTGACAATAGGAGTGCCACCAGAGACTTGAACTTGTGACTCTGACATTAGGGGGTTTCACGAGGCGTTTTTTGAGGCTTTTTTCAGACCCTTTTTTGAACTTTTTTCGAAGGTGAATCGGAAAAAGACCTTGCAAAAACACTTCCTGTTTTCGACTTTGAGCATAAAAAGGGTCAAGACCTTTTATGACATGGACCTCGTTTTTTTGGGCCTTTTATCATCATTTTTTGATCGTTTTTCAGCGATAAAAGACTCGAAAAAAGGCTTCGAAAAAATGGTCATAAAAGGCTCAAAAAAGGCCTAATGTGTCACGCGTCACCCCCCATTTCGATTTGAAGGAAAAGATACAGTACCCACAGACGGCTGGAAAAGGTTGAGATGTCATGGAATATTGTCAGCCTGGAGAGATAAATGGAGTAGGACTGAGTTCTCGCGCTCGATTGAATAAAGATCGGTGGGTTCTGCCGTCGCTTCTGAATTCTGACGGAGGAACCCGCTACTAATTCCAAGCACGCGTGGAAAGTGCGAGTACAAAATTATTCTCCAGGTCCTGCGCCACCCACGATAGGCCCATTTGTATTGCTTCCTGTAGTACTTAACTGCGGAAGCGACATCATAGTAGCTGCCAGCGGTTCCTGGCATTGGCCTGGTACCGTGACAGGAGTTTCGAAAGATAGCCAAAGGTTCCTATTCGGCGTCTGTCGTACATAAAATCAGCAGATGCCATTTGTGAGCCAATTGTACCATGGGACGTATTGTTTGACATTAATCTGCGATTGGGACGGGTGTGGTACTCATCTCTTTCCCCTTCTTTGACGATCTCGCCGCCTGGGATGAAGACTCGTCGGTGATACTCTGTGGCGCCCACCTGTTCACTATGGGAATTTTTGTTGCTCGAGCTCGATATGAACAGAACATTCCTAATTTCATGACAATAATGTCTACCAGAACGGACAAAAGCTTGTCAACTGCTCGTGAATGAGGAGCATCGGCGAATCCTCTGGACTCTTGTCAACTTCTGTCAGCCTGTCAGGTTGAATCTCTGACAGTTAGTCACTTCATTAATATTTTCCGCTCCGTTCGACAGATCTTTATAATTGATTGCAAATATATATCCTCCTAGTCACGGAGCGCAAGCCGCTGAAGACAATTCACCGATGAAGCTCTCTCTAACCCTCGTTGTGTCTACTCTTTTCGCAGTGACGACATCGCTCAAGAATGTCCCTGGATGTCTTCCGGATGAAGAGGCCACCATTATGTCTCAATCTATATTCCCTGTTCCGAACCTACTCGTTCCGGGAGATGACGAACTCACCAATGTGACGATGACGTTCTTCAAGTGTCCCAGTCGTGAGGCGCCTGGTGTTTCGCCGCCGAGCACACCAATTGATCTATGTGGATTGATCGGAAACAGCGAGGTCTTTTTTCGTGAGCTATCTCGAAAAATTTCGGATTTGGTTACATAGCTTATTGTCTTCCAGCTGGAACGGCCGGAACTTTCAACTGCACCCAAGGACCTGGAAATCAACCAACTCTAGATGACTGTGAAATCATTGATCGTGCATTGGCGGACAGTAAGCAATGAGCATTAGCTTTGGTTTGACCTTGCATCTATCCATGCGTGACTTCCAGGCTTTGCTCGAACGGCGGAGGTAGCGATTCCCCCCCGCTCTGGAGCGATACTGTCGCTTCTCAACGACACCTGCGTCTTCGTCTTCCTCAACGACGATGACAGCGACACATACTCGACCTGTGTTGGGGCGACTGTGCGCAAATTCTGACCGTTTAACGCAGATCTTGACCTTGAACCATTGCAGGCTGAAATGAACTTTTTCACTGCCGAAGAAGCGTGTTTCGGTATAGCACAAGACGGATTCCTCGGATCATATCGCTCGCCTGTTCAGCCCGGAGTCCAAAATTGGGAATGGCAGTAAGAGCCTTTTTCTCTGCAAGTGTCTAGGCCCTCAAAACCCCCTTCCTTATTGCAGCATTGCGTACGCACCTGATTTGGACTTCGACGTGGGAAGTTGAATCACGGTCCATCCTCAGTATCTGCGATATCGTGTGATGTACCTCGCTCGTCCAGAATCTGCTCATGTTGTGGAAATGAGCGAGCCAATGCGAGCCCAATTCATGAATCGCGAGTCGGACATGGAAATTTTACTTGAGGAAAATCAACGCACGGATCCTATTGCCCACACATGCAGATCCATAATGACGTGGACTACAATCAGGCCAAACTTTGCCAGTCCCAGAAGTTCTGGTGCCAAAGGATACTCTTCAATGGTAGGGGAAACATCGTGGTTGTGTTCCAAGGAATCTGCGATGATCTTCCGTTCAATATCGTAACCATGGAGGGCATGGAAAGTACCCACTATCCACAGTAGCAAATTGTTGGATGCGTGCCTCATGTAAGCTTGGAAGATCGTCGCCGTCACCCAAAGTCAACTCTTGTTCCAGGACTGGAACACCGCATCAATACAAACGAGACAATCGAGAGATATTGGTATCTACTTGCCATCTGGAACCGGGAAAGACACATACAACGGATAGCCGAGCTCCTGCGCAAGAGCTTGAGTTTCGGGATCAAAGCCCTTACCCGCATAGAACTTGCGCAACTTGAAGCCTCCTCAATGCTGAGTGGGTTGCTTCCAGATGGATCAAAAGACCAGAAGGCCGGACATTCGGGCCATCTAAATGACGTTGGTCCGACGTGGAAGTGAGTCGGTGAACAGAGGAACAAGTAACCCTCTGGCGGGTTCTGGGCCGGTGCCGGAATCACGAGATAGAACTCGACCCACTCGACGAACCCTGTTACGCGTTGGCAAGATGAATGAATGTATGTGTAAAACATGAGTGACGCACTGTAGTCTTCATAATTTGATACAATCTTGAGCTGACTGAAAATATAATTCGCCTGAGCGAGCCATAATATACAGCGTCCGATATCAGATTTGAGCAAGTGAATCGTGCTATTGACTGCGTCAGCGACGTCGCACTTGCAAATTGAACACGAGAATATGAGAGCAAATCCACCGCATGGTAGAAGATGTACCGCCAAAAACCGTTCCTCAATTGTTTGACACGAGAGTGACTCCAGCCGGAGCAAGTGATACGCAGATCTGCGATCGATGCGATTTCGGTTGTATGTTCAAGTTGACTTGAAGGCCAGCGGAATATTGCATCTAGCTTCACTTCCGCTTGGACCGAGATATGGCTCATTTGGCGCCGAGTGAAGTAGCAGCAGCAAATGAAATACCATGCAGGCATTCCAAGCAAAGCAATTACCAAAGCCTCTTGCTTCGGATGTTGGAGCGTCATTACGCTTTCTGGTGGCAGGCTCTTGTGTTCCCACAAAGAATCCGGCATATGTCTCATTGGTCGTGAATTCAATCAAAAGTCGCCCAGTCGAACGGCGAATCCAGAAAATACGGCCCTAGATCAGAAATGAGTGGGTGGGACAACTAAATGGAGCGGAAACGAACAATCCTTCATCGCAAATAGAAAGGGCTTCTGAAAGACTGAAGGCTTTCGACAATTCTCAGAAATCCCTCAGACTCCAAGACGCCTGTCTGTATGCGATGAAAGATTGTTCTCTCCCGCCTAGTACTCAGAAGTGGAGGAACACACCAGCCCTGGATTTGAGAGAACAGGCATATAGTATTCATGCGCATCCTACGACGCAGTCAGGAGATGAACAAGAACTGGATTCTTGAGCGTACCCGCTCATCTGCATACTGGAAGATGGTTCAGTTCAGGGCACAAATATCATCAGAAGTTACATACCGTGTAAGCAATGATATAGGCCTTCAAGATGGCCGAATGGCGGAATGAGTGCAGAAACTGCTCAAAGGGAATCAGATCTATATCGCCATCGGGCTCAATACTTTCGGCTATGAGTGTTCACGGGCGCACCATCGTGGAAAATCGCAGCATGGATTCCCGAGGCGCTGGCGGTGGCGTAAAGTTGAAGAACGTGGGGTTGCCTGAAGCTTCCATTTAGCGAACGGACGAGTGATCACGTTACGTCCCACCGAACTTCCGAGTAGCAAGGAAAGAGATGCCTCCATTCCTGATAGGAATCTATGAAGACATTCAGAACGAATGGAAAGATAGCCGCGCACCTTCTCTCCAGCGTGCCCCTGATATAAAGCGACAGTCATAGGCTTATTGCAGCATCCGACTCGGGCAGAGTACATCCGCCTGAAGTAGCATCGTCCGCCTTGCCTTGAGATAACGGCTTCAGCTTCATCGAGTCGTATCTCGTTACGCAGATCAATATTCCCAGCGGTATCTTGGTGAAGTCTGTTATCCTTCATCGTGAGTGAACTCAAAAACGTGCAGAAGTTTAACAAGCATACCTGAAGGTCCGGCGGCGGCGGTGTTGTAGCTCGTGAATATTCCTCCCGCTACGATAAGCTGTTGTGAGTTGGGGAAAAAGGCACCGGTATATCTGTCATCAATTGACCTCACGGCGTGGACGTAGTTAAAGTAACGCACGAGCCAGATTCTGGGGATTCTGCAGGGTCAGATTCCGTGTTAACATGGATGTCGTCGTCCATGGATGCGAATGGGTTACTGAGATATGAGGTGGTGGGAAGGGAGCCGCGTGACCGTGCGGTTGCACTTAGTGAAAGGGAAGTTTCGACAGTGCAACAATAGACCCGTCGGGCCGCACTGCCAGTCAGATATATTACATCACGAACGTGTTGGCTGAGGTAACAAGCCTCTGCCTTCTCAAATCCAAATTCGTCCACTATGAAGCTGTGTATTTTTGTGGAATGAGCCGAATTAAAATGAATCAACCGGGAGGATGTGACCTATAAAAAGAGAGTAAGAAATTGAAAATGTTTTGACGTATACGTTTATTGAGTGGGGTGACGATTAATAACGTGCCTCACAGGGGACACAACGGACTGCTTGGAAAGTCAAACCGTTCAAGAATAGCCCTGCGTAACAATGGGAGAATGGATGGAGGTGAACTGAACATGGGTGCCCAAGAGGAAGAAAGGAGGTAGCAAGATAGCAGATGCCGGAGACTGAGCGCTATAAAATAGACTTACCACACAACCAGCTCTTCAAGCGACTCATTCCCAGAACATCTTCTATAATTAGTTCGAATCTGGTCACTCTGGTAGACGTATGAGTGTCGCTATCAGCGCGTGAAAGGCCACAAACGCTCACAGATTGACATCAGTCCTCCGTCTTCTCTCCTTTTTCGAAGTCGCGCGAATATACACAAGATTCTGTCCCGATTCGCAGGTTTCGGTCGGAGGTGCTTGATCGAAAGGGCTTGCTACTTGGAATTCCGAGGTTATCGAATACAGTCAGCGAGAGACGGCCGCCACAGGTTTGCGAGCGCGACAGAACGCAAAAATAGCACAGCCTCTGATGGATCCAAGCACGCGCAAAGCCCACCAACATCTAAAAAGAGAAGGTGCTCCTATCTTGTCAGATTAGATTAGATTCTTTTTGCGGAAACAACCTGAAGCCCAACTGTGTACAATCCTCGATCTCATTGTGCGATTGAGGCAGTGAGCAACATCGTCTGGTGTCCTATCAGATTGCTGCTGCGATAAGGGTATTGTCTCAAAGGTGTAGTCGGCACATCTTCGCTCTCATGCCTCGCTTTCTCAGTGTTGGAATTAACCCTTAAATGTTAACTTGACTTAAGGGTTAACTTAGGGTTAACTTTAACCCTTAGCTTCAGCCCGTGTTCATCTTAACGGTTAATTATGAGTTAATGATGGGCATTATGTCATATTCTCAAGCACGTTATAGGTGCTTGGGAGGCTGGTTGCGAGTAGATTGGCATGGGGGATCAAGTGGAGACTGTCTTTCACTTGCTTTCAACTTTCCAAAGCTTTTCGGGACATGTTTCTCCACCAGTTGATCATCGCATCAAGGTCCGAAATCAATCACATCATCGGCCGAAGTCCGATTGCCAGTCGCAGCAACTTGCTGATAGAGCTCTGGACACCAGAGCACTGTAGCTAAGGGAGAACTGACAGATAGCCAAACCAATCAGTATTTTCACACTGGCTGGAAAATTATTTTCGACCCTTAACTTCACCCTTAATTTGCACCGTTAATTAAGGGTTAATTAACATTTAACCCTTAACTTCAAATTTTACCGTTAATAACCCCTTAAGTTCCAACACTGCGCTTTCTGGCCCTAAGGGCCCTGAGTCCAGAGCTTCGATAGGTCTTTCGTCAATCAAGACGGGGAAAACTCCCCGCTAACATTGATTCCGCTGCCGGTTCAGATCGGAAGATGCATAACTCCGACATTTGAGGTTCAAGATGTCTCAAAATATTTGAGGCTACAGATAATACCCCATTTTGCTCAGTTATTGCTGCCGGGAGCAATCAAGCTGAAGAGGATGAAGCTATTTCGCGCAATCGCCGCCGCAGAGCCACGTGGGAACTAACTGTTCAACAAGGGGCGAATTGGCAGATGTTCCTGGTTAAAATTGACGTTGTCCAACGCAATAGCTGACAGATAGACACCGTTTGACGGATATATTAGGCGATCTTAATTATATAGCCAGGAATTCTCGAGAGCCCACCACACCCGCAGCATACATCTTGCGATGACCCTCGCCCTCGCTTCAATCCTCGCGCCATTTACTTTTTTTGTGGTAGCGGCTTCACTTCAAAACGTCCCAGGGTGTCTTCCGGGTGAAAAAGCTACCATCGTCTCTCAGTCCGTATTCGGTGACATTCCGATCCTGTCTCCGGGAGTGGGAGGCGTCACAAACGCCACGATCACGTTTTTCACGTGTCCCAGTCGCGACTCCCCTGTTGTTGCGCCCCCGAGCACCCCAATTGACGTTTGTGGGTTGATTGACAATAGCGAGCCTCTTTTCGGTGGTGAGGCTCTCTGGACTTCTTGCCTAAGCGTTGACCTGCGTTCCATGGACTTATCATATTTCAGAGGGCACATTCAACTGCACCCAAGGACCCACAAATGAACCAACTCTCGCGGAATGCGGGATAATCGATGATATGCTGCAGGATAGTAAGCCTTGTTAGCTGCAACATTTCAATGGATATGTATCACTTTCAGGTTTCGCTCGAACGGCAGAGGTGGTCATTCCCCCACGCTCCGGGGCAGTTATGTCAATTTTCAACAACAGCTGCGTCTTCGTGTTCCTGAACGATGACACCAACGACACTTATTCAGTGTGTGTGGGGACAATTGTGCGTTGAAAAATCCCTTACTTATATTATTTGTATCGCTTGACATTTTCCGCTACAGTCTGAGATGAACACTTTCACTGCGGAAGAGGAATGCTTCAGTGTAGCCCAAGATGGATTCCGCGGATCCTACCGCTCGCCTGTTCAACCGGGAGTACAGAATTGGGAATGGCAGTAAGAGCTTCATCTTTCTGTCCCTCTATCTCCGTCGACTAAAAATCCGTCCTCGTCGTTGCAGCATCGCGTACGCACCTGATTTGGACTTCGATGTAGGAAGTTGAAGTCAGGCCTCATCATGTTCGACTCATTGCCCTTTGTTCGTTTCGAATTTTCCTGTTCTGGTTCTGGTAATTCAACGCAACATGCAATGTTTCGCGATCAGCATGATGTGGTTCAGATCCGCTCCTGCTCCCGCTGCACCACCGCTGCCTCAGTTTTCGCGGGCACTGAGAACTTTGCCATCTGCTGGGGGGAAGAGGTTCGAGAGATGACGATCAGCAGTATACTTGGCGCATTTCCACCACCTCGGCGAAAATATGTTCTCTGTCTGCATTTCCGGCAGAGTTTTGTCGAGATTTATTACTGGGCTTTCAATCGCATCTCTTTCTACTTGGAAAAACTGTATGATGTCCAAAAGCTGTGAAGGCGCTGAAGGCCAAAAATCGTTGCAGACACAGAATTTTTCCTCCATCTATCAAAGTCTAGCGCTCATCTTTCCAATATCACCAAATATGACCCTCAATTGATAACCATCGGTGTCGGCACGTATCCAGAGTTATTTTTGCTGTTGCATGCGTGGAGGGAGCGGGCCACCATCAAGCGCGAATAGACACAGACGCTCACACCGAACCCAATCTCTATGCTATTCTGCTTCAAGCTACCTTACGGCCCGTGGGTTCTTGCTGTGTTTGACAAGTAGTAAAAATAAAATTCCACAGCAGTGGGCCGCCCCCCATCACTTGCAATGTTGAAGTTGAGTTAAATGGTGGAAATTTGGGCGCGAAATGTCGGGAGTGGAACTAGAGTGCTGATAGCGAAGGTCGAAAAGGCTTCGGACGGATACGCGTGATTCATAAAGAGAGGAGCTCGACCCAACAGAACCGCTGATAGTCAGTCAATCTGTGAAGGCTCCACGCTGGGGTATGAGGAAGACTTGTGACAGATGGAACTGTGTTAATTAGGTCTTGCTTCGAAGTCCCTCCTCTCCTCGCCCCCATGTGGATCTTGCTGCCTCTACTTTTCGTATTCTGCGTCTGTGCCCGGGCCCAACTCAATAAAACTATCGACGATGCGAGCCCACTGGTGACCTACCGGGGTTTGATTGACCATAACCCGCCGGGATTCAACACCAGCCTCCTGGTCAACGGCACGGCGACCTTCATTGAACCCAGCTCTGTCGGTTCACCCACAATAAGCATGAACTTCACCGGTGCGCATTGAATACTTGGCGATTATTGCTGTGTTTCACTGAGTCAATTCTTCTCCTGTAGGCACAGCGGTGTACATCTTCGTTGCTTGCCCTCCGGGATATAATGAATCCATCGCCATGGGGTTCACCGCAATTATCGACAATGTCCCATGGGGTGGGTGGGCGGTCAGTAAGACGGGACCATTTTACGGTCACCTCGCCTACCACAATAGGACGCTCCCAGATGGCCCGCATTCGCTGGTGCTCCAGGTTGTGCAAGGATGGCAGCTGTACTTTGACTATGTGACTTATACTACGTGCGTGGAATGGTCAAATATCGCCATTCTCTTCGAGTATAACGTGAAATTACTTATTCAGGTCTTCTGCGAACCCAGACTCGAATTCAAAGCGGAAGAAGAAATTATTGGTCGGCGCTATCATCGGTGGTGTGCTCGGCGGGTTGATTCTTATCTACTTTCTCTACCGCTGCAAGGCGCAGATACGAAGGCAGAGATTGAAGGACGGGCTCCATGCTCGGCCCGTCGTAGATGACACCAACAAGGAAGCAGAAGGTTCCCCTATCACGCCATTCACATTGCAATATCATACAAGCCCACCCTCTAAACATGCAGAAATTAACACGGCAATCGGCTTCCCGCTGAGCTCGGAAATCAGGCCGCCGTGGTCACCGGTGGAAGGGGCGGAGGAGGGTCCTCATTCTCCGGCGACCGAATCTGCTATGCTTGCCCTGGCGCAGGAGATGAGGCGCCTCGCTGCGTCGGTACACCGTCTGGAAAGCGGGATCCCACACGCAAGAGACGGAGGGACAACAATGATTTTGCAGCGTCCGCCTGCGTATGGCATCGATATCGGATGATGATTCCTTTTCTGGGCTTCTTTAAATTTTCTGTATCTTTGACCCTGGACTGTGGCCCCTGAAAACTGTAAAACCTGCCCTGGTTCACAGGACAGACAATTACATACTTAAATAAATAAAAACAAGCATTCTTTACTTGTCGCCTACTTTGTCCTCGTCGTCTTCGCGCTTTCATTGCTCGTGTCCGAATCAGACCATGATATCGGTGTGACCCTTTTACTCAGTGTTTTTTGTCCGGCCGCTGCACATTGCCGCAACAACGGAAAAATAGCTTTGCCCAAATGGATGCAAGGAGAGGTAAATCGGATCTGCTTACACATCAGCGAAGGCCAAGCAGCATTTGCGCATGCGCAAGATAACGCAGGGCTTCACCGTAAAGCGACGAGATTGGAGAGACACGCGGGCATGAGAAGACAAGGAGGATATGGGTAAGGGCATTGAAGCCGGATTCAATACACCCGATAAGAGTCCAAGCATGGCGTATGTATGGTGTATATAATTGTGAAGCCTGCAGTCCGCGAAGTGTAAATGAAGGGGAATGGGCAAAGAAGAGGGACCGCGAAATATGTACTAAGTGAACGCCATAGTACAAGTAGGAATCACTGTCGTCAACCCGGAAGGGGTCGATACGGAATTGACTGACAAACAAACTCGTCCAGAACAAAACGGAGGGGAGGTAAATATGGCGCCGGAGCGAGAGGGGTCTAACGAAGACGGATACATGGCGAAAATGAAGCAGGGGAGGGTGACTCCGGATGGCGAACGCGAATGAAGATGCCATCGTTTCATCCGCTCCCCTACACCATTTCGCTACCTCTGCATGCTCCCTCATCCCCAAGTGAGAGATTGACACATGTCCGAGGAGGGAGCCATATGAAGAGAGCAGCATCAGTTCCGAGCGGAGAAGCTGGTGAGGAATGCGCGGTGGACGCAGCAGAAGAAAGTGCACAGGAACACTCGTCATGGCAAGAGCTGGACAAGAAAAGCTGAGTCGCGCCATTTCGAGTCCCGAATTCTGCGCCCGTTGGATACAGGTAAGAATTCATTGACTCTTGAGCGCAGCAGTAGCCGAAATCAGGACACCAATGGAGAACGCGCCGTCGCAGCCATGAATACGAAAAAAAAGCGCCGCCAAAGGACTTCCAAAAAAGGAAATAAATCGAGACAGATAATTTGGCGGTGTGGAGGTCGGAGATGAGAGAGAGAACGAGATCAAGGCATGATACGGTCGCGGATGACCGGTTGGCGCTGCGACACCGGCCGGAAGTCCTGCGTGTGAAAGTGGATGTGGGACACCGGATCGTATCTGTCGACCCCGGGTAGCACTTCTCGATCGACTCCCGCTCCCCGGCCGACTCTCGCTCCCCGGCCGCTCCCCAGCCCAGCTCCCCCTCGCTCCCGCGCCAAACACCCACCCTCCATCATGCCCATCGGCTCCCGCTTCGGCTCGCGGGCATTTGAGCCTGCTCTCCCTCTCCCTCTCGTCCCATTCGTGCTTGCGACGATTTCCGGGGCACGCTCCCCTCGCACATCTGCCTTTGCTCCCGCCCGGCGCTTTCACAGCTCACCCCTTCGTGGGCTGGGATAGTACAATTTGACGCCGAGAGTCGACGGTCATCGCCCGTCGTAATCGAGGCGATGGAGGGAAGCGACACGGCCTCTGCACGACATGTCTACAGCGCCAGGGGAAGCACCGCGCGAATCGGATAAGAACACGACGGGGTGCTGCGTACCATCGCGAAGCGAAGCTGGATGTGGGTACCGAGGAGGCGGAAGTCGGTGGCAGCGGCGGGAGCAGCGGAGAAAGGCCGCACAAGATGGTGTGCGGTAGCGAGGAGTTGTCGATCGAAGAAGAGAAGACGCAGTGCCCTAGAGAGAGGTGGCAGCCGCAGTGGAGACATGACCCTGCCGCGACAAACCCTCGCCCGCAAGGCATCTCAAATCCCTCTCGCGCTTGGCCCTCACTCGGGCTCGCCCTCCTTCCCGTTGCGACTCTTCATCCCCGCTGGTATCATTCCTCGGGCTCATGAACGGCACCCACCACACCCTGCAGCCGGTCGGAGCCGAAGGAGGCACTCTTCGCAGCATCAACAGGGGGGCCTGAGCTGAAAGACATGGGCAAGATTGCACCCGACCTTTAGGCGGTGAAGCAAAAAAGGAAAGAGAATAGCTGCCGAGAGGACGATAATATAGCTGGAGCGACCAGAACGTGGCATAGAGCGACAGGAAAACGGAGCTGAGTTGTTTGGAAGTGCTGAAAACGAATTGAGAAAATTTTCTCTAGAGACAAACAGGAAGGTATACTGACATGGACTTGGCGCTGCTTCCATACTTGCTGCTCAATCTCACGCTAACCTGACTCGCCGCTGGCCCAATAATTCGTGGATTTTGCCCTGCGCGTGAAGGTTGTCGTATTCGAACCTAAGGATATTTTGAACCGCCCGGGACGAATGAAGGTCGCCGTGGAGGGAGGGAGGAAGGAGGATACGGTCACGGTGGCTGTACCGTGACCGGCAGATTCCGCCATCAATCCTGCTTGCTCCCAACACTCATCTCGGTTTTCAGGTGGAGTTCCAAACAACTGCGATCTATTCTCTTTCGTGTATATATGGCCTGCCTACTGGATTCCCTCTTCAATCCTTGTTGGACTAACACAGCTTCTTTTTCAAAAAAAATATTGCTCGCTCAGAGGAGTGACCAGTGGGCTTGATTTATGCCCTTGTGTTTCAAGCAGCCGACCTGGAATATGTCACACTCTGAGCCACTTTCAAACTGTGTCGCCTTGGTCTCTGTCGATACACGAGAACTTCAGCCGCCTGGGGTCTTCCTCCAACACAAATAAATCCTTGCTTGATTGTTTGAACGAACATTCGGTAAGCTCTTTCTGATCGCATGTGGTGTATATCAGCCATTCGACGCCTTTGTCGCGATTCATAGGCGCATCACGCTATCTTTGGACTCTCCTGAACTTTCTTCTATCGCCTACTCTTTGAAATTCAGCTCTGATGTCCCAAGAAAAAGTTTGCGTGCGAATTCCGCACTGGTCACAACGAATCTCGCTGGCTCTACTCAATGCACGAAGGCTCCACTAACTCAATAAGTTGTGCACGGTCTCATCGCTAATAGTTCCTGAAACGTTCTCCGCCAACACCTGCATTGAAGTTTCCACTCATTGACGAAAGCGCGCGGTTCTACATAGCTAATCGAGCTCATTCCAGCTCGGTCCAAGTCAGCCGCCGGTCATCTATCGTTTCATTTCGTTCAGTTATACACCATCCATCCAGCACACGACGACACAGACACATTTTCAGGCACAAGTGATGTGCGATATGGGACTCGGCGCTGATGTGGGATTTGGTACTGCAATTCAGAGAGGCATGGTAGCTGGGAATCCACTCACTTTCACTCGCTCATTGTGAAATGGCGTTATATGGGGCCAGTGGGTTGTTTATCCATCTACCAAATGATCACTGGGCAAACCAGATCACTCACTGAGCAAGGCTATTGTCTCAAAAAACGGAGTCGACAAAATTTTTTCTCGCGCTTTCTGGGCCCGGAAGCTGCTCTCTGAGTCCAGAACGCTCCGCAAATGCAGTCACCGAGATAGCCATCTACTGATCAACTCTGCTCTCCGTAAGCATATTCTGGGACACTTGGTGAGACGGCCAAGACTTCCTGACAACGTCGATTCTGCTTCTCGTTCAATAATCGGAAGATTTATATCTCCGACGATTGGCAGATATTATCTGAGACTGGGTACCTGGCCACCTTAAGGGTTTTCCGTATCTCATGACTCGAGGTATTCACTTTCTATGCGTCTGGGGGACCTACGACGTAGCCTGGGATGTTGTGAATGGATCATGACCGGACGCAACCAATTTGATGATGTTTTGATGGATCGGCGAATATTTTGCCGCGGCAAGTCCAAAAATGGCCAAAACGCCGAAGCTGGCCAGGCGTGGGAAAGGTTTGATGAATCCCACTTTCGCGCACGCTGGGCTTGCAACTGGCAACCACAAGTGCAATTTACAAGTTCTGGGGTTACAAGAGACTTACAAAAGCACCAGAAATCACCCCTCATCTGCCTTAAGGTCGTCATTCATTAGGAATTATATGTAGATTTATGGAATGCTTTTTGTTATATATTTTCTTGACTGTGGCACATCAGACAGCTCTTCACAGCGGCGCTGACCGTCCCAACCCAAGATTACGTGGTCTTACAGACCTGGGGAGATGTTTTTGGGGCCGTGGACTCAGAATTGGCCCCAGCATCCCCAGGGTTCTCATCAGTCTGCTGATGAGGGAGGCAGTAGACAGTCGAGACGCAGCCGTACAAAGGCAAAGTGAGCGACATGGCCAAAATAAACGATTCCCAAGCCCGATAAATGTAGACGAACGTATATGGACTGTCATTCTCGCCTCAAACCCTCCTAATCAGTTCCAAAAAATTCAAAGTTCCTAGGCTGCGCAAAGTGGTGGTACGGTGTTGTCGGGCAAGCTGACAGAGACGTAAAATAGAGAAAATTGTACTGGTATCGTCAAAATAATGGATTCGTCATGTGAGATGCACATGCCAAGTTCTAAGACCATAGTGCCCCGGTAGGACGAGATACATGGTTAACGATACCACGGCGTTTGATACCTGTTTTCCTACTTTGTTGCCGGTATTCAGGTCACTGGGGCCGCAGATTAGGGCTGAAACCGTATTTCGAAGGTCCGAGCGTGTAACCATGCTCTTGCCGAACAGAATGAGCCTGGAACGGTGTGGATTGGTGCAGCGGTTGTGGAGATAGCGGCGGTTCCTTCCAAGCGATGCCATGGCCGAAATAAGAAATGTGGTGTTCGGCGTTCTCACCCTGTCCGGCAACGCTACAGCATCACGTCAACTCCATCAATTCACGTCATTTTCGGTGTGCGAGGTCGTGCATACTTGCCTTTCAATGTGCGACTAAGGCCTAGGCAAAAAATACAGGCTACGCTCTTATATTGCTCAAGTGGCCAGCTAGCCCGAGTGGCCAGGTAGCCAGTCGCAGATAATAGATCCCATTTGACGGATATCGAGAGCTGGTCGCAGATATATATGTAGCTAGGAACACCCAAATCCGCACTTCACCAGCTATACGTATACACCTCGCTTTGACCCTCGTTCCGTTTGCTCTCTTCGCTGGAGTAGCATTGTCACTTCAAAACGTCCCTGGTTGTCTCCCAGGTGAACAAGCTACCATCGTCTCTCAGTCCGTATTCGGTGACATTCCGATCCTGTCTCCGGGAGTGGGAGGCTTCACAAATGCCACGATCACGTTCTTCACATGTCCCAGTCGCGAGTCCCCTGTTGTTGCGCCCCCAAGCACCCCAATTGACGTTTGTGGATTGATTGACAATAACGAGCCTCTTTTCGGTGGTGAGGCTCTCTGGACTTCTTGCCTAAGCGTTGACCTGCGTTCCGTGGACCTATCATATTCCAGAGGGCACATTCAACTGCACCCAAGGACCCATAAATGAGCCAACTCTCCCTGAAAGCGGGGTAATTGATGATATGTTGCAGGATAGTAAGCTTTTTCAGTTGCAATATTTTAATGGGTAGGTATTACTTTCAAGTCTTGCTCGAACGGCGGAAGTGGTCATCCCCCCACGCTCCGGGGCGGTAATGTCAATTTTCAACAACAGCTGCGTCTTCGTGTTCCTGAATGATGACACCAACGACACCGACTCGGTTTGTGTGGGGAGCATTGTACGTCAAGTCCTCTATCTTTTACATATTCTGACATCTCTCCATCACAGTCTGAGATGAACACGTTCACTGCGGGAGAGGGATGCTTCCCTGAAGCGCAGGATGGACTCCTCGGATCCTACCGCTCGCCTGTTCAACCTGGAGTACAGAACTGGGAATGGCAGTAAGAGCCCTCATCCCTCAGTCCCTCTATCGCCATCGACTAAAAATCCGTCCTCATCGTACGCGCCTGACTTGGACTTCGACGTAGGAAGTTGAAGTGCAGGCCCATCACGTTTGACTCGTTGCGTCTTGTTCGTCTCCTGTGTTCTGATGATGGCAACGCAATGTTTTATGATCATCATGATCAGCACTCTAGGTTGAGGTCCGGAAAACGCGCATAAGTATTGGAGCTGTCAGAGAATTCTTTTCAGAGTGAGAGAGAAAGCGATAGAACACACAACCGATTCCGCTATGTAGCACCCCGAGAACAAGCGCTGTGAAGCTACCTTGAATGCATTATTTATTTTGTGCCCAAACTATCCAGTTCCCCTTGCTTGAAAGTTGAAACTCAATATCTCAGCTGGTTCGGATTATCGAGAGTCCCTTATCGGCTTGAGCCGGCTGCCAGCGGCAGCTGACCCGGCCTAGGTTTTGTCATCTCGTGATCAGGACGGCATTCCGGCATGTTCGCTCTTGCCAACTCCTGGACCTCAGAGTCGTTGGACCTACTTGCTCGCTGGTAAGCCCCAATCATTTTATAGCGCTTGCCAGTATGCTGAGCCGTGAAAACAGGCATTATTTCCAATTTCAACCGAGAATCTATACATGCTTTGCCTTATAAGCGAAAAACTATTGTATAGAACGCGTCCAAGAAAAGTCAATTTATACGCATTTACTTTTAGACCCTGAGGAAAAAACTAGAAGGGGATGCTCGTAAGGTACTTGACAGTGACGCTGTCTCCGGTGGAGCTTGCGGTCGTAAACTGCTCATTGCTCTGCACCATGTTGATGAGATGACCCGTAGAGGGGCCGACCGTGCTACCGGACTGCGTGGTCGCAGACGCGTCGGTGAACGTGATGGTGCCAAAGTCCGCGAACGGGATGAGGAAGGTGCCCTCCTGGTAGTCCTCGACAACCCATTCCGCGTTAGCGAGACAGAGCGGAGAAGGCGACGTGAGAGCGACGGTGGTGCTCTGGCCGCTGGAAACGTTGTCCACGACTACGGTGCCAGTGGTACTCGAGGTCGCGGTGACGGTAATCTTGATGGTATTGCCCGGGCTGACGGCCAAAGCGGAATTAACACCGGGGTTTGGGTATGTCTCGGTCCAAACTGTAATTGAATGAATGTGCTATGCAGACTCGCAGTTGGATCAGGCATACCCGAGGCCGTAACGGCTCCCTGAAGATATTGGAAGTCAATTCCGGCAGCCATGAGGGCGGATCCGCAGGTCATGCCGTCAAGCCCAACCCAAGCCGAACCACCGTAGTAGCCGCTGGCCGCTCCGCCCGCTGCAGGCTGGAGATTCGGGACAACGAGTGTTCCTGCGAAATACATTATCAGCATGAACAAAAGCGCAATAATTGGATCAACTGACCCGTCACTGATTTGTAGGTGCCTGCTGCAGATTCCATGCCGGCACCCGACCAGATGGTGCTCGTTATCAAGCTTGTTGGATCGCTAGGAACCGACACTGCGGTGCTGGTGGATGTGGCGGTAGTGGCAGTGGCAGTGGCAGTCTTCGTGTTGCCGCTGCCGCCTTGGCCGCCCTGGCCGCCGCCGCCGCTACCGCTACCGCTACCGCTACCGCCGCCGCCGCCGCTGCCTCCATTTTTGCGCGCACTGAGAACGCTGTCATCTGCGGGGCGGAAGAGATTCGAGAGATGACGATCAGCGCGGTCCTGGAGAGGCGACGCGAGCGCGGTGGTTGCGAGGAGCGCGTAGCTGAGGAGGGAGGCGAAGAACATGTTGAAAATGGAAGGGGAAGATTGGACTGTCTGCTCGGGGTTTGGAGGAGGACTGGACCTTGAAATGTCATTCATCTTTTCCCGCCTTTTATGCACCCCGTTAACGTTTTTTCGATCGGATGCTCGACGTACGGTATACCCCAAAGATTGGATTTACCTGCCTACGACAACGGGTTCGCGGAAAGATCGCATTTCCCGTAAAATTTGGCGCGATACGTTTATGGGTCCCCGCTTCCCATGCTTCGGCTGTGCCTCGGGCAGCGCTTTAATGGGGCTGGAAACTGCTACGTCGGAATGACATAGGGTTTACACATGTTCAAAATGTTGCGTTCGATAAAAATTCGCCGCGCTCCTTTTGAGGGTCCCCATCTCCCATGCTTCGGTTGTCTTTCGGGCAGCCGTTCAATGAAGCTGAAAATAGTCAATAATATGAACTGTATAGGTCGGTAGAAACCTATCTTTCTCCACAACGAACATGCTGGATGCTTCATCAACTTCGGCGGAACAGATACGCAATCGTCTACGGCAATGGCTAGATGTCGAAGTCGCCTTCCCGAAATCCCACCGTGACATGGAAAACCAATCCCCGGAAATGGTAAAATCACGTACTAGCCCGCGTTTGAGACATGTCATCGCTGGCGCTGATAGATAGCTAGCTCGCAATCGTTGCACCCGATGACCATGAAGGTAGACGTGGCAAGTTCGCATTTGGAAGACAGAATAAGGGAAAACCAGAGGTAAATGTTGATAATGCGCGGATAACGATCGCGAGCCCGAGTCAAATCCGCTGTCATCGCCAGGAACTTTCACACGTGAACACAGAAATGAAAGCAAACTTGGTGCAGTGAGAAGATATGGCCGTAAAAAGCAGAAAGACGGACAGCGCGGATACTTGTGCTCGAAAATACCGCAGAACCAACGTCAAGGCGGAAAGACCAACGTCACGGCGGAGTAGCCGCAACCGCACTTCCGAGCCTGGAAGTCGACCTTCTGGACTTCTGGTGATTGTACGGATGTCGAGCCAGGCACCGAGGGTGGACCGAAGGATGAGAAACGGCACCCATGAATGGAATGACGGGGAATTCAATGAAAGATTGAGCTTTTTCTAGCATAGAAGCCCGGAATTCCGTGGGAGTTGTGTTCCTCGATGAAGCGCATAAATGATTTTAGTCAGTCAGCTGAGGTGTACTCACAGCGACATCCCCGGGCACTGCACCATCGAACCGCTGGCATTCCCACCGAGGCAATACCGAACGCCAAGAGGCGGTAACCCATCGGCGACTTGAGTTTATCGACGGAGTTGTTTCGACTCGGTAAATCGTCGAGCTTCGGCTAATCAACGGTAATAGGACAGAAACTTGTTGAATCCCGACGATGAAATAATGTGGACATTGCTATGCCGAAGATCCGACTCATTAGCATCCAGTACATCTATATCGCACCACTTGGACAGGTCGCCCAGCACTGGAGCCACCAAATTGAATCTCGAACGTGCGCAAAAATAGCGAACGACTGGCTCGAAAAAGTAATCAGCCAGCACTCAACGTCATATTCAATAGTACGCACCTAAACGCACCCAGCACCCACGGCGCGAAGTTTCAAGGGATAAAAGATGAGCGGAACGCCGAGGGTCCCATCTCGCTGGCTCGCGGAAACCGCAGAGGGGAAGTTGGGGTAGGAGAGGAAAGCCATGCCGGGAAACGCCGACTGATCGTGGCGGTGCCAATCGATTTGGTTGCGCTGGCAACCCGCTGCCTTGGCACCGCATATTTTCGAGTTCATTGTGAACTTGTTGTGAACACCTAGCAAACGCCCAGCGAATTGCAGCTCCTCCAAGCGTGGAAGTTATAGCATCCACGCATTCCTCTCAAATGAGGATCAGGCGTCGACATTTTCTAAGATTCACTCTTAAAAAGAAAAAACCGCACCGGTCTTAGCAAGATCTTGGCCTCTTCCTCGGCAGCCTGGTCTCTCTTCTTCAACTCTCTACCTCTCGTTCTCACGCATGACTGACGAGGCTCATTCATTATGGACTTCCTTGTGGATTTTGAGCAATAAAGTCTTTGCCTGAGTGAGTTCCTTTCTTGCTTTTTTGGATTGGCAGAGAAACAGCAATACCCTGACAATGCTACTTACATCCGCTCGGTACAGGCACGGCTGAAACTATTCCAGACCAAAAGGTACGGAGCGTCGAATCCCCGATTGACCGATCGCCCCATTTGCTCACTAACGAGCACGTAGACCGTCATCGCTGAATAGGGTTGACCGCCCAACACGAACTTCACCCTGGATTTCATTCGACTTCCGGTTCAACTTTGAAGAGTGGAGATAGAAATCCGATATGAATGACGTCGGCGGCGTGAATCGCCGGGAATCGCTAGGCGTCCGTGATGGAAGCCGCAGCATCGGAACGTTACCCACATCCTGTTCGCCCATGATCCTTCCACAGGAGATGCCCAATACCATTGTACAGGATATCGATGATTCAGCGACTCTCAGGACGGCTGGATCGAGCTTGGGCGAAGAGAGTCAGCGCCTTCTCCGCCACTCATTGATGCTGGGTGCGGGGTGCGGAGGACCACGACGCAAAGAGTACTATCCTCGACGAATCCCCGCACATTGCGGCCTATGTTACCGATCTCAGTGTCTACATCCCCAACCCAGACGAGATTGTCGATCCTGAACTCACCGGTGAAGACGTTCAAAGCATTATGCGCAGGGTGCAGAACGTTCGCCGCTGTGTTTTCGATGTCCGAGCAAGCGGTCCTCCCTTCCTCTACTGGCTCGAGCTGTCGCGCACGTTTTATTCCATGTATCTGCACTTTCTTTCCCTACAGCAGTCCCTACGTGAACTCCGCATTGCCAATATCTTCGAATAGACCGGAGACCGTCTGTCATATCGAAATCCTCACGGCTGCACCTACGCTAATCCTCAATCATGTCGCTTCGTGCAGCAGCATCTCGCGAAGATGGCGCAAACCCCGCTTTTCCTGCGCATCGAAACCGAACGAGGTGTATTCTCCACGCGGTGATGAGTCGTCTTCCTCAACTAATTGGATACGTTGATGTGTTGTCTGTGTTAGAGAGGCAGCTAATTGCCCACTTCCATCCCTCATAGAGCGCTTCAAGGTGGCTTTCGACTACGCGCAGCATTTCCATCAGTTCGTCCGCATGGTGCAGGAAGCGATGCCTGCTCAATATCGAATAAGTATCTCAATAAATCATCTTTCCACCATCGAAGTTTCCGCATTTATTAAACTCATCTTAAGGCTGTATCGTCATCTATACAACACGGAAGACAGGTCGACAGAACAGTACAATTCACAGCCAACCGACAGATACGTACAGCTCGAAATCAATACTACAACAGATGAACAAAAATAATAATTTCAGGCACCGCGATTCTTTCCCATCTCCAGGTTCGATTCGCTCGGAACCTCCGAACCTGGTCGCGACTCTGCGCCTAGTAACCGGCCTTGCAGTACCCACTAGACTCAGTGATATAGTCGATGCTGCCGTCCGGCTGGCTCTGTCCTCCGCAGTTGTCGGCACAGCCGGCGGTCAAGCACTTCGAAAAGAGTGTGCAGGTTAGCTGAGGGCTTCCGTCCTGCAGTTGGTTGTCCGTCAGATGCAGTGTCGTGTACGATGCAAAAGAGTCTGCGCACCTTTCCGTAGACATCGTGGTAGGCTATCAGAAATTGGAAGTGAGTTTCGTTAATGTTGTTATTTGGATATTTGACCCACTGTTGAAGAAGGTGCAGCCGGAGACAGAGTTGCACATGTCGTAGCAGTCTATTGACAGCTGAGCGTTGGATGTAGAGGAATTCGAGTAAAAGCGGCTTACCATCGACGGTGTCAACGAGACCATAAGTCAAGTAGCTGTCGTCCTGAGCTGCGCATTGCAAGTTGTAGAAATCCTTGACCTGGGTGTACGGGTGAGGAGGCGGCGGGCTGTGGGGCGGGGTGGGAGGCGGGAGTGAGGGGCAGTGGTACCCATATGGGAACAGGTTCAGCAGCTCGCAGAAGAACTGTAATTAGTCAATGAATCGCGCGTTTACATTGGACAGAATGAAATCTGACGGAGTCTAAGACGCAGCTGATGCCCTGGGGCGCGGTGCCCTTGCCGTAGTACCAGCCGGGGTGGTGGCCAGACTTCCACGGGGGAATTGGCGCGCCGTAGCAGTTCTTCTCGGTGAAACTGCCCGCAAGCGCAACGGACGCGCTGCTGAAGTTCGCGGTGGCCTCGACGTTTGTGGCCGCGACGACGAGAGAGGAGAAGACGGTGGTGAAACGCATATTGAGCTCAAGGAAGAACTATTGTGAGTGAGTCTGCAGAGGTGGACGCACGATTTTTTGTGGATTCACGCACGGCTTTTATAGAGATGGCGAGGGCCTAGGATACGCCTTTGGAGCTCTTGCCAAGATCCCATACTGTATGTGCGTGTATGGAGGCAACGGGGCCACAGACCATGACAGTCCAAACGGTTTTTGGCAACGCAACCAGGCCATCCGTTACCGTGACTGTTGTGAATTTGGGCAACTGTGCAATGGCATTTTTCGACTTACAACAGCTTGTGGGGTTGCAAAAGGCTTCAAGCTCAGGAACAGAAGCTTTGTGGCACAAGCAAGCATTGTCTAGAGACTTTTTGGGGTACGATTGCTAGACGTTTATTTATTTTATTTTTTTGTAACGCTATTTCTCAAGCAACTGACCCGACCATTACCGTGACCGAGCTGGGTTTGGGCAACGCAACCAACCCCTCCGTTACCGTGACGGTTGCCTCCATACACGCACGTACAGTATTGAACGGCGGCGGAGAGTGGAAATTAATTATTTCGAAAGCGCTCCAGAGTGCTGTATGGCAGGTATGGCATTTCAACAAGATCATCGAAAGGGGATATTGCCCCACAACGGAGGAAAGACGTAAGGCCCGTTAGCGTGAATTCCTTGGCCATGAGACCGAGTCGCAGACTGATTCTTGCACGACAAATCCAACGCGCCAGGCGCATCACGACGATTTCTGGCACACAAATTTAATTGATTAATATTGGCTGGCAGGCCCAAAAAAACCAGGTACCCGCCCGATGTTCATGCACACCGGCAAAGGTGAATATTCGGCTCGGCCGAACATGCTGTCGGCAACATCTCATAATTGTTTCGGCCGAGGGGAATATTCACTTTTGTCGGTGTGATGGTAATCCAGATATGACGATGCATCGTGATGAACCACCGTGTTCGACATCTTCAATGTTAGGAGGAAATATGCCGGCCGTTCATTCACCGGAGCTTTCGTCGACAGCCGTGCCCAGAGAAAATAAGATGTTAAAGTCATGTCAGTGCACAGGCGGATCGAGAAAACGTCGGTGCATGGCGTCTGGAGAATGCAGCGTGAAGGCGAAAGTGGCATATTAGAGTTGCATGCTGCAGGCCCTGCAGTGGCTCGGAGCTCCGAACAAAAACAGTTCAACACCCCTACGCCGAGGCAAACAGTTCAGAGCCCTCCACATAAGTAGAAATCTCCTGGGCAATTTAGTAATGGAATTAAAGCGATTTCTGACGACTCGAGAGTCGAAAATGCTCGACGTGTTGTAGCTGAGATAATCTTGACAGCCAGATGAGTGTTTCAAATGAAATGCGATGTCACATTTTGCGCACCTGCGTTCATAGCGAATGACTCGGATGCAAATGGGGAGCATGGTAGGTAGGTAAGAAATGAATCTGCCGGTCGGCTCGTCAGGGGCATAGCATGTACTTGGTCGCACCGAACTCCAGAATCTGTCACGAAGCCAAATGATTGCATCATGCTGTCAACCCGCGTCTCTGCTCAAAAGGGATCGGAGCGCACCATTCTTGAGTCTGCGCTCCTGAAATGTGTCGTTCTTCAGGAGAACGCGGGAAAATTGGGTGGCCGAGGTAAAATCTTGATGTTCAAATCACCAGACGCATGTGGTTACAATAAGTTGAGGTGCGTTATTAATAGTTGTTTAAACGATTCGTACCTTCTTCATGTTGGCCGGGGCATTCCTTACTACTTACATGGACATCTATGATAATCAATATACCCTGAATAAGACACAGTTATTTCTCCATTGTTGCCCGTCGGTACCACTAGTTACATCGAATGTGAGGGAGACGTCAGTTGACTATTGTCGTTATTGGGAATATCTCTGGCATTAGGAGATAAAAAGTAAAAATGGAAATAATGCCCCACAAAGCAATCGCGATGTTGTCCTGCTCCAGTCTTGGCCCGAGGGAGAACAGTTTAACAGATCGAAGAGACAAGTGTCAAGTGGGATAAATTGAGAAAGAGCGGGGACCTCGGCAAGATGACCATGTGTCCAGAAGGCAAAGGGGAGAGACACGGCGAGAAATAAGAAGGAACGGGAACCTGGACGAAAAGCAGGGTCGAATTCGGCGCATTCCACGAGCCGCATTAAGATAGAGGGACGGCGAGACGCAATTTAGGGAACAAAGACCTCGAATAGAAGAACGGTATTGGAACTGAGAAGATGGGCAAAGAATTGGCTTGAAAAATGACGATGCCAACTCAAAGGAAACCTCGAAAGTGTACGGGAGACTTGAAGGAAGTCGCGCGCGAAGCCAGAAAGAAACTTCAGACTCTCAAATCTCGACGATTTTGGTCCAGAAAATTGAATTGGATTCCGAATGGTTGGATTTAACAGCCGTGATGGTATACCTCCGTGCTGAGGCGTGCTGAATTCCGAGGATGAAAGAAGTGAAAAGGAAAGTGCACATCAGCACAGCCATTCATCACAATTCGTCACATCAGTGACGGATGGCTGTGCTAGCTCCGTTCTCTCCCTCGACATTCGTCTCTCGAAGATCTAGCTGCCGTCAAATTCAGAGAAGTCCAGGTCGGTTGGTTTCAGACATCATAATCACAGATGCAGAAAGCGAAAACCGAGTAATCTCTGAAGCCGTCCACGGTGCGGAGCCAGTGACTGTGCTTCAGGTTGGTTACTAACTAATCGTTCCGGTTGGCAGAGCTTTTGCATCCCAACCCTCGCCATTGGGCGAGCCGAATCATTTCAAGGCTTTTTTTGGCTGCCGTTTTGAAATCCTTATTCCTTGCGTGGCATCAGTACTTCGCCGTCTCTGTCCCGAATTGTCTTCCAGACTATGTCGTACTTCTTCACCTTCATGACCTCGTACCTCCGCATTTGCGCTCAAACTTATTGTAAGCGCCTCGTATTGTGCCTTTCGCTCGTCATTTGTAACCGGAGATCTTTGAAAGTACTAGGAGCAGCCCTCTGAACTGTGAGTTCTATTTCCCCGCTTCAAATCCATGTAATGAGTCAATACTGTACAGATTCCGAGGCGAGGTTTTTCATCCGTGCGCAATCATTTTTTTGAAGAAAACTCAACTCAAGGATTTTCCTGGTTGTCTTGCTTTAGTTGATGGCGATTCTCTTATGTACACGTTCAATACTTCCAGATTTCCATTCGCCAAGCTGGCAGCGTTCCTCGACTCGTCGTGTGCTGCGCATGCTTCACTGGTGTACAGCTCCCGAAACACAGACCAATCCGAAAATAGACTGTCGCCATAAACTCCGTGCTGCCGACAATAGTCCGCCATCTGTCGACTTCATTGCCGATTTTACGCGGAAGGGCCCATGATCTTAATTACGGCCATTTATGATTTCTGGGGGCACTACTGTTGCATTCCGCCTTCATCTTCGTCTCACAGCGCTCTGCATTATTATGATTCTAGTCTCTCAAACGATCGGAATGACTTCGGAGCAGCTACATGACGCATCAGCAATTCGGCAGGTTAGAGGTACCGTGGAGGGCGACCGACATTCCTCGCGGACCCGAGGACCCGTGGTGGTTTGATACCTAGATTGTGAATACTTTGAGGCTCCACAGCCTCTACAGGCCTCTACTGAATTCTACGATGATGGATGGCAACCGCACGCTGAGATCTTTGATCTCCGTCCCTCGCCTATTTGCCGCTCTGTTCAAGTCCGGGCGCGCAGGGGCGCGGCCAACCACGCGCGCGTTCTAGGGCTTCCGACGACATAAGTAGCGAGCACAACCGACGCCGGCGATTTTTGAAATCGCCTTGAAGGCCAAGTTTAATGGGCTGGCACGTGATACATGAGATGGTTCGATCCTTTGTTTTCTTATTATGGGGGACTCAAAGTGTCCATAGTCGCACCGCCGCTGCAGGTACCGTCGAAATCTAGTCGATAGGGTCACCTTTTTGCCGTAATTGTGCTGCGCAATGTCCACGCGAGGATCATGATGACGATCCGGTCCTCGGTTCATCAAAGCCCAACCAACAATGAGCTACAATCAGTCACAACTTGGGCGGATCGCCAGGGTTAAGATCGTACCTCGACGATCCTTGTAAGTCCGTGTGCTCTCGGATTGCGGTGGGCGGTGATGTTTCAACGTTCGCTACATTTCCAGGCTACATACCACAGACCGCCGACGGCGAATGCGAGGTGGGAGGCAACTGGTACCTTGATGTTGGTTCCTTCGCTGTCTTTGCTGTTCTCTGCACTATTGACGCGGTAGCTGCAGCGCAAACGGCCTGCAATCCAAAGCTGGGGAACCTATGGAACGTCCGAAACATCCGGGTGACCGAATCATGATCGTCGCAAGAGGATCGACAACTGAATCTGTTTCGTGAACTCAGCCGGTTCGCATCTCCTTTCAAATGACGTTCCCACCCTCTTGGTCGACGTTTAAAAGGCAGGTTCTGCTCATGGAAAGACCCAGGTTCTTTTCTTCCAACCTATTCCCTTTCACGTTTCACCTTCACGTCCCTACCTTGCCTTTCAAAATGTTTGCATCCCTCAAGGCTGCTACTTTTACCGTGATCGCTGTCGCCGCTGGCAAGGCTCTCGCTGAGACGCACACCATCAGCTTCACTAACAAGTGCGTACAAACGACGTTCATTCGAGCCCTCACTTATCGCGGCCTTTAGCTGTGGCTACGGAACGGTTGGTACACGGGTTGGCTCTTGGCTCTTGTCCACACCTACTAATAGTCGGCTAGCCCACGCTCATTGGTGAGGGCGGCGTCGTGCTCTCCACCGGCGGCGCATACACTGCCAACGGTCCCATTTATGGCGCCATTGCCTATCTCCAGACTGGTGGGTTAGTTGTTCATAATCTGGTTCCTCGCGCTGAATAGTTCTAGGCGGCTGCGGCTTCAACGGAGAGAGTTGCACAATGGTCGAGACCACCCTCGTGAACCCCACCACCGCCGGCTCCGGCTCGAGCACCGATATTACCCTGATTCCCCCGCACTCCTTCTCGGTCACCACCGGCTTCGGGTGAGTGAGCAATTGCATTCGCACAGAATTATCCTCATAGTTTTGTGTAGCTATTATGGAGTGTGCGCGCCCGCCGGCGCCGACTGTGAGTTCCTTTCGTCTATTTGATTTTTAACTTCCTAATTCACCGCATAGGCAACAACGCGAACTGCAACACCGCGTTCCACGTTTCCACCGATACCTACGTGCAAGTCGCCTGCCAGGAGGACAACGCGAACTTGGCTGTACGTATCTCATCCACTTGACTTGCATCATGGGTTAATTTCTGTTCTAGATCACTTTCTGTGATTAATTGAGTGCCTCCGTCGCCTTTCGGTGTGAAAGTAACGAAGTAAATAATGTTGGCGGCTTGGTTAAATTGTACATAGCAATGTTAATATGATGGGATTTTTGGATACCAAGAAATATCAGAGCTTGGCCCCGTTAAGTCCTTGCTCCATTTTGCTACTTGGAATCATCATGCAGTCCAAACTCGTGCTGCGTAATCCTGCTGCGTAATCCACAAGTTCGACCTCGACTAATACTGCGGTCCCGCGGAAACATTAAATTACATGACGGTCGACAAAAAGTACATGCAAAAAATGGAATCGGATGCGCTATAATATATTACATGGGATACATTTCGTGGACCAAGACCAAATGCAAATCAGAATCGTGCTATGTGGCATGAGAGAAGCGGTGGAGGGAAACTCAAGAAAAGGTATCCATCGTGGAAGACGTATCACAAACCATGAGACCGCCGAGTCTGTTGTGACTTCAATGCGCGGTCAGACGACGCATCTTCCCCATAAGATTGTCCATCGTCTTCTGCACGACCTTGAATTTGGCTACTCCGCAGCGCTCGCTCTCGATGTGCTGGCACAGTCCGCTGAGCGTGGTGAACGGCTCGCGACACACGCTGAGAGGGCATACGTATAGCTTCGCCTGGTGTCGCGGGCTCGCGAGGTGCTGGTTGAGCGAGGCGAGCGTGCGGTATTCGCCGTGGCATAAATAACATTCATACGCAGTCCCGTTCCACGAGCGAGCGGTCGCCGTGTAGGTGGTATTGTCGCCGGGGCCGGCGATGAGCCGCGAGGGATGGGTGATGATGTTCTGGGTGTCATATTCGCGCACGTAGCGGTTGATCGTCGGGCGGTCGGCGCCGGATTTGCAGCTCCCGGACTCGAGGTGGAGGAGGAGCGCGGAGCGCGAAACGAAGGCGAGACCGCAGGCCTTGCCTGGACACGGCACGTCTTTGGGACGGTGAAGGGAGGAATTGAGATGGCTCGTCAGGTTGCTTGCTGAGCGGAAGAGTCGGTTGCAATCCGCGCAATAATGGTGGAGTGCAGACTGCCGGTAATGCTCATGCAATCCGTGCTCGTTCTGGAAGAATTTGCGGCACGTAGCGCAGTAGTGATGATCTTCCTCATAATGCTCCTCGAGATCCTCCGAATCGTCAAAGTCCAATTTGCAGCGCTGGCAATAATTGTGCCTGGGGCTATTCACGTAGTGTTGTTCCAAAGCCGTCCAGGTCGCGAAGTCCTTGTCGCAGTCATCGCAGATATGATGGTGGGGAGAGTTCTGCTCGTGCTGACGGAGCGCTGAGTAGCTATTGAAGTGGCGAGAGCAGCGGTCGCAGTCGGGCATTGTGGTGAACTCGCTGGAACAGAGCGCGAATTAATTGCCTATTATTTACAGACTGAAGAGAAACAAACGGCGAGGCGTTATTTTGACGATGTTTCGCGGCCACAGGCAATGAATTGGACGGGAGGTGGTGAGAGTTGGAAGACAAAGACGTTGTGACTCGTCACAGAACGTCACGGAAACAAAAGGGATCGTGACGGCTTGCCACGGCTGTCACGGATTGTGTGCGATGGAACACTTCCAGATGCTCGTTGTCCGGACGGCCATCGACAAGAAAAGCAAGGAGGGCCCTCCATTAGTCATCCATCTGGACTGCAATTTGAACGATATTAGGCTAAAACCGAGCGGCGACTACGGGTCCGGCATGTGCGAAAACTCAGAGAGCGCATTTGCGGAGGCTAATATCGAGCCCGCGAAGCGTGGGGATGGCGGCGAGGTAGGAGGTAGGATTTCATAGCACGGTAATCTCATAATAGCGGGCCAGCCTAGGTCACGCGTCAGCGTGAAGGGGCCGACATGATCCGCGTTCACGCGCAGCGACCGAATGCTGAGCCCCGAGCTCTGCGTCGGTGAAGGCGCGCGCTTCGGTAGTGATTTCGAGCCGGCGCAGATTGGAGAGGGACGATAGAGTATCGCTGGGTTTGGCCGCAGTGCATGCGGGTGCAAGCCATGAGGCGGAGGACGTTATCGCGACGCCAGCGAGACTTCTCGATGTCAGCGGTGATCGTTCGAAAGAAGGACACAATTGGATTGGCATATGTCTGAGAATCGGTTCTCATAGAGCCGAATGCGGGCCATCGATAACTACGCGGCGGAACAGCAGTCGCTGGGATTGCCTCGACCAGCGATGACTGCACAGTCTGCACCGGCACGAGAGAGGGTGGCGTGATCGGGAAGCTGATCGATTGGCACACCCAGTGATACGGCCAATACATCCAGAATTCCTTCTAAAAGCTCTGCAGGAGGGTCCTGCATATTGATTGCATATTGAACGGATACTGCCGCAGCGCCGCTTGTGGGGAGATCGTGATTCGATCAGTTACCCTTGGGCTCATGACTTCGTTGCCAATTTCAAACTAAGCTTCAGTCGAAAAATCGGATCTTGTTGTATGTTCAGTATGCCAGGCTTTCTACCGGATAAAATATTATGTCGTTCCACAAAAAAAATAACTTTTTGATTTTTTGTTCGACGGTCACGCGAGTCGCCGGATATCTCCGCGCCTGTATCGCCACCCCGCCCTTTGACACACCACCACATCCGCTTGTATACAGCCAACGACGTCAACCCCAGGCGCCGCTGCGGCTTTTCGTTATTCTCGTATTTTCTCCGATGGAGGACATTTCATCTCCGGTGTCTCCATCTCATCCCTATCTCCCACCTGAGCACGAGCACATAATCTTCGAAATGGCGGCTCTCACTCATCGAAGGACGATCCCACGACTCATCCTGGTTGCTGCCCGAGTCAAGCTTTGGTATGCGACGGAAAAATGATATTATTCTCGACTCATTCCTCTCTGGCTCAGGATCGAGCCTCTGCTTTATCAGGTTGTTACGCTGTCGGCCCGCGCATCCGAGGAACGGGAGTCCCTCGGGTTGCCTTACTTCAATCTTAATATCTTACTCAAGGCCATAGAGAGAAAGTCCCCACTGTTTTTTCAGAATGCCGTGAAGCACCTTTTCCTCGAGCATGGCGTCCTTCCGAGGGAACTGGAGATCGTCTGCGCAGCATGCACCGGCGTGGTAAACATCTTCCATTTAAACACAGGTCTCCGCGATCTGGGGCCGCTACGTTCTCTTCTAATTGTATTGGATGGTCGGCAGTAATTTTTTCGACAACGTAGACTTGAGAGAATCGGTTCCAGCGCGAGGATCATTCACAGACGAAAGGGGTGAATGCGCCGGACTTGGCAGAAGCAAGAAGATCCGCAGCTATCACAGCTGTCAAGATGCCAGTCACCGCGCAGAAACAAGATCCGCATTCGGGGAGAAAGGCATGCCCTGCGCCAGATACACTTGTCCTCGGTGAGCGTATTTAGGGTGGCGTCAGAGATGTACAAGGCAGTTTGTACTGAGATCCTCACCGAGACTTGAGCTGACTTCAGCACCAGGTGGGTACGTAAAATGCAGCCGTTGATAGTACTCAAGCCTGCTTGGCGCGATCTAAGAGACTTACGGATTGAAGTTATCTTACGTTGCCGTCTCGTCTCAGCTCCAATGACGTCGAGTTTCTCAGGGAACCGGCGTCGTGTAATTCTACCTACCTACCTACCTGAGCTTGTGATGGTATGCGCTCATCTGACGGAAGAAGTTGTTTGGAAAACGGCTTACCTTGCTTCATGGTACTCCAGCAACTGATCAACGGGTTACCTTTACTTTGAAAGCACCCGTCCGCAGTCTCACTTCGTAAACGCTGCAGCTCAGTGCCGTGCCTGTAGATATCGACACTGCCGGGTCACCTAAACTTGTTCTGGATGCAAAAAGGTTCAGGTTCCAATGACGATGAAATACAGATTATTCGGGAACCTGGATGAATCTCTACATTTGCACTGATTGGGGCACCCAGCACGCACCTGGAGCTTTTATTCCGCGAATTGGATCCAGGGGCATATCACTCTCTTCACACCACGACATCCATGGCCCCTAGTTTCTGCGCAGATCAGGTCGGCTCGCTGTTGCGGCCATGCGGGCTCCTCGAAGCAAGGAAACAGCAGGATATCCACCTGGACACTGCGCTCTCATCCGAGATAGCAGAGGCCACTGAAGGCGCCATTGCTGACGCCGTCAAGAAGCAGCTTGAGCTCTCCATCGGACCTATCTCCAGCGGCGAATACGAACGCATTTCACGACCTCGTATCGGGTTCGTACGAGCGCATCGCGGAGAAGATGTTCACCAAACTCGACTACGACCAGTTCTATCTCGAGTACGAGGACCAGGAGCGCCAGGGTTCGTTTGAGCCGCTTCGATTTCTGCACCAAGGCAAGGGTATTGTTTTGGGCGTTGTGTCCAACAAGATAGGCGAGCTGGAAGATGTTGGTATATTGGAGGCTCGCGTGCGCGAAGCGGCTGAGGTGATTGCGAAGGGCCAAGGTAAGTGTGCGGAAGAGGTGTTGGAAGACACTCCGACTGTTAGTCCGCAATGCGGATTTGCGAGCATGAGTATCAGTGCCGGCGAAGGCGTCTCCGAGGAGAAGATGCGGGCCAAGTTTCCTGCTGCTAGATCTTGCGAGACGCCTCTAGAAAAATGCCATTCAACTTTAAGAGCGTTTCGACCAAGTTTGGCTCCTCAGTGAATGGAGACCCGTTCTATGTCTTTGTGAAACTGGTACCCATAATTATATTGGCAACGTTACTCCGCGCGTTGACACCCACGGATTGAAACGCTCATACTTCACGCTCTCGAAGCCAGATATCGTCTCTCGCAACGCGCCATTCAGCATCGGCGGATTCTCAGACGAGTCGTCGAGTTTCGGCCCCTATTTGAAAACAATCTTCCGTAGGGCTTGAAGGCGCGTAGAGTGGTGGCGATCTTGGCGCAAAGCGCGTCGCAAGTTTCCGGCTGTTCGATAATGGGAATAATCAATGAAGATCACGCAGTCTGTGGCGACGTACCGCTACGGCGTAGTATGGCCCAGGCTCCACTATCACCCTCAAGTCCTCAAGCGCCGGGAAGAACCCAAGCAAGGCACTAAGGGAGGAGCCCTCCGCGACGTCGGGATATTGGGTGGTAACAAGAGACATGACGGAGTCGATGGTCGTTCGCCGTCGTTCGCCTACAGCTCCGCATCGGGCGCAACAATTTCAGGAAGCGTGAATATGCATCGTGTCAAGGTCCACACCACGAGGACGAGCAGGACGAGATCCACAGGGCCTTGGAACCTCGATAGATGGGGAGTGATCGAGGTGAGAAGTGGCGGGAGGTAGCCCAATTCTCAGGTGCGGTGGAGTATTTTCACGCTGAGCTCGCGAATCGCGGGGAAAGGCGCAATGGAGGCATGCAGCTCCGCGAATGTAGTCTCAAATACTGTTATATTGAGGTACTGGAGATTTCGGAGCGACTTCTGCGCGCGTGTATGGTCCAGGAAGTATCACACCGCGAACATCCTTTCGGAGCTGAGGCCGACACGGCGTAGAGTGGCGGGATTGAGAGAAAGCATCTGCGAGCGTCTTCCGGGCACCGTGAACGGCGTTTCTATATACGAGAAATGCTCGATGCTGAGTTTGGTGGACAGAGTTGTGGCGGAGGGGATGAGTTGCGCGGTCCTAATGTGGAGCGTTTTGAGCGACGAAAGGTCGTGCACGCGGGAGAGCGGGGGAGTTCCACTCCAAGGCTGCGGTAGGTGTGACACGTAAGCTCCTCTAGATTAGTGAATCGCGAGACTGCCTCGAAACAGGCCCAAACGAGGTTCATGAGAGAGAATTCGCTCAATCCTGCGAAGTTTACCACGCGTCTCTAGCCAGCGCGGCTAGATTCGTGAATCGCGCGACTGCCTCCGCCAGCCCAGATGAGCGACGGCGAACCTACGAGAACGAATTCTTGAACTCCGTTAAGATCCACGACATATCTGCGCATATAGGGCGCAATTTCTGGAGAAGACCAGAACGCTAATCTTGCAAGTTCGAGCTCAACTCGTTCCATTCTCTCAGCATGAGCGAACAGAGAGGAATTCAAAAAATACGAAGCCAGAGAAGAGGAGGGAACGGGAGAGTGCCGAGAACTGAGAGGAGACGGCGCGGACATCCGTATGTGAGCTCCGAGGCAGATTCTTGAACGCATCCAGCCAGAGCTCAGGCGGTAGGTCGAAAGACGTGACGGAGAAGGACAAGAGGCATTCGGAAAGATCCGAGTAGAATCGGCAATCATACAATTGAAATCACGGCGGATTCGGTCCCCGTGATGCGATGAAGGCGGCAACTTTTGGAGTAATATGCCCGCCGGTGGAAAGTCCACTGGCCACCAGTGTATGTTGGCAGGCATTGGTGGACATCAAAAGCTATTGTCGGACAATGTTTCCCACAGGTCGCCAGGATAAGATATCGATGCACGGCAATCTCCATTGGTCCCCGTTGGATTTTTGTGCTCGAACCTCGTCGTGATCCACTGGATATCGCTGGAATATGCTGTATGTCACTGGACTTCCTCCTATTTAGGTTGCAAAACCCGTTTGATGAGTGCACATGCCTGAATAGTACACCAACCGTGTGCAAGATGCGACCACCTACTTGGAGGGTTCAATCAAGACTTCCACGGTTTTCCTACTGTTCACGGATTAATTTTCGTACACATATTGATGATTTATGCCCGCAAAATGGAGAAAACTGGGCGAGGGATAAACAGAATAATTGTAGAGATTTGACTTGCAAGGTGAGCCAAGGACTTCCGAATGTGTGTCTCTTTTTTTTTTTTGCGAATTACTTAGCCACGGATCTTTACAATGCACATTAGTCTGGAACCCAGACACCAGTGGAATCCATTGGAATGTGATGAAACCCATTGAATTATAGGGGATTTGTAAGCCGGTCAGGGCCAGGAAAAGGAGGAGCAAATTTTGATAGGTGCTGGTGGTTGGGGTAGACCTTAGGGAAAGATTATTTAGTTGTGGGTTTAGTGGGATCCATTGAATGACAGTGGAATCCAGCGAGGGCCACTGGATTCCATTGGACTTGAGTTAACAGCCAGTGTTAGCCGTTGCCGACCACTGCCGATCAATGCCGTTTCCACTGCCGCGTGTATTACTGAATTTTTGTTCTGGGCGCGGCATTGTGGAACTGCTGATTGGCATTCAGCGGCAATCAGGCGCCGACCAATCCAGATTTCAGACGCAGAGATCGACATTGATGCTGCTTTCCACTCTCGTGGTCCCCGCCCCTTCGTCTGATATCGAGTATACTGATTCCTCGCCGTGATAGTATATGCTAATCCACGACCGCCTCTCGCGATTTCGCACTGTCTTCGCGTCCGCAATCACCTCGGTCCCAGCCCATGCCTTCGAAATTCGCGCTCCAAAGCCCCTTCATCCGGTGAAAGCTCGCCAAATCTCGTTTGTGCCTTCGGCTCCAAAACATTAGAAATACTCCTTGCTGTATCCTTCCGGAAAGGCGCCAGTCCCTGAAAAATGGCGGTAAACTGCGAGTTCAATCTCAGTTTTCGTATCACCTCGCCCCGCGCTAAAAAATCAACATATTGCCTTTCTCCTTCACCCTTCTCGTCCATTCCACCGATTGCCGTTGACGCTTCCTTACATTTCATCCAGTCATTTTTCCATGTATCCAACCCATTGCCAACGGCTCGCTCGAGGCACGCGGCAGTGATTCCATTTAAATGTTCTCTTCTGAGCATTCCCTTTGCTTTCCTTCCCAACCTTAACGCTGCTTGCGTTTCACGGTTATCACACACCGGGAATGGAAAATTTTCTTAATTTCCGGAAAGTTGAGCTAAAAGTTGTAATATAAAGTCCAATTCCAGCTCGACCAAAAGCACGATTTCATCGTATTCGAAACTTCACCAGAAAAGTCTTTCAAAGTGGCTTTCAAAAACTTTGAAAGTCCGACTTTCATGAACGCGCCGTTTTCGCCATTGGTCCGAAAATTACCGGGCCAATGGCAAACACCCCACAGCTCTGAAAGTCCTTTCTTCGTCTGTGAAAGGAACTTGAATAGTACCGCTTTCTGGTTCTCTTTCAGGTATTCGGAAATTGGCACTTTCAGTCCCTGTTGTAATGAGACCTGATATTAACACTTTCGGCTCGACTTTCTTTCAAGTAAGAAAATTTTCCATTTCCGGCGTGTGACGCTGCTTTCCTTTCATGGTTATCAATCGGTTTGATTCAGGCGGATCTTCAACCGGTACTTCGTTTTGTGCGAGGAATCTGATTTTACTCGGCGTCCGCCTGATTTCTAATTGGGGTAGTTTCCGGATAGCCTGCGAGTTGAAAATTAACAACAACTCACGCCACGCAAGACAGTACGCCCTCAACTCAGCGTTTACCAGCATCCAGTCCATACACAAGTTCGTTTTTTTTTTTCGAGACGATATCAGAGCCAATCACATACATTCGTGGGTGATAAATAAAGTACGTCTTGCAGCGATGATCGCACATCTCTGATTTGGCTCAATTCGCGCTCAGCATGTCTGATTCGACATGACCGGCCGAATCAAACAATTCCGCCCGGTCCTTGACACTACGCTCCGCTTTCCGGCGGAATCTTCTATTCCGATGCTTACTCAATCTCACAACTGTCCCTGCATCGCCCATGCTCAATCTGCGGAGTCTAATCCGAACTCATCACCGCCGCCTTGAGTGAATCTAATTTGACCTCTGCTTTCGGAACAAGTTTTGGTGTCGATGAGTCAGCTTCACCAACGCAACTGAGACTATTCAACTTACTCGCCAAGGACGAGGTATTTTCGACTTTTCGGTCATTCCGTAGGATAATTGGATACAAAATGTCAAATCCTCTGCTCCGGTCTCTTTCAAGTGCGTCTTTCGATTGGATTTTTTCGTTGACCCTTCGAAGTGCAACAAGCCGCGGATGTCACACAGCTCCTCGAAGATGTGTGTCGCTCTTGATCCCCCACGAGTGTGGACCTTAATGATTCGATGGCCAAACGAAAGACTCCGCCGTGAGACGCAGAATTATTGAAGCCAAATTGAGTGATGCTAGTGAGCTTTGTTCAACGGTTCTAGCTGATAATGCTCAGCGAAATGAGCACAATAATGTGCGTGCTGAGCATTCAACAGACGGACTGGAACATGAACGGGCATTCGCGCTGCAAATGTTAAACTAGCGCTCACATCGATCTCGATGTTTTCTGATTCAATAGGAATGTATTTCCATCTCGCCACCCTCATGCATGAATACGCGTCTCCAAGAGAACGTTTGCATATTTGGGAGGGTATGGGTCTTCTACTGAATCTCGAATGCTGTTAGGGAAGACATGATCGATGGGTACTTCTGTCAGGTTGAAAGATCACTGAACCCGTTGCAAAAGCGCGCGGAATCTTCTCGTAGTTTGCATAACTTATCTATCACCTACATTGATCAAGGGCCAGTTCTTGATGTCAGGCGCAGATGCATTACCCCGGGCCCGGACCTTGTCAGCGAGCCCGATAAGCGAGGCGGTGCACGCATGTGGTTGAACTCAAATTTAGCTGCTCACTCAACGCTTTTCCTAGTAATAACAAGAGCACGGCGGGCCCCACCACTTCGGTCGAGGAAGCGGAACTCGGGTAAGTATTGCAAGTAGGAAATGCCGAATTGTTATTTTCGGCGCCGAATACTGATAATTAGGCGCTCGGAAGCCAGGAAGTGGCAGATCATTGGATCGGCCACAGGCATCACCAGCCGTATTTTGGGACGTGCCGCGGGTGTTCGGCAATTTTCGTCAGCAGAGGTTGGTCAACGGGTGTTCCAAACACAGAAAGACAACGGGAAAGGACCAGATTTAGGGTTTTCAAAGGTGTAGAAATAGCATACACTGAAGTGGGACTGCAGAGGAGCCCTATACAAGCAAAAAGTCCAGAGGTTGAGGCGACACAAGCAGAAGCTGTGCTTTCCGCATTTGGCAGGGCCCAGGGGGAACGACTCTTACGTGTGGCCGATCCAATGATCTTTTTTGGTAATAACAACGAGCCCCACCACTTCGGTTAAAGAAGCGCAACTGGACATAGACGGGGTATTGCGAGTCGGGAATGCTGAATTGTTATTTTAGGCGCCTGAGTGCTGATAATTAGGTGCTAAGATACCTCGTGTCGGAAGCGGGGCCAGAGTGCTGATAGCGGAGTTTGAAAAGGCTTCGGACAGACATGGGCAATTTTATAGATAGAAAAAAAGTGGGTTGATTGAAACGGCCACATTCGAAGAGATTGTTCGGAGAACCGACACTTGCCGCCCGGAGAAGCGAGAAACGAAAATGCATACTGTCAAAATGAACGCCTTCAGTGGAGCCTACCTGAGCATTCTCTGATAGCACATGCAGAACATATGGATGATTCGGAGCACGAATCCAGACTGACTCTGGTTAAACGCGCCGGTGAGTGGATTGGCCAGCGGGATAGAATGAACTATGGCACAAATAGCTGCTGCTGATAAAACGAAAACCAACCGACAGCTCACTCTTCAGTTCCAGTCCCGTTTCCAAGCTCCTTCTCTCCATTACGATTGACCCAGTCACCTCGTGAATTACTCACCGTTGACGGACCATGTGTCGTTGGCGCCAGTATATCAACTCCTGGATTTGTTTTTGAGCGATATCTCATGGAACGATCAGGGTCAGAAACCATTACCTCCTCTGCGGCCACGCCCAGACCCTGGTGAGTTTGTGCAATGATTCATTTGCGTTGCCACTCATCTGTATTCTGTCCGCTAGCCACCTTTTGAGGTATGCGGAGTCCTTCCTGTTCTTTTCTCGCGCATTGATGTCATGTCCTGTCCAAGGTCAAGTGCGGCAGCACCCACTGCAAATTCAGTCCAAACCACCCGAAAGACTGTGTTCCTCCGTTTTGCCGCCAGGGGTGCAGCCAATAGTGCGACCGCTACATTCGCTGCAAAACAACATACTCACCTCTATTCTTTTACAGTCGTGGATTCCCCGAGCAATACAGTGAGTGCGTCTCGGACTGCCTCGCGCCTTTTTACCGGACTGTGGTCACTGAGAACCTGAATAGATCCTAACATCAATGGATTCTGCCCAGATTGCACCCGTAAAACTAGCTCTGGTCGTTGGTATTGAGCTAGAAATTCAGAGAACATCGAAGGTTTCTCCGAGTCGGAAGACATCGCTCACCTCATCCTTGCCGGAAATGTTCATGTACATTGGGCCCTGGAGGTTTCTCCGTTTCCGAGTAGTTGGATGTTTCTAGTCTCTTCGATAGATCCGTAAGAATAGATCGTGCATGACTGCATCCCTAGCCCAGACCAAGAATTCGGCCAAGGGGATGCACTACGGAAACCCCTCGTTTGATAAAGATGTTCTCCATAGAGAGTCTTTCAGCACGCTTACGGGTAAGCGTGTGTGGAATCCGAGTCGACGCTGGTGAGCAGCCATAAAGGTGAAAAAAAATTGAAGCGCCGAGATGCGACACCATGAAGTTCATTTCTGTCCTTCGTTAAACCAAAAATGCATTTTGGGCTTGAAATCTAGGTCTTTGAGAATGCAGTCAGCGCCGGCCACATTTCAACGCTAAATACGAGTAAAAATATGTATATCAGTGGGACAATACAGGAACGCACTGGGGCCATGATGCATAGCATCTCTGGAACGTAACCAACCACTGTGACAGGTTCACATCAACCCTAACCCCATCGGCGAGCGAGCGGAGAGGAGACTGTGTGATACGCTGGGCCTTTGAACGGTCAGATACTGCGTGGATGGCTACCTCCAGTGAAGCAAGAGAATATCAGAGGGACAGAGTCAGAGAGAGAAGAGGAACTGATACTTAGAACTATCGAAAAGGACCACGAAATCTCGACGCTAATGTCGAGCAGCACCGAGCAAAAAACTTCAAAAGAGTGGCCCGGCACGGGCCAACACGAGAACAGGAGATGTACATGTCTAAAACATCATCCTTCACGTTTGCCCACCTGAAAATCGCAGGAAAGCAGTACCCGATTTCAGTTGGAGTGAAGAGCCAAAATTGAGATGACGGACCACCGCGGCGGTGAGCAAATGACGGCCGCGGGCCGCACACGGAGCACGGGTGGAACGGAGTGATTGCGCGTGGATCAACGAGATATCGAGCAGGGACTCGGGCGTGTGTGTGGAACGAGTGGCTGGGAGTCAGCTCAGCTTGATGGAGCGGTCGACCGACAGACCCGGGACGAATGCCAGCTTGAGTAAGGACAAGTTCGCACTCAATCTTGTTGTTGGCAGCAAGCGTTCGTAAAAAGCAGAGCCAAGGCCCCATGAGCGGTGTGGCTGCAGACGAGCATTCAACGTGAAGAGATTCATTCGCGCGACAGTCGATCGGGAAGGCATTCACGAGGCGAGGGCACCCATTGACAAGCGAGGACGTGGAGGAGCGTAGAAAGGGAGGAAAAGCGATGGCTAGCCTTCTGTGTATTCAGCCAATCGAGGAGTGGCAGGAAAAAGATGGAGAACGAAGAAGGATCGATCAAATCTCAGCAGCGGCGAGTCGGCGACGCACATTGGACTTGGAAGAGGAATGAACATGAACGCTGCGACGTGCGTACAAGTGGAACGAACACAGCCACTCGTGACTGATGGCCGATCTGTGACAAATAAGCTGGGGCACAGGACGTTATCACGAAGCCAGCGAGACTGGTCAGTAATTGTTTGAAAGAAAGAGACAATTGCATTGACATAGGGCTGAGAATCGGTGATCCATTGGCACACTCAGTGGTACGGCCAGTATATCTAGAATCTCCTCTAAAAGCTCTGCAGGAGAGTGCATATTGCCTGCATATTATCATCGTTGCTGTGGTGGGAAGGGAGAAGGTGGAGATCGTCACATCATGATACGATCAACGGTCACCTTGGACTTGTGACTTTGCTGGCAGTGTTGGAAATTGAGGTTCAGTCCAAGTTCAGTCAGAAAATCGGCTCTTGCTCCGTGTATCCAGCGGCTAATTGCAATGCACTCCTTCCTCGCCGACAAAATATCTGTGTCGTACACAACAAAACAACTATCGGGGTTTTTTCTGATGGTCACGCGAGTCGGGGATATCTCCGCGCCTGCATCGCCACCCCGCACTTTGACACTCACCACTACATCGATGGAAGACATTCCGTGTCCCGTCTCTCCATCCCACCCGTATCTACCGCCCGAACTCGAACGTATAATCTTCGAAACGGCGGCTCTCGCTCGTCGAAGGACGATCCCAAGGCTTATGCTGGTTGCTGGCCGAGTTAAGCTTTGGTATGCGAAGGAAATCATCCATATCTCCACTCATCCGGTGACTTTTTTTCCCTGGCCCAGGATCGAGCCTCTCCTTTATGAGGTTATCATGCTATCCGGGGCCGCTTTCGAGGAGCGGGACTCGCTCGGCTTGCCTCATTTCAATATTGATATCTTACTCAAGGCCATCAAAAGAAAACCCCCGCTGTTTTTCCAGAATGCGGTGCAGCACCTTTTCCTTGAACACCGCATCCTCGCGAAGGAATTGGACGTCATCTGCACGGCGTGTACTGGTGTGGTGAACCTATTTCACTTCAACACGGGTCTCCACAATCTTGCAGCTCTGCGGAACCTGCACCATCTGCGCCGGTTAACGCTCTCCTTCCCAGAGTTCCTCCTGTTCTGGCGCTCTGACGGTACCCACCCGGTCCTCAACAATCTCACACATCTGGAACTCTACGCTGGACCCATCCACAAACTTATTGACTTCCCCTCTCTCATGTCCCGCCTCACACATATATCGCTCAATTTCATTCCGGATGATAAACCGCTGCAGACAGCACTGTGCGAGAGTACTCACCTCCAGTGCATTGTGTTCCTATCTGAAGAATGGGCCGATGAGCAGGCTTTGACGGCATGCGGGCTACTTCTGGCCGATCTTCGATTTGTCTGCGTGCACCTCCACACGCCTTTCCGCGTAGACTGGCTCTATGGCGCAGTCTTGCGGGACAATTACTGGACACTAGCCGACGCGTTCATTACGGCACGGCGGGAAGGCAAAATTGATCGTGCGTGCAAACGTTCTGCCTCATTTCCTGGCCTAACCCTGACATCGTCTAGGTTTTCGCTGCATTGTCTCTGATCTAGAGTCGGATTCGAAGTGATGGTAGTCGCCCGAGCGCCTGAAAACCCGCAGGTATTCCGTATTTCCTCGCCCTGAATCCTCATTGTGAATATGCCTTCAATGTCTTATACGCACTCATTCTTCTTCGTTCCTCCGTCTTGGAATGATTATTCATCGCATTCCTCAAGAATTAATATTATTTTTCTCGGCTGCGGTAAATCATCCCTGTATTTGCTAGCCCTCTTCTGACTTGATGCAGATTGACTGCAGGACCTGGATGTCATTGGACTGCTTAGGACAAGGATCGACATACGCGTGCGGTTCCAAACCAGGGTCCAGTCAGAACGACTCCTCGCCCTCTTTCGAAACTTTGATCCCGTATTGTACTTATTGTCCGAGCAGTTATTCGATGAACGTCGAATATTCCAGGCCGATACATGCAGTATTCAATTTACCTGTCTTGAACTCCACACCGGAGGTCAATCTGTCGACGCCACGTACGACTACACAAAGATGAAGCTCTATTAACCACAAGTTAAGTGGCTTGGTTTTCACCTAGGATTCAGAACTTGACATGCATGGGTTAAAAACAAGCAAAAAGAGCGGGTACAAAATGGCTCGAGCTAACCTTGGATCCAGCCAAGTCAAACCCGGGGATAAAATATGTCCCCAACTCAGATGATGCAATTGAATCAGGTCTATTCTTTGCGCAGATAACCAGAGTGTATCCGAACTTCTGGCTATGTACATGAGTCCCGTCGTTGAGGATTGAAAACCTTGGCCGTTTCTTTCGACGCTCCTTCTGACTTTTCCTCGGACAGCCAGCGCTCAAACGATCGGGGCCCCCGCACCTTACCCTGGCCGTGGCTGCGCCCTCCTGTTATTCCTGAACAATGTTCGTCTTCTCGCTCCCTCTCCGTTGGAACCACCGATGACGCGGCGGCAACAGCTGGCTTTTGTGTTTTCCGCGGTGATCTTTTTGTCCATAGCGATCTCCCGTGAGCTCATTCAGGCATGGTTGGTATATGCGTTTTCTTCGAGGTTCCGCTCGCCCAGTCTGGGCGTTCGTCCTCGCGTTCAACGTCAATGACCGAAAGACGGACAAGTACTACGTTATCGGAATTTTCTGGCGCATATTCTTCCACTTTTTCGAGCTCATAATTGAATGATTTTTGACCGTGTCGGGGAAGGTAGGACGACGTCAACGAGAAATGTTGGTACCGCAGCAAAGATCCAACTCTGATGCTGGTTCATTGGCAATCAAACCGTTTGGATCCCGCTTCCCTCCATAGCGGAGGTTATCGATTTCATGGGTACCTGGTTGCATATCGAGTGCGCTTTCACATGTGTCAATCCTGAGACTTGTAAATCTGATTCACGTCCGCCGCTCGTTCCTGAGAACATTCCAGGTTCCACTCTTTCACGGCATCCCCCAGGCTCGGTTCGACGATTTTGAGGTTCCAAATATATTATTCTGTGCATCGGTTAGGTGAGTTCAAGAAATCTTCTTAACTCGGTTGTAATATAGGTTTGTATCCTCTTGTTCTTGTATGGTCAACATTAAAACATACACTTATAAGTTGATGTCTGGGCACGTCCCGACCCGGGGCGGGCTGGAATTGAATTGAACCTCGGGTGGTCTTCGCCGCAGCGGGAGCAGTGGTGACATCGGCGAAATTTAAACCGAGGCTCCCGGTGTTGATGGATCGAGGTGGCGAAGATCTCCGAAGTTCAAGTTCAATAGTGACCACGCGCATATTGAATCTTTTGGCCAGTCGCAGCGATTTGCATAAATCAAATTCCAGCTGGTTCGATGAGCCTTGGAAGCTTACGTATAGGCGCAACTCCGGCACAGTGGCGCGCACTGGTAGGTATCGAGTTGGAGGCATTATGGCAGAGAAACAGATCCGCAGTCCGCAGATCATCCTCGCTGTTTCAACATTCAAATACATTTGATGGGCTGGCCCAACGTACAACGCCGCCGAGGGATACCGGCATTCGGATCGCTTAGGTACAGTCTATTCATGAGCGTTCATGGGCATCAACCGATGTTTGTCGAACGATTCGCATGGGTTTGCGGTGCTGGTCATGCGGAAGCAGTATGGCGGCAAGAACAATTGGGCAATTCAACGAGCGGATCGCCAGCGTTCAAATCGTACCTGAAGATCTGGAGTACGTTGTTTTATCTTTCAACCAGATTTCTACCTCACCGAAGCCTCGGAGGTAGCTGCCTCGGGGTTTTGATTCTATCATTGTGGATGACGGCTCGCGAAATCCCCGCGAGTTGAATGTGTTTCATAAATGCATCGAACAGGACTCCCACCCTTGTGCTCGGGGTACAAAAGGTGAGTTCGCCTTCGCGCTTGTTGGTCTTCCCCACGTTTTACGTTCACGCCTCTTCCTTTTTGACAATGTTCCCCTCCATCAAAGCTGCCACTCTCGCTGTGATTGCAGTCGCCGCCGGTAAAGCTCTCGCTGAGAACCACACCGTCATCTTCGTAAACAAGTGCGCAAACTAAACTCATTCTGTCATTGAGCCCTCGCTCATTCAGAACTTTTTTCAGCTGTGGCTTTGGAACGGTCGGTAGCTTCTAGCTTCGTTGGATCCCACAAAACGCTGCTAAACATCGCTCGGAGTAGCCCACGCTCATCGGCCAGGGAGGTGTGGTCCTCTCCACGGGCGAGGCATACACCTCCAACGGTCCGCTCATCGGTGCCATTGCATACCTCCAGACCGGTGAGTCGTCTGTCACACTGATCAGTCATTTCTGTGTTCCGTGCCCAATACTTACTTCTCTTTAGGGAACTGTGGCTTGAACGGAGAGAACTGCACAGTCGTCGAGATCACCCTTGAGAACCCCACCTCCCCAGAGACCGGCTCGGTCAGCGACATATCCCTGATTCCTCCGCACGCCTTCTCCGTCACGACTGGCTTCGGGTAAGCCCCGAGTTGAATTCCGTACTTGCCTCTTCTGAGACTCAATGCGTAGCTATTTTGGGGCTTGCGAAGGGGCCGGCGCTGATTGTGAGTTATTTCCTTGTTTTTGTTTTCCTGCGATTTTCTCAATCGCTGTGCAGGCAACAACCCCAATTGTGGCCCTGCGTTCCAGAACCCCGCCGATCCTGTCTGGCAAGTCTCTTGCCAGGCCGACAATGCCAATCTGGCGGTGCGTATCTGATTGACTGCATTGATTTTTTCCTCTGATTTTGGGCCCAGATCACCTTCTGCGATTAATTCGGCTGTATTTCGGGATGACACTGATCTTTTTGGTCATGGTGGTCGAAAAAGAAATTTAATGAAACAAAGTGAAGAGATTGAAAACCCAGCTGTAAACCGCAGCCTTGAGTTTGAGCGTTGAGAGCATTAATATTTAGGTATGTACTGGAATACGATTCCGGGTTTGGTCAAAATTTCTCTAAAGATGTCAGTTTCACCAGAGCTCAGGTGGTCTCAAAGATGGAAGCGGGGTGTCTAAGAGCTGCAATTCATCGAATCATCGATGGCAAGATTACGCATGTGAGGCAGAGCTGCAAATTGGCACCAAAGTCAACAAAACGGAAAAAGACATCAAGGAATCGGTACTCATTTCCCACTTCTAGCTCTCAACGCGGCGTGATAAGAAGACTCAAGTGTCGCTCGCGGCTTCAAATCGCCGAGTCTTCCCTCCCATCCCATCCCGCGATTCCGAACAAATCTGAAGTGTATTGCATTGTAACGCAAATAAGGGAAGATTCGGTGTTCGATCGAACAAGTGCTGTAAGGATATGGCCGCTGGAGTGGGGGCGAGGAGCAAAATATTTCTGCCGGGCGTTTGCACGTTCAATAAATCCTTGTCCCATCGCTTCCAAGTGCTGCAGCCAATCTGCATAGACTACGTAAGACTTGAAAGACCCATGCCTGCGGTAGTTGCGAAAGCGTGTGAATGCGACGAAAAACAGATTGAGGACGCGGATGCGGATGCCCGGTAACGCAATTGTAAAAACGCAGCGAACCGGCGGCCGGTGGGTACTGAGTCTTCTTGCGCAGCCTGCATGCTTGCCTGGGGCGGGTCGGAATCCGAGTCCGCAATAAAATCGAGCGGGCGAGCGGACAGGATGTGTGAGGCGCGGCATCACCGAGAGCGGGAGGAGGTCGTGAATGGGATGGGTACAGAGTGTAGAAGGGCCCTCGTAGACGTAGACGTAGACGAGAGTTGGAGATGCGTGCGTGCTCGGAGAGTTGAGTTGAGTTGGAGATGCGTGGGGTGAGATTGTGCTCGTTGATGTGATGTCCAGATGCGTGAGACGAGATTGTTGATGCCCAGATGCGTGGGGTGCGTCGGAGCGGCCAAATTCCAAATTGCCACAAAAATTTGCAAAAAAAAAAAAAAAAAAAAAACAAACTCGGCGAAGCTGGAGGGAGGAATTAGGAATTCGGCACAGTAGCGCTGACCGGCGTAGATTGTGTAGAGAGCGCAGATTTGTGTAGAGAGCGTAGAGGGCGCAGCACCGCAACGCAGGATTGTGGCTCTGGAGACTTGATTGATTGTGGGGAGCTGCGTTGAAGCGAAGACCTGAAACAGGTTCGCCATATACGCCGTGCAGACGATGTTCAATTGCATGTCGTGTTCAAAGAACAGGGGATGCACGTTGCGGAGAGATGAACAGTGCAGAGTGATATTGTGGAGGGATAAGTACATGTACATGTACAGGTAGTGCCGCTATTGGCTCGTGATAGTGAAATGGAACGTGGCACGCCGAGAAAGCAGGGGCGGATAGTATCACAGGACGCGAGGGCGCGGGCGGATAGCATCGCGAATTCGATAAAGGGGGAAGGGAGGGGAAAGCCACGGGTGAGTGGAGAGTATGGTGGGCACGCGGGTCTACGCTTCCAGCAAGCCGTCCCTACCCAAAGCCATTCTCAAGCTGGGCACCACAATAAGTTATATGTATGTATGTATTTTCTTCTCCAGCGCCTTCCCGTGCCATTCTCGCTGCCAGCAGGACTGCAACACCTTGGCAGTCAATCCAACACCTCAGTCAAAGTGTAAACGCTACTGAGACCCTCAGCGCATTACTTACTATTGCGAAGCCTTTGTTGACCTGCGGATTTGATTATTTTTTTTGGGGGCATTCGTCGGGAGTGTTCCGTGTTCAATCTGTCTGTCTGATCAATCCTGACCCACTGCTTTGTGGTTCAACAAACAACGCTCCCTCGAGCTCGTCGGCTGAGAGTCAGACAATGCATGAGTGCACGGCGCGTCGACCAGCCAGCCTTGTAGTCTAACGGTACGACACCGGCTTGCACTGTCACTGATTGATGCCAGCTCCCTGGAGATTGCGAGGTCCGAGGCGATTATCAATATTTTTGAGGCCATCACGCCGGTTCATAGACACTGAAATTGACAGTGACAGTGCTGGACCTTGTGTATTTGGAAATGTTTGGTCGCTCGCGACGCGTCGGGCCGGCACGTGATGTGATACCAGGGTCCAACTGCGACCTCCGTCTGAAGCCTCATGTCCGTCGTCTAGAGCCCAGTGGTTTTGCGCTCAAAGATCAAAGAAAAGAAATGCTGCAACCGTTTCTTCAAGCATGTACAGAAACATGTACACGTGCCTCTGGTGCAAGATCCATTGTCTTTCTGGTCGCCGTCAGTATTAGGCGAGCTCGACTCTACGCCTCCGCAGCAAGCTGCATATCCTTCACATCGACATGTGCGAGCTCGTTTTATCTATTCGACACTTTGGCATAGGCTCGAAACCAGCCTGTCTATCGAAACTGTGGTGGTGAGGTTGTGTCGATAGACAGGCTGGTCGATCGGAGTTTAAAATCCCGATACGCGTAACTTGTCCAAAAAAGGCTATTAATAAGCAGCATCACTGGGCAGATACAATACGAGTAAACAACACGCCTTTTGTCTTTCGCCGTTGTTTACGAAGCGTATCTTTGCTCTGCACCCTGTATTTTGACTTGGGACCACTCAATATATGACAAACTTCAGGAATTTCCCCATGATATCTGCCGCAAATCACTGACTGGAGAGACTCCTCAATTAACTCTCGCGACTTTCATGAAGAGGGTACAGATTCGATGAATGTCCGACAAAGTTAAGATCAACTTGAGCTCAAGGTGTCAGAATCAAGGTTGGTGGTCCCCTCGCCCTCTCTGCTTGCCCTCTGTGCTTGCCGTTTCCTTGCACCGCACCCCTCCCTCTCTCTCCCGCTCCTGCTCCCGGTTGTCCTGCCCCCCTTTCTCCTGCACCAAATCTGCTCGCACTCCTGTCTGCATCCGGTCGCCTGTTCGTGCCGAGACTCCACTTCGAAGCGAGACGGGAAAGTTGGAGGAATAGAAGGAGATCAAGAGGCGAAGTCTACGACCGCTGCCAGAAAGCGAGGTCGCGGGCCATGCAAGGGGCTAGACATGAACAAGACACATTGAGTCGTGGCATTCACCGCCCATGTAGTCCAGCCTCGAGTTGTTGGTGCGTGAGCGGAGTCTTCATATCCTTACAACAACAAAAAATGAATTAGTGACGGTGCAGAAGAAGCTCGATAACCACGTACTTCCAGCTCCATACTCCTTCTTCCACCTGCTCCCCCGCTTCCCCCACGCTGTCTGCTGTAAGGAATATTGTAAGTGATGTGGTCTTAGGGCGCATGGTGTTTGAGGTGATCTGGCAGAGCGCCGTTGCCAAGCTGGTACCAGGATGTCGCGACTCGTTTGTCGCCTCAAGTGGATGCTGGCACGGTACGACCGTGCATTCGGATGCAGAGTGTACGAGAAGCATGGCTTCAGATATTGTTTTGCGGGTATTGTCTAGAAGAGTCAATTGACTGGTACAATTGCGTGCGCATTTGGTGCGCATGCAGCTCGGGAAGCAATTTTGTTAGCATATGGTTTCGGAACAAGTCGGCGCGGAGGCAAGCTCGGACGCGACGCCAGTGTGCCAGCTGCCTGTCAGGTATTTTTCCTGAGGATGTACCAAACCCGTAGTGCACGAACATTCACAAACTCCGCACATCCAGAATAAACACGGCACATCGATGAGAATGTGCCGTGTTTGAACTGCAAGGAGTCAAAGGCGGCACTTGCCTTTCCTGGATGTGCCGGGTTTGGGTACGACACGTACGCGACACGCAAGCGACGCAGCAATCCCATTATGGGAATTACCATGTGATCCATCAATGCTTTCTTTCTCTCTACCACCTCCTCGCTGGCCCCCCGCCCCTCGACGGGAAAGCGTGTCAAAATGCTGCCTGGCGCGTTCACCACACACGCCACATCGTTCTAGTCCCTTTTGTGGAATATAGTTCAGTAAGAAGCGTGCTACGTGGGAAGCACAAAGAATTATATGTGGGAAAGGTAATGTGCCGGCTTTCATCCAGGACCCGGTACATGATGAACGAATGTGCCGTGTTTGAATGCATGTGCCGTGTTTATTCTGGATGTGCGGGGTTTGGGAATGTTCGTGCACTACGGGTTTGGTTAATCCCGATTTTTCCTATACATAGATTGCGTACACTCGACGCTCTTCGTTCTGCCCCCACCCACGGCTGAACGAAGAGCGTACGTCCACTCATTATATTTCCCTTACCCATACTTACATTATACTTACAGTAATAAGTATATTTATCTAGGTAAATAATACATTGGTTCTGCCCCTACCCACGGCTGAACGAAGAGCTAATAAGTATATTTATCTAGCTGCCCGCGCACCGACGGGATCCAGCGCACATCCGCGCCCCACGCTCCTTACCTTTCCCACGCCGAACCCTCCAGCTGCTTTTGACCCCACCACATACTTTAACAAATTTGGGGCGGATATCATGGAAAATCTCTTGGAGTTCTTGATATATGAAGGTGTCATGGGTTTACAAGGTTGAAAGAAAGAGCTTAGACGGAAGGGACGCGCTGTAAACGACGACAGAAAGCAAGAGACATGTTGTTTACTCGTATTGTATCTGGCTGGTGATGCTGCTTACAAATAGCCTTTTTCGGATAAGTTACGCCTATCGGGAATTCAAACTCCGATCGACCGGTCTGTCTATCGACACACTTCACCCTACAGTTTCGATACGACAGACGGTCTCCGGTCTAGCAGAGAGTACGCAGATATGCCGAGGAAGATGCGGATGCGGATGCACGAACATGAACATATAAATGTAAACAAGAGGTGGACGAGACAAGGATAAAACAACACAAGACAAGGCTTAGCTTCAGTTTCAGCTTCGGCGCAGCGCAAGGCTTCAACGCAACGCAACGCAAGGCTCAACATCGACATCGACATTAAAGCGAACGCGAAGTTTGGTTTGGTTCGGCGAGACTTGAGTGCTCGAGGTTGTGCGTAAATGACTTGTGTGGGTTTTAGATATTCGATCGGCTCGGCGAGAAGTAGCCTCACACCCTCTTAAGCTTCTCGTTCTCATTCTCGTTCTCGTGCTAAAGGGAGGAATTCGGGACACGGACAGGAGCGCGCTGAGCTGACCGGCGCAGACTGCGTGGAGGGCGCAGATTTGTGTAGAGAGCGTAGAGGAGATGGCGCAGCGCCGCAACGCAGGATTGCCGTCCTGGGGACCTGTCTATGTCGAAGGGAAGTCTGAAATTGAGACCTGGAGACCAATGTTGAAGTAGTACATGGCCACGCCGTGCAGACGATGTCCAATTCTTCCGGGAGTATGTCGTGTTCGAGGAACAGGCTAACTGCATTGTGCAGAAAGCAGTGGCGGTGTTGCGCTCAGAGGTATAAGTACATGCACGAGTACAAGTACAAGCCGCGCCGATATTGGCTCCTGATAGTGAAATAAAACGTTGCACGCCGCGAACACGGGGGCGGGCCGGGATAGTATGGCAGGACGCGGGGCGGGGGCGGACGCCATCGTGATTTGGCCAAAGGGAGCGAGGGAAAGGTACCGGAAGGGTGGAGGCATGCGAATCTTGACGCGGGTCGGGAGGTTAATTAGACGGGAGCCGAGGGGCAGTACAGGCAGGAGGAGAGGGAAGATGATGGGGCGGCAGCACAGAGGGGACAGAAAGCGTCGATGAATAGGAAGGGAGGGGAGGGAATGGGAGTGGGAGGGGAAGAAGAAGCTTCGGGGTGGGCGACGTCACGGGCTAGACATAAGTCGACAAAGGCGCCGGGAGTCGGCACGTCGGGAAGGAAGCCAAGGTAAATCGGCACAGAGGATCGGAGCGTATGTGTCGAAAGGCACACAGGGCAGGGCACGAATCGCCGCCGGACGCACGGATTGCGAGAGGGGTGCCACAAAAGAAATAGCGGAGTGTGGCGGAGATGCTGTTTTTCTAGCATGGGGAATGGGCAGAAGGAGGAGGGGTCGTTTGAAGGGGAAGGGGTTAGCAGGGCGGGGGTCGGACGCGACCGGCGGGCAAAGCACTAGTACGAAGGAGATTGGCAGGTGGGGCGGCGGGAGGACACGTGTACTGCGGGGCAACAAGGACCGGAGCGTGAGCCACGGAGCGACGACTACAAGGCGAGGGACGCCGTCGGGAAGCCAGGCGGGGCTCGCAACGACGACAGGACGGGACGCAGTTTTGCATGCAGGAGGGGTGCGCGAGACAGATGCACCGCTACATCGGTGGGCGTTGTCCTCGAATCGTGCGTGTGCGCGAAGCAAACGGATTAGGAAAAGCGGAGAAAACGATGGCTGAAGAGCAGAAATACGCACTGGACTAAGGCTCCAACTGTTTTTGTTTTAAACAGTTTAAAACAGTTATAACTGTTTTTATTTTTGTTTTGTTTACCAAGGCTTACAAACAGTAAACAAACTGTTTAAAACAGTTTAAACAGTTTCGCGTTTCGCCGCAAGTGGCGGAGGAGTCGTGGGCCTACGGCAATAAGTTTATTCGGCTTCCGGTAACCTTGTAGCTTCGAATTCCGCGTGTTTGTTCGGGAGCCAGCTCGGAGGCAAATCGGTTCGCGACGTTGGTATTCAGGAGTTCGGACAGCTCATATTTACCCTATGTATATATTCTGTCGTACTTATGGGCATGGGGAAAAGAACGTACCATTGGCTTGGTGGAAGGTAGGTGAATATCAACCATTCAGAATTCATGGGCTCACCGCATTCACAGGAAAATGAACGTTATTTTCCAATTGTTTCAAAAATGGCACGCGACTTTTTGGCTATTCTAGGTACCAGTGTCTCTGTCGAGCACTTGTTCTCGAGCTCCCAACACTTGTGCCGGGAAGTTTGCGGGTAGTTCAAGGCGGAGACGATAAAGGAGGAAATGCTTACAAAAATGTGGCTGAAAGCAGGGTTTCTTCAATTGACATTGTCTTGTGGCAGGGTATAGTTACAGTCGAGTTACAGCAGTTCATGTAAAGTTTTCAGCCTGAAAAAATACTGTTTTAAACAGTTTAAAACAGTTTAAAACCGTCTAAAAACTGTTTCTGTTTAGTTTGTCCGGATCGGTAAACAAAAACAAAACAGTTGGAGCCTTACACTGGACTCCCAAACCCGCTCGTCCGCCCCAAATGCTCGTTATTGGCCACAAAGACCTGGCAGATCGCTATCGTGCGCTTGCAGCTCAATACACCACCGAGGGTAGATGAACTTGGTCGCATTATTGGCCGCGAGAAATTCAATCGAAATCGAATGCATGAAAGTCATTGATGAAAGAGAAAAAGAACGTGCACGGCAAGTGCCGCCATCAATCAATCAGCAACATTCGTTCTTATGTAAGTAATCTCGCTTTGAGCGCGAGCGCACAGCAATGCATGAGGTGCTTATTCCCCCCTGGGTACATGTGTACCTGCACCGCAAAACTCTGACGCTTCCAGCATGACTTGTTTTCTGGCTTTCATTTTTATCTGGCTCTGTTTTATTCGTCCTTTTTGTATTATTTGGATCGTTTGTGCTGCAGGGCTGGATAGCGCTCGCGTGCGATGTGTGCGCTGCGTGCGGACGATGCGATGGGCTATCACTGCATGGCATTCAAAAAAAAGTCACCGCGTTGAGGTAGGCGGGAGCTGGCGCATATATGGAGCCACGATTTGTCATGCCGTGTTGTGACACTTGCCAACCGTATGAGCACGGAAGGAAAATGCTGAATGCGAGCGGCTCAACCACTGCTCAATGACCTGTGCCAAGGGAACGAGGGCGAGAGAGACGACGAGGACGAGGAAAATGCGACCTCAGCAACGACGAAGGCTGAGGGACGAATGCCGAAGCGAAGATACTGCGGAAAACGGGATCGGATATCGTACAGAATACAAAGGAAACATACAGAATATATAGTGAGAGGAATAGGAGAAGTGGAGTAAAGATAAATATAAGTGAGACCAGAAGAGCGAGGCAGTGAGGATATAAATAAGTAGAGGAGACGAGGCGATGAGCCAAGCGGAAGACGGAATATACAAGTGAAACGGGGTGATACGGAAAAGAGCAAGACGTACGGAAGGAAAATATGAAACCGTGGGAAGCGTGCGGTGATCTCGGCGTACGTGCTCAGCGCGCGAGCGTGCGCGACAGTGTGCCGCGGTCCATTGTAGCACGCCGCGTCGTCTATGTCAATGGCGGGTGTCAAGGTGCTGTGTAACATTGTGCGGAGTGGCTGAGTATGTCTTTCACGGCTCGTGATGCGCGTACGGCATCTAAAGGTTGACTCACTGGATGCGGATTGCGAAGAATATCCTTCCCACCAGTGGTGTCTGATACGAGGAAGCGTTAGTGCTGGGCTGCGAGGTGATGCAAACACGTACGACTCGCTGGTGCTGCGACTTCGGACCGACACTAAGAAGCAGGTGCGACCTAGCCATGGCTTGACTTGCTGATGGTCTCTTGGCTCAGTACCGTGGACCTGACTTGTCTCCTCTCTCAGGGTGGGTGCGTATTGATTCTCGATGCTCTCTTCCTCCCCTGCCGTGTGATCCTGGTGTTCTTGCCACTGGCCGAGAGTTGGGTCCCAAGACTCACTTCCGCTGGTAGCATCGTACTGCGATAAAACCTTCAAGGCATTATGCACATCTTGCCCCTTCTGCACATCCGCTGCCTTCCTTACTTGCTTCATTTTTTCGGTTTCTGCAAGGTTGTGTATACTGTACTTTTTCGTTCAAATCGACAGGGGGTGTGACGCGTGACCCATTTTACCAATTCGACATTTCGGTAGCTGCCAAATTTCTGTGTGACACCGGAAATTTTTCGACATTCGAACCGAAAATTTTCGCTTTTTTGCACCTGTTTGACAGTTTTGCGCAATTTTGGGCCCTGCGTGACCGCCGGGAGGTTCGACAAAGGCCTGCGTGACGCGTGACTTCGACCAAAATTCGTCATCGACACAGGGGTGCGTGACGCGTGACTGTCGAATTGAATGAAAAAGTACAGTATTAGTCCTTAGTTTCTCGTATATTATCAACGAACTCCTGCTTCGAACTAATATGCATCGCCGGAACCCAATCCAAAATCAATGAGTTGTTGAACCATTCGTCGGTGATCAGGCTTACAAAGCACAAAAATAAAAGTATTCGTGACCGCCGCACGCTTGCGACGGCCCGCACCCACCTAGTCATAGCGAGCGACAATTCAGCGCGCGGCGTAAAAATAGCAACTCAAAGCTATAGTAAGTGATATTGGCACTGCATCGTTTCAAAACTGAGTGGGAGACGAGCAGCTGTAAATGGGGCCCGACCAATCCCTACAGTTTCTTTCCGCAGCCGTAAGATTTTGCACAATCAGAACGCTTCGTTTGCATCTTCGCGATCCTTGTCTTCAACGGAAGCAGTGTGAGAAATATAAATCACTCCACCCGAACGCTTCATATATTGGACCTGGTCCACTACACGGCCGACACAGAATGTGCGAGCGACAATGCCGCGTAAAAATAACAACTCAACGTTATAGTAAGCAATAAAAGCTGATCAGGAGACGAACAGTTGTGAATAAGGCTGAGCCAATCCCTACAGTTTCTTTCCGCAGCCGTGAAATTTCGTACAATCAGGACGCCTCGTTTGCATCTCCCCGATACTTATCTTCAACGGAAGCAGTGTAAGAAATATAAATCACTCCACTCGAAGTCTTCTCCACTCTCCCCTCCCCTCCCTGCTCTAATGGCGTCCACATCAGGACAGTTATCGCCGGCCGACACCGCGCTCCTGCAGCGCTACGGACGTGATACGACAAGAGATGTCACGGCTCTGATTGTGGAAAGCGTGTTTTGTGGTGAGTACATGGGCCGAAATCGAAGCTTTCTACTCATACTTACAGGCGTATATGGCACCTTCTTCGTCGTCGCGATGTATTCAATATGGTATGTACGGTGACGCTCGTCCGTGGTCTTTCAACTCACATATGCAATGAAGTCGGAGAGGCCTCAAGTCGCGTAGAGCCATCATCATGTCGCTTGTTGTGATGTTTCTCTTCGCTGCTTCCGTCGCTCAATGGGCCTTGGATTGCTATATAACATTCAAAACCATACATTCTTTCTACATCACCGATATCCCCCTTCTGGACCGACTAGCTCTGGCAGACGACGTCTACTACAAATATAGTGACCTTCAGGAACCTTTCTTTGCCTTCAGCGTGCGTCACGATTTACGTCCCAGACGTTTACTGAGTAGTATCTAGACAATTGTTGCGGATGGAGTTTTGATTTGGCGCACTTGGGCTGTTTACCAAGGGCGGCTCAAAGCAATTGCGATGCCCTGTGCCCTACTCTTCGCAGGATTCGGTTCGGTTTTCTCTCAATTCGCTTGGCAGTTGCGTCCGCTAATTGGTTCGGCTTGTTCACAGTTTTTGCGCTCATTGACGGCACCTGTAATGTCTATGATGGGCCAACCCCGCTCCCAGGATCTGAGATTTGTTGGCCGGCTTCACTTCTTGTGTGGGGTTTGTCCCTCGCGATCAATATCATCTGCACTGTGTTGATTGGATTGAAAGCATGGTACGAATGACCTATACAATCCGGAATTCAGCTTCTAACCTTAGTGGCAGGCAACATCGTAAGATGATGAAGCAGCTGAGCCTTGGCGGGACATATCATGGGATGTCCACAGAGAATATTCTTTCGCTTCTCGTCGAGTCCGGCTTTATTTACAGTTTACTATGGGTAAGGAAATGCCCCCTGTTTCATGCCGTCTGTTTTCATCGACTGGTTCTAGGTGGTCGAGATCATTACCTACCTGAACAGTGCACTCGACTCCCCGCAGGACTATACTTCATTGATCCTCTATGAACTGAAACACCAGTTTCCCGGCATGTATCCCACTCTCATCATTGTAATCGTCAATCTTCGGCGCACGATATGGGAGCAGCGCCCAATCACACTTCGAGGACCCAATACGTTGCAATTCGCGGTCAGCACCATTCCATCCGGAGCGACGAGGACCTTGGATATCAGCCCCGAACGTGGCATTCACCTCGAAGCACTCGGCGCATCCAGGCCCGAAAACTCTGGGATGAATCCGGACGAAAAAGATGCTGCAGAAAAGATCTAGGTCGCAGGACGGAGTGGTAGTATTTCAGTAGATGTTATATGAATCCATGCTTCTTTTGATTGTTTGTAAAAATATTATTCATTTTTCTGACCTTGCATTGCTCAGAGAAAACCGTCGCATCTCATTTGGTGAGCGCCTCTGTTGAAGTGCGGCGTCGTAGACCAACTTAACTACGCGAATAGCTTGCGCCGGCGAAAGCAAAACACCTGTCACAAAATATATCCACTTGAAGACAAAGGGAGTCCGCGCCACCTTCGTCACTTCGTCACTTCGGCTAATCTTGAGGAAGTTCGTCACGCCCTATAAATTTAGTACATTTAAGGATTGTTCGTCACTTAAGACTCCGGGCTGTGAATATTCGTCAGTTCAGTTCCTCGCTGCGAATTTGCGTCAGTTCAGCATCTCCGTCACAGTGGCACACCGTCACGCGGAGCCCGGCGCTGAAGTTCGAACGACTCAGCATCTGTCCGGATATGCGAGTTGGACAGTTATAGTGAAATCTGCAACAATATTCACCCAGGAAGCGACGTATTCAATCTGCAAGCCAACATCGAGGTATGCTGTCCAGACAAAAGATCATGATGTGACTAGGTCATGTGCAAGTGACGCCTCGCGTACAACCTGCAGGCTGTATGCGTTTGTCACGCGCACATGACCAGGTGACAAGGGCGATCGCAATTGACAGAAAAATGAAATTGCTGGCGAAAAAATGAGGAGAGGGAAATCAACAATATTAGAACTGCTGCATTGCTGAATTACGCTCTTCCGGCTCCGTGGGAATTCCGATATAGCTCCTACTCCAGCCCAACATCGACGGTGTCTACCTCAGGAAGTCACATCCATGATTTTCTCGACAAGTTGAATCTCTCAATTGGGAGGGAACCTGGAATTTAATGCTTGCAAGACTACTTATCACATTGAACAATGGTTTCAGCCGTCATGAGAACTCTGTCTTCAAGTATTTTTCTGATTCGTGCTTGGGTTCGACTTCTGGGCACCACGGAGCCAGCTAAGTCAACAACCAGTGCTTTTGAATTAGCATAGGATTCCACTCGACATATGAATGAGCACAGTTCAAATGGTGACAATGTTGAATGTTCACAATACAAGAAGCCATGTGGGAGCTTGAAAGACACGGCCTGCAACAACGGAAATGAACACAAAAACGCGATGGATATACAAGTGCTTGTTGGTATTGTGCCCTGAGCGAATTTCCCAGACAGTGTTACCAGTAGACGTAACAGAATTCTCTTTTGACGGAAGGCTGTTTAAGCATGTTCGTCCCTTCTTTTGGCACCTGATTCAGGCATGTTCACATATGTGGATAGATAGCAAACCACCCACGAATTGAGAGGAATGAGAGCTTGAGCGGTATGTATAAAAGCGCGAGAGCCTGTGTTGTTCCAGTCGATATATATCTCGGAGGCACCGAAAGCGGACGGCAACGAAAAGGAAGTGGAGCAAGAGGCAAAGCTGGCGGGCATTAGAGACGAACTCGCTGGAGAACCCCATTGCGACTCGTTGATATTAGTCATCGAGCGGCAGAACTTCTCCCAGCCATCACCAGCGTCCGTTACTTTTTACATGGCATCAGCGTCAGCACCTAGATAAAATCCATCATGAAACGGAAGCTGGGAAATATATGCGTCAGTGCATAACCACAGACTGATGACAAAACTACCTGTTCTGAGAAGGCCGTGTTTGAGGGGATGGTCAAGCCATCTTCGCCGGGGTTAAAAAGGAGAGTCCTAAATGAGGCCGTATCGGGAGAGGTGCTCGATTAGTCTCTCCTAGACAGACGATACAACTATTATCTCGTACCTCGTAGTGCTCGATGTCGCGCGGAACTGGTCAGCCCACTGGTGATCAGATGTAAAATTCGGAAACCCACTGAACGACAACGTGGGGTCAGTCTCCAAAAAACTGGGTGCTGTTAGGACGACATCTGTACCAGTGCATTCGGCAGCACACTCACTTGCCGTCGACATTCTGATATACTTCCACATCTGCGTATCATTAGACCAGATACTATTGGGGTCCATCAACGTCGCGGACGCGGTATGGCGGCCAGTCGAGGGAACATGCTGCCAGTGATCAGAGAACAAAGAAGACGGGTGGCGGTAGTGGAACGGCCACGTGCTTTGTGTGACGAAAATGTTGAACTGACGCACTTTTGCAACCGAGAATCTGAACTGACGAACATTCACAGCCAGGAGTCCGAAGTGACGAACAATCCTTAAATATGCTAAATTTATATGATGTGACGAACTTGCTCAATATTAGCCGAACTGACGAAGTGACGAGGGTGGTATAGACTCAGACAAAGGGAGCTTGACGGATAAGCGATTCCCTGACCGTACCGGTAGAGAATGAGGGTGGATCATTAATTATTACATGTGCTGCGAAAGGACTTGATATCATTGCAAATCTCTCCGCCCGCCGTCAGATACGAGTCCTGCGCACACAAGTATCAACAAGGCCAAGTACGCCGCAGACCGTCAAGCCACCAAGGCGAGTATCCGCGGCAATTCGAGATCATCCCCACCAGCGTTATTGTGCCAGCCAATGTGCGCGCCCGACACTCAGGTTCAACGTGAACGGTCAAGTATGCCGCAAAGCAAATTGAATGCTGAATAGGCAAGGGAGCGAGCCAGCGAGTGAGATGTGTGTGTCGCGCGGCATGAGTGGATGGGTCCAGTGTGTGGGAGGGCCTGCGTAGACGTCGAGTTGGAGATGCGTGCTCGGAGAGTTGAAGATGCGTGAAGCGAACTCGCTGATGTCATGTCCAGATGCGTGAAGCGAGATTGTCGATGCCGGGCGGGCATCCTCGGAGCGGCCAAATTGCAAAACTTGGGGAAGCCGGGGGCATTCGGCACACGAGCGCGAGAACCGGCGCAGATTTGTGTAAAGAACGTAGAGGGCGCAGATCGGAGTATGTAAGTAGAAGATCCGCGGCAACGCAAGAGTGTACAGACGCGTGTTGATTGATTGTGGAGATCTATGTTTAAGTGGAACAGTTGCACCATGGCCACGCCGGTACATGCTGCGCAGACGATGTCCAATTGTATGTCGTGTTCGAGGAACAGGTGGTGCAGGTTGTGGAGGGGTGAGGAGTGGCTATATTGTGGAGTGATAAGTACATGTACAAGTAGTGCCGATATTTCTCTCCATCGGCTGGTGAGATTGAAACGTGGCACGCCGAGGAAGTGTTGCGCGAAAGGTAGAGGGAGGGAAGACGATGGGGAAGTAGCGTAGAGGGGACGATGAATAAGAAGGGAAGGGAGGGAATGGGAGTCGGACGGGTGGACGACATCAAGAGGGGTAGACGCCAGGCCAGAGCGCGTCGGCAAAGGCACCGCGGAGTCGGCACGTCGGGAAGGAAACAAAATCGTCACGAAGGCCCGGGATGCGTATGTGTCGAAAGGCACGCGGTAGAGGCCACGAGACGCAAGGATTTTGGAGGATCGCGAGAGGGGTGCCAAAAAGGAATCAGTGGAGTGTGGCGGAGATGCTGTTTTTCTAGCATGGGAATGGGGAGGAGCAGGGGTCGTTTGAAGGGGAAGGGGTTGGCTTGGCGAGGAGAGAAGCAGGGACGGATGTCGGACGCGACCGGCGGGCAAAGCGCTAGTACGAATGAGATTGGAAGGTGGGGCGGCGGGAGGAGACGTGTACATGTACTGGCGGCAACAAGGACCGGAGCGTGAGCGCGCGAGACACAGGAGCGATGGCTGCGAGAAACGCTGTCGTCGGGTGGGGAAGGCACGCGGTGGCATCGCCAACGACGACGGGACGGGACGCAGTTTTGCATGCAGGAGGGGTGCGCGAGACAGATGCACCGCTACATCTGTGGGCGTTGTCCTCGAATCGTGCGTGTGCGCGAAGCGAACGGATTAGGAAAAGCGGTGAAAGCGATGGCTGAAGAGCAGAAATACGCACGGGACTCCCAGACCCGCTCGTCCGCCCCCAAATGCTCGTTATCGGCCACAAAGCAATACACCACAATCGTCTCGTTGAGGGTAGATGAACTTGGTCGCATTCGTGGCCGCTTCACTAAATCGAAATTAGAATGCAAGGAGGAGAAAGAGAATGTGTAAGGCTGCGGCAAATGCCGCCATCAATGACCGGCAATATCCGAGCGCGCAGCAATGCATGTGCTGGTCGCTCTTTTCTACCTGCCTTGCAAAACCTCTAACACTTCCAGTAAGCCGCCGCTACGCAAGACCTGCTTCAAGTGGTGCACCACGATACTCTACAATAGCGCCTTCCCTTGCTATTCTCGCTGCGGGAGTCAGGACTGCGACACCGAAGGCTCCAACCTTTCCGTTTGTAAATGTTTTAAACGGTTAAAACCGTTTTCATTTTGTTTTTTTACAGACTTGGGCAAACGAAAAAAACAGAAGGAAATAAACAATTTAAACGATTACTTTCCTGAAGGGGCATAAGCATCGATCATTTGGCTTCCTTTCATCCCATTCTCACATCCGACTTGCTCCATAACAGCCTCATTTACCTCTTTGCGCACTCGGAACCCACAGCGTAGGGCGTCGCCTTCAGTTGAATTACCCTCGGTTCTTTGCTGTGCAACATTCTCACGATCAGCTTGCCTCCTACTCTCACCGCATCAATACACCTTATATTTGCGGGCTGGATGAGAGTGGTCCATTGGTTCTACGGGTAATAATGCCAAATTTCATCAAGATTGCTGTGTCTTTTCACCCTGATCACACGCTCTGCAAAACAACCGTTTTAAACGTTTAAAACGGTTTTATAAACATTTATTTCCGTTTTCTTTTTTTTTTTGTGCCTGGGCGCAAACAAAAAACAAAAGGTTGGAGCCTTAGCGACACCTCAGTCAACCAATCCAACACCTTCAGTCGCAACACTCCTGATGCCCTCGAATTACTCACAAAGCGATACAAAGCCCTCCATTTCTTCCCTCGCATTTTAAGTGAGTACACTTGCAAAGATTGGTTGACTCGCGAGTCGCGCATTTAATGTGTTTGAGTTTCGTCGAGGGGTGAATCATGTTCAGCCCGTGACCCAGGTTCAACAGCGCTCCCTCGAGCGCGTACGCTGAGAGTCGGAAATGAGCCAGAGTCAGACATGAGCGCATGCGTCGAGCAGCCCTGTAGTCTAACGGTACGACACCAGCTTGCACTGTCACTGAGTGATGCCAGCTCGCTGGAGATTGCGAGTTCGATTCCCGCCGGGGTAACTATCAATGTTTTTGAGACGGTGCATAAGTACTTTGTGACATTGACATTGGCAGTGACAGTGGGCGTGTATTTGGAGATGTTTGGGTGCTTGTGACGCGTCGGGTATAGCACGTGATACGAGAGTTCAACTCTGTACTGTTCTTCTAAAACCTCATGGCCGTTGTCTAAAGCTCAATGAGTTTCCCCTCAAAAAGCAAGGAACAAAGAAACGCGACAAACGTTTCTTCGAGCACGTGCCTCTGGTTCAAGATCTGACACCAGATTCTCGCAGTCGCTACGTTGTCACTGGCGCCGACACGGATTCAGTCGGCCTAGTGCCTGCGGGAAGTCATGCCCCTTCTCCAGATTGACCCAATGCCAACCAAAGATATCCCCTGCACCCCTTCCGAAACCTTGATCCCCCTACCATATCCTTGCCGCAGTTACTCGAGTGAACGTAAAATCTGCCGGCCAGCTACGTGGGCTATCACTGTGGGATAATTAACTCAGTACTACTAGTCCTAGGGCGAATAAGAGAATGGAAGGTCAAAAGGCACGTAGGCCAGTGTTTGGGCGTTCAATGCCAATAACTTCCAATTCACATTATAGTCATATTCATTAGGCAGTATCAGCATATGGTAATTATAAGTAGGTTGACGAATTTCGTCAGATTCATCCTGCACTGACTGGCTCTTCATTCTGCTTGCGCCCGAGAGTTTCCGTGGCAACTGGTGCGTTTGTAACATCCTTCCAGATCGCCACCTCTCGCTCATCGGCATGCGCTCCTGTGATCTGCAACCGGGGTGCGGGGTCGTCGGAATGCTCCGGGTGATTCTCGTCTTCCTGGGGTTGCGACTGAACCCTTTTCATATCCGATTCCCCAGGCTCTTCAATGCTCGATATGCCATCCTCGTGCATTTTCTTTTCCAGCTTGTCGGCTGCCTCGACGGCCTTCAGAATGGCGCGATGAGTTTGTTCATCCGCCACCACGTCTGCATCGTCTTCGTCTTTCAGTCTTCTGGATCGATCTGCTTCCAATCCTTCCCCATCCTCCCCTCAGCCTCAGCCTCACCACCGGTACCTTCATTCAAGTATAACATGCCGTTTTGGACAACATCATCCGTTCAGTGGAGTTTCAACAAAGTAACGACGAAAGGAAAACAATTTACATGGAAGCTTTAACTTCTGGAACTTTATGACGCGCTTGGTTTCGCTGCAAACGGCGTTCTTCAACGATTCTGCCAGCTTTCGCCCAAAAATCCTCTCCCTCACTGGCTCCCACCTCCCAGTCAATGAGTCGGTTCTCAACCACCAAGACGACTATCCGAAGATCGTTAATCCGTTTCGCACGTGCCTCCTCCCTCTGCACCTTCTGATACAGGTGAAACTGCGGCGCATGAACGAAAACAAACACTTCGAGCAACCTGCAATGCTGCAGCACCCCAAGTAGCGCCTCATCCGAAATCGAATCCGTCGAGATATGCGTGAGATGTGGTATTTGGGCCACTCCAGACCAGGTACGCCACTCGTCGACCCAGTCAAGAATTCGCAGATGCGTTATGCAGGAGAAGAACGGATGCCCTCCGTCGAACGGATCGGGGTAGGGAAAAACCTGCTTGAGTGCCTTCAAGGTGAAGGATAGGCGATGCAGCGGATGGGTTCTGCTGAGCGCCGACAGATCCAGGTGGTTGGACTCCGAGTTGGGTGGGCTGATGAATGCAATATCGACGGCGGCACCACAGAGAGAGATGAAGTCGGCGATGATATCGGCTTTGCGCATCTGAACGAAACACAAGTGAAGTGCGTACTGTCGTAATAACGCGGGCCTGGCGATGAGAACTTGGGCCGCCACACTCAAAGGGAGGCGGGATATTTTGGGTCGAGGGATTGGCGCCGCCATGTGGATGGAGAGCGTCCGATACAAGAGTGGCTCGATCCTAATAAACAACGATAAAGAACTTCGACGAATAAATCACAAATGTTGAGCGAACCATATTTGAACGCGTCGTGCTATGAGGACCAGCGTCAAGATGCACTCTGGATGCAGAAGGGCCGCGAGTTCAAAAATCGTTCGCTCGAGCTCTGGTGGAAGTGTAGTTTGTGCGAGTGGGTCCATGGAATAGTAGACCATTATCATGCCGGTACTTACACCCTAGGGCATGGCTGTGTTGCGTTATTTTCACCGCCGACGGCCGTTAGGAAATAGCAAGCTACTTTGGTATAGTTCCGATATTGCGAACCGGGATCACATCGTCCCGTAATTTCAAGCGATGACGCAAGGCTGACACGCTGACGGGCCGTCTGTCCAGTTAACTTCTTTCTTTCCCAAAAATAACCTGATTTCAACGCGTATGATTTGCGACAGTTGGATATATAAATGGCGTATTGTCGAGGATCCCCCAAGTGTGTTGCTGTTGGTTTAACCTCGCCACGAGAATGTGATTCACATGCCACGAAGCCATGCAGCATGGATAAGAAAGGACATATCAATTGTGTTTGTTAACGATAATGAGCCACTTGCGGTGGAAAGGAGACTAATTGTATTGGATGGTCGGCAGTAATTTCTGTTGACAACGTAGACTTGATAGAACTGGTTCCAGCGCGAGGATCATTCACAGGTGACGAAAGGGGCGAATGCACCGGACTTGGCAAAAGCAAGAAGATCCGCAGCTGTCAAGATGCGCAGAAACAAGATCCGCACATTCGGGGGGGAAAGGCATGCCCTGCGCCAGATAAACTTGTTCTCGGTGAGCGTATTCAGGACGGTGTCAGCGATGCACAAGACTGAGATCCTCACCGAGACTTGAGCTGACTTCAGCGCTAGGTGGGTACGTAAAATGCAGCCGTTGATAGAACTCAGCTCCAATGACACAATGACGTCGAGTTTCTCAGGTAGGTTTACACGGCACGGTCCAACTCAATGAAGGCCGGCGCCACGGATTATTCCGTTGATCGCGTACTCTGCACGCCAAAGTCCGCCTCAACATCTTCCGTGGGCCCTCCCAAGTCTTTCTAGACGAGCTCACGGCTGCATTCAAAACCCGCCGTTGCAGATCTAGCCAAAGCAGGGAAAAGCAGGAAAAATGAAGGTTAGTACGACGACTAGCGAATAGCGACTCGAATGGTTTGCCCCCATAATCAAGGGATTCACCAGCGAGTCAACCTGTAAATATTGAATTCTCTACACAGGGGTAACTTCATTCTTGCGGGTGTGCCTCGTGATTTTTTCATTTTCTGACGGCACTGCTGAGGTTGTCTGCTTTCTCCCTCTCAGAATCACCCGGAATCAACGAATTCGGATCATTATTGGCTGAGAAATTGTCCTTTCTCTCGGTAGGGTCAAACCAGGTGGTGGGAATTTCAAACGCGCCATTTTAGGCATTTCCGTGGGCACGTTAGGTACCGTTCGAAAGCCCTTCTCAGCCGCTTTCGAACGCCCCCGGACTCAACCAAATCGGTACAGAAATGAGCAAGAAACGAGAAAAACAATCCAGCGTGTTTGAGTTGTTTTTATTTCTTTTTTTTTCGACGACTGTCATCAATTTTGCAAACAGCTGTAATTCTCTCCCCTATAAACTGTCACTTCGTAGAACACTTCTAGGACTTTGTATGCGAATTTTGCAACCAATGCAATCGTTGTACACTGCAGCTCAGTGCCGTGCCTGTAGATATCGACGGTTTTCACACTGGCGTCATGACAGCCGAAGGCTGAGTGACGCTAAAATTGTTCTGGATGCAAAAAGGTTCAGGTTCCGATGACTATGAAACACAGATTATTCGGCAACCTAGATGAATCTCTGCTTTTGCACTGATTGGGACACCCAGCACGCACCTGGGATATTCCGCGAATTGGGCCCAGGGGCATATCACTCTCTTCACACCATGACATCCATGGCCCCTAGTTTCTGCACAGATCAGGTTGGCTCGCTGTTGCAACCATGCGGGCTCCTCGAAGCAAGGGAACTGCAGGATATCTACCTGGACACCGCGCTCTCATCCGAGATCGCAGAGGCAACTGAAGGCGCCATTGCTGACGCTGTCAAGAAGCGACTTGAACTCTCCATCCGACCTATCTCCAGCGGCGAATACGAGCGCACCGTCTTCTATAGCGGCTTCTTCGAGAAGCTGGAGGGCATGACCACAAACAAACACCTCCCGCTCCCTGCCGCTTTTCGCACGGGGCTCCCATCATCGTATGCGCTCCTCAGTCTCGGGCGTACCGTTCGTGAAGCGTGAAGTCAATATCGTGACGGCGCCTATTCACCGCACCGCACCCGCATCCCTAGAGGCGTGGGAAATGCTCAAGGCCGTGACGCCCCACGAGCACTGAGGTGAATGCAAAATGGCCTTACCTTCCATCACATTCGAGCACATCCAGTTCGCACATGGCACCGCCTGGGCGCCGGGGGTGTACGCGTCCGACATTGCCTATTTCACTGACCTCGCGACCGCGTATCGCGCCGAGCTCCGGGCGCTGTATGACGCGGATTTGCGGCACGTACAGATCGACGAGCCAAATGTCACCTATTTCTTTGTGGACGCGTTCCTCGACGGGTGCCGCGCGGACGGCGTCAACCCCCGACGAGCTGTTCGACCTCTATGTGTGGGCTCATAACGAGATGTTGCAGAACCGCCCAGCCGACTTACGGATTGGCATGCATGTGTGTCGAGGCAACTTGCCTGTCTTCCACGACCTCGTGTCGGGTTCGTACGAGCGCATCGCAGAGAAGATGTTCACCAAGCTCGATTATGACCAGTTGTATCTCGAGTACGAGGACCAGGAGCGCCAGGGTTCGTTTGCGCCGCTTCGATTTCTGCCCCAAGGCAAGGGTGTTGTTATGAGGGTTGTGTCCACCAAGACAGGAGAGCTGGAAGATATTGATATATTGGAGACTCGCGTACGCGAGGCCGCGGAAGTTATTGCGAAGGGCCGAGTGAGATGTGCAGAAAAGGTATTGGAAGACACTTTGGCTGTCAGCCCACAATGCGGATTTGCGAGTATGAGTATCAGTGCCGGTGAAGGCGTCACCAAGGAGAAGATGTGGGCCAAGTTGGTCCTGCTGCGAGATCTTGCGAGACGCTTGAGGAAAGATGCTGTTTGAGAAAGTTTCAACCAGCTTTTGGTGCAAAGTAGGAGTCTACCATATCAACAAAGTAATTTCGATTTGGCGCATTGTGATGCGAGCAAGGGGTGTGCACCGGTAAATGCCGAGACACTGGGTAGGTGGGTGGGTGGGTCCCAGGTGGTCTTATTCCACTTTTCGGACCAAGGCCTGAAATGGGCTGAAAATATGTTTTATACAATAGAGAAAAATCACAGGAAATATAAATATATATTCAAGCCCAGATCTGACCATCCAGGGCTCCTAGGGTGAGCTTCTGCGATGCTCCGAGTCTCGCTGCTTTGGTCATACTCAACCTAGCCTGAGCTGCAAATAACGACCTAAGTTTGGATTTCCAAAGTGATTTTATAACACTAGGTTCACCATAGAATATGTTACAATTCATGATAGCAGCTTATAGCTCACAAAATTTATCGCTCAAGCGAAGTTCAAATGGCGGCAATCTCCGAAATTAAGGAAGTGGCAGTGCTGTGGCGGTGCTCGGCTAAAGGGTGGGTGGGTCGATGAGGGTCTTAATCCACTTTTCCGACCCGGTGTCCCAAATTTTAAGGCTGCATACCTCTTGGATGCGAGACTAGAAATGTTCTGGTCTGAAACAAATGAGCCGCATCCGGGAAAGCCGGCGAAAATAGAACAGACAAAGACCAACTTTTCCCCTTGAATTGACAGACCAATAGAGAGACTCTTGTCGAACAGGCAATGGATGACTCTGAAAGACACCTTCAGCCCCCAGCATTCAACGTTCAGCATCCACTCATTCCAACCATTCCGGGCGCAAGCTATTAGCACAAGACGAGTTGTGTTCAACGATCCAAACTTTTCGGATGAGACGATGAAGGAAAAGATAGTGGCTGTGTGCGGAAGTTGCCGCTGATTGGCACCTATCAATCGCTCTGTAAGCAGGGCTCGTGAGTGCCACAAGAGTGCCACGCATCTTGCATCCTCCATCCAAATCTCGCCTTTGGAGCCCAGGCATGGCCAAACGAATACACCGACTGTCTGAGGACGGCACCGTCTCCGACTCCGATCGGCACGCTTTCGACCGCATAGCTCATTCATTCCCCTCATCCGGTGCCTACAATCAGACTGAATTTCCAGCGTGGTTACAATACTCTGGCAGCGACTCCGTTTCTAGTGATATATTCCCTCCTCCTCTCTCCAGACAGGCTTTATCTGGCAAACGACGCCGCCAATCCCCGGATCTAGACGATTATTCAACATCGGCGACCCATTCCCACTCGCGCATTGACAGCGCCACCGCTGGGACTTCCTCCATGCCATTATGGTCACTGAACGGTACACGCCCGCTGTCGGCTGCATTTGATGATCCGCTTGCACGAGTCAGTCAGAATGAGTCGCGTTTCGCTGCTATAGACTTAGTTCCGCCTCGTGACGACGTGTTCCCCGGATCCCCCGGTGTCTATAATCCCCGGTCCGTGAAGCAGTACACGGACAACGCACTAACAAAGCCAAGCACCTATTTGCTCCGCGGACATCTATACCGGAACACGAAGTGGATCCAAGGTAAAGAAAAACTACTTGTGCTCGAGACTGGATCATACTTGTTGCGCTGACCACATTTTCCTTAGGTCGCGATCAAGATTTACCGCCGTTTCCACACGAACTAGAGCAAAAAAAGCAAAGTATATTTTATTTCTCCATACCCTTCAAATCGTCTCTGATCCAGTCAGATACTCTATGACTCAGCTTTATCTTGGGGCCAGCTGAATCATCCGAATGTGTTAGGATTTCTAGGAATTTCTTGGGACCTTGGACTTCCTTTTTTTTTTTTTTTTTTGGTGGTACATACGAACACTGCAACTAACTTGGTTAACCCAGGGGACGCGTAAGGGTTCGGACCATAGGGCCCGGGGAAGACTACTCAAAACACCGACCAGAGAAATGCATTGTTGCACACCCTCTCGGGTAGTGTGGGGCTGCCTAGCTAGCCAACTCCGTCGCTTCCTCGCGAGCGGAGCTGGTTTGGAGTCAGTGCTCGGCTACCCACTAACACTCTGGTCCCCCGTAGCCAATTCGGCGGCAAGCTGTCCTCATCGTCGAGGACTCCGGCCCACGTGTCACACACTAGGCTTGGTACCAGCCGGGGGCGATTCCTCCCAGCACGTCTATTAGCTAGCACTACGTCCTGTTGTAGCCGTTGGTTCAGGGTAAAAATCCACCTGTTTATAACGGCGGTTTCGGACAGCGGCTCTCCGGCCCGGGCAATTACTCTATCATTTCGGATCAACCAAATGAGGTACGCGGACTCGGATATTAGTATGCGGTACATCCGCTGTGTGCCTCGACGTCTCTTCGCCGCGACGGACATAAAAGTCGGCATCCCACACCCCAGGATTGTGGCCAAGGACACCTCGGGCCACGGTGCGTCACTCTTCTCTCTCCACAGCCTTTCGGCTGCTTCCCAGATCACTTTTTGGCCCGGACTATCACATTGCACTAGAATGTGTTCCAAATCCTCCGTTTTACCACAGTTCTGGCATGTTGCTCTCTCCTCGCATTCTGGGATATGATCCCAATACTTCCCAACCCTATGTGCGTTGTGCATTGCCCTCCAGAGGAACTGGGTCGCCTGCGGTTGGAGGTCTTTATTTCGGATCGATTTCCATATCTCTACATCAGTGACAATAATCTCATGCTGGTCCCGCATGTACTTCCTAACGGCGTCAAGGTGTTTTTTCGTCGAGGCCCTCGGGACGAGCGACTTGGTTTTATCCTCTCTGATCCCTCTATAAAATACCCGCTGCCTGTTGTTCTGGAGGCGAATTCCGGGGAGAGATGCTCCGCTAGGTACGTCTAACATCATGTTGCGGATAACACCTGTCCGGGCCTCAGTCTTTGCAGCCAGGGCAGCGTTTCGGCATCTCTGCCGCTCATTTGTGCCTGGCATGGCAACTACGAATACTGTACTTGCTTTCCTTGCCTTTAGCTCTGCAGCTACGCACCTTATGATGTCTCGGTGGGGGACTCCGACCCAGCCCTCGTTTTCCCAGCGCTCTAGCTTCGTTGCCATTGCCTTACTCACATATTCCTGGGTGCTCACTACCGTGAGTTTCGTGTCCGAATTTGTATGCCGTACGGCTTCCAGAACCGCGGCGAATTCAGCCACGTACGACGTCTGAGCCCATTCTGCTGGGAGACGGAAGGATTTACTGCTCATCGTGGCATCGTTCCCCAGTATGCTTGCGGCAGCTTGTGGCGCTTTCCTCGGTGCAGTGGCCACAGCTGTGCCTATGAAGACAGTCACTTCATCGGGCGGAGCATTGTGCACGTCTCCTCTTCTCGTTCTCCTCCGCCCTGTGACTCTGGGGCGTTCTAGTGTTTCTCCCTCGCGTTTTGTGAGGGCACGCATGCCTTGTGCAAGGGACGAAATTTCGCTCGGGGCGCGGAAGATTCTCTTCCCTTCCGTGTTTTCTGCTTCGAGATCATCCGTGGGGCCCAGTGGCGGAGCATCCTCTGCTCTAGGGTCCCACTCCGGGAGTAACTGCCCTAGCCTCTCACGCGCGCTCACGGCGCAGGCGTGGGGGTTGTCACATTGGGCTTCCCTGTCTGTGCCGCATGCATCGCACGGGCACAGTAGCGATTTGCTATGTAGTGGGTCCAACAACCGTGCTGCTATATCCTCACCTGCACCGGCTGTCAGGGCCCGGTGCTTTCTGCGCAGACATTTCGCCCTCTGGCTGTTGTTTGATTGCCTTTTAGTAGGATCCTCACCGGGGTGGTGCCACAGTGGCATGCTCCTGCGTAGTGCTCTCGATGGGGCAGTGGCTCGGAAACCAAGTCCGTGAGTGTCAATGCTCTTCATCATGTCCCGGTGCTGACTCGGGTGCGTCCTCTGGTTTATTTTGTAGTTCTGGATCATCGGCGCTGTCTTGGCACTTTCTTCCACCACGGGTGTTTTGACAACTCTCTTCTTGATGCTATGCTGAGCAAGACTAGCCCAATGCGCACGATTTTCAGGTTCTGTCTCAACCAGACCTGCCGCTTTCACGAGCTGGATCGCCTCGTTACGTGCCTTGCTGTCCAGCATGCCCAGCCCTCCGTCTTCGCGCGGCGCCATCAGCTGTTCCCTGGATACCATTGACGACTTGCCGTCATTCATAAATTCTCGTTGCGAGCCTAGTACGTGCTTTAGCACTGCAGCTGGCATCCCATTCACTTGCGTCAAGTACTGAGTTCGAGATCCAGCAACTATCTGGTCTATGTTCTTCCTCATGTCCACCGTAGGGTGTATGTTGGACCACCTGGCATATTCAGCATCTATTTTGTCAAGGACAGGCGTCCAGACGGCGAAAGCGTCCACTCCATTTCCTACGAAACCACCAAGGATTCTCACCGCCTCGCCTTCCTTTGCCAGGTGGATGTTTGCAGGAATGGGGTCATCGTGCGCATTGATTTTTCTCGAGGTGAGCAATTCATTGCGGTACTCCTCGGTCCCAAACGGGATGACTTCCGTTTTCGAGGTGTTGAATTTGGCGCCGGATGCTAAGCACCACCGCTTTAATACACTCTCCAGGTCTGCGTAATTGTCGTACTCACTGAGGTAGACTGTGGTATCATCTGCAAAGAGCTGTACCACCGCCTTTTCGGCCACACCCGGGATTGAGTATCCTCGAAGCGTTGATTTCCGCAGCATGCAAGCCAGTGGTTCAATTGCTAGGTTGAAAAGGAGGCAGGAGAGTGGGTCACCTTGTCGCACTCCCCTGGTCACTCGGAAGGCTGAGCTAATCTCTCCATTGATGATAACATGAGTGTCCGCATATTTGTATAGGGATTTCACCGTCTCGACGAAATGATCGGGGATGCCGTGCTTACGGAGAGTGGACCAAAGGTACGGGTGTAGAGTTTTATCGTATGCTTTCTCCTGATCAAGGGCCACGATGGCACCATTCTGTAGGTCCTCCTCAGAGTATTCTACCACCTCCATAGCTAGGTAGATGGCATCTGTTATCCGGCGGCTCTTCATAAAGCCCGTTTGGTCTTTGTGTATTAGGTACGGTGCTACCCCCGCTAGCTTATTGGTCAGTGCCTTCGTGAAGATCTTATAATCTGTATTTAGAACAGTGATTGGGCGGTAATTGGCCACATCTGTCCTATCCTTCTTTTTTGAAGAGGGGGCACATCCATCCAATAGAAAAATTTGTACCTTCTACAACACCGTGCTCCTCGATGTCATTGTAAACCCAAGTCAGTATTTTGACAGTGTCTCCACATTTCCTTGGATTCTCCCGGCTCTCCGCCTTCTTGGACTCCACGTACATCTTATCGAGCTTCTGCCAGAATTCCGATATAATTCCGTCCATGCCGGCTGCTTTGCCAGGCGCCGTTTGCTTCAGTGCCTCTCGAACATCCTCATCGGACACCTTTTTGCGTAACTCTTCCATATCAATGTCTCGCTCCGGGGTTGGTAGTGCGTCCAGCGCAGAGGCCAATGCCTCCTCCCTTTCGATCTGGGGTACATCCATCTCTGCTGTTTGCAAATCCTGATGATAGTCCCTAGCTATTTCAGCCATCTCGGATGAACGGCGGCTTCCTCTCTCTGGGGCGACGTCGGTTCGTCTCAGGAATTTCAGTGTGTCCCTTGGTACTTTCTCCTTACTGAGATTGACTGCATATTTTGTGATATGACTCAGTTCCGTTTTTCCCCTGACCCGTGTCTCGAGCCGTTTCCTCTCGTTCTGTCGGTCAATGATTTCATCAATTCTTTTCTGGATCAATGCTACTAACTCGGCCGGGTTTCCAGCGGAAGCACCAGGCTCATTCTCGTTTCCAAGGGTACCCGCGGAGGAGCCGCTCGTGATTTCAACATCACTGTCATGGGCAGACTGTTCACCGCCAGCCTCCTCTGGGGTGCTCGGCTTTGGCGCACTCCCATTCAGGATGGCATCTCTCTCGTTTTGAAGCTTTCGCTTCTTCTGTTGACCTTGGACTTTCCCCTGCGCTCATAACGCCGCTTTGCTCAACATGTATCATGAAATGTCTCAAAATCAGCAAAACAGACCCCATGGAAAGGCTTAAAATGGTAATGTGACTGCATAATCGAACTTCACGTGTTGAACATCTCACAGACCATTGGCGTCGCTCAAGGGCTGGAGTACCTTCATTCACGAGAAGTTATTCACGGCAATCTCTGCACGGTTTGTTTGGGTTGGCTCAACGTACTTCCCAGAGTAATTTGTGTTCACAGAAGAAAATCTTGATCAATAAATACGACGAGCCGGTGATCTCTGGCTATGACATGTTCAACATTCTTGGTCCTCCCGTCAATTCAACGTCTATACTATCTGCTCCCATTCGATATGCTGCTCCTGAGTACTTCTCCGACGACTCCGGCACATCCTCCGTTCGAACGACACCAGGCGACGTTTACGCCTTTTCCATGATTGCACTAGAGGTATCTAATCTCCGGATGGAACTCCACAATCCCTAACCTCGTCTTGTTGACCAGATTCTGTTTGAACTTGAGCCTTATCATCACTTACCAACTGAACACAGCGTTTTCAAGTACATTCTCCAAGGCGGTAGTCCCATTCGAATGCATTTGGATCCCCAGGTAGTCACCACGCAAATCTGGAACTTTCTTGCTTTACTGTGGGACAATGACGCGTATGTGCGACCACCAATGGGCGACGTAGTAGCAAAGCTCATGAAAATGTGAGTTGAGCTTGACGATCATCGACGCTGACACTTACAAACACCCACAGCCGCGACGATCCGAGCGTGGAGAGCGAGTGTCAACCTAGCTCGGTACGTGATGATTCTGTACAGCCGATTGTCTTACAATTGCAACCTCTGGAATTAGCCTGACATCAATTCTGCACGCGATAGTGTAATTACATTCCGATGTGACCCTGGGTCTCTGTTGAATAACGATTGCAGGAGGACAAAATTTCCAGCGGAGAGGAAATGACCTTCGTGAAGTGCCATGATCACCAGCGCTTTAATGAGCCTCACATTCTTCACAGGAAACTGCTCCCGTGGGCTTCCATCACCGAGACCTTGAAGGCCGCATAAAACAGGACGATCAGTATCCCTTTGCTGGCGGAGGCAACTCAAACATCTACCGTGGAAAATTGACTCGCTCTGATGGGCGCAAAATTCGAGTACGTGTTCCCCACTCTGTCACAATATTGCCCCGAATCCACCAAAGGTTGCCATAAAAATGATTCGCATGTCCGATGACGGCTCTGGTCAGCAAGAAGAGATGTTGCGGGTAAGTCTTCCCTCGCGCTCATTGCTTGTGTGTTTATTCTATTAGCGTTTTAAACGTGAAGTTGATATCTGGAGTCGGCTGAAACACAGAAATATCCTCCCGTTTATTGGTGTTTGCGAAGATCTTGCTCCCCTGCCAGTGCTCATATCGCTGTTCTATAAATTTGGGCACATCGGAAAGTATCTCAACAAGAATCCCGACGTAAATAGGGGAGAACTCGTGAGTTGCACGCGGTCCCAGTGAGATCTACTTTCTAACCTGAACCGTCCCCTGGGTAGATTCTCGGTGTGGCCTCGGGGTTAGAGTTCCTCCACAACAATGGTGTTGTTCACGGAGACTTGAAAGTGGCAAGCACAGTTCCTCCGATCTTTCGTCGAGCGCTGAGACCGACATTAACAAAATGTGTTGGTGGATAAGCATGGTGTGCCGTGCATATGTGACTTTGGCATCTCCAAGATAGTCAGCCGTCGAGGTTTCACCACATCAAATGTCGGCACCGCACCCTATATGGCTCCCGAGTTATTTTTCGTCATTGATGCACCGAACCTAGGCTCGCTAGGTTCATCAGTCCCGAATACAACTACAAGCTCCGACGTGTACTCATTCGCTCTTCTAGTTCTGGAGGTGGATTCTTTCGAACAATGTACTGCTGCTGAGTTGGGAATAATATGTCAGATTCTCACCGGCGAACCTCCTAAAGCGCGGCCCACTAGACCAATCGTCAGTGCGAGGATCATTGCTGACCTGAGGCCCAAGCAGGTGGATTATGATGACACGAAAGTGTCCTCAAGAACGTGGTCCATTCTGGACCGATGTTGGTCGTTCGAGCCGCCGCTTAGACCCAGAATCTCGGATATACGTCGAGCGTTGTCGAATTACGAGTACTTATGTAATCGTTCATATTATTCGTGTGAGGGACATTTCGCGACCTCGCACAACGCTGAAGCTCAAAAATGAACAAATAAATTTAGTGGCTGTGCTTATATTTCATTAGCTTTTTGTGATCTTCATTTAAATCCATTAGATTCGGCACAACATTGACCCTATTTCATCAGTAGCAAATCTAATGCCCTTTATGCACTGCCACATCCAGCTTATGTAACAGAATCCGATTTTCATTTCACTGCTTCCACATTCAGTTTCTGTCTGTAGATTCTCCAGTCTCTCACTCTTGCTTCTTTGACCCATCTTTCTCCCACTTCCGTTTGAACCCTGTGCCTCTTATACTGCTGCTTTCTTGACATTCATTACTTTGTCAATATCTCCCTCATCTCAGTCGACCTATACTTGTAAAACATTTCAGAATGCTTGTTGTTTTTTTGTCTTCTGCCCTCACGACTGAACCAGTATCTAAGTCTTGACTGTGCTGAGCAATAAAAAAAACTCGTAAATTCCCCCTGCCAGAATCGAACGACCATTCTGTGATGCGGATTACATACTCTTTGAAATAGATGCCATCCCATCAACGTCACCTCCACTTCGCTTCCGCTGAATCTCATAACGTTGCGGTAACTTTGAGTACACTAGCTTGCGTGCTTTTTTCATTTCTGCCATTTCATAAAGTATCTAAAAAATCCATCGGTGCCTTCTTTATACACACGAGGTTTTTCGACCCCTATTCTTAAGGTTTGTATCAAGTTGCAGTCCTCTGCCATCAAGTTGCGGTGTTTTTGATTGCACTCCACTGCGCACTTGGATTATTTCTGCAGTGGCCTAGCAAATCTAGAAAATTTATCAGTTGTTTTCTTCACATTGGGCACCAGATGTCATTTGACTCCTGTCAGGTGGTAGCTGTCACAACCGATCATTGCGGTTACGCCTGCTGTGCTCTCCTTTCATCCTGAAACGCGGCCCCCCGTGCCCCGAACGCAACCTGAACCTGGCGCTCGATTCGGCCAAGTGGTAAACCTGAACCTGAACGTCGCATTCGGTTCAGGTTCGAACCAAATTCTGAACTGAACCTTGCCACCACTAATCTCGACTCCAGGAGCTTCCCGATGAGCTGTCAGGTACACCACATCCTGCAATGATTGAGATATACATTTTCATGAATAGAACACCTCTGTGATTGAGCAAAATGGACCCGGTGCCGGGATGCAGCGGAGCAGCCATTGCTGCGCCGCCCAACTGCCGCCGTCGCATTTGACAGCTTGCATGGCTTTGATAGCTGCTAAGATCCAGAGATCGGTCCTTGAAGTTGCGAGCCTTTTCAACACAACATAAGTACTCGTTCCATGCCGCGCAAACTGCGACGGCCCGCACCCACCAAGTTCATTCATGTGGGTACGCGTGGGGTAGGATTTGGTTGTGCAGGATCCTTTTCTTTGCGACTTGTACGATTGAACCAAATTTAGCTCCTGAATGGAGGACTTCGAAACTCTTTCTATCTATGTTTTTGTGGAATTGGTGCACAGAATTATATTGATAACGTTACTCCGCGAATCGTAAGGCTCCAACTGTTTTCTTTTTGTTTACCGATCTGGGAAAACTAAACAGAAACAGTTTCTAAACCGTTTAAAACTATTTAAAACAGTATTATCTCGGGCTGAAAACTTCACACGAACTGCTGTAACTATCCCCTGCCGCAAGACAATGTCGACTTGAGAAACCCTGCTCTCAGCCACATTTTTTGTAAGCATTGCCTCCTCTATTGTCTCTGCCTTGAACGACCCACGAACCTCATAGCACAAGTGTCGGGAACTCCAGAACAAGCGCTCAACAGAGACGCTGGCACCCGGAATAGCCAAAACGTTGTGTGCCATTTTTGAAACAATTGGAAAATAATGTTTGTTTTTTTTGCGAATGCAGTGAATCCATGAATTTTGAATGGCAAGCATTCCACCGACACTTCAGTTCTGAGTCACGAGAGGAAGACACTTCATCCTCGATGTCGGCCATGCACATGTCATCCAGAAATGAACTCATAGTCCTGGGGTGTGATGGCGTAACTGCCTCGAGGCGGCTCGCATGCTTGGATACGACTTGAGCATTGTGGATTCCCTTGTACGACTCGTATGCATGCTTGAAGATTGACCTGGCCATCTGGGAAATGCACCGTCCTACACAGTACCATGTAGAGCCTAGTAGAGCAATAGAGCCAGTAGCAAGGTCCCCTAAATATAGAGACCCCTGGTGCAATATAGCGCACTGCAGAGCAATAGACCGCTAGCACCGTAGAGCCATAGAGCCATGTAGAGCTGCGCCTCTACGGATTTTGGAGGGGTGCCGAAAAGGAAATTTAAAGAGCGGAGGTTGGCCGTGGGGGTGTGTGGCGGAGATACTCTTTTTTTCTTTTTTGCGGGAATGGGGAGGGGGAGGAGGGGCCGTGAGGGAAGCATGGATGGATGTCAAAAGGGCAAAGCGCTGGTACAGAGGAGATTGAGGGGTGGTGCGGCGGGAGGAGACGTGTACGTGTACGCGTACTGCGCGGCAATAAGGACCGGAGCGTGAGCCACGGGAGCGATGGGTGCACGGGTCGCCGTCGTCGCGTCGGGAAGCCACGCGGGCCACGGGAGCGGTGGCATCGCCAAAGGGCGACGCAGTCTTGCATGCCGGAGGGATGCGCCGCTACGTCGGTGGGCGTTGCAGCAAAATTGAGAAACCGATGGTTAAAGAGCAGAAAGACGCGCCGGATTCCGGACTCCCTAACCCGCTAGGTCTCCCCGGATGCCCGCTATCGCCACAAAGACCCGGCAGATCGCCGCCTCGCGTGCTATCGTACGCTTGCAGCTCGATGCACCACAATCGTTTGGTTGAGCGTAGATGATTTTGGTTGCATTCATGGCCGTTTCAATGAATCGAAATTCGAATGAATGGATGAAGGAAAAGAACGTGTTCGGCAACTGCCGCCATCAATCATCGGCTCTCCTTCCTTCAAAGAAGTTCTTAGGTGAGTAATCTCGCTCCGAGCGCACTGGCAGCAATGCATCAGGTCAAACCAGGTGCTCATTCTCGCTCTTGTGTACCTGCACTACAAAAAACTCTGACCACGCCGCTACGCAAGACTGGTCTTAAGCTGTGCCCTACGATTCAGATATATGTATTTTCTTCTTCAACGGCGCCTGGCCCTTCCCGTGCCATTCTCGCTGCAGGACAGTGAAACACCTCAGTCAACCCAACACCTTCAGCGGAAACAGTTCTGGAGGAAACCTATGATCTATTGGAGTATGCAAGCCACTTCTCGTTCAGTTTGTATGTAACATAGAAAAGCCTCGTGGTCGAATCTGAAGATACGGCAAGATTCACTTCACTCATTGTCGCGGACGGCGAGCGTGGCGTCGGGTTGACAACATCTAGAAGTTTACGAATGTTTATTATTTTGGTCTTCAGGTCATCGGCCAGATCACAGGCAGTTAGCTGGGGATCCCGAACAGGGCCTCACTTGTTCGTCATATGTATATCGGTTCTGTAACAGAGACTATACCAAATCCGGGAATTTGATCTGGCATTTAAATTGAGGAGCCCGAGGCCATCCAGCCGGTGAGGATGCGGAGCATGCGGTTCGCGAATGAGGGTGCCGGAAACGTTGTAATGATATCACCGCTAGTCGCATTCTCCTCAAGCTGGATGAATTGGATATGAACTCGGCGAAATAATCGGGTTTGCGACTGATCCTCGTGTCTGGGAATTCATCGGTCAGTGTCAAAATCACGGAACGATGGCCATGACTTACGAGATGGCGGGGGATACCAGCTCTTGGTGGTTCTCCCCTTCAGAATCGATGTGATAAATTCTGGCGCATTTTACATTGGCGCTGGTACATATGTCAGAAGGATCACACATGCAGGAATAATATTTACCACTTGTACCAATCACCTTCCGTCTGGGATGTTTTGGGACAACCACAATGAGGACATGTACTGTTCGGGCTGCGACCTTGCTCGTTTAGCTGTCGTTGAAGTATACTGATCTCGAGTCGTATGCCTGTCTCAACTTCCTCTGCAAATTTCAGAGGTGCGAGAAATCTTCCATCTTCGAAAACTACGCCGTAGTCCCCGCGGTCAATATAGTAAGTCCCTGAATCGGGCCGGCCAACCAGACACGCTTTGATAATGCGCTCGAGGTCCTTGAAGTTCAAAGGTCGGACCTTCAAATTCGAATTTTTTCACAATAACAGGACTCACCGTGTACGTCTGACAATATCGCAGTGAAATTGGGATACTGCCGCCAGCTGGGTCAATCACCCAAAAAATGTGGTCATGAATACCACGCGGAATGGACCGGCCGGTTCTTGGGTTAACGATAAGTGTCCCGATGATGAAGTTGTCCGCTATCAAACGAGGTCCTTCCCCATTCCCACCGGCTCCCCCAGGACCATCATCGTGGCTAGGTCCACCCATCCCACCGACACCCCCGACGACCGTCAGTTCGGTGACGTTACGATTGCGTTGATCGTGCACACCGCTCAGCATACCCCTGCAGTCGTGTAAATATTATCATTAGCGCCTTGATTAGCGCTCAAGGAAGCACGCACACTTACGAGATGATTAGACGGCGAAGGTCAGTCCTCAGCTGGGCAATCTCTATCCTGAACAATTCCTGCATTGCATCGCCAGATCCGGACGGATGAACTGGGGCCATGGCCATGGCGAGGGTTTGCGACAGGGTGTCGAAGCACTGCACAACTCTGCTTTCAATGCACTGGACAAGGGTTGGAACGAACAAAGTCCCGTGATTTTGGAGGGCCCATTGTGTGAAATCTAGCTCAGCGCATAATAGTGTGAGCTCTTTCACAGTATCTGCGGTCGTGTTGGACGATTCGCTGACACTACGAAGGATGTCCGAGATCCGGACGGCAAGCCCCAGCACCTCTGCAAAGTATGTGTTCCCGAGGCGCATGGGTAAGCGTAGCAGTGGATGGGGATTGAATCAGAAGTGAACGGGTTGCGAACTCGAGAGTTTGTATCGTAAAGGTTGCATTGTTTACAGGAGACAACGTCGTGTTCCCCACGTTGACATGCCATCTGCCAAGCTACGTATGAAATTTAGGTGCGTCCTTGACAGGCCCCATTGGACGCCAATTTTAGCAGGTGGAGCTTTTGGAACTCGGTCATTCATTTCCGGCGATCCCGGTCTCTGGCGGGTATGACAGCATCTGCCGCGCAGTCCACAGCCATCGATCTCCTCTTGCGCTCTGAATGCAACTCGAGAAATTGATTTCAAAGCTGCCAGCTTTTCAAACAATACGCCTTACTTTGTACTATGTATACGAATCACGCTGGTTTCAGAACAAAACCGACGTCGCTGGTGGAGCTGCGCTGTGGGGCGCCAAACTTTGCGTGGCGACGTATAATATGAACAACTGCACCCGGTTCCCGGATGGATTTCTGTGAGTAGACGATACCTGGAGCATAGTTTTTCCGGTGGGTTGAAACGTGGCTTGTGCATTTTATCCAACGATTCGGAGTTGTGCGTGCGAGTGCGGAAAAGGCGTCCATTCCTTTCGGGACATCTAATGAGTCAAATTGCAGGTGAGAGGCGAAGAAAATATATTCACACGGAAAACGAACTGGCGCAGCAAGCATTTGCTAGTTAAAGTTGGTTCATCTGCGCTCGGTTAGGGCCCACAGACATAATGTCTACATCTCTCACGCAATCATGGCAAATGAAATCACCTGAACCTCAATGTGGATGTCTCATGGCCGCCTCTCGCATCCAGGGCGCAAGTACTTAAATATGAGTAAGTCCAACTGGTCGAAGTATCTGTGCCTCCTCCGTGCAATGACGCATCTGCGTTGCATCTACCTCGTCTGCGATCCTCTTCCACACGAACGCCTGAAGGCAGCTCATGGAAGCTCCCGTACTTCCGGCTCCGAGGCTTCTGCTGTGGCAATATCTCACTGGTCCATCATCATTCCTTCCCAGACGGTCGGGTCCTTCGACAGATACGAGCTATTCCAGGATCGTGGACGGATTGTCGTCCAATGTTGTGGTGGAGGTAGAAAGATCAGATATATGCGGAGAACCAGAGGCGTTGGTGCAGTGAATGACCCGGACCGACACCAACAGAACGATGTCGACTTTCGCGGTCATCGACCGGTTGGCAAAACCATCAAATCGCATGCCGATATCATCACTATCATTCGAGGTGGTGGGTACTTTCGTTGACGGGGTCATTGGGTGAGAACGCTCAACTCTGGCAGATGAGCCGACTATCAAGCAGATATGGGATGGCGAATACAATCTCGTCACAAACAACTGCCAAAACTTTGTTCTCCAAATTCTGAAACTCATTGCGTCTGAACCTCCGCCGGAATATTATAACATTTTGCTGAAAGAGCAAGGCAAAGTTATTTCGAAACTGTGGTCAGCTCGAATTGTTGCATCATGTCTCTTGGTTTTCGTAACTTCCTCGCCAGGTCATATGAAGGTCGGGATCCTCCAGCGTACGTCCTCTGTGTTCCACGACAAAGTCGCAATAACATGTGGTTAGCCACCTTGGGATGTGGAAGAAAAGGATTGGGTAGGATTGACATTCGAAGAGGGCCCACATGCTGATGAATAGCAAGATCCTACCGGTTCAAAAAGGGCGTGACGCAGCAAAAGATAGACAACGAACAACAAGACGAATTTTGCCCAGTAAACATTCGGGCGGCACAGTGGTATCCATTCAGCGAGACAGCCGTGTTCTTGGACGTTTTCGATCTGGATGCGGGATACAGCGTTATAAGTGACAAGCAGGGATGGCACATTCTTTCCGGTAAGCCAACTTTGCTTGCCGCCAGATTTGCATTGATGATTTCCCAGGAAGAATGCTGGAGGTTATCTCTCCCCACGACCTGACGATCACACTAAGGCCAGAGAACTTCGTCCCAGGTGAATAACAGACATGGAATGTGGGACGATGGAGATAACACTGAGTATAGCCTCGCTTATTGACCGCATTGTACAATTCCTCCCAACGATTGGCGTGGTTACCTTGATGTTGTTATATGTCATTCTGGTTTACACCTTCTTAGCACCTTTGCACCACGTCGATGTCATATCCTGGGTAACACAGCCGAGTATGGTTATCTTGGGGCTTCTTCCGTCTGTCGAGCTCTATGTTCTCACCCTTATCCGTGGAATCCAATACAACAGGAAACACAACATCCAGTAAAAGCCGGTCTTTCCATTCCATACTCAACTCATTATTTCGACAGAGGCCTGGACGGAATTTCCAGAATCATTACTCTGCTGGTAGCAGCTTCGTGCTGGGCAGGCTGGCTCCTGATCTTCGCACAAAGTTTTACCTGCTATTATGTGGCTGATGGGTCAGTTTGTCCTGTACCCTCCTTTGTGGTTCCCGTCCGGCTCTTTCAATATGTATTGGATGTCTTCCCCATATTACGCATCCCAGTAGCCTTCTGTGTGTTATGTCCGGGAGTCCTCCTAGCGTCCTGGTGGCTGGTAGGCTGTGAATTGACTCCGAAATCGAGGTAAGCTCCTGTTCTGATTGCTGCGAATAGCAAGATGAAATTCGTCATTCTGGCAGCTCGGACTTGGGAACTCCAGTCTACATCAAGAGAGGAATATTCTCCCTCTTGGGACATTGGTCCTTGGTTATTGGTGATCGTGAATACCATCTGGTCTCCGAGGATGGCCAACCCAAGTTGAAGGATGTTCTTTACAAAACATCACATCTTTCAAATACCCATGGTTCCTTCTTCGGCAAATATCTTATTGGATGGTCAAAATTCGGCGAAGAGGAATTGCGGAAGAAGTTTGAGCTTATAGCGGGAGAATTTGGTCAGTACAAATTCGGGGGGAAATGATTGCCGCACTTTTGTGGCCATCGCTTGTGAGGAGGTTCTTGCTGGACAGACCGTAATAATCAGCCCCACCATGATCATATGGATTCCGCTATACTTGGCCCAGCTTCAATTCCCCTTTCGAAATCGTCTGTTCTCGCTGCTATGTTACGGCGTTGCGGACGCAATGTTATTACATCTCAGCTTTCACCTCACGCAAACCCTCACTGACGGTCAGTATTCATCAATCCTCAATATTTGATCTCAACACGACTATTAAGGTTATCGACTGCCGGGATCCTCTCTCTTCGTTCGTTATTTTGCAGTACCGAAGACCGGGCCACAACTACAGGAGGCAAAGAAAATTGGTCGTCTTACTGAACATTTCCTATCCGAGACATACTTTCATGTCACTCATGCGTAGTACAAGAGCATATATTGAAACCTCGGAACTGTCAGCGAGCGCGAGTGGCCTGAACGGAACACTGAAGCAAACCGAAGACATCGAGGATGCACGTAATTTGGTTGTCTTGTCGCAGCCGTGGACTCTGGCGACCTCGTCAATGTTTCTGTGTTCTGGGCTTTTTTCGGTTGTCGGGTTCTCCGTAACCTAGTCATGTATGAAAAAATTAGCGCCCTTTCAGCTATTCGACGCTCTTTCGGCGTCTTCGCTCGGGTCTTGGAAAAGACAGAAACATGGCGGCAAGTAAAATATCCCAGATCCCAGGGAGGATGCGGACGCGGTTGCACGAACGTGTAGATGTAGATGTAAAAAGGAGGTGGACATGACAAGGGTTCAGCGCGAGGCTCGACATCAACATCAACGCGAATGACTGCGGAGTTTGCGTTTGTGGCTCTGGATTGGATTGAATTTGTCTCAGAGGCGTGTCAGGGTCAGAGTCAAAGTCAGAATGAATCCGTGTCAAAGTCAGATCGGCGAGTCGGAGAAGTCGCTCACACTCACAGGCTCCCACCTCTTCTCTTCTTGCGTCTTGATACAATGACACTCGAGCTCGATCGCAAAAACGCAACGCACCGGCCGCCGGTGAGTGCTCGGTACATAGTCTGGCACAGCTTGCTTGCTGGCATGCAGCGGTTCGGGATCCGACTCCGGAATGGATTATGAAATCGAGGGGGTAAGCAAGCAGACGGAATCTGAGGAGTGGCGAGGCGCGGCATCCCTCAGAGCGGGAGCCAGCGTGTGGAAGGAGGGGCCGTCGTAGACGAAAGTTGGAGATGGATGTATGTGTGCTATGTGTGCTCGAGGAGTTGGAGATGCATGCTCGGAGAGGTGAGTTCGGTTGGAGATGCGCGAGGTGCGTGGGAGTCGGAGCGCCCAAATCCCCCCAAAAATAGAAAGCCAAAAAGAAAAAAGAAAAAAAAAAAACACACAAAAAAGAAACTCGCAGAGGCTGGGGAGAGATTTACTACAGGGACAGGGGAAGCAGAGATGAATGTCGATGAAGGGACGGATGTGGCGGGCAAAGCGCTGGTGCTACGGAGATTGAAAGGTGGTGGGGCGGGAGGAGGCGTGTGCTGCGCGGCAACAAGGTCCGAAGCGTGAGCTACGGGAGCGATGACTGCGAGGGACGCCCTTGTCGGGTCGGGAAGGCACGCGGTGGCATCGCCAATGATAACGGGACGGGACGTAGTCTTGCATGCGGGAGCCACGTTCGTTACCGTCGACTCGCGCGCGCGGAGCGAACGGATTAGCAAAAGCGGAGAAAGGGATGGCGGAAGAGCAGAAATAGAGACGCACTAGACTCCCATTCCCGCTCGTTCTCCCTTTCCCCCAAAATTCGAGCCGCAATGCTCGTTATCGGCCACAAAGACCTGGCAGATCGCTGCCTCGCGTGCTATCGTGCGCTTGCAGCGGGAGGAACCCCGATGGGCCTCCAATCGTTTCATTTAAGGTAGATGAATTCGGTCGCATTCGTGGCTGCCTCATTGAATCGAAATTCGAATGAATGCATGAAGGCGGAAGAGAACGTGCTCGGGAACTGCCGCCATCAATCATTGGCACTCCTTCATTAAGTTCTTACGTAAGCGAGCTCACTCCGAGCGCACTGGCAGCAATGCACCAGATGCTTATTCTCGCTCTCATGTACCTGAACAGCAAAAACTCTGTCGACAGACCTGAGGTTTTAGAAGAACTGTACTTTGAAGGTCGATGGACCCTGATATCAGGACCACGTGCCGGGTCCGGCGCGTCACAAGCAACCAAACATCTCCCAATAGACGCCGGCCCAATCACAAGTACTGTCACTGTCAATGTCCCAAATACTTGTGCACCCGTCTCAAAAACATTAATAGTTGCCCCGGCGGGAATCGAACTCGCAATCTCCAGCGAGCTGGCATCAATCAGTGACCGTGCAAGCTGGTGTCGTACCGTTAGACTACCGGGCTGGCCGGTCGACGCGTGCGCTCGTGTCTTGTCTGACTCTGACTCATGCACATGCGAACTCGAGGAACCGTTCTGTAACCACAAAACGGCGGGTCAGGATTCATATTGACCACTGCCGGATCGCCGCTTCCAATTCAAGACGCATGCTTGAATCATTTATATCATCCCAGAAGCATGCTCAAAAATTCTGAAAATATTTCACCAAGGTACTGAAAATGGCCATTGCTGAAAACTCGATTATTTGACATTGAATAACACTTACATGCCTTCTAGATGAGTTCAACACGCTCAAGCTCCTGGTATCATTGCAAATCTCTCCGCCCACCATCAGCTACGAGTCCTGCGCACACAGGAATTAGCAAGGCCAGGTACGCCGCAGACCGTCAAGCCACCAAGGTGCATATCGGCGCCATTCGAGATCATTCTCACCAGCGTTGCATTATTGTGCCAGTCTGCGTGGGCGGCCGAGGCTCAGGTTCAACGTGAATAAGGTCAAGTGTGTGCGCCACGGAGCAAATTGAAATGAATGCTGCATGAAAATTGAAATCCTCACCCCCCTGGCATGTGCCCCTCCACCTGCCAACACCTCGCCCTTTTGTCGTTCGCCGTTCGCCCACCGAGAACAGAAAAAGAAACATAGACGATGAATAAATATGTATTTACCGCAGGCTACATGTATTTTACATCTTAGAAATTTGGCTCCCACCCCACATCGCAAGACAAACTAAACAAACACGAGAAATCAGGAAAATGCCTGAGATGTAGCGCTTGAGGCCGGCGTCCGTTCCGTCGTTTGCCGAGTTGTACAATATTCTGCCAAGTCGTAACATAGATGAATCACTATCCACCCTCAATACAGACTTACTTATTTTGAAGTTGAAGCAAAGCGGAGTATAAAATGCTCCGCTGGCCCCAAAAGGTCGTCTCCGAATGTTGCGCTTCGAAGGTGAATGTAGCTTAATTTGGTCAGGGTTATTTCAGTCAATCGGTGCTTCCATCTCGGGTCCGCCGCTCGTTAATCCTTACATATGCTATCTAACATACCTTTATCTTCGCTTCCGTAGCTTGTCCGTCGCAAAACATCGATAAGGGCGGATACGAAGTCACGGTGCTGGATTCCGACTCTGGCATTGGAGCTAAATTTGAGCCCCCAATACAAGCTTAACATAAATACTTCAGACTCTGGGGGTGTGCAGACGGACTGAACTCAGATCCTTGCTCGCTTCTTGCGTGTTCGGAAGGACATCCTCAGCCGAAATATTCCGAGGGCAGAGTAACGCCGGCAGTGGAATGCCTCGCTATTGCTGTACACATATGAACAGGACAGTCAGACAAACATCCCCTGCGGGCTGTTGAACGGCCACCGAAGAACTTCAACGGCGAAATGAAACACCTTGCCAACGATCGTGCGCTCTTATTGTCGCAAAGTCTGCGCACCGTCAGGCACTGAGCCAAAACTGTATAAAAGCAGAGAGGGAAAGGTTGGGGTCTTCTGTTGGAATTCGAATTCACCGCTCGCTATCTCCGACGCATTTAGCTGCTTACATTCAGGCCCCTGTCCCTGTATCTATTCTGTCCTGGGCGCTTTCTCTTCCTTTTGATAAAATATGGGTTCATTTGGCTTAATTCCTGACGAGTTGTATAACTACGTCGTACTGTCTAATGAATTCCCCTTGCGTTTTCGTAGGGTTCACTGCTTATTTGAATTGACGTCCTTGATTCCAATGGTCTTCACTTGAGCTTTCACTCCAGTTCAAGTTCAACCGCTCCAACTTTTTGATAAAGCTCTTCCTGTTCTCCTCTGTCCCCACTGCCCTCGCTGCCGTCTCGAACGCAGGATTGACCTGCACTGCTCAGTAAGTATACATATAATCGCTCATTGCCAAAGGGTTCCTAACTCGAGATGCTTCCGTGTCGCAGATGGTCTCCGGTCAGCGACAATCAATACAGCGGTGAATCAATCATTTTCCTCCCATATTTGACGATATCTTCACTGAACAATACGGTTTCCTGCATTCAGCGCTTGTGACCGTTACAGTCTCCCCGCCCAGCCCGTGCACGTGGCCTATCAAGTTATTTCTAGCCGTAAGTGTATCCTCCCCTGCGATATACTACGAACCTCATACTTGGTGCCATTCCAGCCTCCTCGGCGGCGGCACGTTGATCACCACAATCCGCGTCCATTCCACCACTACCAAGACTATCTCTGCGCCGGCCGGTGAGCAGAACTACTCATCATTTCTGTTCTGCTTTGTTCTCATTGCAAGCTAGGCACCACCATTATGGCCGCTCCCGTGGACCCCAGCGATCTGCCCACCGAGTGCAGGTGCACATCTTAATTTGTGAGTGAGTTCAGGCTACTCCTTTTTTTTTTTTGTTTGACCTGACATAAGTGCCCTCCACCCCGAGCAAACCAAGAAGAAACGGACCATTTTGGATCATTTTTTTCGCCTCTTCAAATCTTCAAAGTTCACCCGCGGGAAACGGAGTGGGGAGAGTTGTTACTGCGCACTGTCAATCAATAGGTGCGGTCAGAGTTGTCCGAACGGCGTCCGAAAAGAATCAGTATGATCGGTCGGAACAGTTGTTTGTACGGATTGTTTTCGGATGATCTCCTTTGACCGGACCCGGAACGAGACCTGGAAAAGACAGCTCCTACCACTCCCAGTATGTGAGCGAGTGATAGACTTCTTGACCGCTTACTGCCATGGCGCGCCTCGATTCCCGCCGTGGGCAGGCTGCCCACCTGCTGCAGGCAGTCACCAGCTACGCTGTCTGTTGTTACCGAGTGCGGCAGTCCCGCCAGCGCTACATCAACCACCTTCGTGTTCTTGGAGCCCTCCCCGGCCACGCTCAGTACCCTCACACACCTAACTTCAGGTGTTATCCGTCCACCTTCACCTTCTCTCGAGGTCGACGATTCGGATGACGACAACTTCTTCGATGGCGACTCTGATTTTGGCGACATGGACTTCTCAGATTCGAGCAGCTCCTCTTCGTCTTCCTCATCTTCTTCATCTTCCTCATCGTCTTCCTCGTCCTCCTCCTCTGAAGATGACGACGAGCCCCTCGAGCTTCCACGCCGTCGCCGCACACTCTTTAGATCCACCCGTGTCTTTGGCTGGGTACAGAGTCAGGTTGACGAGATGTACTCCCAGAGGTACAACGTGGCCCGTAAGCGTCTCGAGCGACCTCGTGGGACCCTCCATACCTGTCTGCACACCTGGAAGCACACCACGCCCGCCCTGTTCCGCACCGAGCTCCGTATCTGGCCTCTCACCTTCGACAAACTGGTTCGGAAGCTTGAACTCCATCCTGTCTTCACCAACAACTCGAATGCTGGCCAAACACCTGTCGATATCCAGGTGGCAGTCGCGCTCTACCAGTTTGGCCACAGCGGGAATGGGGCATCGCTTCAGGCAGTCTCCTGGTGGTCGGGGTTGGGCAAGGGCACGATTCCGCGATGTACGCGTCGCGTCATCACCGCAATTTTGGGCACTGGGATGTTGAAGAAGTACGTGCGCATGCCTACCGCGGCAGAGAAGGAGCGTGCGAAGGAATGGGTGGAGAAGCAGTCTGGATGTCACGAGTGGAGGGATGGCTGGTGTATGGTGGACGGCACGCTGATACCGCTAGCATCGAGACCACACTGGTTCGGTGTCAGCTACTTCGACCGCAAAATGAACTACTCGATGAACCTACAGGCGAGTATCCACTTTGCATTGTTCTCTCACGCTCATTCCGCTCCACCAGGTCATTAACCTCCCAAATCTCTTTATCATCGACATCGGGTATGGGTACGTCGGCAGCACTCACGACGCAACCGCGTGGACTGGGACTCGAGTGTACCGTGAGCTGGAGACACTTCTTTCGGCAGGGGAGTTTGTTTGGGCAGATTCGGCGTATCCGGTGCGTCATCGTTTCGCGTTCACGCATCCCCATCCTCATTTTCCACTTGTGTAGATCTCGAACCGTGTACAGGCACCGTTTAAGAGCCCCGAGCGCGATGATACCGACAACGCTACCTTCAACAACCACGTCTCGTTTGTTCGCGTTCGCTCCGAGCACTGCATCGGCTTTTTTGAAGGGACGCTTCCAGTCACTCAAAGGCCTTCGTCTTACTATCAACAACCGTGAGGATCACATCTACGCGACGCAGTGGATCATGGCCTGTGTTGCAATCCACAACTTCGCGCTCCTCCACGAGTTGAAGCTCCGGGCGAAGCACATGGGTGAGTACGGCTCTCCGAGTCGTGACCCATTCATCGCAGAGGGTATTGATGTAACTGCCGGTGCCGGAGCTGCTGCTCACGACGACAGCACTGTAGGTGGTCGTCAAGCTCGTCTCGCTGCTGGCAAACAAAAGCGTAATGAATTAAAGGCCTATTTACTTGCTTCATTACATGCTCGTAGAACTAGACTTGGTTACGAGTAGAACAAATTTAATTTTATACGAAATTTTAATGGATTTACATAGAGATTTCACCACTGCTGGGAGCCATAAAATGGGGCACCGTCGTATCCACTGCCGGCGGAGAAGATGAGACCGTCGCTGGGCAGGGAGCCTGAGAGGTGGGAGGGACCTGGCGAACTTGTTAGCGTACGGATTTGGGACAAGTCGGCGCGGAGGCGAGCTCGGACGCGACGCCAGCGTGCGAGCCGCCTGTCAGGTATTTTTCCTATACATACACTGCGTACACCTGACGCTCTTCGTTCTGCCCCCACCCACGGCCGAACGAAGAGCGTACGTCCACATTCATTTATATCAGATCCTCATACTTATATTATATCCACAGTAATATTATTATTGTATAGGTACATACAATTCTATTGGTTCTGCCCCTACCCACGGCCGAACGAAGAGCTAATATTATTATTGTATAGTGTCCGCACATCGACGGAACACGGCGCACATCCAGCGCCTACCACGCTCCTTTCCCACGCCGAACCCTCCAGCTGCTTTCGACACCACATATACTTTAACAGAACTATGCTGTGATAGGCCTGGCGAGGGATGCGTGTTGCTACCGGCAGAGGACATCGCCCCAAACTCCTCCGGAAACATCGCTCGAACCGCATCAACCCCAAACTCCTGTTGCGCCTTGAGCATCTGCATCTTGCGCTGAAATGCGGCATCATCCGACTTGCGCTTCTGCTTCAGCACTTGCGCTTCTGCACGGCGGGCAACAACCTCCTTGGAATGGATGCGGCGGGTCTTTGCACGCTCGAGCTCGGTGTTTGCTTCGATGGTGGCCAGGTCGAGCTGACGGCGCTGTGTCTCTTGCTCTTGCTTCACGACCGAGTCGAGGTCCATCTTGTTCTTCTTGTATGCGGGGACAGGTGCCGTTGCGCTTTCGGTGCGAGTATATGAGGACTGCTGTGCGGCAGTTTTCTTACGCTTCGAGCCAGGGGCAGTTACCTCGGCACTGCTATCCGCATCGGAGTCGCCGGCATCGCCCTCAGCCTTGATAGGATCTTCTCCGTCATCGTCGTCATCGTCGTCAAAGGGTGGGGCATCGGAGGAGTCGGCAATGGAAGCGTTGGCGTCCACGACAAGGAACTCGTCGCTGTTGCTGTTGCCGACGGCGACAGGTTGTGAGTTGGGACGCTTGTCGATCAGGTTGTCCATGTCGAAGTACCATGGGAAGTCGGCGAGTCGAGCACCTGAGACCGCAGTGTAAGTTGATGCTTCATGACGAAAAGAAGTACCACGCACCCCAGGCAGACCGGCGCTCATCGTCCTCGGGCAAAGTATCCAGCTCTTCCTGTGTCATTTGATTGCCTTCGCCCGTTTGCTTCATGTCAGTTCGAATCTTCTTCGTCTCCTTCTCCAGCCTAGAGCATCTGAGGCACAAGCAGACGAGAGCAAAACCACACATACACTGTGAGACGATACTTGATTTTGTCGGTAATCACCTCCCGCTCTTTGGCCTTGCCGCCCTCGAGATATTTGACGAATTTAGGATAGTCCTTGCCCCAGAGCAGCTTGAAAAGCTCCCAGTAGATGGATGCCTTGGACAGGCCTCCACCCTCGGCAGTCGACTGATTTTGGCCAGGAGGTGGGTACAGCTTGTTGCGATAGGTTTCGTTCTCGACGATGGCCGTCACCATAGCAGTTGTCTTGTCAGGCTGGTTTTTGAAGCTAAATGCGTGAAGTCAGAGGCTTGCACCGAACATAATAAGGTTAAGACGTACGGGTCCTTTTGAAGCTCTTTGGGCACCGTCTTATCTGATTCAGTCACAGGTGTGACTGAAACTTGCGAGTCGGGCGTCGGGACCGGTGGGGTAGCCTCAACAGCATCGGCAGCTGCACGCCTTCTGCGTGTCGTCGTCTTGGGCTTGGAAGCATCGGTGTTGGTGCGGGGGGGCATAGGGGAGAGCACAAGCTGAATTTGCAAAATATGCTACATACAGGATCGCCGTGATGCGCACAGATCAGGCGGTGATGGCCAGCCCGCTCAGAGTGGACTCGTCGAGGGACATCCGAACGGTGAGTATACCGGGTGTATGAGCCGGTATGAAAGTAGCTTGTTCGGACATTCCGAACAAGTTGCCATCACACGATGTTCTGACTTGTTGTTCGGACTCCTGTTCGGACAACTCTGACCGCACCTAATGATATGTTTTGTTTGGAGCTTGACTTTCTGCGTTTAGGTGTGAGCAGACTAGTTCATCAACCCAAGTTCCACTCGGACTCTGTCGCATTTGTTGAAGAAACAAACTGCTAAATAATGCTCCGCATAACAAATCAGTTTGTTCTAGAAATTATCAAATGTTCGGGAGGGTGAGTGTGCTAGCTCAAGTGTCCACACGGCAGATGGGGATCTGTGTCATTGTTGGCGAAGAGAGTGTGTTCGGAGAGTGGCATACTCATTTAGGATGTCAAAGACACAAATTCGAATCATGGAAAATTCGGCAGGCAGGCTTGGGTGCCGGCCAAATTTTAAGATAATACTCACTGTATGCCAATTGAGGCAAGGCTTCATTTTCGAGGCTTATATCTGGGCAGGGTATCCGAGTCCCGGAGAGAGACAATGAATGATAGAATCACGGCGGACAAGTATCGGCGTACCTCTGGGCGGCATGCCAACACTGGTGTGGGTGCATTGATTTCCATTACTGTAGCGTTTCGACCAAGTGTGCACAATTTTGAAAATTTTCACTCACCGAGAAGGCCGAAACATTTCCTTTTGATTTATGGCGAACACTTCAAAAAAAAAATAATCTGGCTGTCACCATCTTGGTCGAAACGCTGAAGTCCTTCAAAACGAGTCAATAAAAAATCACATCAAGATGTCATTTGATGTTTATGGGACCTTCTGCTATTGCTCTAGATCTTACAGCTGTTTTCAAAATTGATGACAGTGGCCAAAAAAAGAAGAAAGAAAGCGTCGCAAAGGCGCCGCGCAAATTTGCTCGTTTCTCAGTCAATTCTTGGCCGAATTCCTCGAGATCAGGTGCGTTCGAAAGGGGTTCAGAGGCGCTTTCGAATGGTGCCACAAATGACCCCCAACTTCCGTTGATCATACTTTCGACCACCTGCCATCACACCAGGACGTAATGGCCCGTATCTCGCCGAATACCGCCCCGATTGGCACGGTTCTGGACTCGTTCGGAAGCGAATATCGAGCCGGATGGTTTGCCCCTAAAATGTATGGATTCAGCGGTGAGTCAACCCGTAAATATTGAATTCACGATACCCATGAGTAATTTCATGTGTGCCTCATAAATTTCGTTTTCTGAGGGCACTGCCTAGGTTGTCTGCTTGCACGTTCTCGGAATCACCAAGAATCATTGCAATCGAATCACTACAAGATAAGAAATTGACATTTCTGTCGATGGGGTCAAACCGGGTGGTGAGAATTTCGAACGCCACATTCTGGGACTTTCACTGTGCGCACTAGCTATTGTTCGAAAGCTCTCGTTAGCCGCATTCGAACGCCCCCGGACTCGAACGAATCGGCCCAGGAATAAGTGAGAAAGGAGCAAAACAAACCGGCCTGTTCAAGTTGTTTTGTTCTTTTTCTTCGCAACTGTCATCAATTTTGCAAAGAGCTTTAATTGTTCGCTATTTGCTATCCGGAAGTCTTTTTGGCTCTGTTCTGGGTGTTGTTCAGTGACGAGCTCAGTCAGTAGCCTCAACATTGCCAACAACCCCGGCGCAATTCTCACGATCCCTCCTCGTTGTGTAACCGCCCCTCGCATTTCTGGACTGTCGCAGACAGAATCCGTCACTATTTATTCCCATTCAATTATGACACTCTTCTTCTGTTGATTTGATCACTTGCTGCTCACTGCTGCTGATTTCATGCATCTGAAACTTGATCTAAGTTGCCTTGGACTGCGAAGAGTTCCATTAAGTATGTGGCATCCATGTCCAGTTTCCAATTCGTGACCAGCTCTTGCCTAGTTTCCCCCGGTTCTCCTGACTGCAACACTTTGGCAGTCAATCTAACACCTCAGTCAAAGTGGAAACACTACTGAGGCCCTCAGCGCATTACTCGCAATTGCGAAGCCATTGTTGACTTGCGGATTTAATTATTTTTTGGGGGCATTCGTTGGGAGTGTTCCGTGTTCAATCTGCCTGTCTGGTCAATCCTGACCCGCTGCTTTGCGGTTCAACAACGCTCCCTCGAGCTCGTAGGCTGGGAGTCAGACAATGCATGAGTGCACGGCGCGTCGACCAGCCAGCCCTGTAGTCTGACGGTACGACACCAGCTTGCACTGTCACTGTCACTCATCCTAGCTCGCTGTAGATTGCGAGTTCAATTCCTGCCTTGCGACCATCCGAGATCCGTACCATGGCGGGAGCATAAGTAGTTGTGACATTGACGGTGACAGTATTTGTCATCGGGCGGCTATTTGGAGATGTTTGGTCGCTTGTGACGCGTCGGGAATGGCACGTGATACCAGAGTTCAACTCGGTGCTGTTCTTCTGAAACCTCATGGCCGTTGTCTAAAGTCCGGTGATTTCTCCCTCAAAGGGGATTCTGCTTCGCGATTGCTCCTCCGTTTTAGAATGTTATTTATTCTATCGGAATAATATTAAATACCGTGACCATTCTGCCGCAGCTGCGCGCCTAGAGTGAGTCATCCTGCTCCAAAGCGATGCAGATGCAGATCGGCTGCAGGAGTTGGTGAATGGGGCGAAGATCGGTATAACCGTCCGATTCAAACCCAACGCCAACCAAAGATCCCCCCCGCGCGCGCAACCCTCTCCGAAACCTTCATTCATCCCCCTACCATATCCGTGCAACATTTACCTATTTGATAATATCTTCCGGCAAGCCAGATACACGGGATATCACTGTGCGGTTTACTTAACAAGAAAACGTTTGTTCGCTTTGGTAGTCCTGCTGTTGATGGGAGAATGGAAGGTAAAAAAGCACTGGAAGGTCGAGAACCAGCGGAGCCGACAGCGGGCTGGGACCGGAATCAGCTCGGCGGGGAGCTACGTTGGATGTATGCGAGTTTCGTGGGTCAGCTTGACACGCACGAGCTTGTAAAATACCTGAGAAGACGAGCATCTTCCGGTCTCTATTTCATGCCCCGTCTTTTCTTCCTACCACCATCTCACAAAGTTCCAAATTTGTGAATCGTGAACAATGTAAATTGATAGGAGCTAGCAGGGTGGGTGAGCATATATCACCCAGCTCACAAATCTTTTGTGACTTAAAACTCCCTTGTGTCCAACATATTCTGTGATCATACTCATTCTCCATGTCTCTAAGCATGCACGAAAGAGTCAAATCTTTCCTTACTTGCCTGGAAATCGGTGTTCAAGCTTAGTCTCTCGTAGACAGACGCTACAGACATGGAAGCTCATACTTCACTTTGTTTGTAGTTCAAGCCTATAAACTATTCAATGAGCTTATAGCGGAGAAACAGCGGTTGTTGAAGGCGGTAGCTAACCTGAACACAGTGCGACACAAGGGAAAGGCAAATATTCACATATTAGATTTATCGGAGGATGATTGTGTAGAATAGTAGATTTTCTTTCCGATTTTCTGGGCATTTTTGAGCCATTTGTCGGCGAGATTTGAGGTCTGATCCAGAGTCCGACAAGGGCCAAATTTGGGTGAGGTGAAAGCCGGAATCCCGACACCATTTTGGGCCGGCCGCGAACCCAAAGTCCCGACAAATTTTATTGGACCCCAAATTTTGGGAACTGACCTCAAATGCCATTCCTATCCGCTCCTGCTATGACCAGCTGACGGATATGTAGGTAGATTTCTCGTGATGTGGGACTGCGAGACGGGCAGTGACTTATGGCTGATTGATCCTGTAGGATGAACGAGGCGGAATTGAGTTATAGTGAGCAGGAAAACTACTTTTCGTCATGTTTGTACGGCGCTAAGTTAATCTCCATTCACCAGGACGAGAATGGCAAGTAGAAAGTTTTCTTATAAATGCGACGAACTTGGGTCATTTCAATTCGGTGTTGCCATGGAGTCTGGATTCTCTTCCTTTCTCCCCTCGCTTCTAGGGGCGTCGTGCACTTGAACTCGATCGACACAGCCTATGAGCAAGGCCGACTCTTCACTTGATGGGGCGCTCCCATCCCCAATCCATCCCTACGAGCTCGGCATCGATGGGATGAAGCGCAATTTCCCATCGTCACGTCCACGACCGGTTCTTGTTGAACCCATGACCCGCGGGCGCCAAGCAATCTGACTGCGAAGTGACGCGACGGTTTGGGTGGGGAATGTGAATCGGATCCATTCCTTACGCGTCTTTCGAAAACAACATCCGAGCATCCATTGCTCATAGGGGGGTTCCTGCGTTCAAATAAACAAGAAGGGTTCGCGAACGACCTCGGTAAGCAAGGCTTCACAATAAGACGATGCAAGATCAGCTGATTTTCTCTGCTCTCCATTATCTCAAACGCAAGTGTCTGCTTTCTGAATTTAATTATTCCTCGCTGGTTGGCTCATCCATATGTCTCAGATGTCCGCTTTGACTCCTTCTCTTCCCCCGTTTTCTGTATCATACCTTACAGTCCAATTTAGATTTCAGTCTTTCTGTAACGGTGTGAACAGCCTTTCTTCATCCCTCAGTACTGGAGGGGGTTGATTTTCCGAACCACTCACTCAATGTCAGCATATGTGGAATTCCCAGCGTCGGAATTGGATTCCGTCACATCCTCTAACCAATTGAAATTTTCAGAATGAAAAGCAGAGTCGGCAAGACACATCAAGAGTTGGTTACGGGCCTCCCCACCCAATTCGGACTCCGACCGCCGCGAAGCTCACAGTGATTCAAAATTTAACTACTTAGCAGCGGCTGATTATCAACGGGGAACAAGTTGTGCCAACTGCCAAGTGCAAGCTAGTGGTCGAGAGACACAATAAATCCTTCTTATCCTTGGTGAGTACTGTATCTTTCCCTTCAATTCGGTAGTCACGCGTCACGCACCCCTGTGTCGATCACGAACTTTGGTCGTGATCACGCGTCATACGGGCCTCTGTCGAACCTCCAAACCGTCACGCAGGCCTCAAATCACCTGAAAAATGCCAAAAAGACGAAAATTTCCATTCTTAGAGATTGCACCATCCATCAATATCTCTCTATGTCCACCAGTGTCTGCCAAGATACACCGGCGGCCAGAGGTGGACTTTACACCGGCGGGGAACATGGGGAGTTTGTGTGCCATGCTTCGGTTGGAATGTGCGGCATTATGTGCCGAGTGTATAATGTTCGTGCACTGCGGGTTTTGTTAATCCCGCAACTGGGATTGACACCAATTAACAGCACTTGAGCCGCTGAAGGACGCATGTTCGGATTCATTTCCGACGGACAGGGAGTGGTCCAGGGACGAAGATGTATTTTTATTCGCTCTGTGCACCGGGATACTTCCTGGAAACCGGCCTTTGTCATTCTGACCGTGTCGTGTAATCCTGCCCATCTATCTACTGAGGCTTCAGGGGCGCAAGATCTCTTCTTTGGGACGAACGACAAAACCTCTTCAGCGCCTACTGGCATACCATTGGATCAGTGTTCGACGTCGTCGGGGGGCAAACGTATTGGTGGCATTGTTGGAGCCCGAAGTCTGGCGTTGGTGGTGTCGAGGACGTCGTGTCTGGTAAGTGAAGTCCCTGCATAGCCAGTGTAACGTGGAAATCAAATTAGTTCGAAATTTATACCTGATCGAAGATTTACCTCAGGCAACCATATACCTGCTGACTGGACAACCCCAAGTAGTAAAAAAATAAGGATCCTTCCCCTCAATCAACTGGCTCTCGAGCAGTGCGCCCGCATACTGCACCAATTCGGGAAGGTCGGCGATGTTGGCTGTGGGTGCGGAGGGGAGAAATCACAAGAAAGGATCTTGAACACCACGAGCGGCGAACTTCCCAGTGGGATTGTACCTAGCCCGGTCCGTAGCGATGGCAAAGGGAATGTCGGTGCCAGCCCCGGTGAATCTTGGGCGCTGCTTGGCCGGCGGGGGATGCTGGAAAGGAAGATGTATTTCACGCCGAAAAAATGTTCAAATAATACGTACGATGGGGCCGGGTTCAACGTTGGGCACTGGCGTCGGAAAATATAGGCTACATGTGAAGAAAAAACAAGAGTGTTCAAAAATACTCACCTTATGGGCCGGAGTGCCATTGAGAGCATTAGCGATCGGAGGGCCGACATCCAAGAAAAGATCCTCAACTGGTAGCATCACGAAGGGTATACGTGCCGATCTGGAGAGGGGGACAGTCTACTTCGAGAATGGTATAAATCTTCCCGATGTGATTGTGTCCTTGATCGCGGATACCGGGGGATAAATACGGCCCTCACGATCTAATCCAATTTCGTCAAAAATGAATCGCTATCCACAAATCAAGTAAGAGAAAGCAGTTTACCTTTGATTGAAGAGTCGTTTTGGGATGCTACTGGGAGGTATTCTGTATACTTTGATTTTGTCCTCAAAAAAAAAAAAAAAAAAAAAGCTTTGTCGTGTACTAGGTGCTGACGTTCTCGGTGGTCAAATATGAGATTGAGATCTTCTTACTGAGGAGCGGGACTTGGCAAGGCTGGGCCATAGGGTCCTTCGCGTCGGAAAATTGGCACGGATAAACCAAAGTCTCACCAGGTACATTGGCGCGAACCATTTGCAGCCTCGGTTATTTCTTGACCTTGAGTTTCTCTTTTCTTTCTTCGGGAACAGGGGACGGCGTGCCGCCGCGAGAGCCGACGCTTCCCAAGTCAGAATCAGAGTCTGAAAAATTATATCAGTAAAGAAAGGGAAGAATCCAACCCGATGTTTTCCACTGTCGGCGTTGAGCACCTCAGTTTGAGCAACACGTTTGCCGTCGTTGAGCAGGAGGATCCGTCTTGACTTGTTGGTAGTGAAGAGTTCGATTCGCGCTGAAGATTGATCATGAATAGGGCCGGATGAATGACAAGCACCCGGTTATCGTCCGCCCACCACCGCCCGACAACTCGGACCCTTCTTCACCAGTTTCATCAGCACTATTCTTACCGGCCAGCTTCATTTCCAGCCTATGGGCGAACAGCGGTGTGATTCTTAGGTTGTCGGCCAATTCTAGATTAGCGCGTATATGTTTCAGAATGTCGCTGCGAAGCTCGCGCACCGGCTACTCAGCCTCTAACCGCAGCGCAGATGCGATAGCATGGAGGTCGGTCGGCCCTTAAGTTTCTTGGCGATGGACTTTTGAGTATACGAGATTTGGTTGGCGTCAGATATGGCGAAAAAATGGGCACTGAGCAATTTTCTTCTCTAGAACACCGGTTTATGTAGTGGCGGTTGGGTGGCGAACAACGTTTGCCACTGGCGTAGATAGGCCTATCGAAGGTTTATCCGAGCCATAAGGACATGAAACACACGCACCAACCTACGGTGGACACCAGTAATGGCCAGTGGAATCTAGTGGAAGTCAGTGAATGCACAGTGCACAAAGATCCACCGAAGGCCGATGGAGATTACCGGACACCACTATCTTACTTATTTTGGTGGCTTGTGGGAAACACAATTTTGTCCAGAGTCTTGTTCATTCAGCAACATTGCAGCTTTTCTGACGTCGAGCACTGTCCGCTGAGACTCACCTTCCACCGGCGGGCACATTACTCCCATATGCCGAGTTTGAGCGCATGTGCTTGGATCGGAATGTGTTGGTGTTTGCTCACTACGGGTTTTGTTAATCCCGCAGCTAGGATTGACATCGAATTCGCCCACTGAAGCGCTACCACTGACTGCGATATTCGGGTTCATTCCCGAAGCTTCAGGGGCGCAAGATCTTTCCTTCGGGAACAATGGCAAGGGTCAGCGCCTACCCCTAAGTCAGGGATTGTGGGCGTAAGGGCGGGAAGGGTCGGCGCAAATAGCACCGGAAGCTAGAAAGAGAAAAAACTAAACAAACCCCCCACGAACTGGGCAGAGAATATTGAGAGTACGAGTAATACAAGAGTGCGGTGGACTGCGAAGCGGCCCACGACTTCAGTTGACCCCTGAAGTGGAAAGTGGGGGCGCGATTCGGCGCTTGATTTGGCGCTAAGTCCGTGGGTGTGGAACGGATTGTCCGAAAGCAGACACTAAAAAACCTCAAACATGGATAACTTGATAAAGAGAGATATGCTGTACTCAATTCGTGCTCCTTTCGGCGACTTCGCTCTTATGTACATCTGCACACGGAGACTGTGGTAAGCCAACTACCTTTACTTGTTCTCTCTGACTCGATTAGTTACCATTTTTTAGGTGAATACAAGAGATGCGCGACAGATAAATCCGTGGATCGGTCGATCCATGCCAGTCCCTACGGAAAGGTGGACAACAATCAAGTCAATGTAGATCGGACGGCAACCGGAAATAAAGATAACCCCCTCTGAAAAAGGAAACGAAAGAGACGCAAAAATTTTGTAAAAAGTTCGAAGCGCCCGGGGTGCCGAATAGAATCCCCCAATTTTACGACGATCCGAATGCGGAACTACGATAAAATATATATACTGTACTCGAGCCGCGCTCCCTTCAGACAACTTCACCGAAGACTGTCGTAAGCCAACTAGCTTGACTTATTGACTCGACTAGTTATTATTTTTCCAGGTGAATACAAGACTCACATATGTGCGCGAAGACTGAGTTACTGTTATTTTAGTTCAACTCCTGCGCACTTCATCTCACTCAGATGACGACCACTATGCCAACCACTGCTCACGAAGAACTTACCCTTACCCACAGCCCGGCTCGACAATTCATGACGCTGGAGGAGATCTGGCAGACTCTCAAAGACTACTTCGGAGACGGCTACATTCGCAATTCTGCTCCCTTTCGCTTCAACGTACATCTTTGTGAAACACACAGAGTGGCCGTTCATAACGACAACGTCTTCTTTGGAGTCCACATCGACGAGGACACGATGCCCTTGTTTGGGTCTTTGGGCGAGACTGTCAAGCCGCCCTGTACGTGCGAGCATATAGCAACCGTGCGCCAATACATCGACGACTTGGTCAAGACCGCGTCAATCGACGATTCCTACGGGATCTTCTCCAGGAAAGACGAGACGTCAGTTGAGGAGACATGTGCGTACGCCATGCGCGACTCGCTGCAGTGGTGGGTGCACTGGTAAGTTGGTGCTGAGAACGATACTATCTGCTACTCACGCCTCGCTTTCTATAGGCACGACGGCTCAGTGGCCCGCACAGACTACTGGAAGCATCTGTACATCGGGATTGCAACTTCCTGCGACGATATTCTGGTCCCTCCAGCGCACCTCGTCGGTGGCATATACCGCTTCCTTGGCCGTACGTTTTTCCTTTGCTCCATCCTGAAAGAGGAGACCGACTTCGTGTTCAACAGACACCGCCAGCGACATCATTGCCGGTCTGTTGTCGGAAGGAGTCGACGCCGAGAACGTTCGATATATGGAGATGTGCCTTTGGCGGGAGTCTGTTGTGCAGTACTTCGAGAAAATCGACCCCAAGCTCCGCGACTTGCTGCTCGAAAATACCCACGTCATGTCCCAATTCCACGTGGCCAGCGCAAACACGCTGGGGTGCGCCGCTGCCACTCTTGCCGGCCGCGGTGTCAAATTTGGCGGCGTCGAAGACGAGGGGATGGAAATGGCGGCGTACGGCAACTGCTTTTCCATGGGTATAGCCAAGGAAGCTCTTGGTATCGCGCAGGGAGAACCAACAGAGCCGACAGCGGGCTGGGACCGGAATCAGCTCAACGCGGAGCTACGGTGGATGTATGCGAGGGTCATGGGTCAGCTTGACACGCACGAGCTTGTGAAATACCTGAGGAAATACGCATCCTCCAGTCTCTATTTCGTAGGGCTTGATGACAGGTATCTGGAACGCATGCAGGGAAGGAGGCGCAGGATGTTGACACCGCAGATGCAAGCGCTGATTGCTTCGTACACGGTCGGACCGTCTGGTCGGCTGGAGGTCAACGTGGTACAGCAGGAAGCCACGGAATAGAACAAAGCGGCGTAGTGCGCGTTTACGTTTGTTACAAATATGCCCATTTCATTTGTTTGAGATATGATTGTGTCCCATATCAGGAGAAGTAAATTTACCTTACAGCTTCTGGGTGTACTTTTTGCTCAAGTGTGTGTCAATATATTGGTCTTAATTGGATGTAGAGTGAAATGGAAAGGGGGACTGGATGAGACATTTGGGGTCGAAGCATGCCATCCAATGGCAGTCCACTACTCAGTCGTAACATTGAGTGATTGAGCAGGCAGACCCTCGTAACCCTACCGCAAGCCTGGGTTAGAGCCACCGCGTGCAGGTTGTGTAAGAGGAAATAGAGAGATTGTGCAACAGCCACCGGAGCCACCCGGTGGCTCATTTGCTGTGCGCAAGTCGGTGGCTGGTGGCTGGCAACATGACCTCATTTTTGGACAAACTAGTTCATTTGGAGGCTAGTGCTCAACATCTGACGGAATAGTGATCTGTCTGCCCACAGGATTGGTTGCTCTGGGCCAAAAATCAGCCGAAAATATTATTTTTCACGGTAAAATGAGTTTTGCGATATAGTCCATTGCAGATGGTCTCTTCAGCAGTAAATTGGGTTTCCTTTGCCTTTTAATTATCAGTCATATGAGCTACCAGCCACCGATTTACGCACAGCAAATCAGTCACCGGGTGGCTCCGGTGGCTCTTGCGCAACCTGTCTAATTTACGGAACTTCATTCTGGTCCAGCATTATGTGGGATTTCAACGACTTTCAGGCGTGCATTTGTAGGCGTCAAGTTTGATGCCGAGAAACAGCGGATACCTGTCGCCTTCCCGTTTTGGACTTTGGCGGTGAGTACTTTGGTCATGTTTGCCGGCGGCATCAGAGGCTGTGCTTCTTTTTCGCCCTTGCCACGGGCTTTGTCAAGGGTTTGTGCTGCTCTTCTGCGAGGCTTTTTCTATATCCATGGTTCGTAGGAGGAATATTGACACAAGGGGCAAAGACCTACGAATCCAGATCAGGATGCGTTCGACGCATCCATCGAGCATCTGATTGGCCACTTCACAAAGTGTCCTTCAAGACACAAAGCCAGCCTTTGTGCTTCCATTGTGCATGCTTTGTTTCTCAGGTCCAGGAAACAAAGATGCACAAAGGCCGCTTTCGTGCCTTTGGGAACCTTTGTGTTTGCTTTGTGCAGCAATCTGCTGCAATAGGACATGGATCCCTCGAACACATCCTCAATTGGATGCCCAGGTCTTTGCCCCCAGTGTGAGGGACCCGCTGGAACTCATGATCCATACAAGCCGTGTCGAATGACCTCCATCGCCTGCTTCCTCATTTCTTTCTGTCAATCTCACGACGAAAGCATCCACATATCACTCATGAAATCCAGTCGGATTCAAGTGGCGCTATCTGCTAGTTCTTTGACTCTCCCGTTTCTCTCGGATTATTTCATTCTCGATACAAGCGCATCTGTGGCGCTGAAACGGGGAATTCCAAGCTCTTCAATGCTGCCCATCCGGCATGGATTTCTTCCAACTGATCCAACGAATGCCCTAATGCCACTGCAGATTGAACAATAATCGTCTTCAATACAAGTACCGTCGCCTCAAGAATTCATTCCTGTGCTCTAATTTCAAACGCTAGTCAGTCCGTCCCATTCAATGTGCTCCCGCAGCGATATCTAGTTCTGATGAGCCGCTCTTTTCCCACCCTTCCTTACATAATACTTTATTCTTTCTGCTGCATAGGAACTGGTTAGTACTGGGCGTTTTGATCCGTCCCCGTCAATTACGTAGGCCAGTGTTTGGGCGTTCAATGTCAGTAACTTCCAACTCGCATTATAGTCATATTCATTAGGCAGTATCAACATGTAAGTAGGTTGACGAATTTCGTCAGATTTATCCTGCACTGACTGGCTCTTCATCCTGCTTGCGCCCGAGGGTTTCCACGGCAACTGGTTCGTTTGTACCATCCTTCCTATTCGCCACCTCTCGCTCATCGGCATGCTCTCCTGTGATCTGCAACCGGGGTACGGGATCGTCGAAATGCTCCGGGTGATTCTCATCTTCCTGGGGTTGCGACTGAACTCTTTCCATATTCGATTCCGCAGGCTCTTCAATGTTTGATGTGCCATCCTCATGCATTTGCTGTTCCAGCTTGTCGGCTGCCTCGAAGGCCTCCAGAATGGCGCAATTTCATCTGCCACCACGTCTGCATCGTCTTCGTCTGTCAGTCTTCTGGATTGATCTGCTTCCAATCTTTCTCCATCCCCCGCGCCATGCTGCGTACCCTCAGCCTCAACCTCACCACCTTCATTCAAGTACATCAGCAAATCCTGATTCCGGCTGTAGCGGAGGTCCGGGTTTACGTAGCGCTACAGCGGCTCTTGTTGCTACGCAGTGCTACGTAGTACTACATAGCAGCAAGTGCGGCCGTAGCGCTCCGTAAACCCGAACCTCCGCTACAGCCGGAATCAGGATTTGCTGATGTATAACATGCCGTTTTGGCCAACATCATCCGTTCAATGGGGTGTTAACAAAACAACGACAAAGGAGAACAATTTACATGGAAGCTTTAACTTCTGGAACTTTATGACGCGCTTGGTTTCGCTGCAAACGGCGTTCTTCAACGATTCTGCTAGCTTTCGCCCAAAAATCCTCTCCCTCACTAGCTCCCGCCTCCCAGTCAATCAGCCGGTTCTCAACCACCAAAACGACGACCCGAGGATCGTTAATCCGTTTCGCACGTGCCTCCTCCCTCTGCACCTTCTGATACAGGTGAAACTGCGGCGCATGAACGAAAACAAACACTTCGAGCAACCTGCAATGCTGCAGCACCCCAAGTAGCGCCTCATCCGAAATCGAATCCGTCGAGATATGCGTGAGGTGTGGTATTTGGGCTAGTCCAGACCAGGTACGCCACTCGTCGACCCAGTCAAGAATCCGCAGATGCGTTATGCAGGAGAAGAACGGATGCCCTCCGTCGAACGGATCGGGGTAGGGAAAAACCTGCTTGAGTGCCTTCAAGGTGAAGGATAGGCGATGCAGCGGATGGGTTCTGCTGAGCACCGACAGATCCGGGTGGTTGGACTCCGAGTTAGGCGCGCTGATGAATGTGATATCGACGGCGGCACCACAGAGAGAGATGAGGTCTGCGATAATATCGGCTTTGCGCATCTGAACGAAACACAAGTGAAGTGCGTGCTGTCGTAATAACGCGGGCCTGGCGATGAGAATTTGGGCCGCCACACTCAAAGGGAGACGGGATATTTTAGGTCGAGGGATTGGCGCCGCCATGTGGACGGAGAGCGTCCGATACAAGAGTGGTTCAATCCTAATAAACAACGGTAAAGGCATTCGACGAATAAATCACAAATACTCAGCGAACCATATTCGAACGCGTCGTGCTATGAGGACCGGCGTCAAGATGCACTCCGGATGCAGGAAGGCGGCGAGTTCGAAAATCGTTCGCTCGAGCTCTGGTGGAAGTGTAGTTTGTGTGAGTGGGTCCATGGGATAGTGGACGGTTATCGTGCCGGTATTTACACTATAAGGTATGGCTGTGTTGCGTCATTTTCACCGCCGATCGCCGTTAGGAATTGTAAGCTGCTTCGTTTGCTATAATTCCGATGGCTAAATTTCAAGCGATGACGCAAGGCTGACACGCTGACAGGCCGTCTGTCCGGTTAACTTCTTTCTCAAAAATAACCCGATTTCAACACGTATGATTTGCGCCGGTTGGATATATTACGAGTACTTATGTAATCGTTCGTTAATATTTGTGCATACTCAAATTCTCAACCTCATTTTTTACGGTCGCATCTGAACGTGTAACAAAATTTAGTGGCTGTGCTCCACTTTTCATTAGATTTGCATATTATGATCAGACCGAATCTAATGATTCTGAAATGGGGACTACGTTTTTCGAATGAAAATAGTGGCTGTGCTTAATCTTCGCAGAGGGCGTGTGTTCGAACCTCGGTCATGTCCTTTTTCTGTATCGGGCAGTTTCACTGTATATATATATCCGCAGGTATCCTGTCATTGCTTGAGTTCCAAATGATACCTGGCTTTTTTTCTCAACCTATCCATGCCTCCCGACGTTCCGCATGTTTCAGGGTTGGGATCAATGCACCAATCTACAACACTGTTGCATGCAAACGCCCCACATCACCACCTCCCTCCCGTCCCTCGGTGTTGACATCATATATTTTTTTTTTCAGTGGGCTACTTGGTTCTCCGCTCTTTTTTGGATTGAAGTATGCTCCCATTCATATATTATAATCAAATATATCGTCTCATTTTCTCCATTTGCGATGATGTTCCTACGGAACTTTGATAGGATAATCCCAGCGTCATTCGGATTATTTTGTTGTTCATCTAGGGAGGTGTACTGATCCAAAGACTTTTTAATAGCCCTCACAGATCGCTTGCTCTCAATGCTCCACCTGTAATCAAGGTTGAATCAAACTTATTCAGGTTGCTCATCTGTTCGCTATCTGTTGTCACTATGTACTGCATCCCACAATTTCATTTCCTACCTGTACCCCTGGTGGTGCGATCGGCGTGCCCCACTGCATTTCAAATTCATTGCCTTGACGATCAAACACAATCAATGTCTGCCTCTTCTTCTCCCACCATGAGTATACTCTCGATTCTACTCCCCCCACTTGACTCTGCTTAACCATTTTACGCTGTTTCATTACAACCTTGGCATGTACATTACAGATGTCTGTGTGTCTAACTTGTTTAATACCAATTTAAAGCTCATTGAAAGTCTGGGTGCGGGGTGCGGAGTGATGGGGATGATCGACTGACACAGCAACAATCAATAGGGGGTTTCGCGAGCCGTTTTTTGAGCCTTTTATGGCCCTTTTCTTGAACCCTTTTTTCGGGTCTTTTATCGCCGAAAAAGGATCAAAAAAACGATGAAAAAATGTTGGAAAAAATGCGAGAAAAAACGAGGTCCATGGCCCTGGCCCCTTTTATGCCCAAAGTCGAAAAAAGGAAGTCTTTTTTCGAGATTTTTTTTTCGATTCACCTTCGAAAAAAGGTTCGAAAAAAAGGTCGGAAAAAAGCCTCAAGAAAAGCCTCGTGAAAACCCCTAATGAAATGCCGATCGCAACGGCAAGGCAAGGTTCAGCGGAAGTGGACGAAGTAGGTCTTCAAACAGGTTAGACTCGGAAGATGTGCGGTTTTGACAGAGTTTTCAAGGTGGACAAAGAGGTATGGAAGGCTAAAGGTTAGGACGGAGAGCGACGAACACGACGAAGGCTGATCGGACAGGCACCACATGACAGCGGCATGACACCAGGGAAAGCGATCGGGAACCGGAAATAAAGCTTGCACCCACCCAAAAGGAAAGTAAAAGTCGCAAAGATTTTATAAAGAGTTTGATAAAGCATGGTAGAATCCTGTGTGTTATTCGATGAATTTCCAAATGAAAAGGGCTGGGTGAAATGTCTGGGTGCAAACGTGTAGGGGCTTCAGCACTGGATTTAACACAGGCCGCTGAGTCAGCCAAAAAAAATCCCAGGCTGACTGATGTGATCTCGGCTTTCTCCGATCTCATGTTCCATGTTATCAGCTCCAAATTTCTTCTTGTCTCACACAGGTATCCACTGCTCATCGCAGTGCCCGAGGCATCGCGGTCTCGAGCGCTACGAACACACTTCAGCAGCTCCAGGTCCGTGGCTAAACTGAGGGATGTCAACGGGCGGAATAGATTGCAAGCAGTTGGGTATTGACCTGGCCGAGTTCCCAGGTGCACCTAATGAATGTACGAAGTTCACCTTCCACTCTTTCTTCCAGCAGGTCGCAGAATTCAACCGCACAGAATTTTCTGATGTCTGCACTGCTCTGGGCAGCAAGCAACGGGCAAAATACGGACTTTCTGCCATGGATTTGAGTTGGATATAATCCCACCCGAAGTACTCGACAGCTGCCTGATCAAAATTGGCGTGCCAAACTTCCACTGTTGTTAAGCTCGCCGAGCTACTGGCTTGGCTGGTGCATCGAAGCATGGTGACAGAAGCAGTCTCCTCGGCACCTAAAACTGCGTTGAACATTGTTTCTGCAGGTTTCATTACAACCTTCGTGCTTACACTGTCCTTGAACAGGATCAAGGAATCCTGAGGGATTGGTGTGAGATGTTCAATTGCATGCGGAAAAACTTCAAGGGAGATCTGCAGTTGTTCACTGCCTCCGAGAAAGCCACATCGGAAGAAACATTTAGGCCCGCGCATTTACTTGACGACTCATGGCTTGAAATCTGCGATCGCCTATGTCAACTTACCTTTGTTCGTACATAGGATAAAATTGTTCCTTAGTGCTTAGCCACTGAAGTACTCGTAACCGCCGCGCATGGCGACGGCCCATACCCACCAAGTAAATGGCGTGTTGACGAGGATCCCTCAAGTGTGTTGCTGTTGGTTTATCCTCGCCGCGAGAATGTGATTCATATGCCACGAAGCCATGCAGCATGGATAAGAAAGGATGGCAACATATCAATTGTGTTTGGTAACGATAATGAGCCACATGCGGTGGAAAGGAGACTAATTGTATTGGATGGTCGGCAGTAATTTCTTTTGACAGCGTAGACTTGAGAGAACTGGTTCCAGCGCGAGGGACAGACGAAAGGGGCGAATGCGTTGGACTTGGCAGAACCAAGAAGATCCGCAGCTGTCACAGCTGTCAAGATGCGCGGCCAGTCACCGCGTAGAAACAAGTCCGCACATTCGGGAGAAAGACATGCCCTGCGCCAGATGAAATTGTTCTCGGTGAGCGTATTCAGCGCAGTTTCAGCGATGTACAAGATAGTTTGTACTGAGATCCTCACCGAGACTGGAGCTGACTTCAGCACCAGGTGGGTAAGTTATGTAAAATGCAGCCGTTGATAGAACTCAAGCCTGCTTGACACGATCAAAACGGAATTGGGTTATCTTACATTGCCGTCTCATCTCCGAGTCAGCTCCAATGACGTCGAGTTTCTCAGGAAACCGTGCCGTGTCATTCTACGTACCTGAGCTTGTGTTGGTGTGAGCTCATCTGACGAAAAAAGTTGTTTGGAAAACGGCCTGCCTTGCTTCATGGTACTTACTCCAGCAGCTGATTAACGGGCTACCTTTACTTTGAAAGCTCCCGGCGTCCGCAGTCCGACTTAGGATACACTGCAGCTCAGTGCCGTGCCTGTGGATATCGACGGTTTTCACACTGGCGTCATGACGGCCGAAGGCCGAGCCACGCTAAAGTTCTGGATGCAAAAAGATTCAGGTTCCAATGACGATGAAATACATATTATTCGGGAACCTAGATGAAACTCTGCATTTGCACTGATTGGGACTCCCAGCACGCACCTGAGGCCTTTATTCCACGAATTGGGCCCAGGGGCATATCACTCACTTCACACCACGACATACATGGCCCCTAGTTTCTGCGCAGATCAGGTGGGCTCACTGTTGCGGCCATGCGGGCTCCTCGAAGCAAGGAAACAGCAGGATATCTACCTCGACACTGCGCTCTCATCCGAGATCGCAGAGGCCACTGAAGGCGCCATTGCTGACGCTGTCAAGAAGCAACTTGAGCTCTCCATCGGACCTATCTCCAGCGGCGAATACGAACGCATTTCACGACCTCGTATCGGGTTCGTACGAGCGCATCGCGGAGACGATGTTCACCAAGCTCGATTACGACCAGTTCTATCTCGAGTACGAGAACCAGGAGCGCCAGGGTTCGTTTGCGCCCCTTCGATTCTTGCCCCAAGGCAAGGGTGTTGTTTCGGGCATTGTCTCCACCAAGACGGGCGAGCTGGAGGATATTGATATATTGGAGGCTCGCGTGCGTGAAGCGGCTGAGGTGATTGCGAAGGGGCAAGGAAGATGTGCGGAAGAGGTGTTGGAAGACACTCTGGCTGTCAGCCTGCAATGCGGATTTGCGAGCATGAGTGCCGGCGAAGGCGTCACCGAGGAGAAGATGTGGGCCAAGTTGGTCCTGCTGCGAGATCTTGCGAGATGCCTGTGGAAAAATGACGGGTGACGGCAGGTAGCCCAATTCCAAGGTACGGCGGCGTATGTTTACGCTGAGATCGCGAATCGTGGGGAAAGGCGCGATGGAGGCATGCAGCTCCGCAAACGTTCTCTCAATTTAGAATACTGTTGTATTGAGGACCTTGAGATTTGGGAACGACTTATGTGCGTGTGTATCCTCCAGGAAGTATTGCACCGCGAACGGCATTTCTGGATACGAGAAGTGCTCGGTGCTGAGTTTGGTGGACGGAGATGTAGCAGAGGGGATGAGAGCGCGGTGCCAATGTGGAGTGCTTTGAGCGACGGAAGGTCGTGCATGCGGAGAGCGGGGTTGCGGCAGGTGTGGCACGTAAGCTCCTCTAGATTAGTGAATCACGAGACTGCCTCGAAACAGGCCCAGACGAGTGGTGGCGAGCGCGGCTTCATGAGAGAGGATTCACCTAATCTTGTGAGATCTACCACGTGTCTGGCAAGCGCGGCCAGATTCGTGAATTGCACGACTGCCTCCGCCAGCCCAGGTGAGCAACGGCGGCAACCTATGAGAACGGATTCTTGAACTCTGTTAAGATCCACGACACATCAGCGCACATAGGGCGCAATTTCCGCAGAAGACCAGAACGATAATCTTGCCAGTTCGATCCATTCTCTCATCATGCACGAATGGAGGAAAAAATAGCTCGAACGCGGAGGCGGATAGTATAACAGGACGCAGGGGCAGATAGGATCTATCCGCAATTTGATAAAGGAGAGAGCGAAGGAAAAGCACCGGATGAGTGGAGAATATGGTAGCATACCGAATCTTGACGCGGGTCGGGAGGTGAATTAGACTGGCGGAGGGGCCGAGAAGCAGTACCAAGAGGGAGGCAAGGGAAGACGATGGGGCAGCAGCTCAGAGGGGTCGGGAAGCGTCCATGAATAGGAAGGGAGGGAAGGGAATGAGAGTGGGAGTGGCACTGGCAGGGGTACAAGAAGTTTCGGGTGGACGACGTCACGAAGGCTAGACACGAGGCCGGAGCGCGTCGGAAAAGGCACCGCGGAGTCGGCCCGTCGGGAAGGGAGCAAAATCGTCACAAAGGCCTGGAATACGTACGTGTCAAAAGGCACACGCGCGGGCGAGGGCACGAAGCGGGATTTTGGAGGGGTGCCACAAAGGAAATAGCGGAGTGTGGGCCGTGGCGGAGATACTCTTTTTCTTGCGCGCAGAGTGGGAGGGGAGGAGGGGGGTCGTGTGAAGGGGAAGGATGGCTTGGCGAGTCGAGAAGCAGCGGCGGGTGTCGATGACGGGGCGGGAGCTGGATCGGGTTTCGGCGAGGGGGCAAAGGAGGGAGGTCGTGACCGGCGGGTGAAGCGCTGGTACTGGTACGGAGGAGATTGAGGGGTGAGTTGGCGGGAGGAGACGTGTTCTGTGCAGCGAGGAGGACCGGAGCGTGAGCCACGGAAGCGATGGCTGCGTGCGAGCGGTGGCACGATAACGGGACGGGACGTGTGGGGTGCGCGAGACGGATGTGCCGCTACATCGGCGGGCGTTGTCTTCGACTCATGCGTGCGCTCGTAGCGAATGGATCAGCAAAAGCGAGAAAGCGATGGCGGAAGAAGAGAAACATGCACTGGATTCCCATTCCCGCTCGTTCTCCCCAAATGCTCGTTATCGGCCGCAAAGACCTGGCAGATCGCTGCCGTGCGGTTGCAGCGGGAGGAAGCCCAATGCACCACAATGGTTTCGCTGAGGCTGGCCGCCGTGGCCGCTTCACTAATTCGAGATTCGATTGAATGTATGTAGGAGGAAAACGGCAACTGCCGCCATCAATCATCGGTGACACTCCTTCTGACGTAAGTAATCGCACTCCTAGGTGCTTATTCCCCCTGATGCACTGCAGAACTCTGACGCATCCAGCAAGACGCTGCGCAAAGCTCACCTCAGCCGGTGCACTACGATATATGTATTATACTACTGTACTTTTGCATTCAATTCGGCAGTCACGCGTCACGCACCCCTGTGCCGATCGGTATTTTTGGTCGGAATCACGCGTCGCCCAGACCTTTGTCGAACCTCCAGGGCTCAAAGTTGCGCAAAACTCTCATACAGGTGCAAAAATGCAAAATTCTCGGTTTAGATGTGGAAAATTTGCCGGTGTTGAGGAGAAACCCGGATTCGACAAAAGGACGTGGGGTCGATAAATTTTTTTTCAGCTTTCAACCAGGTGTCTTCTTCCATATAAGGAAGGAGGTTTCCACCCCTGATACCGGGCCGCCCGCTCCGAGGTCAGACAATTCTGTAAAACAACTAAAATATATTTTGTGACTGTATATTGAGTAGTTAAAGTGATTCTACAATGTATCAACATCTTATGAAGCTGTTCTGGAGCTTCGTATGCTCAAAGTGGACTTGTTTTTCCATATTTGAGTTCTGATCCTAACCCCGATCCGCCACCCATAGAGTGGACGAACCGTTCGAGTTAGAGAGACACCATGTAAAAACACCCTTGAGAACACTCCGAGATGCTCTCTGACTCATTTCAGACAGAAAACATGATTTTGAAGCCTTCTAACATTGTTTTGCAAGTGAGCTCAGAAAATCCTTTCAGCTGACCTGGGACCCACTCCCCCTCCAACCCCACATACGAAAATTTAATCCCGGTTTCCCCTTGACTGAAGCAATGCTGTACTCAAGAGGTGTGCGGCCGACAAATCCGTGAAATCGACCTCTTTTCAGCCGAAAGCCCGGAGACCGGTCCGACCGTTTGTAGATTTCGCTTGCATTCAGTCCAGTTTCGGTTTTCCGACCCAACAGTCAGGCCAGTTGCAAAGATTAATCGAGAAACCCCCCCATTTTTATACATTCCGAATCGACCCGAGCAGTTTTCGTAATATTATTGGCCACACAACCATTAATTCGACTGTTGTTGGCTTCCATTTCTGTGTTGCTGAGTCTTATTTATTTCTCCACAGCTGAAAATGCAGCTGAAACTCGCCCTTTCAGCTACAGTTCCAGCAATGCTTAAATCGTTATTTTTGCCCAAGCTGAATCTGTTGCGGATTTCATCATTTGGGGCCTCGCTTTCAAGCAGGGAAAATTTGCAGCTGAAATTCTCAATTTTGCCGCCCTTTTCAGCTTCATTTATTTTGAAAACTACTATTTTCAGCAACATGTTCAGCCAAGAGGAATATTTCCTTTTGCTGGTGTGCATGGAGCAAATATTGCGCCTTTCGTCGTCGGTTGCGGGGGTCTGGAGGCGTTCTGTCACACGCAATCGGCCGCGCCAGCGACGGGTCTGCGCGACGTGCTCTCCGCTCACGGCAGGCAACTACGCTCCCTCTTTGCCCCAGGCGAGCTCTCCGATCCACACATCCTCGCCCTCTGCACACGCCTCGAACGCTTCGAGTGCGAAACCCTCCCCTCCGCTGCGCTCTTCGCCGCCATTCCACGCACCATCGAAGCGCTCGCCGTCGCCTATCTCCATAATGTTTATACTCTCAGCATGCTCCCTATCCGGCACCAGCGACCCGTAACTCATTTGATAGCGCAGCTCGAGAGCTTCCCGCTTTTTGCGCGTCTTTACCTGGATGGGGTCAACTGCGCATCCGGGGTTCGCTGCGTTGCGGGAGCGCTGTGTCGGACTGGGGATCGAGTTCCGAAATCACCCTGACGCTCATGCGGCGAACCGGATCAGCGACGACGATGTTCAGTTTGAACTGCGACGTCGCTTCTTGAAAAACTAACGCTCTCACTGCACGAGTACAGCCGCTCGTCGGTGTATATATTTTTCTACCTTGTACTCTAACAACTCAATGCGATCGCAACGTAAGATGTCTGAAATTTACCAGCGCCTTCAAATCAAGTTAGAAGCCGGTACAACTGAGTCGCATTTTTTGTTTCTGTTTTGGTCATCCATGTCACCAGGCACACCCAAGGCACATCCTTCCGGACTAGATCTGGTCAAGTGTTACACCCGGGAAATTGAACTTGATTCTACACTATTTCTGTCCCCATTGGAACTCTCGCAAGTGTCGTTGCACCGAGGTTGCAGGCTCAAGCCGTATTTGCGAATCTCCAGATGAATCATGAAAGCGCACAGCACGCTCGCCACAAGCGCCGCCAAAAAGACCGCTACTTGAACCTCGGTAAATGGTGCGGTGTTTGAATCAGCAATTTTGTGGTTTTGCAGCTGCACTATTGGATAGCTCAGGCCACCGAGACAGAGATTCAGGAGAGACCTAATAAATCGAAATCTAATGTTGAGTATCCGCAGTACTTATCAAATGCTGAATACTCGCACCACGACATCCATGTGAGAGGGAGAGACATCATAATGGTCAGATTCCACATCGAGCCAGATATGTGTATCATGTGTTCCTGTTTCTGTTGCAAAAAATTATAGGACATAAGGGGAGGCTACTGGGCAACGACGTACTAGGAACCAGGCACAAAACTTTTCCTTTGAATCTCCCATATGCAACGCGAGAAATGCTGTATAAATCAACCCAAAGACTGAGAATATCCCGCTTAGTATTACGAAGCTTTGAGCAACGGGATTATTTTGCAGACTCGTCAAAGCTAACAGTGCGGCGCACAGACTGTAAAACACTCAATTTGAAATGTTTTTTGGGTAGAAACAATGCAGAGACTCACCCGGCTAGTGAAAGATTACCGGCCATCGTCCACTGGAAAATCGCGAGACGGTTTTCCAATCGGGCTCTGTCCCATTCAAGACCTTTGTGAATCAAGAAGGGCGGGGCAATAACGAAGCAGTAGAGACCGATGAAACAATGACCGATGATTCTCACCAGCCGTTTCGTGCTCCTTTCCAGGAACCGAGCGAGGATGCCTAAAGAGCGTCGCAGAACTTCGAGAGCGATAATCTTAATCCATGGCGTTGGCTCTTGCGCGTTGACAATCGGTGTGGTTCGGTGTTGGTCATCGGGTTCGACTGAAGGAGCTTGGGCACGGGTGGATGTTGATATTCGTCTGTTCCGACGACGCATAACAGAATTTTTAGCAGTTAGTTCGAAGGCTGTTGTCCTAGCTGCGGCTGTAGTGGAATGCGAAGGCACCGCGGCAACAGGCTCGGAGGGGGGCGTGAATGATTGCGTTGAGGGCGGCGCCGGTGAGGGCATGGAGGTGAGTGGAGCTGATGCCGGGGTGTTCTGGGTCGCCGAAAGTTCTCCAGATTTGGTGACTGCAGCCTGAGGCTGAGGGTTCGGCAGAAGAAATGAAGCTGGGATGGTTGGCGAAATGTGCTGGGAAGTTGGGGCAGGGAATCCTTGTTTTGCGGGTGGATTGACAATTGCCATGCCGCAGCTCTCACTATTGAAACAACACATTAGCACGCGGCATAAACGTCATTTAAATTCATGACCCACCATTTCGAGCTCGCGATATTTTCGATCGGGTTGTCGCAGCAGGGCTCAGTTTCGGGTCTAATGATGCATAGTGTGACCCACGGGACTGGGCGCGCGGTCGATGCAGAGCACAAAAGGGACATCCATCCCATCCAATCCTCTTGAGATACGAGGTTGATGGCCGGGCGTTCAGCCCGAACAACAAACTCGTCGTTTTGGATATATTGCATAGGTTGAACACCTTCCTCAATGAGTCGATCGCGGAAGGTCTGTCTCATCGTGTGAGTTCCACAGCACCGCAGGGGAAAAAAAGATTCTTACCCCCCATGACCGACAGCTCTTCACTGGCAAAGAGATGACAGTGCTGTCTTTATTGAAATCCGTTACAATGAGTATCACGTAGTCGTCCTGTATATGGATCAAAGATCGCTATGGGACAATACTTGAGACTTTCCTGCAACGTGCTGGCACCGTGGTCGAGGAGAAGGCGAGCAGCATCGGTGTAGCCGTTCCTGAGCGTTGCTTTCAACACATTGACGTACTGCGCACCCGCGGAATCGATGCTTGCGCCAAATTCGAGCAGGATCCGCACGATCTCCACGTTCCCTGCGAGCGCCGCAACTTGTAGCGCCCTGCCAAGCATTCCGGCAGATTTGTTGACGTCCTGCGCTGCGCCGGTGAGTTCCTCTCCTGATGCGCCGACTTTCGCGCCACTCTCCTCCAAGAGAAGTGCGACGATGTCTGTGTGTCCGTTCATTGATGCAGCCCGCAGAGCACGCCCATACTCATCGCCAGCCTCGTTGTTGTCCCCGTACTCGAGGAGCAGGCGTACGGTTTCCAAGTCGCCGTCCATGCTTGCTGCCTGAAGAGCACTGATATCCTCCCCAGCCTCCGTGTCTATGCCAACAACGCCGGTACTGCCCCTGCCGAACAGGGACTGCACAGATCTTTCCATGTCAAGAGGCCGTGAGCTGCTGAACACTAGGTTCTCGAACTCGGCACGGCCGCTCAGGGCGTACCCTTGGTGGCTGACGTGGAATGAGTCGAGAGGCTCCATAAGTAAGAGGGAACTGACTTGATAGATAGGAGCAGTTCCTTGAATGATTGCTTTGGGTTGCGACGTAGACTGTTTACAAGGAACTGAACCACCCGTGAGACATCAGCAATCAATAAAGAGCTTCATATACCCACCGGTGTCATCCTCTTGTACTCTTCAAGGCTGGAGCCACTGAAAAAGCTAAAAGAAACTACATCCGCACCCTCTACAGCTTCAGCCGCGGTATCGGCTTCCCTGCACCATCCAGAGCATAAAAATATCCCAACCGGGCTCTCTGACCGAACAATAGTGTCCTCGTCCAGCAGCCATCGCACTCGCGACCCGCTGGTCGAGGAGGTCTCAAATTCCGATTCCGATTCAACGGGGGCTCCCAGGTACCCACTGGGATACGCGGGCTCACTGCGCCTGCGTCTCGGCCCAGCCAGTTCGTGGTGCCGGTTCTCGCTGTCTATACTCTTCACAACTTGCTGAAGGTCAATGCTCTGGTTCTTTGGTTGTGGTTGTCGGGAAATCCAGGGAACATACACGCGATTACACCGATAGTGTTGAAGATCTGCATAGACGTACATGGCGGTAAGAAGAACGAAGGATAGAAGAATAATCATCCATACCAAGGAATGATCTAGCGTGGCCTGCACCGATCGTATCCAATATCGCGACAAGGTGACTGCCGACGGGTAGAGGCGAGATGAGAACAGAATCTAGTTCCTGGAAAATAATCAGTCGTCCGCGGGATAAAACAAGTGTGAAATGATTACAAAACTCAAAATCCTGTAATCCATCCCGTCCATGGGTATCAGACCTAGAATTGAAAGCGATTAGTGGACAATACATGTACGGATCGTCCAAACTTCTTCACAGTCGTCCATGCCGTCCTCCTCGGAGTTTGAACGGATTTCGATCTGGGTGGACAGCCCGGAGTCTTGTGGAGATCCGTGAGTGGACGTATTGTTCGGGGAGTGCATATGCGTACAGTAGAAGCAAAAGTGATCGCCCTCTTTAGCATCCTCGACAAGGTTTTTTATCGCGTTCATCTTTGGGGTAGCATGAGCCATGTGGGACGATCACTTAAAGGGAAGTCACTATATTGGCGCGGGTTGGTTGTGTATCGGCGGAGATCCCGTCATCAAGAAGGACGGTTATGTCTTCGTCTCTGTAACTATAGCTGGACGACGTGAGGAAGGGCTCGTTAAAGTTGACGGAACTCACTAGTCGATCAGCAAGTTCCGGACGAGCTTCACGAACAGCTTGACATCTCGGCGTGCTGTCCTCCACTCAGGATGGTCTTTGTGGAGACTCTGAGCCGCAGATTCAGAAATGCCGATCAAGAGCGCCTTGTGTTTCGGGCGGACAGAAGGTCGGGGTTGGTTTTCCATCGATTCGTCACGCTCAGCCATGGTCTGCGCCCAAGGTAGAAGTCACTGGGTAAGGAGGGTCTGGAGGCACGGAGAACACGTGGCTTCGACGTTCACAGCCGCACAAACTGCATCCAGTCATACTGGCTTGCCGTCATCCTTCAAGTTAGGCGCTGCTGTTAGTGGCCGGTGTCGTCGTGGTGTCGGTAAAGCGGGGGAAGAACGACAGGGACACCAATATTCCGGTTAAGTGATCATTTTCATGAAACTAACTTAGCCCCTCTTAAGATGGCCGGTCTGGACTGGCTTTTATCTCAAGTCAGCACACAAGTTCAACTGATGTACTATCGCACACCACCTTTACCTGAGCGCTCGACCAACCCAAGTCCAAAAAGTCACTTATGTATGTGTGTGTGTTCGGGGAGTACTTAGAGTTGGAGATGCGTGCTGGTAGAGCTGAAGATGCCGGGCGGGCACCGTCGGAGTCGGAGCGCCCAAATCCCCCAAAAAAGAAGAAAAAAACTCGGGGAAACCGGGACAAGAGCGCTAAGCGTCGCAGATTGGGCAGTGTAGAGAATGTACATAGAGGGCGCAGATGTACAAAATCCGCGTGCCCGCCGCAGTATTGTGGTTCTGGAGACGTGTTTTGATTATGGGGGGACCTACTTTATGTTGCAGTGGCATGCCGTGCAGACGATATCCAACTTCCGGGAGCATGTCGTGTTCAAGCAGTCTTCTGGAAGTATGTCGTGTTCACGGAACGGGTGGTGCAGTTGTGGAAGAATACGAATAAGCAGTGGCGATTTCGTGCTCAGAGGAATAAGTACAGGTACATGTACAAGTAGCGCCGATATTTCTCTCGATTGGCTGGTGATATTGAAATGTACATGTGGCATGCTGCGAACGCGGGGTCGGGTAGTGTAGCAGGGGCGGAGGGTAGAACAGGACGCCGGGGCTTTGATAAAAGGGGAGAGCGTGGGCAAAGGCGCGGGCAAGTGGAGGCATACCAAATCTTGACGCGCGTCGGGAGATTTATTAGACGGAGGCCGAGGGGCAGTACCGGGAGGAGAGGTGGAGGGAGGGAAGACGATGGAACAGCGGCACAGAGGGGACGGGAAGCGTCGATGAATAGGAAGGGAGGGCAGGGGTAGAAGAAGTTTCGGCGTAGACGACGTAACGAGGGGTAGACGCAAGGCCAGAGCGGGTCGGAAAAGGCACCGCGGAGTCGGCACGTCGGGAAGGAGCAAAATCGTCACAAAGGCCCGGGATACGTATCTGTCGAAAGGCACGCGGTAGAGGCCACGAATCGCCGGCCCAAAGAGGGGTGCCAAAAAGGAATCAGTGGAGTGTGGCGCATAGTCTTGTTTTGCGCGGGGAATGGTCGTGTGAAGGGGATGGCTTCGCGAGTCGAGAAGCAGGGGCGGATGGGAAAGCGCTGGTACGAAGGAGATTGAAAGCTGGGGCGGCGGAAGGAGAGGTGTACTGTGCAGCAACAAGGACCCTACATGAGCGATGACTGCGAGAGACCCCGGCGTCGGGTCAGCGGTGCCCGCGAGCGGTGGCATCGCCAATGACGACGGTGCGCGAGATGGATGCGCCGCTACGTCGGTGTGCGTTGTCGTCGACTCGTGCGCGCTGGAGAACCGCGATGACTGAAGAACAGAAAGACGCACTGGGTTCCCATTCCCGCTCGTTGTCCCAAAAAATTCGCTCTGCAATGCTCGTTGTCGGCCACAAAGACCTGCCAGATCGCCGCCTCGCGTGGTATCGTGCGCTTGCAGCTCGATGCGCTTCCAATCGTGTCGTTGAGGGTAGATCAAGATGAATTTGGTCGCATTATTGGCCGCGAGAAATTCAATCGAAATCGGATGCATGATCATATGCATGAAGGAGAAAGTTCGGAACGTCCAAGGCTGTGCACGGCAAATGCCGTCATCAATGATCGGCAGTATCCGAGCAATGCATGAGGGGCTTGAGGATTCTCGCTCTTATGTATGCACCGCAGAAACTTCGACACTTCTAGCAAGCCGTCCCTACGCAAGACCGGTCTCAAACTGTGCGCCGCGATACTCTTCAACAGCGCGTTACAAGCGCGTTCCCTTGCCATTCTCGCCGCAGGAGTGCAACACCTCAGTCAATCCAACACCTTCAATGGAAACGCTACTGAGGCCCTCGCATTACTCCCAAAGAAATGCAAAGCCCTTGATTTATTCCCTCGGATTTAAGTAAGTAAGTACACTTGCGAAGATTTGGTTGACTTGCGGATTTAATTTTTTTTGGGATTCGTCGAGGTGTGTTCCGTGTTCAAATATTCAACCCGTGACCCAGGCTCAACAAAGTTCCCCCGAGAGTACATACAATATGGGCCTAGGCCAGAGTCGGACATATGCATGAGCCGAAGTCAGACGCGTCGACCAGCCCTGTAGTCTAACGGTACGACACCAGCTTGCACTGTCCCTGATTCATGCCAGTTCGCTGGAGATTGCGAGTTCGATTCCCGCCGGGGCAACTATCATTGTTTTTGAGACGGTGCATAAGTATTTTGTGACATTGACACTGACAGTACTTGTCATTGGGCGTCTATTTGGCGATGTTTGGTTGCTTGTGACGCGTCGGGCATGGCACGTGATACGACAGTTCAAAACCTCATGGCCGTACTGGAGCAGCAGGGAATGGGGCGGCGTATGAGTCGGACTTGCGCGTCGGTGGCCCGGCGATGTTCTAGCTCTACAGAATGCATGTAGCAGGGACTCGGTGGCTGTAGCATTCTAGACATCGGCCCATCCATATTCGCTAGCCGGGCGTGCGGCGGCGGCGGCGCTGCCCCCGATCGACCGGAATGAGAGTTCACCGGAGTTCACCAGTGAATGCTGTCCCTGAATTGTTCACCGCGGGGAACTTTTTCATGTATTTACTTATGTTCTCGCAAAGACGCTTGAAACTCTTTTGAACAGCTTTAAGAGAGAAATACCAAGTTGCGCCTTACGCCTCGGTGCACCTTATCATTCTTCGCTGTCCACTTTTTTTTTTCTCAGCTTGTCATCCGCTGCTGAACCGACGAAGTTTCGGCCGATCGTCCCGACAAATGTATTTGTGACACCGTGACTGCGTTCCTTCCCATTCCATCTTGTTACTTCTCATCGATACGACTCGACAGCTGGCGGCTCCTACGCATACTACCTCTATCCTCGTGAAGATCTCATAATTGCGATGGACTCGGGCAGCAATGTCAACGATGATATTTTTACAGATATCGTTCAAGTTGCAATCGGACGGATTCAAGGATCGTACGACTCGGATTGTCCATGGCGTCTCGACGCTTCTGTGTGTTTCTCATGCCGAGGCTCTTCAAAAACTACACTTGGTCACTATGGTGCGCTTGTCCCTTCCTCCTGATTGTCTGCGGCCTTATATCAGGTCCGTTCTATTTGTCGTGTCAGAGTCTTCATCATCAAGGTCTTTCCGACAGAAGACATTTTTTCAGTCCAGCCAACGCGACTTTGTGATATCACATTTGGTGCCTGCAATTCTCCGTATGAATGACACTTTGTTGTCTCTTTCATCCATGGCTGTATCTAGCCCCGATTCCTCGGGATTATCGCGACTGCGCCGGCGTGTATGACTCATTATGGAGGATTTACTCTGGTTGGGGGAGGATGGAGATATTTTTGAGCTTCTGCTGATTCCACCCCTGCGCCGCCTATTGTGCGTTGCTTCCTACACCCTATGAGGTCACGCTGCTATACGGGCCCCACGTTCTCTCCCCAGGTTGGTCTCCGACGCAAACAAAACAGTGTTTCTTCCATTTTTACGAAGCTGCTACTCTGCTCTGGAGGTTCTCACTGTTCACCGCGAGCTCATATCCCGCTTGGTCGACTCATCGCTCGGCCGGACGTCTCTCCGAATACCTCATGTAACAATGGGATAATTTCAATCAATCCTTCTCCTGTCCCCAAATTTCTTTCTTCTCGTGCAAATCGCACTTTGACTCCATTTCCAACAGCTGTCGAAACCCCATTCTAGCCATCAGCCCGGAATCAACGAAATATCTGCGGCTTCTCATCTTCAAGGCGGGACGGGTTCATGATCTGTTTGACATGTCGGGGAGCTCACCGTCATGGAAAGCTCAAGGCGAGGGACTGTAGGTCTGCGCAGTTCAAGTTCATCGATAGTGCCACTAGTTTTTCAGTATACATGCTCTCTTGGCGTATCGGGGCGATTTTCACAAATCAGATCAAAGGAGCTTGAGGCGCTTACATGTAAACGCACTTTTATGCGGCAATGTCACACTGGTATCTATTCCGGGACATTATCTCAGAGAAACTGATCCGCAACTTGCAGAATATCCTTGCTGTTTTGACGTTAAAATACATTTTTGAGGCTGACTCAACATACTCCGCCGCCGAGGGATGCTGGCATTCGGGTCGCTTAATCCTTGGTATAGTCGTTTTACGACATTCATGCGCGTCAATCGATGTTTGTCGAACAATTCAGTTCGGCAAACTGAATAGAGCTGCGGCATTGGTCGTACGGCAGCAGCATGGCGGAAAGAACAACTAGGCAATTCGACAAGCGGATCGCGCGCGTTTAAATTGTACCTGAAGATCTGGGGTACAGTATTTCGACTTTGAGCGAGATTTCTGCTTCGGCAAAGCTCGGAGGAAGTGGTCGTTGCTTCAGGAGTTTGACTTTATCATTATGGATGACAGCCTACAGCTTTCTACGCTTTTTCGCTGCGGCAATGACGGGGGCGATCCCTGATCTCATGCGAGTTGACTGCGGTTCATCACAGCAACCGGGTCATCCTACGGTCTTCCCACCCCGTGCTGGACATTTAAAAGCCCAGTTTTGTGGCATAGGAATCCAAGTTCACCTTCTCGCTTCTCGGTCTTCCCCACGTTTTACTTTCACGCCTCTCCCTTTGCGACAATGTTCTCCTCCATCAAAGCTGCTACTCTTGCTATGATTGTGGTCGCCGCGGGCAAAGCTCTCGCTGAGAGCCACACCGTCACCTTCGAGAACAAGTGGGTAAACTCTTTCTTTCATTGAGCCCTCACTCATTCAGAATTTCAGCTGTGGCTTTGGAACGGTCGGTAGCTTCTAGCTTCGTTGGATCCTACACAACATTGTTAAATATTGGTCGGAGTAGCCCACGCTCATTCGCCAGGGCAGTGTGATCGTTGGCCAGGGAGATGTGATCCTCTCCACCGGCGACCCATACACCTCCGATGGTCCGCTCACTGGTGCCATTGCATACCTCCAGACCGGTGAGTTCTCGCATTGAGTCCTGTGCCTCGTGCCCAACACTTCTTCAGGTAGCTGCGGCTTGAACGGCGAGAACTGCACGACCGTTGAGACCACGCTCGTCAACCCCACCTCCCCAGGGACCGGCTCAATCAGCGACATTACCCTGGTTCCCCCGCACGCCTTCTCCGTCCCCACTGGCTTCGGGTAAGCCCGACCTGGACTCGGTACTTGCCTCTTCTGAGACTCAATGCGTAGTTACCTTGGCGCTTGCTCGGGAGCCGGTGCTGACTGTGAGTTCCTTGTGTCTATCTTTTGCTGAGGTTTTCTTACAGTAATCACTGCGTAGGCACCAGCGCCAATTGCGACACCGCGTTCCGGTTCCCCACCGACCATTCTGAGGCAGTCGCCTGCGAGGCCGACGATGCCGATTTGGTGGTGCGTATCAAATCCACTGGGCTGATTTCGTTCTCTCATTCTGGTTCAGATCCTCTTCTGCAGTTAGATAGGCTGAATAAGTGATGATCGTCGCCGAGCATAATATTCCGCGATGACACTCACGGATTGAATACACACATGAACACTGTTCTTCGTTGACAAAGGGGTTGAAAATGCAGCATAAGGTTTATAAAGAGCCCCAAATCTCAACTACAAACTGCTCCCTTTTGGACCTAGCTGCCCGCGTGATCGGCAGCTCCTAGGGCAAACGACCACCAGAAAGTCATGGCACTGTTCACCGGGCGCATAGCATCTGTTGGAGATTGCAAGTGTTTGTGTCAGTTGGAAACCTGGCGGAACCGGCGAACTGGATTATTGTTGAATAATCTATTGGGCCAAAGTTTGAAAAGAGAAGTCCCAGGTTTGGAGTCCCGAAGAACAGTATGTATAACTTTCCACGCGCGGTGGATACGAGTTGCTGAGCGCTAACCGGCAAAAATGGTTCAGCTCCTGACGGTCATCTTCTTTCTCCGGGCTTGTTTTCGGTCGCTTTATTACACGTCAACCTCTCCACCTGTCCTGCATCGAATTCCGACGCTATCTTTCTGGTGTACCAATATGTCGAATTTTAGGGATGGAATAAGCTACCTGAAGTTGACTTGAAGCCGTATCTTTGTGGGATCTCGCGGGCACCCGGTTCCCATCCAAACTGTTCACTGAACTATCCGTCCTAATTATTTCTGAGGGGTGGCTGAAAACATAACTAGCGCTCAGTGGCAGGTGGGCTGGGAGCAGCTGCAAATTCTATCTTTGTGTTCGACTAACATCCAGTAAATTCATACCGGTAGCAAGCATCCAGCAAGCCAAAAAAAATCAGCTTTAACCTGCCGACTCCACCAGACAGCATTCGATTCACAAAACACAAAAGCCACTTCAGGTTCAGAATTACATGTCCTTATGGATTGATTCCCAAATTGATCTGAGGGTCGGAGATTGATATCGGCAGCATTCGGCACAGCACAAACATATTCAACTCGTCGGTTCAAGACTTGAAGTTCAAGTTCAAGTTTACATTGATTCGGCAAACACATTTCAGAATGACAAACTTTGGCTCTTGTATCTACCTCGATAACCATCTACTATTTTTTCAATCGGACTCCTCACTCGAAAGCCCAAGTGACAGGGGAGAGAGAGGTTTCGCTGGAGTCGTCCTCAAGCTGCTCGAAGGTGAATGAGCTAAGCTGGACGTCGTCCGTGCCGGCTGGGGCATCGTCGAAAATTCCGTTGAACACGGCGGAGATGGTCTTGCCGTTGTCTGAAGAGATGCCGAGTCAATGCATGGAGTAAATCTAGATATATGTAAAACACAACGTACAAGTTATGGTGATTTGATCATCGCAGCAGACGTGGCTACCGACGTCTGCTGCCGGGATGGAGATGGCGGAGGGACCATTGGTTGCAGGGCAGCCGCAGTTGGTCGTGCCAGTGAATCCAAGAGTGGCTATGACACTTTGTGAGCGGTGAATCCAGCGAAAGTGTGCGCGTATCTTACCGGTACCAGTGAACGCACTGGCGCTGCCGATGAAGACAACGGTGGAGACGAGGGCGAAGAGAGACTTGTTGACGAACATGATTGTAGTTAATTCAACTGAGGGAGTGAACTGACTTTCAGGATCGAGCAGAGGCCCTTTTAAATGGTTCATATCCTTGTTTAACTCCAACAGGCAACGGCCTAGGCCCGCAGAGCTTCGCGCGCCGTTGAAGAAAATAACATAAAGATTTAGCTTGAAAAGGTGCTCCCATGGGGAACTTGAGAGCGCGTACTACGCGCTCACGTCACTGAAATGGATATCACTGAAAGAATATATTGAACAAGTCGGAGCAGAAGCGCAATGGGATAGCTGTCTCGCGTACTAAACTCTTAGTACTTCTTTGCAGAAGTTGAGGATGCCGGAAGTCTACTATCAACAAATTCGCACTGAGTCAGAGCAAGCGGGGAACACACCAATTCCGAGTATCCCGACTTCAGCCATACTACCACTGGCGGAGGTTATGTTCTGAATTGATTCCAAGCTAGGAACGTGCATCAAGAACGTAAGTGGAACCTACGGACCGGCTCCGGGCCGGATGCCGTTGGCTTTGCATGCAGCGTTCATAATGCAAATCATCTGTAACTGGTGTTTAGCTTGAGCATTCACCATTTTCTTTCAACGTAGTCAAACTCCTACTGGTACCAGTGAGAAGAGCCATCTTGTGAGAGCGGCTCAAATCGAATTAACTCACTGCCTGAGAATCACGCTTTGTTAGCGAGGCTCAATGACAACGCGGAGTATTTTCGGGTGATTCGAACTTGGTTTAAAAACCGGTTGAGCCGTAAATGCAAGGCATCATAATAGTCTCAGGCACGTCCGATCAAGTCCGCGACAAGATGGACAGGCCCTCCACCGTGAAGGAAACCGTGGTAACGGTCCCTTCAGTCCGAAAAGACAAGGGCAGGCTTCCTCAACTCCTGAGATTAGAAGTTCTATGGGATTACGGGAGTTTTTCCACCACAGCGATCTTCAAGCAACGCCTCGTTTTCGAAGTTCTTATTGTAAACTCGGGGATTGAGTCCAACTAATTTTCCAGAACAGCAAGATTATCAATGAGTCTTGCCCGGCGCAGATCCCCGATGTTCACTAGCGTGTACTGACTTCTGGAGTGACGGGCTGCCTAGTGGATCTTATTTGTCCATGGATAGGCTTTGCAAAATTGTTGCCAAACCACACAAGGGCGGGGATCAACGGCGGTCTTTATTTTTGACATCTCTTCTCGCTGCGTTCATGACAGATCCCTTATGGTATATCTTTGGAGTACGCCAGTAGCGGTCACCTCCGCCCAAAATGGAGGAAACCACAGCAGTCGCCGATCCTCGCCTTTCAGCTCTGGGTTTGGAACTCTGACTCCAGGCCAAAATTGATAGTTGATTCATGAGGCATTGAAACGTGCGTCTAGACACGGCCAGTTCAACCCTACGCGAGCTCCAGATATCTTCGCCGTCGCGGGTCTCTCAAGCGGTTCTCACCGCGCGGGGGGCACCCAAGATGACATGCACAGCCGTCCTTCCGCATGCTACCATATTTCCATTCGAAGCGCCGCCGGAAAGTAACGCGACCGGCTGAACAAGGTAGTAGGGACTGGTGCGGATCTGTTGGTTATTTCAGCTCAAATTTCTTCACCCTGCTTATTCTACCTTTCATAGAACATGGTTCTGGAACTCAGAACTGTTTCATTTGTACAAAAAGCGCTCTCCCCGAAATTGACGAGGGCCCACATCGCTGGCAGTGTGGGAACAACATCGTGATTTTTCCAAGCTCAGTCCTCCCGAGAATCGGGTGGAGATTGAGAGCGTCTGTGCTGTTCACGAGAAATAGGTCAAACGCCATGAGTTCTGTTACGCCAATATTTCACCGGAGGTTGGGTTGATAGGAACCGGAATTGTGAACGCGGACGTAAGAGTGGTGTTCTCTCTTCCTTGATTCCTACCCTTCACTTAGACCGATCAAACACTTCTCGCTTTCCAAAAACTGGTCCCCGCACAGTAATGCACGCGGCAGTAGAAACGGCATTGATCGGCAGTGGTCGGCATCGGCTAACAATGGCTGTCAACCCAAGTCCAATGGAGGGGCCGCTGGATTCCACTGTCATTCAGTGGATCCCACTAAACCTGATCTTTCCGTAGAGTCTACCCCAACCACCAGAACCTATCAATTTTCGTTCCTCCGGTTCCTGGCCCTCACTGCAGTTTACCGCCTTCCAAGTCCCCTGTAAATCAAATTGAATCAATGAGTTACATCACATTCCCATGGAGTCCACTGAATTCTGGGTTCCAAACTAATGTGCATAGTAAGGATCCGTGGCTGAGTAATTCGCAAAAGAAAGAGAAGTCTTTGCCTCACCTTCCAAGGCAAATCTCTACAATTATTCCGTCTTTCCATTTTGAGGGCATAAATCAGCGTCCTCAAGCGACAGGCAGATGGCATTATCTTTCCCTCAAATCGGTAGTCACGCGTCACGCACCCCTGTGTCGATCACGAACTTTGGTTGAGGACACGCTTCACACAGGTCTGTGTCGAACCTCCAAGCTGTCACGCAACCCCCAAAATGCCAAAGAGGCGAAATTTTCGTTCCCGGATACCGAAATTCCGAGGTGTCGCGCAAAAACTTTGCCGTTACCGAAATGCCGCATTGCTACTGTCACGGACCCCTATGTCGATCACGAATCTCGGTCGGGGTCACGCGTCACGCAAGCCTTTGTCGAACCTCCAAGCGGTCACGCGGGTCCCAAAATCGCCAAAAGAGCTCAAAAAGGCGGAAAAAACGAAATTTCTTTTTGTGGGATGTTGAAATTTTTCGATGTGTCATGCAAAATTTTGGTGGCTGACGAAATGTCGAATTGTCAACTCAACTGGGTCACGCGTCACCCCCCATGTCGACTTGAAGGGAAATATACTACAGTATCACGCGAATTGGAATACTTATTATGCAATCGCGGCGGCACAAGGGAATCATTGTGCCCAGATTTGTATTACTTGGGCAATAATACGACTTTTATCTAAGCAACTCTACATGAAGATTCTGACTGCGCGACTTCGATTCCTTGCGGTTCCCCGACGAGAGCCGCCCTACAGATTACCTCGAAAATGACCCTCGATCGTAATTCTAGGTGTTGATCACCCTCCGTGCTCGGAAAGCTGTTGAACCCTAGGCGAGGACGTACAGGCGAAGCGCAGCGATGACTTTATTCTCGAATGCCCATCGGCAGGTAGAAATCAACAAGCTTGCCCGAACATCTGGACGCGACGTAGCGGAAATCACAGCTCGGACTCTAAGAAGATGGCGTCTGGGTTTGCGCTGGATCCGGTGGCTGTTTCTGATTTGGAATAAGTAGATTCTCTGCAATAGGGAGAAGGGGGACCGTCTAAGCAATTGCACAGGTAAGGCTCCAACCTTTTAGTTTTCATGTACAGATCTGGGTACAAAAAACGGAAACGGCTAGTAAACGTTCTAAAGCTATACTGGCACATTTGGAGCCAGCCATCGATCAAGTCTTCGGCACGGAACAAACCGGAGTAGATGCGGTGGTTGCTACGATACTGACGGTCTTGGGGACTGTGGGTGCAAGGAAAGATGTACAGTCACTCACAGTCGCATATAATCAAGTACCGACTCGCATCGGGCACTCCAGTCGGCAGCGTTCTAATAGGGCTTTGCTGCTGCTCACCCAGCACAACGGTTGCAAACCGCTTGTCTTCGCCGGCGAAAAAAAAAAAAAAAAAACCAAAAAGAAAACCGTTAAAACTGTAACCGTGTACAAACGTTCGTACACGAAAAAGGTTGGAGCCTTATACACGGGCCGAATGCCGATTTGATAGCAAATCAAATGTGTCGCGTCACGCGTCACGACTGGCAAGTCGCCCAACCGTCAAGCGCTTGTCCCCAACTTGCCCCACGAGCCTCGACGAAACCTATTACGCTTTTCTGTTTGGCTGATCGATGCAGTTTGAAAGTGGGGTGCTCTGTACAACGTTGCCATGAAACTCGTAACCTCTTGAACTGGACCAACGAAGTGCATCGAAGGCAGCATTAGAAACGCATCCAAGCTTGGCATCCATTGATTCTCTCCGCCCATGGCCTGACCGCATGCACTTTTTAGATTGTCGATGAGAGCGGACATATGCTCGTCTGCACTCTCCTTTTGCCTACTTGATCCAGGAGATCGGCTCACAACTTCTCCATTTTCCGCCAATTGCTGTCAGTGGACATAATCGTATTTCTGTGATTCCTCATGGACCTTAAGTTATGTGTCATCGTCCTGTTCCTCCACAAGGCCTCGAACTGTCTCCGCCGCAGTATCCACTGCCTCCGAAGACGCTGGACTTCCCCAGGCGACCTGTATTCGCGGCGATTATTAGCTCAAGTAATTCAAGGCCGTGGTTTAGCTCTATCTCCTGCCAAGTTCCCGCCAAGGACATCTCCTCGCCATCATGTACATGCTTCTTACTGATAAGTCTTCCCACTTCCAAACGCGAACAATGCGAAACTCTGAAAAAACATTAATACCCGTCTTTCTATTGGCCGTGGAAGTATTGGACCGCGAAGCCAGGAGTTTATGACGAAGCAGTGAGCAAATCGCTTGTTATACTATCCAATCAACAAATTGATATTGTTCTGTATAAGGCATATATCCCTCGGGTGGTAAATCTACAGTTCACGACAGAATTGACCTGGCAGGGTCGTCGATCATCGCCCCATCGCCGTCTTCGCTGCCGTCTTCGCTTGGCCATTGAACCGGGCCCGGGTTCTATTCCCCCCGTACCAAGTGGCTCTTGGCGCCGCCAGAATACTCGGCACCGCCTTCCCGCGCCGTTCTCCGGGGTCGACATTTCTGAAGCAGGATCATCCAGAGTAGCATTGCACCAGAGCCAAGGTTTTATATCTGGATCCGAACGACAGGGCAACACGGCCATCCACTTGCATTCAACTTTACTGGATGAATCACGCCCCTGGAGATTTTTGTGCAGGTACAACTCAAGACTTTTCAACGCCCTGTCAGGGTCAAAGAACCTGCTACGTCCCTGCTCCAAAATGGTCGGAAAGAGAGGCAGGCGTTCGCTCAACATATAAAAGCCCCCTTTATTACGACCCTATATCATCGAAATTCCTTCGGGGTTCGACGTTCAACTGTCATCGTCAAAACATGCTCCTTATCTCACTCACCTTCCTTGTAGTTGCTTTATTTTCTTTCCGGGCGGATGGTATACCACAAACCGCGGCTGTTGCGCCCCATATAACTCCCGTTCCGGCCAAGGGAGGTCCAACTGGGGGTGGCGGTGAAGGGAAAGGAGGAGGAGGAGGAGGAGAAACCGCTCCTATCACAGGGAGCGGAATCCCAAACGTCACCGATGCAAAGAATCCCGTGTGCGTCCCCTGGTATGGGATTCGTGACGCAATAATGGGGGGCATCTTCCAAGGTTGGTGGCACACTTACAACCGAGATGGTGCGGCACTGATTCATTGTATGCAGGTAGATGCGGGGACAACGCACGTGCTGCTATCCGACTTGCATTCCACGACGCGGGTATGTGCGCGGAAGCGTATACGCCCGAAAGGGTGATGATGCAGTTTCATTGCAGGAACGTTCTCACTCGCCTTGCAAGCAAACGCTCTGCCAAACGGTGGTGCAGACGGATCTCTCCTTGTCGATCCCAACGAAGTGCTTCGTTCCGAGAACAACGGACTTCAAAACATTGTTAGCCTGCTAAAACCTTTGCCTGCTCAATTCGGTGTTTCTCCAGGCGATATAGTTCATGTACGCTTATTTCATCCCTTCATCAGTTCTGTATTGATGTTCTTCGCAGCTCGCCGGCGTTCTGGCGGTCGTACGTCTGAGACAGAGCTTCATTGATGCACACTGACCTTTCATGTAGCTCGCTTGTCCTGGCGGTCCAGTGATCCCCGCCTACGTCGGCCGCGATGCTCCTAGAAATATTGCGCCAACCGGCCTGCTTCCGAATCCCGAGGACCCAGTCGACGTTCTGTTGGCTCGGTTTGCCGATATCGGATTCGATAGTCGCGAGGTGATGGCATTGATCGGGGCACATACCACTGGAAAGCAGCGTTTTGTCGATACAGCGGTCGCGAATACGACATTTGACACCACTGTCCAGATATGGGATACTCGTTTCTGTAAGTTGATCCCGAACATTGTGCTTTGCACTGTCTCAAGGAAACACCCTGTCAGACACCCAAACTGCCGACCCCACAACTGATTTGCCAGGTGCGCTCATCATTCCCGACGGTCTTTGAACCAGCTCATCCCGATCCGCAGGCACCTTCAAACTTGACAGCGACGTCAACTTCGCGACCAACCCGACTACTGCCACGGATTTTAAGCACTTCATTGGGAAGCAGGCTACTTGGTGTGCTTCCAAGAAACTGCAGTCACAGCTCGTCTGAGCACCATTGAACAGGATCACTGAATATGCGGCGGCTCACGAGAAGATGAGCCTACTCGGTTTCCAAGCGAGAGATCTCACAGACTGCAGCGAAATTCTACCCCTCGCCATCGACCTCACGAATCTCGCCGAGGTCACAACCACCGGCGGCGGTAAACCACCGACGGACCCTCTTATTGACCCCATCAAGCTCGAGGCAGCAATTCAACAGTTCCGGTCCATATGGCTCGTTCCCCAATGAGGTACGCCCGACCACTACTTCGATCTTCCGATCATTCATTATTCCACAGCTCATTATGGTATCCACTTGGATGGATCGCTTCTAGGTCACTTGTCCGTCTGTGTAATATTAACCCAACGCAAAAGAATTATCACGGATTGCAATATCATACAATCACGATTCCACTCTGTGTGAACACTAGGTTGACCTTGAGGGAGTGCCGTTTTTGGCTTGCGAAATCGCTTGCACCAGCAGCATATCGCATAATTGTGCCCAGACGTAGTATTGACTAACAGGCCATTACAGGAGTTCGACAATCTAGCTACCATTGTTGAGTTCGGTCAAGCGCAAATCGTTCAGAAAATCAACCGCTTCCGTTCGAAAAGTGTCCGCAGTGATATTGATCCCATCGTCATTGAACGTGAACAGCGAGGAAGGACCGCTCGACGACGGCGTGTTCCACTTCGGCCAGATAATGGAACTGTTCGAGTCCGACCCGTTGGGCGGGCTGTTTGGGTCGAGGGTGTTGATGAAGTTGACTGGAATGCAGTACGCTGAGTCAGTAATAATTCAACGGATATCAAGTGGTCACAAAGCTCACGCAGGGCATCCATGCCGTCAGTTCCATCCGTTGTTGTGAACCAGATCGGCGTATCGCTGGTGTGGTATGCACCAATGTCCCCATTGGCGAACTTCCCCATTTTGTTTACTTGCAAATATTCAGCGATGGAATTCATCGCGTAGAAAGATAGCTTACACCAGCCCCACACGTTTTGCGTCAACGACGCATGTGCCATCCAGAATCGGCGAGGAGATGTCATCAACAAATCTCCTTGAAACGCGGCCAGGCGCTTGTACTGAGGTCTATAAATGGCAAGTTTGTCTCGCAACACAATTTTTTGCATGTACAAACGTACGAGAGTTCGTTAGCTGTGCCTGTGCCGAATGGGGACCCTAGAGGAATGCATATTGGTCTTGCTTCGGCGTGTCTATAGAGAGGACATAACGTACTTGTGTTGGATCTTGAGGATAGAGGCGCGCAAGTTCTGCCATTTGAGCCGAGGAGGTTTTTGGGAGGTAACTTTGGTTCAACAAATTCAATAGCTAAGGTTCGTGGCAATGTAGCTGGACTCACTTCAAATGGACGTAGGCCAAAAACTCTTGATTGGTGCTGAACGTTCGCTGATTCAGGGCACTCAGTTGGCAAGATAACAGCCAACATACGTTATGTTCAGGGTCGAGAATGAGAATATCGTTCCTTCATCGTCGCACACCCCCATCATTTTGGGCATCTTGAAAGATTGTTACAGCTACTGCCACAGAAATTCATAATTATCACCTTCCCGTGTAGTCCCTCGGAAATTGAGACCCACGCGTCCCGTGCAATAACGTCCCCGTCGATGCGCGGTCCCCAAACGAGATTAACGCTCTGATATGAGAAAAAGTTGGGAGTGGCGTTGACGGCGGCCATGACTGTATCCAATGGTGCGTGGCGAAGACAGTCCAGCGTGTCAGGGGAAGCAGTGCAGTTGGCGGCGGCCACTAGGTTATCGTAGTCAGCCTGGCCATCGGAGAGGGAAGGAACATGTTGAGCTGGTCCAGATTGCTGAGCATAGTCAGTACAAAAAATACGTTATTGCTGTGAGATACTCTCACCAGGAATATTCCTCGAAACAATGTGTTTGAGTTTTGATTGTTATTGAGCGTCAAGTAGGCGGTCGAAACTGATCCTGCGCTCACTCCGCCCCTTGAAATTGAGTTTCGTCAGGGAATGTTTTTTTTTACTGAAGTATGAGATGGACTACACGACTACTTGGTCGGGATCCCCTCCAAAGGCGGAGATGTATTTTTGAACCCACTGGAGACCGAATATCTCTGCAGAATAACGAATTTCAGAAAGATTATGTACCACGACAAAGCACTCACGGTCTCGGAGGCCTAGATTACTTATTCCGGCGGCTGCGACCTCTTTCCCTGCCAGAAAGCCCAGCGCTAGACATGATATTAAAAATCTCATCTGCGTTCAGAAATAGTATTCACCGGTCAGACGATAATTCAGAGTTACAACCATGATGGGTTCCCCTCGTTCGATAGATCGCTCCACCACCGGCGTCAAATCATAGTCACGGCTATTTCCTACCTGAAATCCGCCTAGCGAGATTCGATACAAATCAGCCATCAGACAAAAATTACGTACCACCGTAGATCCACTGTCCGAATAGCATCGAGTTTCCTCCATTCTACAGGAACCTGATTGTACGTACCACAAACACAGGGAGCCCAACGGAGGGGTCTGTGACCGAGGGTCGGAAGACGTTGAGGCTGAGACCTTGACAATACCGTCCAAAACAAGCAAGTCAAAGATGGAAGGAGAGACCCACAATCTTCAGAGACGGAAGGGTATGTGGTGGCGACAAGTCCAGGTATGGGGCTCAACGCTTGCTGAGGACAAGCAGGTCCGAAGCTTGTTGCGTTGTATGCTGTCTGCAGGGTCGCCGGTTCCTTGGGTCGTTCAAATCGTCCACTTGGGACAAGTCATATATACGCACGGAATACGCTTGTAGATATTGGCCACGCACGCTTGAGCAAAAGGTACACCCAGAAACCGGGTTATGTTTCCGGAGATGAATCCTTGAAATGTCCCATATGCCAAAGAAACCGTGGACGAGTCTGCGATCGTGGCATGGGGATAAAGGAGGATGTATAATGGGATGAAGAGAAGCGCGAGCATCGTTTAGACTTTAGTTGCACCAGGAGACTGTGGCGAGTCATTTTTCTTTTAAATGTGCAAACTGCCGGGGACACGTGTCCAAGCCGGTCGCTTCATGCATCACAGGGGGAAAAGATTAAGGCATTTGTCATGGAGCGAGCCGCGCGGCATTTGCGCGACACTCACAGGGCAAGTGTCATTGTTGGCGTAGTGCTTCAGTTACGGAGCAGAACGCAAGTAACTGTATCAAATTTGTTGAGGCACGAGTTGCCTCTTCGGGACTTTGGCGTCTCGCGACTGCATTGGGTATTGGAAATTCGTTTCTCTTTTGCTTTATTTATTTAGCTTGTGACTTGATCGTAACGATAGTTTATAGGCAGAGCCGCATGTACTCGCCCCTCAGTCTCTACCTCATTCTGGGTACGACTGAGGGTGCGTCTCTTTATTTATTATCCCTCACGAACTATGACTTACATTACATAGATATTTACTTACTGTATCTTCTACAGGTAAATACATCAGAGTCTCTACCTCATTCTGGGTACGACTGAGGATATTTACTTACTGTATCTTCTACAAAATATGTACCCGTTAGCGTAGTCTACAGGCCACTAAGTAAGGGGGAAAAAACTCGAATGAATGTGGATAAGTACGCCCAGTTACGGAGCGAAAGCAAGAAGTAACTGAGGTGGTGTTTTGTCCGTTGATGCCCGAAGTGACAAGATGGAAGGAATGCCAGGATGATGGAATGTAAAGAAAGTAGGTATGAAGAGAATGAATAATATACCGCTAACAGTCACCGTGCCGCCTTTGTGTGAGGCAACCAGCAATCAACCGTGGTTTATAATTGGTTTGTAATTGTGCTTCGATCCGACGGAAGAACCGAAGAAGCGGAAGCATCGCCACCTGTTCCGATCACCAAATCCGTGACGCATAAGGCTCCAACCTTTTCCGTTTTTAAACGTTTTAAACGGTTAAAACCGTTTTTATTTTCTTTTTTTTTATGGACTCGGATAAACGAAAAATAAAGAAAATAAACGGTTTAAACGGTTAGTTTCTCGACTTGTCCCCAGAGGCATAAGGACCGATCATTTGGCTTCCCTTCATCACATTGTCACATCTCACTTGCACCATAATAACTTCATTTGCCTCTTTGAGCACTCCGAACCCACCAGCATGAGATCTCGCCTCGAGTTCAATCAACCTCGGTTGTTACCGAGATGCTGTGCAGCATTCTCGTGATCAGTTTACCTCTCCTCCGCACTCCTAACATATCAAGACACCCCAGATTTGCGGGCGGAGAGAGCAATGCATTGGTTCTATGAGTAATGGTGCCAAATTCCACCATAACTCCCATGGATTTCATCCGGATCGCAGGCTTCGCAAAACAACCGTTTTAAACGTTTAAAACGGTTTTTTAAACGTTTGTTTTCATTTTCTTTTTTTTTATGCCCGAGTACAAACGAAAAACAAAAGGTTGGAGCCTTAGTGACGCATCAGCGTCGATCGCGAGTCGCCTCTTGCTCTCTTCCACTTTCTTCAGGAGGATCTCAGCTTTCATTACCCATCATAGCTCTCTCGCGCCATCTGAATCTCGATTCTTTCACCGGAGACAAGCGTGGCCACTCTCCGAGCGTACATCAGGAAAATGTTTTCCATCTGGCTTGGCCCGGCACGTCTTGGCACACCTGGCTCAGCTGGCAATGCTGGCGCCAGGCTGCCAGCTCTGCCAGAATCTGCCAGAATGTCTGCCAGAATCCTGTCAGGCGCCGTTACGACTCGTGTTGCTAAGTCTTTCAAACTCCGATCACACGTGCTGTTGACACGGTCGATCACACGTGCTGTTGACACGGTGTGATTGATGCCACGTCACAACGTCTCTCTCTCTTTCCCTCACTCGTCGTATCTTCCGGCGTCCAGGCTCTGCCCTTTCCGACCTCCAAGCTCCCGCAGATTCATTCTACAAGCCATCCAAGGTCTTCAGTAGTATCCCGCAGCCCTCAAGCAGCCCGCAAGCTCCGCATTCCCCACGCCGCTGCGCCAAGCTCCCCCCACACCATCCGCTCCCAATAGCTCCAGCACGCCGCCTCTGTCCTCTCAACTCTTTTTACTCTTTTGGAAACATTTCTCAAGACTTTTGGCTTCAACACTTCCGTAGTCAGGCTACTGCAAGCTCTCAAGCATAACAAGTTGTGCTCTCTTCCTCTTTCAAGCTCTTCAAACTTCAAATCGCCTCTGGTAGTCTCGGCGGGTCAAGTGCTTCCCTTTTGGCACTCTCATGACCTTCGATCATTGCTTGGCTAGCCCTCCTTCAGAATCGTCATCGAACCCGCCACGTCATATCTGTTTTGTGTCAGTCCAGATGCTTTGCTTGATTGTATGCGGGAGTGGGGATCCTTGCAGGTGAGTTCTCTTGTTTCATGGTGCAAGATGTATCTGACATGATTTGCAAAGCTTGCGACAAGGGCCGAAAGTTCTGGGGACTGCCGCACTACACCTTACCTTCGGAACGACGCTGGCGAGCGGTAGCCCCGCAAGCTGATTTGAGATGGCCGATGCTTGTGGTTTGGGTGAAGCGTGGTGCTTCATTGCTCAGTGCAGGGTGTTTTGGGACATGTGTCGTAGTGCTTGTCTGTTGTAGCTACTCAATAGATTTCATTTCCTTTCTACTTGCGAACTGAATATGAATTTGATAAGGGCGTGCATATTCTGGCACTACAGTTTTTTCTGGTGCCACAATCTTTTCTGGCGCCAGAATCTGTTCTGGCGCCGGCTACCTTTTTTTGGCGCCAGGACTGGTTCTGGCGTCTTGGCGGCCTTGGTCGGCTTGGCGCCAGGGCCGCCAGGGCCAAAACATTTTGCTGATGTAGACACCAGATCGAAGATCCACAAACCGGGTCCCTGCGAGATGCGTTCCCGTTTTTCTTTCTTTCCTTCCTAATATCGCTCAGTTCGACCCAGCCGCTGGAGGTGGGGACGAGCGTACTTGGGTGCAAAACTTGATGTCTCGTCCTTCTCCCGCTCTATCTTCCAGTTTCGGCTAGATGCGACCGCTATGAGAGACTGGGACCGCATCGCTTTCGCATTTTCTATCTTCCGTGGACGCGGATTCCGATTCTCGACCAGTTGATACTCTAGATTTCTGGCCTGCTTGGCAACCGCTCAATCCTCTCGATTTACTCATTCCCGCTACGGACGGTTGGGTGCAGCTGCATTTTAGGCCATCTTACGCTAAGCTCTATGTCTTTGTCATAGCTCTTTACTCTGCGCGCTCATCCCGTCCTCAAGCTCAACGCCAATTCAAACGCCGCTCTTTCAAGTTTCGCTAAACTACTGCCAGCGCAACACGCTTCTTTGACACACTCACTGGCGCCTGTTGTCTCGTTGTCTCGCGCCTGGATCAGGATTTAATCCTTAATGTCGTTTCTAGCAGGCCTGATGCTTGCTGTGCGGCTTGTTTCCTCGAATCTTGAATGATGTATCTCTGCGGCGCGCGTTGTTACGGGCTACGAGATACCAGCCGTCAGTGCAAATTCAAATCTGGCTACATCCGTATCCATCCCACGCTGGTTCGTCTTCAACGGAGCGTGCGCTGAAAGACGACTCCGATGATGTTTGCCCTGTTCAATGGCAGTGCTGAGGGTTCGTGATTTATCCCCTCATTTATCCATGTATCCATTGCTTTATCTTGCTTCAAGTGAGCGAGACACGAACCATATTCCGATCGTTCTTGAATCCTAAACATGATTCAACCACGTGAATGAGTACCGCGTTTACTTTCTTATACTGTGCCGCTGCGCTGATTCTTGCTCAATTGTCTTTTGGGCTTTCGCTACCGTATTCGTTGAAGTCAGTTTGTCAAACAGGGCCGTGCTGGATCTCCCACAGTCCATTACAGTACCTCAAATTCTGCTCCGTAAATCGCCCACAGCATGCCGTTCCTACCTCCACTTCGTGGCTCATTGTTGAATTTAATTTCCGAATTCACGGCACGTTCGCCCAGCAATCCGAGACGACAGATTTGAGAGTCTCCGTTTTCCTTGTTCTCACTCGTAATTTCAGATTCAAATTTGGAAAGGAAACGGATTTTCCTCAGCGTTCAGTGAATAAACGTCGGGGCGGGGCACATAAGACGCTTGGGCGGAAATCAAGCCTCATTTTCCGCTTTTCCCCCCGTCTGACAAAGTGAATGTTCGAGCACAGCTTTGGGCGCTAATACCGTCTCTTTTTCTCCCACTATGCGCTCGACACCTCTTTCTTGTGCGGATGAACCCGATCCATCAACAAATCTAGTCGAAACACCCTTGCAACCATTCGTGTTTTCAGACTCGGACTCGGAGGTAGACGAGTCTGATCAAATTCTCGACGCCATAGGTCGCAGCAGAAGTGATTCCCCGATGATCATCAATCAGGTTTTTGGTCCGGAGACATCATTTGCAATGCGAAAATCCTCATTCATTTTGCTCAGGCGGTCGAGGAGGCAGGGGCGGGGGCGCCGGTGTGCACGGTGTCGGTGGTTCTGGCGGCCCCGGGGAGGGCCCGACTTTGCGATATGATATCAGGACGAATCGGCTCACGATGAAGACCTACAAGACGACAGAGACTAATCTTTCAAGTACGCATGCCAACCCCTCTACATTTCCCAAGCTTAGGGCCAATAGAGTTCCTGAGGTTGCCGCTGGGGCATATCGACTTGCGTAGTGAAATACGCTTGGGTTGTCCGTCGGGTGTTGTATCACGCAATTCCAGACACCGCTGCGTTCGGCGTATGTATTCCGCGCGAGTTGTCGGCCACACCGAGCCCATGACTGTCACATTGTATCAAGGCTATAATGCCAAGGAGGTACGCTTCTTCCTGTATCGATTTCAGATTATCCAGTTCCTGATTTATTTCAGGAATGGAAGCGAGACCTCTCTCGCCACTCCAATATTCTGTGAGAAACCAATGTGCTGGGTAACCCCTCTATTGAATGCGATTATAGGCATCCCAACATCCTTCAAATTTACGCCACTGCGAGCGCGTCTGGAATCTATGCCACCATATCTCACGATGGTGCGGTCGTCATTATTGAATTACTGATGTTGAACTCAGTGATGAGGATGAGGTAGACCTGATCCCCTTTGACCAGCTTTTGGACTCCTTCCGACATTCAGTTATTCTTCAGATTTACATCCAAGCGTACACTGTGGGTGTTTTCCCATGTATTGATATGCCTAATCGAAGCGTCCACAGGATACGGATGAAAGGGTACGCCATGGACTCGGTTTTCATTCACTCTCTCACACCACTGTAGGATGCGTTCAATTCTTATGGACCTATCATATCAACAGAAAACATGGTGCGTTACCCCCTAGCAATGTATTCGTCCATTCTGCTGTACGCGAATCATATAGCACCACACATCCTGGATCCGCCGTTCGACTGGGCGACCTTGCATAGACCTCAGTACGCGTGATACGACTAGAAGATTCCGTGCGGGAGGCCTTCCTACAGGAATGAGGGGGCTTGATATACAACCACCCCACAGCATGGGGGCACTCTATGATCCAAATCAGGAGTCCCTCGTGATAGCTTCTCTTGACTTGCGTCAATGGTATAGTCTTTGTGTCGACTTGTTCACTAAATACCGAATGGAGTACCCCTCGGTGCAAGCAGAAGTGAAATTAGGCACCATATTAGATTGGCCGTCAGGCCAACTATTTGAAGACACAACCGTAATCGCGTCGATTCCGGATTCATATATCAATCGCAATGGCTGGGATTGCTGTCGTTACGGTCGATGGGATGAACTTGAAAGCAATCGTCAGCACCGGTATGGCCTCTGACACATGATGCATTCTCGTCATCGAATTTTCAGGTTTTTCTCCACCGACATAGTCAATCACACATTCTATATGATGAGATATCCGAATCGGTCCAACCCAGCTCATGCCGCCTGGTTTTCTCAAGCGCATTACATTTTCAGCCAATTTCAAACGGTGTCCAATCACAAGGACTACGGTGCGTGCACCAACATGCGTCTACTGGTTCTGAACATCAACTCTCTCTCCGCGCCGTCACAGTGCTCATTGAATCCGTTGTATTCACTCTCGAAATTTCTGCGCTCGAGGGGAATCCTCCGCCTGGCTTCTTATTCCTGTGTTCACCGACGGATTTCGAAACTGGGCCAATGTCATTTCGGTGGCCCGAGTGTCCCGCGTACTGGAGTCTCGATCCATCTGGTCACAAGCCGCTCAGCTCCGAGAAGGCATCAAGTCTGGGATTTCCCCCCATCATACTCAAGACGAGGATTCATGGGAATTTTTGGGATGAAGCTGTTTACGCTGGCCTACGAAGATTTCATCAAGGCAAGGGCTATGATCCAGACAGCCAAGATGTGGCGCGAGAACTCAGCTATCCGTTGTTTGAACTCTCAGTCCTCAGTCCAAACGGCGAGTATATAGAGATATTTCGGCCTGTGCGTACTGACACAGTTCTCCAGTGATTGAGCAGGATATATGCGTGAACACAGAGGACCATCTGACTTCAGACGACGAGCATTTTGGAGATTTTACTAGCGAAGATGGTGTGTGGTTTCAATGTCGTATCTTCCCGGCTATTTCAATTGAACAGAACATTTTTATAGATCACCTGGTTCCCCGCCAGGAGTGTTCTGTCCCCGATATCAGTCTTGGCAGCCTGTGCTCGCTTGGAAAGCTGGTGGAGTCCGTCAAGTTCGGGCTGATTGTAGCCCTCGCACTTATGGTCGTGTATGAGCACGCGCGAAAATACTTCTAGAAATGAAAACAGCCTTTCATTTATTGGTTCCTGTAAGAGCTGCGTCTTAACTATTCATTCTTCAAACCGATTACAACATAAGCCTCTAACCGAATCACGACAAAAACAAGACGCACATTGGGGATCCCGGGGCCTATCTCGCACGTCCAGTACGTCAAACTTTCAACTGTCTGGAACACCTTTTGTGTCCGCCGGAACCGCTCCCCATACCAAACATTTGCGGGGGAAGTGCTGCTGAAGGGCGGCGAGTGTGCGGTAGCCCGTGTAGCACAGAAAGCACTCGTACACGCCGCCGTTCCACGCGTGTTCCGTCGCCTCGCGGATCCCGGCGTGGGCAGTGACCTGCGAAGGACGATCGTCGTATTCGTGGACGTAGCCGGGAATCTTCCAGTCGGCCGCGCCTGAGATACGCGTACAGCCCGTGGTCAGGGACAGCTGGGTTTCGGAGCGATGAAGCGACGAATTCAGGTGGCTCGCCAGCTCGTTCGCAATGCCGAAGAGCTGCTTGCACGGAGCGCAATATTGGTCACGGTGGCGCACGCTCTGCCTGTGATGCTCGTGCAACCCGAATTCATTCCGGAAAAATCTGCGGCAGGGCGTGCAGTGATGGTGAACGCTACGGTTGTGCTCCTACAGCACGTCGGAGGCGTCGAAGTGTGTGCTGCAACGATGGCAGTAGTGGTGCTCGGGGCTTTGCAGGTAGTGCTGTTCCAGACCTGTCGGGGTGGGGAAAGTTTTGTCGCAGGAAGTGCAGATGTGCTCAAGGAAATAGTTGTCGGTGTTTCTGGAGCCTCGAGCAACCGTCGAAGGAACAGGAGCAGCGGTGGCAGCCGCCGGGATCAGGGGAGAATTGGGGAGACTTGGGTTGAGCTGGAACATTCTGAATGGAATACTTTTCTGAGACCACGAAGAAATCAAACCACGTGGAGCGATTTGGAGCGGTTTCTAGCCGAAAGAGGATTATTTAGAAGGCAGAAGGCGTGCGTTTGAGAACAAAGAGGGTGTGACTCGTCACGTCGTCACAACTGCCAACCAGGGCTTCTGGTCATCTGGATCGAACATATTGTCATTCACGGTGTGGATGTAGCTCGCCGGAGGGCGAGTCAATGTAACTACTTGTATTGAAATTCCATTTCGCAGCTCCAGGTGATTTGACGAAAAGTACATGAAAAATTGTAACGGAAATATTCGTTCATGCGACCCGGGGGGTGCCTGATTATTGATTCATGCTTACTTTTCCTCTTTTCTTATGTTTTATGCCGTTCCGTCCCGCACTCCACATAGCTGTCAGTAGATACGTTCTGGGGTCAATCCACTACTTACGCCAGTTCTCTGCTGTCCGATTTCTTGTGCTGGATCTCGACGTTTCTCGCATCCGTCACAAAAATCTTGCCAAAATCTTGCGAAAAGTAGCCTGTACGTTCAAAAAAAATTCGCTTGAATTGGTTATCTGTGTTGGACATTGGATGACTTCCCGTAAGAATAGATTTATTTTTTGGAATATCGAAGGGGTGCCAACGATGCCGGCAGATGAGATTTAGTCTGAAAATTTAATCCTGGGTGGTTCCCGTAAGAATATCCGAAAATAGGATTTTCTGTATACGTCGTACACATATCTAGCAACATGAGGTCTTTCCTCGACGTGTCAGAGCGCGACTAAGCCCATTACTAAGCTCAGAAATACTGGACACCATCATCATTGGGAGCATCACCCTCTTTATAAGATTAAGCTGTCTGTCCGTCTGAAGCTATTTAAGCTCCGCTTCTTACTCCGCCACTACCATCAACCGCCGCTGCCCGGACTTACATACCTGCCGTCAAGTAATCTATCATGCTGCCGCTTCTGCCGCCATGCAGAGTCTCGGCCACTCACGTCACCCTTCCAAGAAGGTTTGACAGACATTGCCTCGGGCGCCAACTCTGACAACAATGGCGGCGGGAATGCGTTCAAGACTTCCGACATTTCGCCACTATTTAGCGCCAACTTTAGCGCCCTACCAAAAACATTCCGCTCCCAACGACGACCAATATTTGTTCTGTCAGTGCCAATCACGGGCTTCGCCGTCACTGCACCTGAAAGTCCTGTCTGCATCTTTGAATTATTATTCACCAGCCCCATGAGCAACTACCACTTGAATTTTGAAACGGCGTTAATTTTGTGCACTGGTGAACCAAGCAGTTTGTAAGGGAGGGAGGCGGCCGAAGGCCGCCGACCCCCTTGTACTTACTGTGATTACCCTTCACGAGCACACCGCGAGTCTCTGGCAGATCCCCAACTTAGAGCAATAGAGACTCGGTGGCTCTCAGGACATGCCTGAGCAATCATTGAAGTTCAAGGGACGTCGTGGCTAGAGGTGTAAGTAGGAGACAAAAAGGAGAAAAGCTCCGTGCGAGAGTCAGCGCCGAGCGATGCTAAGCGGCTGATGCGGGAAGCCGGAGAAGTCGTCAAATCCGTCTGTTCAGCCAAATGAAGGTCTGAAGAAATCTAAACAGGGGTTGGTACCCGTTCAGATTATAATTTATTTAAGCTTTATGTGGGGGTCAAAACTGGAAATTCCCAAATCCAAGTCCAAAAGGTCCTGACAGCTGTCTCGGCATCGCTGCTGGAAATTTGTGGATATTCAAACAGAAATATCTATCCTTACAGGAAGTCAACCATTGATTGCATTGACACTGATTTTGAGGAATTGAACGGGCAAGGTTGCCGCGAACTCGGATCGATTGAATGTTCAAGTAAGAGTCGTGGATCGTGCGGACCTTATGTGATACTGAATAATAGATATCATGGAACCGAAACGCACCACCGAGGATGATCGAGGGGAGGCAGCCAGAATGCAAAACGAGATAGGTGCCAATTGTTCAATTTCGAACGAATAGCAGAAGCATCGCCACCTTGTTCCAATCATCAAGCCGCGCGGCCCGAACGGATCAATGTCGATCAGGGTGGCGCGGCTTTGCTCTTGCTCTCTTCCGCAATCTTCAAATTTCGGTATGCTGGGATCCTGACATCTACGTCTACCCCATTGGCACCTTTTATCCGAGTCGGTATCTTCCTCACTGCTCGCCATCCATAGCTTGGCTGCCATGGCCCATGAAACACCGGTGGATATCAGTGCCCCTCATGTGGCTATCCGACGCTGCTGGGCGCCCAGCACCGAGAATCTGGCCAGTCTATGACACCGTACTCATTAGAATGGAGATTCCTTGTCCATCAATTTGACCACGCAAGCGCCCCTCCTCCTGGCAGCTCGGCTCGTTGTCTTCCTTTCGTGATGGCTCAGCTCTTTTACGCTATCCACGGTGTGGAAGGGGTGGCTGAGCCGTAGTCCCAAGCATCCCCACATTCTTCAAATTTACGCCACAGCGAGGTCGTCTGGAATGTATGCGGCTATATTTCACGATGGTGCGACCGTTGGTGTTGGCTCATCATAGAATATATCTGATCCCCTTTCAACATTTCCTATGATCCTTCCCGCAATCCTCTATCCTAAGGCTTATATCTGTGCGTACACCGTGTGTACACTGTGTTCTCCCCAGTAAAATTTCATCTCACTCATTGAACCTGCCTCAGGGGGAATATCATCAGGTAAATATTGCGCACAGTCCTCATTCACTCTGCGGCGCCGGCATAGGATGCCTATCAGCGGGGTGGTTGGTTCTACTAGCATCGAAGCTGGTGCGTGACTTCGTTATTGAGCGTGCGTCACCCCGGCTGAGACGGACCCCGTTCTGTGTATCCTGGATTCATCGTTCGTCTACGCACCTGTTCTTGGAATTCGCAAGCAATGCCGATGAGCCTTTGATGTGTTCAGCTAGACTGACTTGCCGCAAAGTAAACGAAATGTCCGTTCTACGCTCAAGAATTTCATTTGAATCTAACATCCGTGTTGGATGGACCTAAATTTCTAGGGCTCGAGCGCACAAGATTATCGTAAAGTCGGCTTAATCAAATGTTCAACCTGCGCGGACATTCCCCGGTAGATCAAGAATGATACGCAAGGATGACGCGAGACATCGAATTTACGCGATATCGACCGTTTTGAGCGCAACCCAACACAATCAGCCTTCTGACGCGTAGTGCGCCGGGAAGGTGGGATCAAAACACGCCAGAGCAGGAGTCATTCGAGTACCGATCCATGCGGGATGCATGTGAATCCGAAGCAACGATATCCGTTGCGACAGAACAACGTCTTCTCTGTTGGCGTGCAAAGAGTCAATTGTGGATTTCTACACATTCTGAGGGCAGGAAATATTAGGTGACCTTGAAATCATCTCCTCGCCAGACACCGATCCAATACTATTGCAACCCTATCGCAACCCTATTGCAACCGTACCATGTGCTTTCTGACCATTGTTTCCCAGGCTTGCGGGCTCCATGCGGCGGTTCTCGGTGTGGCACCGACGAAATGTCTGTCGAGACGCGATGGGGTCTGGGCATAACCATAGTAGGCTTCGAGCAAGCTTAATAAAGCGACAAACCATCTAATCAGACAACAGAACTATTTTTAGCTTTTATTTTCGGACTCCCTGCCTTCGAATCTGATGGCTGGATCGGAAGAACATCGATATCATAGCTTTCGCATGTTGCACATTTGGTTATCTTGGGAGTACAACGCGCAACATCGACTTCTTGGGCGCCATTGTCTCGTCATATGTTGTTTTTTTTGTGCGGTATAAAAGCAACGGGTTGAATCCACGCAGCGTCAGAGTTCTGCCCTCTCTGCATAGTCTCTGACAGCCACCATGGTCCGCCTCACGAGCTCGTTCGTTTTCCTTGCCTACCTTGTCTCGGCGGCCGTCGCTACCCCGATCGCTACGCCGAATGTCCTCTCCGTCCCCATCCGCAAGACGAACTCTGGTAGCACCAAGAGCATCAAGGCTCTGATAGCCAGAGATCTCGCTCGCTTCAACTCCAACGCTGCAGCGGCCGTTGGTGAGGCCCCGGCAACGAACGAGGATGACACCTACGTTGCTGCTACCACGATCGGCACTCAGACCTTCGACCTCATTGTCGATACTGTAAGCACGATTTTCTCTCTTTTTGCGCTTCGTTTCTGAGTGCCTTCTCTTCCAGGGCTCATCCAACACTTGGGTCGGGTCCGGGACAAAAATACAAGCCCGGGTCGACTGCCACAGACACGGGCAAATCGTTCTCGGTGACGTATGGAAGTGGAACCGTATCGTAAGTCTCTGTGCTGGTGTTGACGACCAGCATTAATATATTTTTCAGCGGCACTGAATACACCGACACCCTCGTCATCGGAGGGTTAACGGTCACGAAGCAGAGCATTGGTGACGGTACCAAATCCTCAGGCTTCGAGGGTGTCGATGGGTACGTACCGAGCAACGTCGTTATGGCCTATATTGAAAGCAAATTGCAGCATCATCGGCTTCGGCCCCGTTGACCTCACTGAGGGCACCGTCTCTGGCTCCACCACCGTCCCCACTGTCTTGAACAACCTGCTCAGCCAAGGATCGATCTCGACCCAGGTGTTGGGCGTCTCGTTCGCTCCTGAGTCTGGCTCGTAAGTTCAACACTGTCATCATCCTGCTCTTCGCTAACGTACGGCGCAGCGATGAAGATGATATCAACGGCGAGCTCACACTCGGTGGAACCGACTCCACGAAGTTCACGGGTGACATCACCTACACGCCCAAGACGACGGCATCTCTGTACACTGACTACTGGGGCATTACCGTTAGCAGCATCACTTACAACGGCAATTCTATCGGCAGCTCTGCTAGCGCCATCGTGGACACCGGCACCACCTTGATTTAGTGCGTAAAACACAGTCTGTGTGGGGGGATCGAAACTAACGAACATTTACAGCATCCGTAAGTAGCTCTATCTTGTGACTTGGTCGTCGACTTAGCCGCCTTGCAGCGACCGCTGCCTACAATTCTTTCCTGTCTGCTTCGGGCGGCAAGACTGACTCTGAGACCGGCCTCGCAACCTGGACCACTCTGCCCACGTGAGTAATTTACGCAACCTCAGCACTGCTCACTGAATCGCTATCCAGGGAGAACTTCGCCCTCACCATCGGCGGTGTCTCTTTCTCGCTCACCCCGTCCCAGTTCACCATCCCCACAGCTCAGTACGACGTCTGGGGCCTGGCTTCTGGAAAGTTCTACGGCTGGATCGCAGCTGGTGGTACTTCTGCTGCTGATCTCAACTTCATTATCGGCCAGAAGTTCCTTGAGAACTATGTGAGTAAATTCGCCTGGGCCGCTTGAATCACGCTCAATCCGTCTATCCAGTACTCGGTGTTCGATACCACCAACAACCAGGTTGGATTTGCTACGCCCGCTTGAACTTGGAATGCACGTACCAATGGATGTATCTAGACAGAATTTTATAAATCTCATTCGGTTACAATTCGAGCATCTTCCAAGCCTAGAGGTATCAGGTGAGGAAAAAATGACGTAAAAAGTTGATTTTTTTCCTCGACCCTTCCAAGCGCATTTTCGGAGTGGCCCGCAACTTTTTCCGAAAAGGGAAACAAGACGACTGGGCCCGCCCTACCCTATCAGTCAGTGTCTCGGATGTCTCCGGTGGGTGCCCCTAGGCTCGGTCTCGAGTCAAAACCGTGAGACAAATGTGCCGGGCACCCAAAACGACATAGAAAGAGGCCAGCTTGGAACTGTGGCACCTACGTAACACAATTTTGGTCCCATTCCTCAAGAACAGATCTTAATAAAATTGAGGTGCGAGATTCTGGGCGGCGGTTCATTGAGTCGCGGAAGCATCGCCAGTGACCTTGTTCCGATCACCACGCCGCAACGGATCACTGTCGATCAAGGACGGTGCGTCACTCTTGTTCTCTTGCTCTCTACCACGTCGAGTTTTGTGCGCTGGAATCACCTTCGTCAATATCTGCGTTGCCTGCGTTATGGGTTCTTGGCTTCTTTTTGCGGAAGTTTTATCCAGCGTGCTGGACTCGCCGTTGTCTTGTACCGGCCGCTACTGTGTCATTCTTCGTCGCATGAATAGTGGCCCCATGCAAAGCCCTCCTCCGCGATTGTGTGAGCATCGCGCGTAGCTCTTTATGCGCTGGGTTTCCGTTTCATTCCCTCAATCTGACCAGCCCGGAAGCTGCACGCAGCCGCTGCATCTGCATCTCCGAATCTGGATCTGGCTACCGTGACAGAGAGCAGACGGCCGTGCAACTCAATCAATCCTCGGAGCCATGCTTGCCATGAACTACGATGCGACACGGATGCGCGATTACGAATCCCATTTGATTTCAATTGAAATGGGATGGCGCTGGTTGGCTTACGATCCACGTAGATGCAGTCTTGGCTTCTCGGGTGGCCGACTAGGAGGAGAAGAATCCGAATACGAGTTGAGGTATGTATATTTCTTCGCTTCTTTTGTTCTGTCTTTTTTTCCTTTGTCCCTTGTTTCTTTATCCAGTTTAGTATCGCGAGTCCTCAACATCACCGGTTTATCGCCCATTGTTTCATACTCCAGAGTTCGGCCTAAGTTCTTTTGTTTTTTCATAACGGACGAAGTGACTTGCCCTCGCTCCTTGTCTGCCTGCAGTGTGTAACGAGTCTATAATTCGTGCGTTCATTCGCTCCCAGTTGTCCTCGTTATTGATAACCCGGGGCCATACTACGCCGCAGCGGTACGTCGCCACAGACCGTGATTCTCATTGACCACTTCCATTGCCAAACAGCCCAAAACGCGCGACGCACTTTTGCGTTCACATGGCCCCCTTCGACGCCTTACGGAAGGTTGTTTTCGAATGGGGGCTGAGACTCGACGACCCGTCTGGGAATGTTCCTCCCCTGCCGATGATGGATAGTGCGCTGCAAGAGGCGATATCTAGCTTCGAGAGCGTGAAGTATGAGCGTTTCAATCCATAGGTGTCAATGCGCGGAGTAACGTTGCTAATATAATTTTGTGCACTAGTCTCACAAAACATAGAAAGGGCTTCAAAGCACCTTATAGTGGCAGCATGATGTATCATCAGTCTCTAATTACCGCAAAGCCGCGATATATAAAAACCGCTAGCTTAGAGGCGGTTTTGATACATCATGGCAGCATCTTGTCTGGCCATATAAGAATATTCATGCATGCGACCGTCGCTGTGCTGGATAACGATCACGAATATGCCAAATTTAGATGACGACCATCAAACGCCCTCGACGTCGCGATCAAATGCGATCAAAGCTCGTCAACGTCGGCGGCAACAGCGATGACAAAATATGCCCCAAAAATCGCGAAAAAATTATATTATATAGCTAGTATATATACAATACATATTAGGAAGAAACAAGTGAAAAGGACATTGAACTATGCCGTAAATCGACGTGTTATCTAGGTGGTGGATCGCCGATATGCACCGCAAATTTGCGTGCCTTGCGGGGGTGCTAGGGAGGTCAGCTATACGGCGTGAAGCTGGGAGCATCCGAGGTGGCTGCACGCAGCGCTAGATACCAGCGGAACTGCTGCTGGAGCCCAACCACACATGGATGCTCGATGCCAACGGACCGCGACCGTAGCGCCTGGCGCACGTGCTCCCGGGGCAACAGGGAACTCGGCACGCCACCCAGATAGCTGGATGTGGCAGTCGTAGCCTGCGACATTCACCCCATGACCAACTGGCTACCAGATGGGCCACGATGGTGCCAGCACAATCCCACATCCCCGACGCGTCCACCATAGCGTTGTGTGCTCCCGAACGAACGGCGGGCGCAGCGCAGCCGCTGAGACACGGCCAGCGACGCAGCAGGTGCAAGCCGACTAGCGCTGTACATCGAAGTCATCCTGGCTCACCTTCCGATCCGTCCCAATGGCTAGGGATCATAAGCCAGGAACCACAGCGCTTGCTACGAGCTGACCAGGATGCCGCCCCGCAAAACGACAGCTCCAGACGATACGCCATGGACCTGGATCGTGGAGTCGCTATTGCAGAGGGTGAGCGTGACGTGGCACGAAAAAGGTGCTCATGCACTGCAAATTTGGTGCCAGAACCTCGAGTAAGCTTATAGAAAGCTTGAAACTGACTGTAGACGCACCGAGGGCCACAAAAAAACCATCTCCTTGCTGACACTTGAATCTCGTACACCAAAAGCGCCGAGATCTGCAATTTTGCAGTCACAAGCAGAAAAAAAATGAAAGGGGGAACATTATCTCAAGTTATCCGAAGAAGATTATCGAGGTTTCAGAAACTTGAAGGAGGCACAGTCAGTTTGCGAGCCATCAACGTCGAGATCAGCGGCAACAGCCGTAGCAGGGCACCTGCGGGTTGAAAAGCTTCAAAAAACCAGGGAGAAAAGCCAAGAAACCCATGAAGCAATTCAGGGTGCAAACAGCACGATGAAACAGCACAGAAGACAAGTTTTGAAGAAGCTGGTGGTGGTGGAAGACGGGGAACGTCACGCTCGTCACGTCGGGTCACGCCACCGAATGACTCGGAAAGACGTCCGAACAGCGCCGTAACACAATGTTCAGTGTCACTTTCAGCTTTCCCGAATTTTTCGCCAGATTGTAGTAGGCAGATCTCTTCCAATAGTTCAGCCGAACCTGTTTGTATCCAAATTAGCAGGAATTGATCAAACTATGGAGACGAAACAGTGAATTTGTCCGGTAGGGCGCTTAATAGGCGCTTACGAGTGTCATAACCTATAAAACCACCTCAATATCCTTCAATCCGGTGCTATACCCACAGCCTGGGGCTTTTTATGAGCTGTAACATCACAACCCATCCACCCAATATGCTTTTCCTCGAGAACGAAAGTCAGGATAAGGTTTTCGAAATTGTGACACAGAATTAGTTCAAGTTGAGTTTACACTGCACTGCGATTTAGGCTGCTGAACGAGCGCTTTTGTTCAGCTTCCTCTATTTTCCCAAGTTCCCTTAACCTTTTGAATTTTATTGATGGGCTAGCACACTAGACACCATATATGTTGTTAGAACGCAGGCGTGTACCTCGTACCCTGATATCGAGCAAGTTTTCGATGTTACGATGCCATTAAGCGCCCATTAAGCGCCCATCAGGCAAATTTCCTTTGTAGCAGGCTACAGGATCATCCATTTCCCAAACCTAGCATATTGGTAGGTTGGGCAACGGATTTTCAAGAGATCTGTCAGTTTAGAATTGGCATAAACTCGTCCAAAATGGTTTCCGAAGGCAAGCATGATGTTACGGCCCTCCTCGGACTTGTGCCTGAGTCCTTCGGTGCAATGAACCGGCAGCATTTTCATCGAGTATTCGCTCATTTTTCTGCGGTTCTCTTGTCCGAAACAGCTGAGGAAGCAAAGTAAAGACAAAACACGATGCTATTGCCACCATTTGTACAATTAATTCGTGTACCAGCTGATAATACAAGGATGTGTCAAGAATTCAAGTATTCAAGGGAAAAACTGCGGTCATGCAATGTGCAGCTGCTGCACAAGGGCAGAAATACCTAAGAGGTAAAGGTAAGGGCAGAGAGATCATGGCATAATGATGAAAGTAAGAATGGGAAGCAGGGCACCACAGGACCTGCACGGGCCCAGCAAGCGGCGAGTTCGCAGGAGTATGAAGGTGAGAAAGCGAGGGTAGAATCAGGAAATGATGGGTGCGAGCGAGCAAGCGGGGCAATTGGATGAATAGGTGCGGCAATAGGTGCAGCAAGAGGGGGTGCGAAGGTGCGAGTCTGCAGGCCGAACGGGCAGACTACAAGCAAACAAGATGAATCGGGTGCGTGCAGGTTTGACTGCCGCAGCCGGGAAAATAATACCCCGCAAGCGGGGCGGCGGGCGGGCGCTGTGCAGGAGCGGGCTGGCATGTGGCAGCGGCGTTGGACGTGACGTGGACGTGGTGCGGAAATACGGGGTGCACAGAGGGTATCGAGTTTCACTCACGAGCAGCACCTGGGTACAGAAAAGGCCCTGGGAGAATATTCAGTGCGCCTGCCACATGCACGAAGCAGCGTGCTGGTGAGGGCCTAGAACGCACCAACGTATACGGATGGATGGAGAGGCCCAGCGAGGCGTGGTTATAACATATTTTCCAAGCGAGAGCAGGCCCGGTGCCGATGACGAGCGGGTAGGAAGTGCGGGAACAGCGAGGCCAATTGCGAGCCGAAGGATGGATTCGAAGGGATTCCGGTTGGGGAGGTGATGGAACAAACAAAGAAGAGTCTCGAGTCCAGATTTCAGAGCACCCAGAGGCCAGCAGTATTTTTTATGGAAAATTCACCCTGGATGGACGTGCTGATGTGGCGGCCATCCTGCAGTGTTGATGCAGGTTTAGGGAGTTTAGAGGGAGTGCAGAAGGGATTCAGACTTGTATTAACGGCCTAGCAAAGGAATGGGGCCTGCAGGGGGCGCGGAGCGGGTGGCGGGGAGGAGGAAAGAGGATTGATGGCGGAAGGTGCGATTCTAACAAGTGTCAACAATCCAACCCATTGGGACGCGCTCCGGTGCGCCATCAATTGTAGCAGGTCGGCGGGCTCGGCGGGGCAACGGTGGGCGCGATGATCGGGCAGTGCGTGGTGCATGGGAAATAAAGGTGAGGTGATGTATCAAGATCTATTGTGGATTAGCGGTTTTGATACATCGTCGCTTACTGCTAATCAGGGGAAGGTTGATAGATCAAAACGCCGTATACGCCTGGCACCTTCTGATACAGATGAAACTGCGGCGCGTGAACGAAAACAAACACCTCGAGCAACCTGCAATGCTGCAGCACCCCAAGTAGCGCCTCATCCGAAATTGAATCCGTCGAGATATGCGTGAGATGTGGTATTTGGGCCAGTCCAGACCAGGTACCCCACTCGTCGACCCAGCCAAGAATCCGCAGATGCGTTATGCAAGAGAAGAACGGATGCCTTCCGTCAAACGGATCGGGATACGGAAACACCTGCTTGAGTGCTTTCAAGGTGAAGGACAGGCGATGCAGCGAATGGGTTCTGGTGAGCGCCGACAGATCCGGGTGGTTGGACTCTGAGTTGGGCGAGCTGATGAATGCAATATCGACGGCGGCACCACAGAGAGAGATAAAGTCTGCGATAATATCGGCTTTGCGCGTCTGAACGAAACCCAAATGAAGTGCGTGCTGTCGTAATAACGCGGGCCTGGCGATGAGAACTTGGGCCGCCACACTCGAAGGGAGGCGGGATATTTTGGGTCGAGGGATGGGCGCTGCCATGTGGATGAAGAGCGTCCGATACAAGAGTGGTTCGATCCTGATAGACAACCCAGGTGAAGAATTTCGACAAGTCAATCACAAATGCTGAGCGAACCATATTTGAACGCGTCTTGAACGCGTCGTGCTACAAGGACCAGCGTCAAGATGCACTTTGGATGCAGAAAGGCAGCGAGTTCAAAAATCGTTCGCTCGAGCTCTGGTGGAAGTGTAGTTTGTGCGAGTGGGTCCATGAGATAGTGGACCGTTATCATGCCGGTACTTACACCATAGGGCATGGCTGTGTTGCTTTATTTTCGCCGCCGACCGCCGTTAGGAACAGCAAGCTGCTTCTAGGTCCGATGGCGCCAGCAGGGATCACATCTTCCCGTAATTTCAGAGGCTGACGCAAGGCTGACACGCTGACGGGTCGTCTGTCCAGTTCTTTCCCAAAAATAACCCGATTTCAGCACGTACGAGTTGCGACAGTTGGATATAAATGGCTTGTTGTCGAGGATCCCTCAAGTGTGTTGCTGTTGGTTTAGCCTCGCGACGAGAATGTGATTTAGCCCCCCAATAAAATTGTGACGACCTTCCAGTTCCGCATCCGGCACATGCCGCGGCCGTACGGCAACCATGCAGCATCGATAAGAAAGGATGGCAACATCTCAATTATGTTTGGTAACGATAATGAGCCACATGCGGCGGAAAGGAAGCTAATTGCATTGGGTGGTCGGCAGTAATTTCTTTTGACAGCGTAGATTTGAGAGTTCCAGCGCCAGGATCATTCCCAGACGAAAGGGGCGAATGCGCCGGACTTAGCAGAAGCAAGAAGATCCGCAGCTGTCACAGCTGTCAAGATGCTCCACAGTCACCGCGCAGAAACAGGATCCACACATTCGGGGGGGAAAGGCATGCCCTGCGCCAGATAAACTTGTTCTCGGTGAGCGTATTCAGAACGGTGTTACCGATGTACAAGACTGTTGGAGGTATAATCCTAACGGCGTCTCTCCTTACTTACTTTCCTTATGGACTTACTTACCTTAATTCGGCTCCCGTTCGGTCCTTAATCTCTCTAGCCTCACGTGCACATCTCAGTTGGTTCTACGCCCACTGAGATGTGAGTACACTCATTACATTGTCTCTGTTGACTCTTACTTATCGTACCTAGCTTCTATTAATTGTTCTAGGTACATATATTCAATATAGTTGGTTCTACACCCACTGAGATCTTCTATTATTGTTCTAGCTCCAAAACTATCTGCGCCTACAGGTTATGGGCACCGACGCATCTTCGTCCTCTCTCCTGAAGCTCACGAAACTTGCCAAGTTAAAAGACGATGGCTCAAATTGGGGGAATTACAAGGAGATGGCCTTCAACGCTATTACAGCTAAAGGTCTACGAAGAACAGCGCTCGGCACCATGAAAAAACCCGCCGAGCTCACCGTCCGTGATGGGGAATACTTCCTCCCGAATCGGTTGGCAGCCCTGTCCGACAACGAGTTAGAGGAGCATGAGACCAAGGTCGATGAATACTTACAGAAGGAAGCCCAAGTCCGTCAAATCATTTACGAGACGGTTTCCGAGGCTACGTTCATGCGAATCAAGTCGCAGCCTACAGCCGCGCTGATGCTGGGCCAACTCATCAGCATCTTCGAGAACAAGGGGGAGATGGTCCAAATAGATACGCTCACCCGGTTGCAGACCATGCGCTGTCTCGACGACGACAACGTGGTCAAGCACATCGCCGAGATGCAGAGGCTCAAAGAAGCACTCGACACCATGGGCGCGCCGCTCGAGGACGCCCAATTTGCCGCATACATCAAAGCCTCGCTCCCTCCCAAATTCCGTCCACTCCTCACCACCATTGCTACCGCATCCCGACTTGCCGGACGTCCCATCACAAGCGCTGCGCTGGTCCAGGAAATATTTGAGACCGCCGACGAGAGCGCCATCCATGCGAAGTCCGACGCCATCGCCGAAACGGCCATGGCTGCATCAGCAGGGAAAGGGAAAGGTCGAGGCGGAGGTGGACGTGGAGGCAAGGAACAAAGGCGGCAGTTCAACCAAATGCGAGAACTGCAAGCGCACTGGTCACTCGAAGGCAGATTGCTGGTCAAAAGGGGGAGGAAAAGAGGGTCAGTCACCATGGAGTAAAAAGGAGAAGAAGAAAAATTCCGAGAGCGCAAATAGCGCAAAGAAGGAAAGCGACAGCGACAGCGACTACGATGTGGCCGCGTCAGCAATCCTGGGAAGCATCGATGATGAACCCGGGGATCTCACCTTCTCCGTCACCCTCCAGGACAGTGACAAAGCCTTAGCGGCCGCTACACCTTCCTCGAAACGAGATGTCATTATTGACACCGGCGCGACGCGCCACTTCTCCCCAGACCGCAAAAAATTTGTCAATTTTGTGGAGATTCCACCACTCCCCATACACGCCGCCGATGGCTGCACACTAAGTGCGACAGGTCGTGGGGACCTCGAGATACTGCTCCCGATGGGAGACGGTGAAAAGCCGACTCGAGCGCTATTCAAGAATGCGTATTACTCACCTAGTTTCGCGTTCACCCTCCTATCGGTCAGCAGCCTCGACCGTAAGGGTTGGATCACCCATATCAAGGAAGGGACGTGTGTATTGGGCACACCACGTCCTAATTCTCGAATCGTCGGCCGCATCCCACTTGTCCGCGGACTCTACCGTATCACTTCGTCAGCAAAACCTTCCCCTGCAAACACTGAATCACCTACCGCAGCCGCGAGCACCTCCAGACTGATGTCAATCTCGGAGTTGCATCGCAAAATGGGTCATATAAACCATGACACCCTGCGCGACATGGTGCGGAAGGGCATGGTCGAGGGCATCGAGCTCGACATGGACTCGGAACCCGAGTTCTGCGAGCCGTGTACCCGTGCGAAGGCGCAGCGCAAGCCGTTTCCAAAACAGAGCAAAAGCGAGCGCCACACTGTGTATGGTGGCAAGGTCGTCGGCGACACCTGGGGACTGGCAGAGGTCACCTCCCTAGGGGGGAAAGACTACAGCCTGACGTTTCAGGACCGTCACTCCCACGAAGAAAAAGACTTACTTTATGAAAAAGAAGTCCGAAGCCTTCGAGAAGTATAAAGACTACGAGGCGTGGGTTAAGGTCCAGCGCAAGCGCAATATCGAGATTTTTGGCAGCGATGGTGGCGGCGAATTCAAATCTGATGAGTTCGATAAGCATCTGCGTAAACAGGGAACAGTTCGGCACCTTACAGTGCACGACTCACCCTCGCAGAACGGCGCGTCGGAGCGCAGCCATCGTGTGCACGTAGAGTGCAGTCGAGCGATGCTCGACGCCAGCGGCCTGCCGAAGTACCTATGGGCTGAGGCTTGGCAACACTCGACGTGGCTACGCAACCGTGCGCCGACGCGCGCACTCCCCGAAAACAAAACACCGCACGAAATGGCGACGGGGAAGAAGCCGAATCTGGCAAATCTCATTGAGTGGGGGTCTAGGGTGTGGGTGAAGCGAACTAAATCGAAGAAACTCACCAATCCCGCCATCGAGGGACGTTTCATGGGGTACGAGGAGGAGACGAAGGACGGCCTGCGCATCTACTGGCCGGAGAAGCGCAGGGTGACCGTCGAGCGCGACGTTTCGTTCAATAAAGACGAAAAATTGCAGCAGGAAGACGTGCAGATTGAAGGGGGAGATGGAAATTCCGTCACTCCACCCATCTCCGCTGCAACGCCGCCGCCGCTCGCACCGCCTTCGACGCCGCCAAGCGCGACGCTCCCCGAGCTACAGAAGGTCGAAATGACCGACGCAGCACCCCTGCAGCAAGACGAAACACCCAAAACACCTGAGAAGTCGATGACTTACCTCGAAACTCCCACTCCATCACCTCCATCGCCCGTTCCCACTCCATCCGATCCTCCAGCACCTCCACCACACCAGAAACGCGTCAGGTTTGACAGGCTGATTGAGCCAGAACCTGGTACAGGTCGAGGAATGCGCCAGAGACCGAAACCCGGTTATTACAAGAGCTTGAATAGCTCGGTGGCCGCGGAGGATTTTGCATTCTTTGTTGATGCAGGAGACTTTGAGGAACCAGGGGGAGTTGAATTGGATGAGCTAGATGATTTCGACGAGGTCGAAGAGTTCGGGATGGCGGCGGATGAGGCGTCTACGCCGACGACAGTAGAGGAAGCGCTGAAAGATCCTAAAACGGCACCTGCTTGGTCAGCCGCGATCGATACGGAACTCACGGGAATTGAGCAACACAACACCTGGGAATTCGTCGAAGCTCCGCCTGGCGCGAACATCATCAAGTGCCGATACGTCTTCAAGGTCAAACGGGATGCCACTGGAGCCATTGCAAAGTACAAGGCTCGACTTGTTGCCAAAGGTTACACCCAGGTACACGGCGTGGATTATGATGCGACATTCGCGCCCGTGGTCCGCCTCGAGACCCTCCGTGCCATCCTCTCTGCCGCCGCCTCCAGAGGCGATTTTATCCATCAGGCCGACGTCAAAAACGCGTACCTGAATGCCAAACTCAAGCACGATCTTTACATGGAGTTACCTCCACACTACGACGAATTTCGGACTTTGCCCCCGGAACTCCAGGCGCTACGCGATGCAGGGGCGCCGTATCGTCGCTAAACTCAATAAGGGCCTCTACGGGACGATGCAGGGTGCATACGAGTGGTATGATACACTCTCAAGTGAGTTTATTTCGCTTGGTTACTCCATCTGCGCCGCGGACGAGGCAGTCTTCTATAAATTCGAGGAAGACCACTACACCATCGTCGCAGTGGCCACGGACGACTTCACCATCGTCGCCGACACCCTCGCCGCCGTGGAACTCATCAAGAAGCAGCTCAATGAGCGCTTCGAGCTGGTTGACCTCGGCGAGGTCAAATGGCTTCTCGGATTCCACATCACCAGAGATCTCGAAGCAAGGACACTCTCAATGGGACAGCAGTCCTATATTGATGAGATCATTGCAGAGATGGGGCTCGAGAACGCCGCGCCGGTCATGACTCCGATGGAGCCTGGTGTCGACCTCAGCTACGATGCACCTGGTGTCTCAGACCAGCTCCTCTCACCCGCACAGAACAGGCACTACCGCAAGGCGATAGGCAGGCTCTTGTACGTGTCGCGTGGCACCCGTCCCGACATAGCCTTTGCCTTGTCCCACGTCGCCCAATTTGGCGATGCCGCGCGCACCACACATCTGAAAGCTGTCCAGCGCATCTTCAAGTACCTCAAGGGTACGCGCGACCTCCGCCTTGTTCTCGGTGGTGTCCGCCGCAGCCTCTTCGGCTACTCGGACTCGGACTGGGCTTCTCAAGCCCATCGCCATTCCATTTCTGGATATACCTTCTTCCTCGGCAATGGCGCGATCTCCTGGAGCTCAAAGAAACAGCCTATTGTCACTCTGTCAAGTACCGAATCCGAATATGTCGCCCTCACGCACGCGTCGAAGGAACTGATTTGGCTTCGGAAGCTTCTCTCCGAGTTGCGGTTACTTCCCACCGGTCCGACCACTCTATTTTGCGACAACCAGGGTGCTATTGTACTCTCTCGAGACTCAACTTATCATGCACGCACGAAGCACATCGACATTCGTTTCCACTTCATTCGGCAGACCATCCGACATGGCCACGCATCTGTCACGTACTGCTCGACACACGATATGATTGCTGATGTCTTCACCAAATCCCTTACGCGCGCGAAAATCGAGAAGTTCCGTGATCTTCTAGGAGTTGAGGAGCCGCCTACGGCTTGAGGGGGAGTGTTGGAGGTATAATCCTAACGGCGTCTCTCCTTACTTACTTTCCTTATGGACTTACTTACCTTAATTCGGCTCCCGTTCGGTCCTTAATCTCTCTAGCCTCACGTGCACATCTCAGTTGGTTCTACGCCCACTGAGATGTGAGTACACTCATTACATTGTCTCTGTTGACTCTTACTTATCGTACCTAGCTTCTATTAATTGTTCTAGGTACATATATTCAATATAGTTGGTTCTACGCCCACTGAGATCTTCTATTATTGTTCTAGCTCCAAAACTATCTGCGCCTACACAAGACTGAGATCCTCACCGAGACTTGAGCTGACTTCAGCACCAGGTGGGTACGTAAAATGCAGCCGTTGATAGCACTCAAGCCTGCTTGGCGCGATCTAGAGGACTTACAGAATTAGGTTAGCTTACGTTACCGTCTCAGTCCAATGACGTCGAGTTTCTCAGGAAACCGGCGTCGTGTAATTCTACCTACCTACCTACCTGAGCTTGTGATGGTATGAGCTCATCTGACGGAAGAAGTTGTTTGGAAAACGGCCTACCTTGCTTCATGGTACTTACTCCAGCAGCTACTTAACGGGTTACTTTTACTTTGAAAGCTCCCGTCCGCACTGGGCCGACTTCGGATACACTGCAGCTCAGTGCCGTGCCTGTAGATATCGACGGTTTTCACACTGGCATCATGGAGTCACGCTAAAATTGTTCTGGATGCAAAAAGATTCAGGTTCCAAAGACGATGAAATACAGATTAGTCGGGATCTCTGCATTTGCACTGATTGGGACAGTGGCGCATACTCAGCACGCATCTGGAGCTTTTATTCCGCGAATTGGGCCCAGGGGGATATCACTCTCTTCACACCACGACATCCATGGCCCCTTGTTTCTGCGCAGATCAGGTCGGCTCGCTGTTGCGGCCATGCGGTCTCCTGGAAGCAAGGAGACAGCAGGATATCTACCTGGACACCCCCCTTTCATCCGAGATCGCAGAGGCCACTAAAGCCGCCATTGCCGACGCTGTCAAGAAGCAACTTGAGTTTTCCATCCGACCCATCTCCAGCGGCGAATACGAACGCACCATCTTCTATAGCGGCTTCTTCGAGAAGCTCGAGGGCATGACCACAATCAAAGACCTCCCGCTCCCTGCCGCTTTTCGCACGAGGCTCCCATCATCGTATGCCCTCCTCAGACTCGGGCGTACGGTGCGTGAAGCCAATATCGCGACAGCGCCTATTTACCGCACCGCACCTGCATACCTAGAGGCGTGGGAGATGCTCAAGGCCGTGGCGCCCAACGAGCACTGGGGCGAATGCAAAATGGCCTTACCTTCCATCACATTCGAGCACATCCAGCTCGCACATGGCACCGCCTGGGTGCCGGGGGTGTACGCGTCCGACATTGCCTACTTCACCGACCTCGCGACCGCATATCGCGCCGAGCTCCGGGCGCTGTATGACGCGGGTTTGCGGCACGTACAAATCGACGAGCCGAACCTCACCTGCTTCTTTGTGGACGCGTTCCTCGACGGGTGCCGCGCGGACGGCGTCAACCCCGACGAGCTGTTCGACCTCTATGTGTGGGCTCATAACGAGATGCTGCGGGGCCGCCCCGCTGACTTCCGGATTGGCATGCATGTGTGTCGAGGCAACTTGCCTGTCTTCCACGACCTCGTATCGGGTTCGTACGAGCGCATCGCGGAGAAGATGTTCACCAAGCTCGATTACGACCAGTTCTATCTCGAGTACGAGGACCAGGAGCGCCAGGGTTCGTTTGCGCCCCTTCGATTCTTGCCCCAAGGCAAGGGTGTTGTTTTGGGCATTGTCTCCACCAAGACGGGCGAGCTGGAGGATATTGATATATTGGAGGCTCGCGTGCGTGAAGCGGCTGAGGTGATTGCGAAGGGGCAAGGGAGATGTGCGGAAGAGGTGTTGGAAGACACTCTGGCTGTCAGCCCGCAATGCGGATTTGCGAGCATGAGCATGAGTGCCGGCGAAGGCGTCACCGAGGAGAAGATGTGGGCCAAGTTGGTCCTGCTGCGAAATCTTGCGAGACGCCTTTGGAAAAATGCCATTTAAGAGCGTTTCGAGCAGGTTTGGCTCCTGAATGGAGGAATTTGAAGCCCTTTCTATGTTTTGTGAGACTAGTGCACAGAATTATATTGGCAACGTTACTCCGTGCATTGAGACCCACGGATTGAAACGCTCGTACTTCACACTCTCGGGGAGGAACATTCTCAGACGGGTCGTCGAGTTTCAGCCCTCATTCGAAAACGACTGTTCGTAAGGCGTTGAAAGGGGCAATGTAGACGCAAAAGCGCGTCGCGCGTTTTCGGCTGTTTGGTAATGGAAATGGTCAATGAGAATCACGGTCTGTGGCGACGTACCGCTACGGCGTAGTATGACCCAGGCTCCATGATCACCCTCAAGTCCTCAGGCGCCGGGAAGAATCTAAGCGAGTCACCAAGGGAGGAGCCCGCCGTGATGTCAGGATATTGGGTGGTAACAACAAGGGACGTGACGGAGTCGATGGTCGGTCGCCTACAGCTCGGCAACGCGCGCAACAGTTCCAGGACGGGGCCGCGTAAAATGTGCATCGTGTGAGGGTCCACACCCACGAGGACGAGCAGGAGGAGATCCACAGGGCCTTGGAACCTCGATAGATGGGGAGCGATGATGTGAGAGGTGACGGGAGGTAGCCCAATTCCAAGGTACGGTGAAGTATTTTCACGCTGAGCTCACGAATCGCGGGGAAAGGCGCAATGGAGGCATGCAGCTCCGCGAATGTGGTCTCGAATACTGTTATATTGAGGTGCTGGAGATTTCGGAACGACTTCTGCGCGCGTGTATGGTCCAGGAAGTATCGCACCGCGAACATCCTATCGGAGCTGAGGCCGACGCGGCGTAGAGTGGCGGGATTGAGAGAAAGCATCTGCGAGCGTCTTCCGGGCACCGTGAACGGCGTTTCTGTATACGAGAAGTGCTCGATGCTGAGTTTGGTGGACGGAGTTGTGGCGGAGGGGATGAGTTGCGCAGTCCCATTTTGAAGCGCTTGCGCGACGGAAGGTCGTGCACGCGGAGAGTGGGGAGTTTCACTCCAAGGCTGCGGTAGGTGTGACACGTAAGCTCCTCTAGATTAGTGAATCGCGAGACTGCCTCGAAACAGGCCCAGACGAGGTTCATGAGAGAGAATTCGCTCAATCCTGTGGGGTTTACCACGTGTCTCTAGCCAGCGTGGCTAGATTCGTGAATCGCGCGACTGCCTCCGCCAGCCCAGATGAGCGACGGCGAACCTACGAGAACGGATTCTTGAACTCCGTTAAGATCCACGACACATCTGCGCATATAAAGCGCAATTTCTGGAGAAAACCAGAACGCTAATCTTGCAAGTTCGATCTCAACTCGTTCCATTCTCTCACCATGAGCGAACAGAGAAGAATTCAAAAAATACGAAGTCAGAGAAGAAGGGGGAACGGGAGAGTGCCCAGAACTGGCAGGAGACGGTGCGGACATCGGTATGTGAGCTCCGAGGCAGATTCTTGAACGCATCCAGCCAGAGCTCAGGCGGTAGGTCGAAAGACATGACGGAGAAGGACAAGAGGCATTCGGAAAGATCCGAGTAGAATCGGCAATCATACAATTGAAATCACGGCGGATTCGGTCCCCGTGATGCGATGAGGCGGCAACTTTTGTTCTGGGCGCGGCTGATTGGCATTCAGCGGGAATCAGGCCCCGACCAATCCAGATTTCAGACGCAGATCGATATTGATCCGTTGCGGCTTGGTGATCGGAACCCGGTTGCGACGAGTTTCTCGATCTTGGATCTCTCAGATTCGTCGAGCTCGAACTTGACGCATGGTATCGACCAACGAAAATGTCTGATTCTCTGTCTTCGATTTTCTTGCTGCATTTCACCCTCGTGGTCCCCGGGCCTTCGTCTGATATGGAGTATACTGATTCCTCATCGTGATATGCATATGCTAATCCACGACTGCCTCTCGCGAGTTATCGTGTCTTCGCGTCCGCAATCACCTCGGTCCCAGACCCAGACCTTCGAAATTTGCGCTTCAAAACCCCTTCATCTGGTGAAAGCTCGCCAAATCTCGTTCGTGCCTTCGGCTCCAAAACATTAGCAATGCTCCTTGCTGTATCCACCAAGCTTCTTCTGGAAAGGCGCCAATCCTTGAAAATTGCGGTAAACTACGAATCCAATCCCGAGTCGATTTCGAAGCCATGTCAGCTTCCTATCACCCCGCCGCTTGAGTCAGATACATATTTTCTTTCTCCTTCGTCCCTTCTCGTCCACCGATCGCTGCTGACGCTTCCTTGCATTTCATTCAGTCATTAGATAGGGTGCGCAGCAGTCATATGCGGCTTTTGGCACTTGCGCAAAGCCGCACGGGATTTTTTGTTGTTTATCTATACTTGTGAGTTGAATACTGTACTTTTTCGTTCAAATCGACATGGGGTGTGACGCGTGACCCATTTTAGCAATTCGACATTTCGGTAGCCGCCAAATTTCTGCGTGACATCGGAAAATTTTCGACATTTGGACCGAAAATTTTCGCTTCTTTTGCACCAGTTTGAGAGTTTTGCGCGATTTTAGGCTCTGCGTGACCGCCGGGAGGTTCGACAAAGGCCTGCGTGACGCGTGACTCCAACCAAAATTCGTAATCGACACGGGGGTGCGTGACGCGTGACTGTCGAATTGAATGAAAAAGCACAGTAGTGTCATTGTACCTATTCCAGACTTACCTCTTGAGTATCGTTAAAGATTTTTGAAACAAAGCGCGAGAAATACCGTATTTTGACGGTATTTCTGACATCGAAACTGCGTCAAAGGCCCTCCTAGACTTAGCCTGAGTCAAGGTGGCTAGGCTCACCTACGCAGATCATCTCTGTCTAGCTGCCTCCGCACTGGCTGCATAGTGCTCGGTACTCTGTGTAGAGATGTGTACATGCATGTAGGTCTCATTAGCTCTGCGTAGATGACTCTAGGTGGGTATAGCCTCCTGGACAGACATAAGGCACCATCACAACATACTGGCTTGAGTGGAAAATCGACTACAAGAGTATCAGCATAGCTGAGTTCAGCTGAGTTCAGCCACCTAGACTGACCCTGGAATACCTACATAAACTCTACATAGTAATCTATGTACAGACCTTGACAGGGACTACGTGTACATTGCCACAATTGTGTTAGGGTTGGTCTATGTCGCACTGTCAGGGCCTGTCTAGTCAACTACACTTACCTTTACAGATCTACATGTACATGGACAAATTGAGTTCAGGGGTACCTTTCACGCAGTGCGATATCACCGTGCGGCTCTAGTACCCTTGATTGCATGCATTAGATTCGCAAATATTGCAAGGTAACCCTGCCAAACAAAATTTCCGGTGCGGCTTTCCACAATGGACGAAAGCTGCATGAAGCCGGATGCGGCTCATGCGGCTTTTGCGCATTTTATCTATTTCTTCCATGTACTATTCCGCCCAGTGGGTCTGATATTTTACAACAAGTCTGATAATCTGATTTTGCTCACTCAATTCTCAATGTTTGCCCTTGAAGTTTTTTGAGATAAATATACTTCTTGGCTACGAGTGAACAAGATATCTAAGGGATAGCACAAGGAGAAGGTATTGAGAATGAGTTCCCGGTCCATCAAAGTCAATGATCCCGAAGCAGTCATACATGTTTTGAGCTTTCTGTTCACCCTGTGGGCCCGAAAAAAATTGAGACACTGTCAACACACTATTGATTGCTTCCTGCCCCTTCAGATCATTTTACTGGGACGTTCTTATGGCATTCTTTGAGGTGAAGTGTCGAAAGCGTGACAAATCGTGACAATTCAAACTCCGCTCGCTAATCGTTTTGACAGTGAATTTTGTGGCTTTATGTGACCACACAAAGTTGCCTTCAAAATCCGAATGTCTGCTACCCAGAAAGATATTGGCTAAATAACTCCCCTCAAATTTTTCTGGAGCTCCAGAACCATCAGGATGCTCAGACCATCAACGACTATTTTGGGATCATTGACCTTGATGGACCAGGAACTCATTCTCAATACCTTCTCCTTGTGCTATCCCTTAGACATCTTATACACTCATAGCCAAGAAATATATTTATCTACTATAAAAAATTCCGAGGGCAAACGTTGAGAATTGAGTTAGCAAAATCAGATTATCAGACGTGTTATGAATTATCAGACCCGTTGGGGGGAATAGTACTTGATCCATTTGTCAGAAGATTCCGAACTGTCCTATAAGGCGGTGCTCTTGTAAGCGCATTACGAGATCTTATTTTTATGTGTCAAATCTGCCTAATAATATGACATGGGATTGGGCCTCTTCGAGGCAGACGGCTGAACCTTTGGCAGATGGGTAGTTTATAAATGATGATTTATTTTCACCCCGGTCAAGTTGAAAATCCATTGATTTAGGTTTCAAGTCAACCAGATTCAACCACTGATTGAGATATCGATTCTCCGCTTAAAAATGTCAGAAAATTCAGGTTGTTGTCCATCCATGAAGATTCTATCTGAGCTGGCAGAATATTTGGGTAAAAGAAACACTGGTACTTACAGTGACGTTGTATGGAATTCAATCTCATCCGAGCCAAAGAAAAGAGCGGCGAAAGAATAAGTACTTACTGATTTATCCAAGCTCAAGTCCAGTGATTCGTAAACAGTTGCATGTTCAACCTCGCTGTCATAAAATTCATCCAGACCTGCACTGAGTGAAGCTCTGAAGATAGGCTAGAGCTCTGTGGTCTTGAATCTTACGCCATTTTTCTGTGGATCACGAATTTCAGTTTGTTCGTTTGCCACACGCTGATTTCGGCAGCAGTTGCCGCGGCCGGAGCGTTGTCGGAGACACGTGTTTGACCACTAAAAACGAATGACACATCAGGGGAACAGGATTCCGATGCTAATAAATTGGGAACTTCATGCAAAACACCAAGAAATCGCTAAAAGAAAGAGAATTAAAGGCAAATGCTCTACAACTCGCCATTTTTCTTGAAAATGTACCCATTGCGCTGTTTCTGCAAAATGACAAATCTTGTATGACGAAAATCTTTGTTTGTCCTTGTAGCAAAACAGCTCACAATCAATCGAAGTGCTCCCTCCGGTAAGTAGCTAAACCTAAAGGTTCAGCCAATAAGGGAAGTCAAAGTCGAGAACCCGATTCTGGCAACGATTCTGACAACGATTCTTGATGGTGATTGACTCAGAATCGATGGCTTTCAAAAATCTGCGAGTCTGCATGTTTCGCCTCCCGAGAAACACGCGAGATCGTGGTTCTTGTTGAATCACCAAAAATTGCCATTATCCGACGATTCATAGTCGAGAATCAATATATATCAAAGCGTACGAATCGAATCTTGACCGCATCAGAATCGATGCCAGAGTTTCCAGCGATTGAACTTTGACTTCGCCTAAAATATAATAACCTTATGTGCCGATTTACTCAACTTCATACCAGCCGTCTACGTCGCTGATCAGCAGCTGTAGCATTTGAACATCTTCAATTGACCGGTAGGTACCTGTGGACATGCTCAACTTTCCGGATATCGCTCGTTTAAAAGTCTATAAGAACTGGGTTCTCCGATTAGCAGCTTATGGAAATTCGCCCGCCTTATCATGCAGGATCCGGCCTGATGCCGTAAATTAACTTATTCCGACATTGCCAGCCGCTCGCTCGAGGCATGCGGTAGTGATTCAATTTGAATGTTCTCTTCTGAGTGTTCACTTCGCTTCCTTTTGAATATTAACGTTGTTTGCATTTCACGGTGACCACTCGGTTCGATTCAAGCGGATCATGGTTCAACCGGTACTTCGTTTTGTGCGAGCCTGAGGAATCCGATTTTACTCAGCGTCCGTCTGATTTCTGGTTGGGGCAGTTTCCAGATACCCTGCGAGTTGAAAATTAACAACGACTCGCGCCACGCAAGACAGTACGCCCTTGACTAGGCGTTCACCGGAATCCCGTCCATACACAAGTTCGTTTTTTTCCCCAGACGATATCAGAGACAATCACATACATTCGTGGGTGCTAAATAGAGTGGAGTTAGTAAGTCCTGCAGCGATGATTGCACACATTGATTTGGCTTAATTCTCCGCCCAGCGTGTCTGATTCGACCGGACCGGCTGAATAGGCCCGCGGACACTCCCTTGGCGGCCCCGACCGCTATAGAGTAAATCAACGGCCAAAATGTGCCCTATCTCCGGTACATAAATAGAGTAAATCAGCCCCGAGAGTGCCGATGTCCGGTACACATAGAGTAAATCGCGCGGAGCGCGGAAAATTTTTTGAGTACAATCAGCTCCGAAGTCGGCAATATATGCTGCATGTATGCTGTAGGGATATGTTCTGTTGTCCAAGGTGAAATCACCGCCACTCTAGAGCAAAAATGGACGTGGGAGAGAAAAAAATGTCATTTTTAGGCTATGTCCGACCAAAATAGAGTAAAACAGTTGGCTGCGCGAAAATTTCATTGAGTAAAACCGGGTAAAAATCGGGCCAAAAGCGGTCGGAGTTCCAAGGGAGTGTCCGCGGGCCTGGCTGAACCAATTACTTCCTCCCGGTTCTTGACACCACGCTTCGCTTTCCGGCGGAATCTTCCATTCCGATGCTACCCCAATCTCAAAATTATTCCTGCATCGCTCATGCTCGGATAATTCTATCCAGAAACCCGGGCTTCCAATATACTTGTTTGGAAACCCGGGGTTGGAGAAACCCTCCCAAATGCGGCAGCTGCGGCCGAAGAGTGCCGAACTGATCCCCCTTCAAGAAAATTGTCTGAAACAGCCTCCAGCTTGAGATTCGCCTGAGGGTGACTGTAATATGGTGTCTTGAGTATTTCTGCCCATCATTATTGGGTTCCATCAAGTCGATTGTCGATCTGGCACCAACCGGCTGCATGGAACAAATACCACCGTTTTCGGAGTGCTATTCGACGACCCGGACCAATTCTCTGCTCTACAAGTGTGTAGGGTTGACTGTTAATGACTCTGAACGGATGCATGCGACTCGATGCCTTTCTATGCCCGCTAGAGTGGTGTGTTCTGCGTGCCGCAGCCATCAAGGAATGCCGAAGTGTCGGCACAACTTGGCTTGCCCGCCCCGAAGGCGGATAAGGCAGTAGAGCAGCCAGGGCCGCAGCCGGGAAAAGTGAGAGCCTGACTATCAAGGAATGCTTCAGTTCAAAACCTCAGAAGTACATCCCACCTCGATGCACCCTTGAAACTCCGCTCGCTGGTTGTAACTGCCGTAAATGGGATTCTCGTTAAGCTTTTGGATGGATTTCTGCAAAATTTCCTTATATGGGAGGGTTTCTGTCTGCAACCCGGGTTTCTCAATAGAATTATCTCATGCTCGACCCGCGGAGTCCAATCACTTGAAAGAATATTAATCTAAATTGCCTTCTTCTTTCGATTTTTGATGCACTTAGTTTCCAAATAGCCTGTGAGTTCGGAACGAGTTTTGGCGTGTGATGAGGTCGGTGACGCAATATCGCCGACGCAACTGAGACCATTCAACTTACTCGCCAACGACGAGATGTTTTCGACTCTTCGGGCATTCCGCATGACAATTACATGCTCAAAAAAAAAACGACAAACCCTCGTCTAAGTGCGATAAGCCGCCAATGTCACACAGGTCCTCGAAAACGTGGGTCCTCTCACTTCACTTGGTCATCCCGCGATGTGGACCTCAATGATTCGAGGACCAAACGAAAGACTCCGCCATGAGAAGTAGGATTATTGGAGCTAAACTACGTGATGCTGGTGAACTTTCTTCCGTCCGATCATAATGTTCAGCGAAACGAACACAGTAATGTGCGTGCCGAGCATTCAGATGGACTGGAACACGTACAGTAAGTGTCGGCGCGTACTGCAAGCAGCACTCACATCGATTTCGATTTTTTTGATTCCATGTGAAGGTATATCTCTATCTCGCCACAATCACGCGTGAATATATGTCTTCAACGGAACATGTTGTATATTCGGAGGTGTGTGAATCTTCTACTAAATCTCGAATACTATTTGGGAGGACACATGATCGATGGGTACTTCTGTCAGGAAAAGAATCTATAGCTTCTTCAGTATTAATACTTAAAGCCAAAAGCAAACCCTAAACAAATTGAAAGAACATCGAACCCGTCGCAAAGCACGCGGAATCTTCTCGCAGTCTGCACAATTTATCATCACCTACAGTAATTCAGGGGGAGTTCTTGACGCCAGGCACAGGCGCATTGCCTGGATCTTGCCAGCGAGCGCGACAGGCGGGGCAGTGTACGCACATGGTTAAACTCAATTTTGGGTGCTCACTCAACGCCTTTCTTGGCAATAACAAAGAGCCCCACCACTTCGGTCAAAGAAGCGCAATTCGACATAGATGGGGTATTGCGAGTCGGGAATGCTGAATTGTTATTTTGGGCGCCTGAGCGCTGATAATTAGGTGCTAAGATACCTCGTGTCGGAAGCGGGGCCAGAGTGCTGATAGCGGAGTTTGAAAAGACTTTCGACAGACATGCGTAATTTTATAAATAGAAAAAAGCGGGTTGATTGAAACGGTAACATTCGGATAATTCTATTGAGAAACCCGGTTGCAGGCAGAAACCCCACGTCCAAAAATAGATTCTATTTGGAAACCCGGTTCCTGCGTTCGCCGGCGCCGGAGTTTGTCGATATTCACAAACAGAACTTGTTCTGTATGTGCCTATTTGGGGGGTTTCAAAGGGGGGAGTGTCAAGAATGTCCGGTTTTGGCTTATGTAAATCGGACGGCCCCGGACCGCTGCCGGCTCGCCCTTTTCCGGTGGTCTGGACCATGAGTTTGATGTAACCCAAATGCGACCCAATGCGAGCTGGTCGACGCGTCAGCGTCGACCGAGCGAGCGTTGGGTGCCCATCTTCGAGCTCACGAAATTCCATAGGCATACGAGGCTTCAAATTATTTGATGAACTTCAATGTTCACAAAAATTCAAGAACAAATCACAAGGTTTTGCTTCCAAGGTTTATGAAAGGAACTGACTTTTTTTAAAACCTCGCTGGTAAATTGTTCTGTTCAAGTTCTGTTTGTGCCACGCCGCTTGCCGGCCTATCCCCAAATCATTTGGTCAATGCCTTGCGAAACTAATGTGTGGCTGTGGACAACGATGGAGACTCCGTCGAGATGAGTAAGCTGTTGACGGGGTCTCCATCGTCTTCCACAGCCACGCAATGGATCTGTGCCAACAGTGATACTTGAATGATACTAGCCATTGACAATACTCAACACAACCACAAACTAGTGGCTACTCTATGCTGTCTGATGCTATGCAGCAGGTCGTCAACTTGTTCTCAGGTCACCAACCGCCGGATTGCAGCCTGAAGATCATAGAAAACTTCTCGTGCAGGAAGGGTTTTGGTGGGGCAGGAATCAAGTGGAGGATACGAAGTTTTGGAGTTGTTCTTCGGCAGGCTGGGGTTCGGAAGAGACGGGAACACTTTGGTGACGAGACGGGGCGGACTTGGTGAGTTTTGTTATGGCCAGCAGGCTGTTCACATCCAGCTCAGGGTCTTGCAACCAGCTGTGAGAGTGGTCGTAATTAGTAAGCTAGTATTTTAATAGATAGAACTCACTGTGAACAAAAGAATGAGATGTGGAAAGGGAGATCTTGAATGGTGACCCATGCAAGAAAGAAATGATGGCAAACAAGACCAAGATTCTGATCCATGCAATAGTCGCACAGGTATCGCCCGTCCCGTAGGAGTGCAAGATAGTGGACAGGACGTGTCACCTGGTGAGCAATTCGGATGAGGTGCTTGATTTGCAGTCCTCATCGTACAATCTAATGGATGAGCCACTTTGTTGAGATATATGCACAGTCATTTTCATGAATGTTGAGCATAGATTGCTAATAAAATTTGCTCATATCTATACTGTACTTTTTCATTGTTTCCATAGCGCATTACTGTGAATTTCCTAAATCGGAACCTCTGATATTGATGTTTGGCTACACCTCCCCGGAGGTCGGCCGGCCGATCCCTATCCAGAAACCCACCTTGGAAAAATTCGTTACAGCCGGGCTTCCATATAAGGTAGGGTTTCTGCCTGCAACCGGGTTTCTCAATAGAATTATCCGTAACATTCGAAGAGATTGTTCGGAGAACTGATAATTGTCGCCCGGAGAAGCGAGAAGCGAAAATGCACACTGTCAAAATGAACGCCTTCAGTGGAGCCTACCTAGGCATTCTCTGATAGCACATGCAGAACATATGGATGAGCGCGAATCCAGACTGACTCTGATTAAACGCGCCGGTGAGTGGATTGGCCAGCGGGATAGAATGAACTATGGCACAAATAGCTGCTGCTGATAAAACGAAAACCAACCGACAGCTCACTCTTCAGTTCCAGTCCCGTTTCCAACCTTCTTCTCTCCATTACGATTGACCCAGTCACCTCGTAAATTACTCACCCGTGACGGACCATGTGTCGTTGGCGCCAGTAAATCAACTCCTGGAATTGTTTCTGAGCGACAACTCACAAAATGACCAGTGTCAGAAACCATTACCTCCTCTGCGGTCACGCCCAGACTCTGGTGACTTTGTGGAATGATTCATTTGCGTTGCCACTCATCTGGATTCTGTTCTCTAGCCACCCTTTGAGGTAGGCGGAGTCCTTCCTGTTCTTTTCTCGTGTATTGACGTCATGTCCTGTCCAAGGTCAAGTGCGATAGGACCCACTGCAAATTCAGTCCAAACCACGCGAAAGACTGTGGTCCTCCGTTTTGCCGCCAGGGGTGCAGCCAATAATGCGACCTTCACATTCGCAGCAAACAACATACTCACCCACATTCTTTTACAGTCGTGGATTCCCCGAGCAATACAGTGCGTCTCGGGCTGCCTCGTGCCTTACACCAGACTATGGTCACTGAGAACCTGAATAGATCCTAACATCAATGGATTCTGCCCAGATTGCACCCGTAAAACTAGCTCTGGTCGTCGGTATTGAGCTAGAAATTCAGAGAACATCGAAGGTTTCTCTGAGTCGGAAGACGTCGCTCACCTCATCCTTTCCGCAAAAATTCGTGCAAAGTGGCCCTGGAGGTTTCTCCGTTGCCGAGTAGTTGGATGTCTCTAGTCTCTTCGATAGATCCATAAGAATAGATTGTGCATGACTGCGTTCCTGGCCCAGACCAAGAATTCGGTCAAGGGGATGCACTACGGAATCCCCCTCGTTTGATGCAGATGTTCCTAATGAGATGCAGCCTTTCAACCCGCTCACGGGCAAGCGTGTGTAGAATCCTGGTTAACACTGGTGAGCAGTCATAAAGGGAAAAAAATGAAGCGCCAAGATGCGACACCATGAAGTTCATTTCTGTCCTTCGTTAAACCAAAGATGCATTTTGGGCTTGAAATCTGGATCTTTGTGAATGCAGTCAGCGCCGGCAACATTTCAGCGCTGAATACGAGCAAAATTATGTATATCAGCGGGACAATACAGGAACGCACTGGGGCCATGATGCATACCACCTCTAGAACGTAACCAATCACCGTGACAGGTTCACATCAACCCCAACCCCATCGGCGAGCGAGCGAGTGGAGAGGAGACTGTGTGATACGCTGGGCCGTTTGAACGGTCAGATACTGCGTGTGGAGCTACCTCCAGCGAAGCACGAGAATATCAGAGGGACAGAGTCAGAGAGAAGAGGAGCTGATACTTAGAACTTTCGAAAAGGACCGTGAAATCTCGACGCTAACGTCGAACAGCACCGAGCAAAAAACTTCAAAAGAGTGCCCCAGCACGGGCCAATACGAGAACAAGAGACGCACATGGCTAAAACACCATCCTTCACGTTTGCCCACCTGAAAATCGCAGGAAAGCAGTACCTTTCAGTTGAAGTGAAGGGGCAAAATTGAGATGACGGACGCACCGCATATGGCGGCGAGCAAATGGCGGCCGCGGCCCATACGCGGAGCACGGATGGAACGGAATGATTGCGCGTAGACCAACGAGATATCCAGCAGGGACTCGGGCGTGTGTGTGGAACGAGTGGCTGGGAGCGGTCGACCGACAGACCCCGGACAACTGCCAGCGTGAGTAAGAGCAAGCTCGCACTCAACTTTGTTGTTGGCAGTAAGCGTTCGCAAAAAGCAGAGCCAAGGCCCCGTGAGCGGTGTGGCTGCAGACGAGCATTCAACGTGAAGAGATTCATTCGAGCGAGACACAGCGCTGAGAATAGGTACCGTAGCATGCCAGCCAAGGCAAGAAGACTGTATGGAGCGCCCGAAAAGCGGTGAGACAGCCGATCGGGATTGCATTCACGAGGCGAGGGCAGCCAAGCGAGGACGCGGAGGAGCGCAGAGAGGGGGAGAGAAAGGGAGGAAAAGCGATGGCTAGCCTTCCATGTATTCAGCCAATCGAGGAGTGGCAGGAACGAGATAGACGACGAAGAAGGATCGATGAAATCTCAGCGGCGAGTCGGCGACGCACATTGGATTTGGAAGAGGAATGAACATGAACGCTGCGGGCAAGTGGAACGAACACAGCCACTCGTGACTGGTGGCTGATCTGTGACAAGCAACAACGCCATCACCACGCCACCATCTTGCCACCATCGGTCCTCCTGCCTCATCAGCCGACAAACGCAACATATTTATGCAATGGGACGAATGATGTTGATGCGTCGAGAAAGACGAGCATTGAATTGGCGCAACGACGTCAAGCGCTGAAGACTTAGAGGGTAGCGGGCCAGCGGCGAAGAAAGACTCTGATGAGGGAGATATGGACGCGAATGCGCAGTAGGCCTCGACTTCGAAAGCGGCGATGTCGGGTTGGGTGCGCCGTCTTTTCCTTGTCGCTCTGGGCCGCACCCAGTTCCTCATTCCGCCCAAGTACGCATTACCGCTACGCCCAAACTATCTGCGCCATCGCGTGGCCCTGTCTGTCTATCTGCTTGTACCCGGGTTCTATCTGTATCCCAGAATGTACTGCCGGCTAGTGTTTCTCTCTGATGGCCCTTTCGATGGCGATGATGTCCAGCGTACTTTCCCAATGAATCCAGTTTCTTCTCTCGCTAGCTACGAGCTGCGGCTTCCTCGACCTCCCCCATGCCTGCTTGAACTTCCGCGGATACATCCACCGACGTGCGCCTGCATGCATCCAGCCATCGCCCTCGCTTCCTCCCGGTCAGATTCTCCAGCGACAGGTCCCTTGCTCAATTCCAGGTGCGCCTCTGCTTGATTTGTTTTCTCACTCGTCCTCACAATTTCCTGGCAGTTCTCGTTCCAAGAAACGGAGGCTACTCTTGGCATCTACAGATATAGTTCATCAACATCGGAGCGGCGCATTTTTCCTTGTGGGCGACGAAAGACACGCTTCTTCGCGTACCGAAATCACATTCCGTCCGTCATTTTGACTCGACACTGTTGCATCGAGTTTAGTTGTTCGCGGATGTATTTCAAGTATCATGGTTCGGTTCTGTAACTGTCTTTTGTTGGCCGTCTTTTCTCAGGCTTTTCTTTTCGTTGCATGGTCTGTAAGGTTTCACCTCCGTATACCTCCGTGTTCATCCATTACCATAATTTTGATGTTTCCGGTCATTTGATTTGGGTTGTGCCTTCCTTGCTTTTGCATTTAGTTAACTCGTAGTGCGATGTTGCGAGCAAACCAATCCGTGTTCCACAGCACTTTGATTTGTTGGTGCGTCCTATGCTCCCAGAGAAGATTCCCAATAAACCGGTCATGAATGAAGATGTCCCCTGCTGTCCAATTGTGCAATTTTTGTCCGGGAAAACATGGATGTCGAGACGTTGGTTTATTCGCGGGCCACAGATAACCTTGTTTCATTCACAGCTTCGTCACATTGCTCTCAGTCTTTCACCATCACTCTATCTCTTAGTTAACACGGCGGCAAATGATCTGCCCGCGTTCACGCCTGCGTTCAGGAACGGAAAGATTTCATTTGAAAGTCCGCACATACACAGCTTTATACCATTACGAGAACGCTTTCTGTTGTGCTGCCTCAACCTCCACCGGACCGGAAGGCCCTTCCGTGCACGAAGCAATCAACGTTTGCAGCTGCTGTGTCAAGATCCGGCGCTTCCGGATCCTCCCCTTCATTCGTTCCTGATACCTGTCATTAAGCCCCACGAAATAGAGACCGGCAGTTGCGTATCCTCTCAGGTATTTCGCAAGCTCGTGCGTGTCAGGCTGACCCATTACTCTCGCATACATCCACTGCAGCTCCGTATTGAGCCGGACCCGATCTCTCACACCGGAAAGGGAAAAAAATTCATAATTCAGTGAAAGTGAAGCTGAAAGAAAGGAAATCAGATCAAAATTCAATGTTGCGGAAAACGTTGGTTTTGAACCACCTGAAAGATGAAATGAAAGAGGTTCCTTCAAAATAGCCTTCATGTCGCCTGAAACAGGTACTTTCAGCGCTGCGATTGGTCTGGGAAATGCTGGACCAATGGCAAAATTAGCGCAACCATGAAAATGGTACTTTCAACTCGTTTGAAAGGTACAATGAAAGATTTCAATTGCACTTTCAGAGACAACGATATTTGTAATTTTCGTAAATTCTGAAACCTAAAATGAAATACATCTTTTTCAAGTAGACTTTCATTGAATTATGAAAATTTCCCTTTTCCACTGTCTGTCTGCTGTCGTCTCGGTTGGTTCTCCCTTCGAGATGGAGAGAGCTTCCTTTGTCATACTCACAGACAGGCATGACCCGTACGCTGCCATTTTTATCGCCTCGTTTCGGACGCCGTCAAGTGTGACGCCACGGGCCGCGAGTACGAGCGCCGCGCACCCATGCGTGTTCCCGTTGGCGACGTGAAATTGGGACATGCCCTGTCTTTTCTCGACAAGCAGGTCGCGAAGCTTGGGGTCGATCTTCTCGACGTACTGCGCAACATACTGGCGCCAGAGGCACATCTCCATGTACTGGGTGTTCTTGACGCTTACTCCTTCCGACAGCATATCGGCGATATTTAGCCCCCAAATAAAACTGTGAAGACCTTCCCCGGCATTTGTGACGACCGTATGGCAGCCATGCAGCATGGATAAGAACATATCAATTGTGTTTGGTAACGTTAATGAGCCCCATGTGGTGGAAGGGAAAATAATTGTATTCGATCGGTCGGGAGCAATATTTTTTTGACAACGTAGACTTGAGAGAACCTGTTCCAGCGCGAGGATCATTCACAGACGAAAGGGGCGAATGGCCCGGAGTTCGCAGAAGCGGTGAAGAAGATCCACAACTATCACAGCTGTCAAGATGCCCCACGACCACAGGGCGTGCAAAAAGCAGGAACAGGGTCCCCAGATTGGAGCGGAGAGGCATTCCCCGCGCTGGATAATCTTTTTCCCGGTGAGAGTATCCATGGCAGTGTCGGAGAGGTATAAGAGAATTGGTACTGAGGTCCTCACCAAGACTCGAGCTGACTGCGCACAAGGTAAGTACGTAAAATATAGCCGTGAAGAGATGCCCAAGCCTGCGTGGCGCAATCTAGGAGACTTACGGAAATTAGGTTATCTGCCCTCGCCGTCTCGTCCCACGCCGTCTGCAAGAGGGGTTCTGTTTTTGTTCTCGGAACGCTGCCCGCACGATGGGCTCTTCGGGCTCAGCTTCAATGGCGTCGGGTTTCTTCGTGTTACTATGAGCTCATCGAAAATAGTTGTTTCAGAAGGGACTTACCCAAGCTACCTTGCTTCAAGGTATTCATGCAGCTGATTAACGGTTAACTTGAAGGTCCAAAGCTCCCGTCAGCACACGGGACTCTGGATACCCACTGCCGCTCAATACCGTGCCGGTAATCTTGACTCTTTGCGAAGCTTGAGATGAGCACTATGTGGACGGAACTTCATCACTCACCTGAGCATCCTTCAAGTTGGCATTTATACATATCGAGTCAATGCCGTATACGCAGAAGCTTTGGTTCGCGAGACAGGCACGACATGAACGTATCACTTCCTTCACACCACAACATCCATGGCCCCCACCTTCCGCGCAGATCAGGTCGGCTCCCTACTGCGACCATCCGCGCTCCTCGAAGCACGGAAACCGCAGGATATTTACCTGGACACTGCGCTTTCCTTCGAGATCGCAGAGGCCACTAAAGCCGCCATTGCCGACGCTGTCAAGAAACAACTTGAGCTCTCCATCCGACCCATTACCAGCGGCGAATACGAACGCACCATCTTCTACAGCGGCTTCTTCGAAAAGCTCGAAGGCATGACCACAGTCAGAGACCTCCCGCTTCCCGACGCCTTTCGCACAGGGCTCCCATACTCGCACGCTCTCCTCAGACTCGGGCGTACGGTGCATGAAGCCACTGTTGCGACGGCACCTATTCGCCACACCGCGCCAGCATACCTAGAGGCGTGGGAGATGCTCAAGGCCGTAACACCTCGGGAGCACTGGGGTGAATGCAAAATGGCCTTACCTTCCATCACATTCGAGCACATCCAGCTCGCACACCGCACAGCCTGGGCGCCGGGGGGTGTACGCGTCCGACATTGCCTACTTCACCGACCTCGTAACCGCGTATCGCGCTGAGCTCCGGGCGCTGTATGACGCGGGGTTGCGGCACGTACAAATCGACGAGCCGAACCTCACCTGCTTCTTTGTAGAGGCCTTCCTCGACGGGTGCCGCGCGGATGGCGTCGATCCTGACGAGTTGTTCGATCTATATGTGTGGACTCATATATAACGAGATGCTGCAGGACCGTCCCGCCGACTTCCGGATCGGCATGCATGTGTGTCGAGGCAACTTGCCTGTCTTCCACGACCTCGTGTCGGGTTCGTACGAGCGCATCGCGGAGAAGATGTTCACCAAGCTCGATTACGACCAGTTCTATCTCGAGTACGAGGACCAGGAGCGCCAGGGTTCGTTTGCACCGCTTCGATTCTTGCCCCAAGGCAAGGGTGTTGTTTTGGGCATTGTCTCCACCAAGACGGGCGAGCTGGAGGATATTGATATATTGGAGGCTCGCGTGCGCGAAGCAGCTGAGGTGATTGCGAAGGGACAAGGGAGATGTGCGGAAGAGGTGTTAGAAGACACTTTGGCTGTCAGCCCGCAATGCGGATTTGCGAGCATGAGTATCAGTGCCGGCGAAGGCGTCACCGAGGAGAAGATGTGGGCGAAGTTGGTCTTGCTGCGAGATCTTGCGAGACGCCTGTGGAAAAATGCCATTTAAGAGCGTTTGGAGCAGGTTTGGCCCCTGAATGGAGGACTTTGAACAGGCGTATACGGCGTTTTGATCTATCAACCTTCCCCTGATTAGCAGTAAGCGACCACCTAAGCGAGTGTAACGGATGTAGATGCCGATTGCATCCGTTACTGCTGCGGTGCCGAATGCCGGCTGCGGCTCGGCTGCGCACTGCGCCGCAGGTTGACTTGTGACTCGTAGAACAAGGACATAGCTAGTTTAGGAATAATGACATTGTAGACACAGTAGAGTATTTAAGCAGTAGTTAGCAAGTAGTTCAGTAGTCTTTTTGAATCCTACACTTCATCCACTCAGCTCGGTGTGAAGTAAGCGAATCAAGGAGATTCTTGGGGGTCTGTTTGCCTTTGGCATCACCGGACCTTACATTTTTTGAGTGGTATCTTCTTATTGGATTCTCGTTGGCGCTCGGACTGATCACCCGGGTGCGGCAAATTTTTTTTCTGCAGAAATGACATATATTGTACAGGACGTCCAGCGGGGTCTGGATGTGAATGCATTGGGTGCGTCCGCCGTTGCCAGTGGCGGACACCCATTTGACTGGCTGGTGCGTTCAATTACTGCTTCCTTTCCCACACCCGTCACTGATTCCGGCTCGATGCGCCGTGTAATTGCGACGTTCGACGTGGTATGGATGGAGGAAGGAAGGTTGGGAGTAGTTGAACGCCTTGAGGTGTCCCGCGCCCGGATGGGAACGGTTGACGACTCGGCTGTCGAGTGCCTGGAGGTGTCTTGTCCTCGTGAGAGGATGGTTGACGACTCGGCAGCAGTGCGCCTAGAGGTGTCTCCCTCGGAGATTGACGACTCGGCTGCACATGTGTCAGAACAGTTGAAAGAGATTACGGTAATGCACACCGTGGATCTATTCACTGTTCGCGAGGACACTATGTCTCGGGAGGTGCATGCCCCGGTTGACAACTCAGCGCCTACCTCACAACCTGTGAGCAGGAGTACGCTGGAGGAGCGGAATGAATTACCTGCATGTTGCAGTGAACCCGTAGGTGGTTGTATAAACCTCGGTGATTGCCCTCGTCCGCTCGGGGTGCGAAGCCCTTCGTCATTGGTCCAAGAAATGGCCAAGGTGATGGAGAGGACGGCTGGTAATAGCTGCGATGCGCCGGACCTGGTGTTGATGGTCGACAATCGACAAGGTCAGATGGAGGGCGTGCGAATGGGAAATGAGTCAAGTACGGCATTAACGCAGCGTCGTTTTGTAATGGAAGATTGGAATGAATTAATTGAAGACGCGGACTCACTTGGGCCGCTTCCAACCTTCTGCAAATTGAGTGCGCACAAAACCGCTTGGTTACCCGAAATAGAATTCGGCAAGTCATTAACGATGACGTTCTTTGACGGTCTTGAGGAATCTAAGACCTTGCCGAACGGACCAGTCTCGCCGATTTTTGGAACAAAGTCAGAAGTTTCAAATCTCAGGGCAGGAAGGAGGCTGACCAATGTGAAAGACATGTTGGAATCTGGTCAGCTAATGGCTAAAGAACGACACAAAGCTCCAGTGGTAAATAACCGTAGTCCGCGAATGGAGGGCGGGAAGGGCAGTGCGAAGAAAAGGGTACTCACGATGTACAAGTCACCCTTCAACGAAACATTTGGAGCGCACCTGCAGACAACACGACAGACACTGCCGAAACCCTGTATAGTGAAACTTGGTGCGGTAATTGTGGAAGTCAATGCTGATGTTGACGAAGCGTCGAAGCGAAATTCCGCTGGGAGACGAAGTAAACGTCTCGAGAAGGAGCAGAAAAGGAGACGGCACACCCTGAAGCCGACCCATTTCAAGCGCGAGAGGTCTGAGATTCCCGAGGGCGGTTATTTCCGTGCGACTACAAAAACCCCGGACTCAAATTTATCCTCGCAAAGCTCGAGCGATAGTAGCAGCTCGGAGTCGAGTTCCGAAGCTGAAGTTCGAGCATCGAGGCCTTCGCAGTCTGTGAAACGGCGTAGTAAACACAGGAAAGAGCAGCGAAAAGCGAAGAAAGTGCTTGCCTCCATTAACATCAAGAAGCCGTTTGTGTACAACGGGAAAGCCGATTTGGACACGTTCGATCAATGGACATATGAGATTGATACGTGGGCGGACTTGCACGGCATTGACAACGCCATGGTTGTAAAAATTATGGTGAACTTTATGGGAGGAAAGGCCAGCCAGTTCTTTATGAAGCACGTTGCACTGAGACGAAAGGACTGGACTGTAAAGTTAGTATATGAGGGACTTTTCAATTATTGCTTCCCACCTAACTTCAAATGGCGATTGCGTGAGAAATTGATGAGTGCGACGCAAGGACAAAGTAATGTTCGAGACTTCATGCGCGACATCGAAGCTCTTGCGCTGCGATTTCCGGACGTGACAGAGCGACAATTGCGTCAAATTTTCTGGGATGGCATTCAGCAGAAATTGCGAATGTACCTTATGCGCAAAGGCCAAGACCCAGAACACACCTCTTTGAGCAAAATGGCCAAATATGCCGCTAGAGAAGAGGCTGTACAAGAGGCTATCCGCCGAGAAGCAAGGCAGGAAGCGAAGTGGTCAACACGTGCGACGGCTGGAAATCAGAGTGCCAATTCATCGGAAACTGACGGAGCAAGTAACCAGGAGGAATCGGAATCCGGTATGGAGGGCGCATCGCATAGCGAGGACGAGGAAACAAGGTCCGTACCTGTTTCTGAAGAGGATCTGAGTGACGGATCAGGCGAACCACTTCGGAATTCGAGAAATCGCGTTCATATTCCACAGGCCGAATTTGAGAAGCTGAGACACGAGGGTCGATGCTTTAATTGCAAGGAAAGAGGCCATTTGAGTCGAGACTGCCCAGAGTACGAGCAGAAAGTCGAAGCAAATGCAGCGCGATACCAAAGTGCGTCAATACCGGAAGAGGTTGATTCAGATGCTGAATCCCAGAGCCATAGCAGAGAATCGGACATGGAAGATATGAATTCTGAGTTGATTGACTATGAAGAACAGTATACAGAGGAAGAATCCGAGTTGTCGAGCGAAACTGATGACTGGGATGACGAAAAAAGCAGCAGCGACGGCTACTATTGAGCTGTTGATGTGTTTGATCCGGCATACATGAGAGCTCGGGTGCATCGGCATGTTGAAGGCTTGCGAGCAAGCCTTGAAGGGCGAATGTAACGGATGTAGATGCCGATTGCATCCGTTACTGCTGCGGTGCCGAATGCCGGCTGCGGCTCGGCTGCGCACTGCGCCGCAGGTTGACTTGTGACTCGTAGAACAAGGACATAGCTAGTTTAGGAATAATGACATTGTAGACACAGTAGAGTATTTAAGCAGTAGTTAGCAAGTAGTTCAGTAGTCTTTTTGAATCCTACACTTCATCCACTCAGCTCGGTGTGAAGTAAGCGAATCAAGGAGATTCTTGGGGGTCTGTTTGCCTTTGGCATCACCGGACCTTACAGCGAGCTCCGCAGACGCTTACGGCAACCCCTCTTAGGGTGGTTACGTTGTGGTAGCACAACCTACCTAAGAGGGTCCTCGCGGAGGCCGAGGCGTTGCTTCTTTTGGTAAGTTTGACACGTGAATTTTTACCGTATTGGGTGACCGCCTCTGTTCGCCTTAGAGCTCCTCTGCACCGCTTGCATGATACCGCATGTGCCCTCCAGAATCCCATACGCACCGGTTCAAGTGTTCTCCTCCTCAACTGACTCACCCGACATGCAAGAACCTGCTCATTGACTGGGATCATCACTGAACAATTGGCCTCCGCACCTCCTCCGTGCATTTACCCCAACCGTTCCTTCTGCGCAACTGGTAGGGCCTACGGCATATATATTGCAAGAGCTGGGTCTAAAGCATACAGATGATGGGCTACTCAAGAACGACACAACAAAACAAGACTAGCTTGACTGGGATTTTGCAGCACCTCCGCCTTTGCCTCCGCATTCCAAGTTTGCTCGTGTTCTGGGTCGGAAGCTTCAGACTGGCAAATAATGGCCTCATACATTAATTTGCCCTCGCTGAAGGTGTCAAACACAGTATTAACATGACCGGATTTGTCCTCATTATGAATAACCTCTTGCAAAGATCCTATGTGTTTGTATGTCCTGTATTTATTGCTGCAGTGAAATATTTCCTTCTTTGGACTTGCACACACCAATGACCATCGAAAGACTGAGGATGGACACGGCAATGTCTACACCTCCGTCTCCACCTCCACCTCCGCTTTCGTTTATGCAGATTTCACCGGTAGGTATCTGCCGTACGCTTCTGCAACTGGTTCAAAACCTGCTCATTAAAGAGGATGACACACCCTGCCACGCGGAAGTGGCTACGCCTGCCACCTCCGCTTCTCTTCGTGCAAATTGAAATCTTACACTGTAGGCATACATGCCGGTCGCACTCATGCCTTTCTTTTTTTAGCTTTTTCGAGAGTCACATACAGGTTAACGAGGATGGCATGGCCCCATCATTCACTCAACAAGCTGATATACAGAACAAATAATTTACTTCCATCCTGAATGCTTGCTGATGTTACTATCAGATAGACTTTCGCCATCACCGCGTGTTCTGTTCTTTGCTTTGATGAAAAGAGGCACCTGAGATCATTTATTCACCCAGTGAGAGGAAGTTTCTTTATGTGGAAGGTGACCTTGCATCATAGATTTATTCGGCCCTCTGCAGATTTGAATTTCAGTCACTCCAACTTTCAATGCTGCTTTATCCCACTGTTCATAGTTCTTTCTTGTTGTCCAAGTTCGATGGTTAGTTGAATCTTTCCAGGTCGACAAAATATAAGCATCCTGAATGCGAATACATGACCAGTGCATCATAAACAGTCCTTATTTCACCTTGTACACTTCTCGAACAAGCTCAATTCAATATATGTGACTTTTTGAACAGTAAAGTTGGCCGCGGAGGTGGAGGCGGAGGCTCTGTCAAGTGAAGCAATTCATCTAGATCCATCAGCAGCGAGCTGCTAATCATTGAAGAGATAATAAATAAGGCTTCCATGCATTGGAACTTATTTTGGAAGATGGTAAAGGAGAGACCGAACAAATTTCCTTGCGTGTAAGGTGCAGGATTTATTCAACTAGACAGACATAGCAGCGAGAGGATGGATGATGTGAGGAATTGACTGTTACATCATTTGGTGCTACCGGGACTAATGAAAAGGATACAAGTTCAGGCTATTCACCCGAGTTCGGCATTTCTATACCACCTCGGTGTGTCCGACGTTGTTCGCACTCGGAACAGTGTTGCTGGGCAATGGAAATACTTGAAGATAGCAAATACATGTTGAGGAAAGATACTTGGCAAGTTCTAATGTTGCTACATATGTTTGGAATGCACATGACCCTTGTTTCCATATTTTCGGAGATTTGTTATTTTTTACTGGAAGGATCTGCAAGACATACCTCCAGCAGTCAGAGTGCTTTAGATCAGAGGCTTAATGTACTGGAGTGATTTAAACAGTTGCTGGATGGATACAGTGTCAGCTAATAGAAAACATGGTAGTCCAGGCGGAAGTCCTAATTGAACCTTGAGCACCTTTTGGTCGATTTCGTGCACGACTTTCCAAACACATGGAATAATATTAGAAAAAATACTGTGAGCAAGGGGCGTGCTTGAATTGAGGATCGCAGGCCGGGATCAGCCAATTTGCATGCGAGAAGGTATTGAAAGAAAAAAGATGAGTGAGGACGACCGTTATTCAGCTCCTCATTGGTTGATGACTTGAGGTAAATGGCAGCGGCATGACGTCGGGATCGGCGGTGGCGATGCTATTGCCATTGCGGTACCGTGATAGTACTTACGTGACACATCTCTCTTGTGTCCGCGACTCCGCGTCTCAACCTGCCGAGCAAACAAGCAGTTATCTGGCCACAACTATTCTGAGAATCTTGGAGAGCTGCCAATTATCGAGATCAGCAACAAGTATCCCTCGAATTCATGGCCTCTGCTGGCACCTCCGCCTCTGCCAGCGCCTCTGCCTCCGTCATCGCATCTGCCACCTCTGTCAACTCCCTGGGGTATGCGCTAGCCGTACTCGTGTCGTAAATTGAGAAGAATGGCTTATCGTCCTTCGATTTCTGTGCCAAATAAAATCACAATCAAATATCTCGTGGCCTGCAGATTTTACAGTCATAGCCGCCCCACCTCTGCGAGCCGCCACTTTTCGTTGGCGCTGTTGTGTTGTTGTTCAACTTCAAATTTCAGGTCTCATCTGTCAAAAATTTCCTATGTCATGCATCGTCACGCCGAGGTATGTAGTCTCGTCGCTGGACACGGTAGTCGAATCAATGGTGATGTGCAGCAACGTCATAACAAGGCAATGCAATGTGTACGCTTTGAATTTTGCCCATTATTCCAGCTGACTTTTTGCCTGCAAGAGACGTATTCAGCGTGTTTAATTTCCCGACACTTCCGCATACCGACGACTACATGCAAAGTAGGTCTGTCTTATACGGCTCGGTTTCGTGAACTAGCAGTTTTTTCTTCTGTCAAGTTGCAGGATGAACTTATGTGAATGGCTCGAGTGCGGAGGCAGCACCTCCGCCTCTGCGGTCCACCTCCGCCAGCCTTCATACCCCAGTCTCCATTAGCATGAATGCTATCTTTTCCAACCCCAGAGCCCTATGTTCTCGTCCCATAGCATCAAGTTCGATGTTATCTCATTTCACAGCTGCCAGGCGAAGCCTACAGAACTCCCGGCCCAAGGTTCAATCACAAGACGATATGGAAGAAGCACAGGCCAGTGATAGCCCACGGCAAATCTCGAAGAAAGGGTACACCGGCGACGCGCTCCCGCTTCCACCACCTCCGCCTCCACCTCCACCACTTCCACCACTGCCTTCCTATGTGCAATCGTTGCGCCTAGACTCGATGCCGACCTCTCCAGCCATGCTACAAATGCTCTCTCTTGGGCAAAGTACGTTCGGGTCTCATTTCCTTTTGATTTAATTTCCTTCTTCCGTATCCTCACTCATCATTTCATCGTTTTGCACACCCGCAGTATCACAATGTCTGTTCCTCCATACTTCGGCCATTTATTCTATCCATAATGACTGAGTTTTCACCGTATTCGACGATGTTCATTCAAGTTGCGGAGGTGCCTGGTGGAGGCGCCGAATAAGGAAATTAATTAAAATGTAATAAGGCGAGTAATGAGTCAAAGAAGCAAGGCCTCTGCCTCCGCTGGACCCCTCTTAGGTAGGTTATGCTACCACAAGATAACCACCCTAAGAGGGGTTGCCGTAAGCACTTGCGGAGCTCGCTTAGGTGTAAGCGACGATGTATCAAAACCGCTAATCCACAATAGATCTTGATACATCACCTCACCTTTATTTCCCATGCACCACGCACTGCCCGATCATCGCGCCCACCGTTGCCCCGCCGAGCCCGCCGACCTGCTACAATTGATGGCGCACCGGAGCGCGTCCCAATGGGTTGGATTGTTGACACTTGTTAGAATCGCACCTTCCGCCATCAATCCTCTTTCCTCCTCCCCGCCACCCGCTCCGCGCCCCCTGCAGGCCCCATTCCTTTGCTAGGCCGTTAATACAAGTCTGAATCCCTTCTGCACTCCCTCTAAACTCCCTAAACCTGCATCAACACTGCAGGATGGCCGCCACATCAGCACGTCCATCCAGGGTGAATTTTCCATAAAAAATACTGCTGGCCTCTGGGTGCTCTGAAATCTGGACTCGAGACTCTTCTTTGTTTGTTCCATCACCTCCCCAACCGGAATCCCTTCGAATCCATCCTTCGGCTCGCAATTGGCCTCGCTGTTCCCGCACTTCCTACCCGCTCGTCATCGGCACCGGGCCTGCTCTCGCTTGGAAAATATGTTATAACCACGCCTCGCTGGGCCTCTCCATCCATCCGTATACGTTGGTGCGTTCTAGGCCCCTCACCAGCACGCTGCTTCGTGCATGTGGCAGGCGCACTGAATATTCTCCCAGGGCCTTTTCTGTACCCAGGTGCTGCTCGTGAGTGAAACTCGATACCCTCTGTGCACCCCGTATTTCCGCACCACGTCCACGTCGTCCAACGCCGCTGCCACATGCCAGCCCGCTCCTGCACAGCGCCTGCCCGCCGCCCCGCTTGCGGGGTATTATTTTCCCGGCTGCGGCAGTCAAACCTGCACGCACCCGATTCATCTTGTTTGCTTGTAGTCTGCCCGTTCGGCCTGCAGACTCGCACCTTCGCACCCCCTCTTGCTGCACCTATTGCCGCACCTATTCATCCAATTGCCCCGCTTGCTCGCTCGCACCCATCATTTCCTGATTCTACCCTCGCTTTCTCACCTTCATACTCCTGCGAACTCGCCGCTTGCTGGGCCCGTGCAGGTCCTGTGGTGCCCTGCTTCCCATTCTTACTTTCATCATTATGCCATGATCTCTCTGCCCTTACCTTTACCTCTTAGGTATTTCTGCCCTTGTGCAGCAGCTGCACATTGCATGACCGCAGTTTTTCCCTTGAATACTTGAATTCTTGACACATCCTTGTATTATCAGCTGGTACACGAATTAATTGTACAAATGGTGGCAATAGCATCGTGTTTTGTCTTTACTTTGCTTCCTCAGCTGTTTCGGACAAGAGAACCGCAGAAAAATGAGCGAATACTCGATGAAAATGCTGCCGGTTCATTGCACCGAAGGACTCAGGCACAAGTCCGAGGAGGGCCGTAACATCATGCTTGCCTTCGGAAACCATTTTGGACGAGTTTATGCCAATTCTAAACTGACAGATCTCTTGAAAATCCGTTGCCCAACCTACCAATATGCTAGGTTTGGGAAATGGATGATCCTGTAGCCTGCTACAAAGGAAATTTGCCTGATGGGCGCTTAATGGGCGCTTAATGGCATCGTAACATCGAAAACTTGCTCGATATCAGGGTACGAGGTACACGCCTGCGTTCTAACAACATATATGGTGTCTAGTGTGCTAGCCCATCAATAAAATTCAAAAGGTTAAGGGAACTTGGGAAAATAGAGGAAGCTGAACAAAAGCGCTCGTTCAGCAGCCTAAATCGCAGTGCAGTGTAAACTCAACTTGAACTAATTCTGTGTCACAATTTCGAAAACCTTATCCTGACTTTCGTTCTCGAGGAAAAGCATATTGGGTGGATGGGTTGTGATGTTACAGCTCATAAAAAGCCCCAGGCTGTGGGTATAGCACCGGATTGAAGGATATTGAGGTGGTTTTATAGGTTATGACACTCGTAAGCGCCTATTAAGCGCCCTACCGGACAAATTCACTGTTTCGTCTCCATAGTTTGATCAATTCCTGCTAATTTGGATACAAACAGGTTCGGCTGAACTATTGGAAGAGATCTGCCTACTACAATCTGGCGAAAAATTCGGGAAAGCTGAAAGTGACACTGAACATTGTGTTACGGCGCTGTTCGGACGTCTTTCCGAGTCATTCGGTGGCGTGACCCGACGTGACGAGCGTGACGTTCCCCGTCTTCCACCACCACCAGCTTCTTCAAAACTTGTCTTCTGTGCTGTTTCATCGTGCTGTTTGCACCCTGAATTGCTTCATGGGTTTCTTGGCTTTTCTCCCTGGTTTTTTGAAGCTTTTCAACCCGCAGGTGCCCTGCTACGGCTGTTGCCGCTGATCTCGACGTTGATGGCTCGCAAACTGACTGTGCCTCCTTCAAGTTTCTGAAACCTCGATAATCTTCTTCGGATAACTTGAGATAATGTTCCCCCTTTCATTTTTTTCTGCTTGTGACTGCAAAATTGCAGATCTCGGCGCTTTTGGTGTACGAGATTCAAGTGTCAGCAAGGAGATGGTTTTTTTGTGGCCCTCGGTGCGTCTACAGTCAGTTTCAAGCTTTCTATAAGCTTACTCGAGGTTCTGGCACCAAATTTGCAGTGCATGAGCACCTTTTTCGTGCCACGTCACGCTCACCCTCTGCAATAGCGACTCCACGATCCAGGTCCATGGCGTATCGTCTGGAGCTGTCGTTTTGCGGGGCGGCATCCTGGTCAGCTCGTAGCAAGCGCTGTGGTTCCTGGCTTATGATCCCTAGCCATTGGGACGGATCGGAAGGTGAGCCAGGATGACTTCGATGTACAGCGCTAGTCGGCTTGCACCTGCTGCGTCGCTGGCCGTGTCTCAGCGGCTGCGCTGCGCCCGCCGTTCGTTCGGGAGCACACAACGCTATGGTGGACGCGTCGGGGATGTGGGATTGTGCTGGCACCATCGTGGCCCATCTGGTAGCCAGTTGGTCATGGGGTGAATGTCGCAGGCTACGACTGCCACATCCAGCTATCTGGGTGGCGTGCCGAGTTCCCTGTTGCCCCGGGAGCACGTGCGCCAGGCGCTACGGTCGCGGTCCGTTGGCATCGAGCATCCATGTGTGGTTGGGCTCCAGCAGCAGTTCCGCTGGTATCTAGCGCTGCGTGCAGCCACCTCGGATGCTCCCAGCTTCACGCCGTATAGCTGACCTCCCTAGCACCCCCGCAAGGCACGCAAATTTGCGGTGCATATCGGCGATCCACCACCTAGATAACACGTCGATTTACGGCATAGTTCAATGTCCTTTTCACTTGTTTCTTCCTAATATGTATTGTATATATACTAGCTATATAATATAATTTTTTCGCGATTTTTGGGGCATATTTTGTCATCGCTGTTGCCGCCGACGTTGACGAGCTTTGATCGCATTTGATCGCGACGTCGAGGGCGTTTGATGGTCGTCATCTAAATTTGGCATATTCGTGATCGTTATCCAGCACAGCGACGGTCGCATGCATGAATATTCTTATATGGCCAGACAAGATGCTGCCATGATGTATCAAAACCGCCTCTAAGCTAGCGGTTTTTATATATCGCGGCTTTGCGGTAATTAGAGACTGATGATACATCATGCTGCCACTATAAGGTGAAGGTGCAGAGGGAGGAGGCAGGTGCGAAACGGATTAACGATCCTCGGATAGTCGTTTTGGTGGTTGAGAACCGGCTGATTGACTGGGAGGTGGGAGCAAGTGCAGGAGAGGATTTTTGGGCGAAAGCTAGCAGAATCGTTCAAGAACGCCGTTTGCAGCGAAACCAAGCGCGTCATAAAGTGGCAGAGGTTAAAGCTTCCCTGTAAATTGTTCTCCTTTCGTCATCGTTTTGTTAACACATCCCTGTTGGATCATTGAATGGATGATGTTGGCCGAAATGGTAGACTGTAATTAAAGTCTACACAACATGGAGCTAGGACTAGAACTGCCGATCAGCAGCTAATCGGCATCATGCCGGGAACCGGTGTAGAAGCCGACAACTGCCGAAATGTACTGTGTGGTTGATTCGTCTGCTGTTTTTTGGTCTCAAGTCCTGAATGTTTTGATGAAAAGCCGTTAGGTCTATCGGCGTGTTTCGATGTCCCATGGACCATTGCTTCAGAGTAGTTCAAGCACATTTCAATGACCGGCTGAAGCTCCGAGTGACGGCGGAGCTAGAATCTTATGACGTCGCCACAATGACGTCACCTACAATGCGGAGTCAAGCGCGAGCAAACGCGCGACTGCAACAACTTCGCAATGGAGGTCCTCCACCCACACAGCGACGAAGACAAGATAGTCGAAGCGGCGCACGCTGCCTCGCAGGCGCAGAAACTCGCAGACGACCTGAAAGTGCGCGCACTCGCAGCCGAGGACGAAGGGACGAAAGCGCGACTGCTGGCCGAGTCCAAAGCCAAAGAGGTAGAAGCTCGCAAGCACAGCCGTAGGGCGCACCGTCTGGCAAGCGGTGGATGGCAGGGAGGAGCACGAGGTGCTGGTGTAGGCGCAACGATTGGGGTTGGGCTGGGTGCGGTGGTGGGGACGCTGGTGGGGACAATTGCGAGTATTCCGACGACGGGACTGGGATTTCTTGTGGGCGTCCCTGTTGGATGGATTCATGGGCCGTGGATTGGAGGAGAGCGAAAGGAGAAAGATAAAGGTGGTGAGGCTGAGGCTGAGGGTACGCAGCATGGCGCGGAGGATGAAGAAAGATTGGAAGCAGATCGATGCAGAGGACTGAAAGACGAAGACGATGCAGACATGATGGCGGATGAACAAACTCATCGCGCCATTCTGGAGGCCGTCGAGGCGGCCGACAAGCTGGAACAGCAAATGCACGAGGATGGCACATCGAACATTGAAGAACCTGCGAAATTGAATACGGAAAAGGTTCAATCGCAACCCCAGGAAGACGAGAATCACCCGCAGCATTCCGATGACCTCGCACTCGGATTGCAGATCACAGGAGAGCATATCGATGAGCGAGAAGTGTCGATCGGGAAGGACGGTACAAACGCACCAGTTGCCGTGGAAACCCTCGGGCGCAAGGAGGATGAAGAGCCGATCAGTGCAGGATGAATCTGACGAAATTCGTCAAGCTAGTTACCATATGTTGATACTGCCTAATGAATATGGCTATAATGTCAGCTGGAAGTTACTGGCATTGAACGCCCAAACACTGGCCCAGTACGTGATTGACGCGGACAGATCAACACTACCGGAACTAGTCAGTTCCTGTGCGACAGAAAGGATGAAATATCTAGTAAGGAAGGGTGGAAACAGAGTGGCTCATCAGAACTAGATATCGCTGCGGGAGCACATTGAATGCGACGCACTGACGAACGTTTCAAATTAGAGCAGACAGGAATGAATTCTTGGAACGACGATACTTGTATTGAAGACGATAATTGTTCAATCTGCAAGTGGCACCAGGGCATTCGTTGGATCAGTTGGAAGAAATCCATGCCGGATGGGCAGCATTAAAGAGCTCGAAATTCCCCTTCTCACCGCCACAGATGCGTTTGTATCGAGAATAAAATAATCCGAGAGAAGCGGGAGAGTCAAAGAACTAGCAGAGAGCGCCACTTGAATCCGACTGGATTCCATGAGAGACATGCGGATGCCTTCGTCGTGAGATTGAGCCTTCGAGACGGAAAGAAATGAGGAAGCAAGCGATGGAGCTGGTCATTCGACACGGCTTGTATGGATCATGAGTTCCAGCGGGTCCTTGGGTATTGCTCTTACGAACCAAGGATAAAGCCTCGCAGAAGAGTAACACAAACTCTTGACAAAGCCCGTCGATGGCGGTGGCAGGGGGCGAAAAAGCAGCACAGCCTCTGATGCCGGCGGCAAGCACGACCAAAGTACTCACCGCCAACGTCCAAAACGGGAAGGCGGCAGGTATCCGTTGTTTTTCGTCATCAAACTTGACGCCTGAAAGTCATTATAGCTCTTTGCGGTACAAAGGGCGCGGACTGTTTTTTTTTAGTTTTCACAAGTTTTCGCAAGTTTTCATTAGAACAGCTGTCCTGAACTCAATTCTCAACCGTTTCCCCTGAAAATAGGCTCATTCGATTCACATTGAAAATCCGCAGCGAATGAGGTATCGGCATTTTTGATCCGCTTACATAATAAAATTTCTTCTCAAAAAAATTTGGTTTTGAGTAGGACACCTGTACCACTTGGAATAACACCCTGAGTGACCTAGTTTTTGGATATGCTATACATCTGTTGCTACCCTAGACAATGGTATGTTTATCTGTAGTATATGCTGAGTGATTGTCATTTAGCGCACACTTCAGTGAAGTAGATATCTGGACACTATAATCAGTAGAGCTGTTCATGGAGATTTGAGTACATTACATAAGCTCCAGAAACACCTACATTGGCTAGTGCCACATCATATGTACAGCATATACAAAAACTAGGTCACTCAGGGTGTTATTCCAAGTGGTACAGGTGTCCTACTCAAAACCAAATTTTTTTGGGAAAATATTTTATTATGTAAGCAGATCAAAAATGCCGACACCTCATTCGCTACAGATTTTCCATGTAAATCAAATGAGCATATTTTCAGGGGAAACGATTGAGAATTGAGTTCAGGACAGCTGTTCTAATGAAAACTTGCGAAAACTTGTGAAAACTAAAAAAAACAGTCCGCGCCCTTTGCAATGGTATGGAAACCGAGAGCACCACGCTGATAAGCGAGTTTGCCGATGGCGTGATGGATGATGGCCGCTCTTACCGGCCATCAGGACCCCAAGTAGTCATAAACATGACATACAGAATGTCAGTTTGAATGTTCGTCGTGCTATGTGTCGCATTACTTTTTTGAGCGAGATATAAGTAGACCAAACAGTATCACTTGTGTGGTGCAAGCTGTCGCTGCGTGCGGCGGCTAGAAGTACTTTCTTTCCAGTGAAAAGTCCAACCAGAATGTTGATTTTTATGGTTTGTTTCTTGGTGGAAGTAACAATTTTAAATTACTCGAGTCAAAGGCAATGGCAAACGAAGCCATTATAATCACTCAATTCAATTTCGATTCTGTATACGGACCAGAGAAATACGATCAAATGAATACGTGGATCCCTGATTTTTCGGACATACATGCATTGACAATCCATCCATCACACTCGTGCCCAAGTCTTCAACTGCATGACTTCCGGCTTCATGCAGGTAGGTCCTCACGTTCGAGCCAATTCAGAAGATTTCGAGTCCGTCTTTGTCCTTCTACCAATCTCCCCCCTTTGAAAATCGGCGTTCCTTTGCAAAATAAAGTGATTTGAGGCCATACTCCTAGTTCCTTGCGATATACCAAGGCAAAATGCAGCGAGTAACAAGACAGACTGAGCCAGTATCCAATCATTTTTTTCTCTGCAGAGGTACATGATTTCGATGGCTTGCTCGGCAACTCCATTGCGAACCCAATTCTGCCCTGAAACTTATACCACTTTCTAGTTGCCATCTGATCACCCAGAGGACCCTATATACAGATTAAACCCATGCCACATTGAGAACCCTGGCACTCACACGTACTGCACCGTTTGCTAAGGCTGCCCGTGACTATGGCCCCGGGTGCTGTACCTGTTCCTACTTCGACGGCCCGTGAAACACGGCCGCGACAGCAGTGACACGGGTTTTTTTTTTTCTTTCCATCACAAAAATGGATTTCAGGCTGTGCTGTATGTCCATAATAACCCACAATCACTTGCTTGTTGTAGTATTCGTGGTTCAACTCGAACACATTGCGCAGGCAAGATTGCCAGTGATTGCCGGAAGTGATGTCGGAGTTGGATGTCATGTTTCAACCCATTTGAACATCAGTTGCAGCCTTGTCTCAACATCATAGATTGTTTTCTGGGATGTTGACTGAAGGTGCACATGTGAGTAGAAATCGGTTTTCCGAATATCCACAAAAAATCCAAACCTGCCTGTGGATGTCCGATTGCGACAACTTTGCATCCGCCACACTCCGGTCCCGTTCACGAGGGGTTTATGCTCAAGGGTGAAAAAAATCAACCTACCTGCCAAATGGGCTCCAACCCTCTGATCGACTAAGTACATGGCTACTGCATCGCTTGATCGCCGATAAACAAACAACTAGGTCCCAAATCGGGATGCAAACTGATGCATGAGATGGACGGCAACGAATTACAAATAAAAAGAAGTCTTACTCTGTCGTTGAATGTGATAGGTCTCACAGTATCTGCAGTTACTACTCATACGAGTTCGGTTAAGTGGCTGAACTGCAGGTTTAGCTACTCTGGAGAACTTGAGTTTCGTGCACTTTTGCTACAAGTACAAACAACAAATTTGTCATATTGAATTGGTCATTTCACAAGATCCCAACAGCAGGGCATTATTTGAGAAATTTGTTTTCTCCAATGATACAAGACCCACATTATTTGCTGACTCCTTATTTTTTTTGACTTTTTCTGGCTAATGTGCCATTTGTTGAACCCCCAAACTCAGTTCAATGATGTGTCAATTCCGCTTTGTTGTTCGGGTCATATTCCGAGATCAGTCACCGTCGCCATTTCGCCTCTTCTCCCCACCATGTCTCCTGCAACTTTCTGCGGCGTTCATTTGTCTGTTGTGTTTGACGATAACACCCAGGTCTCTTGCTTTTCTGGACTGGATTCTAAATCCTGGGCTTGAGACACAAAACTCAAGAGCTTCTGGTTGCCTTACGCTTCCAAGCAAGAGCAGCATCTTATCTGGCTCGATAAATAATGTTCCAGTTGCTTCAGGCTTGCCCTCCAATCTTGTCCTTGGCCTAGACTGGTTTCATTTTGTTGGCAACTCCGACCCTGGAATTGTTGTGCTCCTAAGTTCCGGCCCACTCGAGCTTCGCCCACTTGAGCTTCGGAACCCGCTTCTTCCAACGCTCGGGACCAACTCGGACCTTTCATCTTTGTTTGCGAGTATGTATAGTTTTACAGTGGGTATGCCTTCCATGTATCTAACTATCCCAGGATCGTCTACTATTCTCATGTCGTGCCGACATGGAACCTTCATTGTTCCCAGGTGTGTTCTAAGCTTCCCGAAGCCATTTTCAGACGTTTATTCATCGCTAGCAACATTATCTGTTATGACGACGGTCCCGTTCCCCTCGATATTTTCCCCAGGGGGTGGACCTGGTGAAGTAATAACCCCTTTCGCTACACCTCGCATGCTAGGTGCTAGTACCCTGGCAGCTCCCCCAGCACCCTGTACGCGAGGTGTCATTGCAAATGATGATAGAAATGTTATTGTGAATGGTTCCTTTGTCTGTTTGAGTGTGCATGAAAAAGCATCCGTTGTGCGTTTCCTTGTACAATATGAGCATGTTCCCGTTAGACAAATGAGGGAAATTTGCGCCCGTCATTCCACCTTCAAAACAGCTATGGCAAATTTCGGATCAGTATCATTTAGAGCCCGACACACTATTTAATTGCTCCAATACAGAAGAACAGGCCAGAGGTCCGGGTCTGGTTTTCAAAAATCAACATGTATCCCACTCTTGTCAAGTGTACAATTAAAACTACGAAAAGTGGGAGCCCCCATTTTTCACTCTGCCAAGCGCGACCCAAACTCCAACTTGATGCTGTGATGCCGGACCACGGAACCACGTACGAGGTACGAGCGTTCATGTAAAGCGTCTGTCTACGAGAGACTAGGAACCACGAGTCAGTTCAAATACTTACAGGCCAGAAATATGAAATATGAATGAGTTTTCCACTACTAACCCAAGGTTCAGCCTCCCGCCTCGAAGAGGCCCAATCCATGTCATACTGTTTGTTCTACTTATATCTCACTCAAAAAAATAATGCGAAGAACAGGGCACGACATTCAAACTCACATTCTGTATGTCATGTTTATGACTACTCGGGGTCCTAATGGCCGGTAAGAGCGGCCATCATCCATCACGCCATCGGTAAACTCGCTTATCAGCGTGGTGCTCTCGGTTTCCATAGCAATGGTACCGCAAAGAGCTGTAAAATCCTACATAATGCTGGACCAGAATGAAGTTCCGTATATTTTCCTCTTACACAACTTGCACACGGTGGCTCTAATCCAGGCTTGCGGTAGGGTTACAAGGGCCTGTCCGTTCAATCACTCAATGTTACGACTGAGTAGTGGACTGCCATTGGATGACATACCTCGACCCCAAATGTCTCATCCAGTCCGCCTTTCCATCCTACTCTACATCCAATCAGGACCAATATATCAACGCACGCTTGAGCAAAAGGTACACCCAGAAACTTGGTTGAATTTCCGGAGACGAATGCTTGAAATGTTCCATATCCCGAAGAAACCGTGCGACCGTGACGTGGGGGTAAATAGGGATGTACAATGAAATGGACAGAAGTTAGTTGCACCGGGAGGCTATGGTAGAGGGCATTAAAGGATCACCAAAGAATCAATGACAGGGATCAATAACATCATTACAGCCAAAAGGTTTTGATAGGGCGCTACAGGACCCACTACCCAAGTTAGTAGGCATAACCCGTATGTGCGTTCCGTTGTGTTGGGTTTGCTGTTGGCTTGGTGTCACGACGTGTCACAAACTTGCCGCTTTCCTTCTGCCTGACCACCCGCCCGGGCCCCGAATGGGGCTGCCACACCGATTGGGTGGTCCCCAAATTCTACGCGAGGGTACTCAGTCCAAATTCGCGAAAGCCATTGTGTTCCTTTGCGCTTTAGACTTCCCTTTTACTGATTCATTTGACTCGTAGTGAGATATCGTAGGTAAGATAAACCTACTTCTCCTGATATTGGACAATCATATTTCAAACAAATGAAAGACAAACGCAAACGCGCACTATGCCGCTTTGTTATTCTGTGGCTTTCTGCTATACCACGTCGGCTTCCGGCGGACCAGAAGGTCCGACCGTGTACGAAGCAATCAGCGCTTGCATCTGCGGTGTCAACATCCTGCGCCTCCTTCCCTGCATGCGTTCCAGATACCTGTCATCAAGCCCTACGAAATAGAGACTGGAGGATGCGTATCTCCTCAGGTATTTCACAAGCTCGTGCGTGTCAAGCTGACCCATGACCCTCGCATACATCCACCGTAGCTCCGCGTTGAGCTGATTCCGGTCCCAGCCCGCTGTCGGCTCTGTTGATTCTCCCTGCGCGATACCAAGAGCTTCCTTGGCTATACCCATGGAAAAGCAGTTGCCGTACGCCGCCATTTCCATCCCCTCGTCTTCGACGCCGCCAAATTTGACACTGCGGCCGGCAAGAGTGGCAGCGGCGCACCCCAGCGTGTTTGCGCTGGTCACCAAGGGGTGTGCACCGGCAAATGCCGAGACACCGGCTAGGTGGGTGGGTGGGTCCCGAGTGTCCTTATTCCACTTTTCCGACCTCGGTCCAAAATGAGTTGAAAATGCATTTTAGACAATAAAAAAAAATCCAAAAAAAAATATATACATTTACAGGCCGAAATCTTGCTCTTCTGGGCTCTTGGATGGCGTCTGCTTCCAGTGTCGCGGCGCATCAATGGCGTCAAATTGGCTTAAAACCCATTTATTAGCATTGGAGTCTTTCTTTCTGACTAGTGAATTCACCAGGAGAATACAGTATGCTTTGTTGTAGCATCATCTAGGTGTGGTTCAACCAAGGTCAAACGGCAAAAGCGGCAAGAATGATGGAAATTACTCGATTTGGAAGATGGCGGTGCTGTGGCGGTGCTCGGCTAATGGTGAGAGTCTGCCAGATCTCCCCCAGCGTCATGACTTGTGGAGCCGGGCTGTGGCCAAGGGTAAGTTCTTCGTGAACAGTGGTTGGCATAATGGTCGTCATATGAGAGTGAGAAGAAGTGCGCAGGAGATGAACTAGAATAACAGTGACTCAGTCTTTGCGCACATATGTGAGTCTTGTATTCACCTGGAAAAATAGTAACTAGTCGAGTCAGAGAGAAGTAATAAGTCAAGGTAGTTGGCTCACCACAATCTTCGGCGAAGTTGTCTGAAGGGAGCGCGAGTACAGTATATATATCATGTCGTAGTTCCGCATTCGGATCATCGTAAAATTGGACCATTCTATTCCGTACCCCCGGCGCTCCAAATTTTTTACAAAATTTTTTGCGTCTCTTTATTTCCATTTTCAGAGTGTTCCTTTTCGTAGGGACTCGCATGGATCGACCGATCCACGGATTTATATGCCGCGCATCTCTTGTATTCACCTGAAAAAAGAGTAACTAATCGAGTCAGAGAGAAGAAGTAAAGGTAGTTGGCTTACCACAGTCTCCGTGTGCAGATGTAAGAGCGAAGTAACCCGAAAGGAGCACGAATCGAGTACAGCATATCTCTCCTTATCAAGTTATCCATCTTTGAAGTTTTTTAATGTCTGCTTTCGGACAATCCGCTCCACATCCACGGACTTAGCGCCAAATCAGGCGCCCAATCGCGCGCCCACTTTCTACTTCAGGGGTGAACTGGAGTCGTGGGCCGCTTCACAGTCCACCACACTCTTGTATTACTCGTACTCTCAACATTCTCTGCCCAGTTCGTGGGGGTTTGTTTAGTTTTTTTCTCTTTCTAGCTCCCTCCGCCATTTGCGCCGACCCTTCCCACCCTTACGCCCACAATCCCTGACTTAGGTAGGCGCTGACCCTTGCCATTATTCCCGAAGGAAAGATCTTGCGCCCCTGAAACCTCGGAAATGAACCCGAACATCGCAGTCAGTGGCAGTGCTTCAGTGGGCGAATTCGATGTCAATCCTAGCTGCGGCATTAACAAAACCCGTAGTGCGCAAACACCAGCACATTCCGATCCCAGCACATGCGCTCAAACTCGGCATATGACATGGGAGTAATATGCCCGCCGGTGGAAGGTCCACACCGGTGGCCACCGCTGAGTCTTACCGGACAGTGCTGGACATCAGAAGAGGTGCAATGTTGCTGAATGAATATGACTCTGGACAAAATTGTGTTTCCCACAAGCCGCCAAAATAAGTAAGATAGTGGTGTCCGGCAATCTCTATCGGCCTTCGGTGGATCTTTGTACACTGTGCATTCAATGACTTCCACTACATTCTACTGGCCATTACTGGTGTCCACCGTAGGTTGGTGGGTGCGTTTCATGTCCTTATGGCTCTGACAAACCTTGGATAGGCCTATCTACGCCAGTGGTAAACGTTGATCGCCGCTCAACCGCCACTACATAAACCGGTGTTCTGGAGAAGAAAATTGCTTAGTGCCCATTTTTCGCCATAGCTGAGGCCAACCAAATCTCGTATACTCAAAAGTCTATTGCCAAGAAACTTAAGGGCCGACCTCCACACTATCGCATCTGTGTTGCGGTTAGAGCCTGAGTAGCCGGTACCCGAGCTTCATAACGACATTCTGAAACATATACGCGCTAATCTAGAATTGGCTGACAACCTAAGAATCACACCGCTGTTCGCCTATAGGCTGGAAGTGAAGCTGACCGGTAAGAATAGTTCTGATAAAACTGGAGAAGAAGGGTCCGAGTTGTCGGGCGGTGGTGGGCGGACGAAAACCGGGTGCTTATCATTCATCAGAAATTTTTGACATCACCATCCTTATTTATGATCAATCTTCAGCGCGAATCGAACTCTTGACTAACAACAAGTCAAGACTCCTGCTCAACGAGTTGCTCAAACTGAGGCGCTCAACGACGACAGTGGAAAATATCGTGTTGGATTCTCCTCCTTCTTTACTGATATAATTTTCAGACTCTGATTCTGACTTGGGAAGCGTCGGCTCTCGCGGCGGCACACTGTCCCTTGTTCCCGAAGAAAGAACGGAGAACTTTGGTTTATCCATGCCAATTTTATTTTGACGCGAAGGACCCTATGGCCCAACCATGCCAAGTCCCGGTCCTCAGCAAGAAGATCCCAATCTCAGGGTTCACCGAGAACGGCAACACCTAGTACACGACAAAGCTTTCAGAACACCTCCTAGTAGCATTCCAAAACGAGTCTCCAATGAAAAGTAAACTGTGGATAGCGACTCATTTTTGCCAAAATTGTATTAGATCGCGGGGGACGTATTTATCCCCCGGTATCCGCGATCAAGGGCACAATCACATCAGGAAAATTTATACCAATCTTGAAGGAGACTGTTCCCTCTCCAAATCGGCACGTATACCCTTCGTGCTGCTGCCAGTTGAGATTATTTTTGCGATCTTTTCTTGGATGTCGGCCCTCCGATCGCTAATGCTCTCAATGGCACTCCGGCCCACAATGTGAGTATTTTTGAACACTCTTGACCCGTGGTGTATAGTTTCCGACGCGAGTGCTCAACGTCGAATCCGGCCCCATCGTACGTATCATTTGAACATTTTTTCGGCCTGAAATATACCTTCCGTTCCAGTACCCCCTACCGGCCGAGCAGCTTCCAAGATTCACCAGGCTGGTACCGACATTCCCTTTGCCATTGCTACGGACCGGGCAAAGTACAATCCCGCTGGGAAGTTTGCCGCTCGTAGTGTTCGGGATCCTTTTTGTGATTACTCCCCTCTGCACCCACAGCCAACATCGCCGACCCTCCCGAATTGGTAGGCACTGTTCGAGAGCCAGTCTTGACTTTTTTCACTATTTGGAGCTATCCAGTTGACAGGTACATGGTTGCCTGGGGTAAATCTTCGATCAGGTATAAATTTCGAACTACGGTACTTTTTCGACATGGGGTGTGACGCGTGATCCATTTTAGCAATTCGACATCTCGGTAGCCACCAGATTTCTGCGTGACACCGGAAAATTTTCGACATTCCAACCGAGAATTTTCGCTTTTTTTGCACTTGTTTGAGAGTTTCGGGCAACTTTAGGTCCTGCGTGACCGCCGGGAGGTTCGACAGACGTCGTGACGCGTAACTCCGACCAAAATTCGTGATCGACACAGGGGTGCGTGACGCGTGACTGCCGAATTGAATGAAAAGTACAGTAATCTACGTTACACTGACGACGCAAGGACTTCACTTACCAAACACGAAGTCTTCGACACCACCAACACCAAGAGTTCGGGCTCCAACAACGCCACTAACGCGCTTGCCCCGACAACCTCGAACCCTGATCCAATGATATGCCAGTAGGCGCTGACGAGGTTTTGTCCTTAGTTCCAAAGGAGACATCTTGCGCCCCTGAAGCCTCAGCAGATAGATAGGCAGGATTACGCGGCACGGTTCGAATAAACTTACTGCGTGCTTCAGCGGCTCAAGTGCTATTAATCGGCGTCAACCCTAGCTGCGGGATTAACAAAACCCGTGGTGCACGAACATCATACACTCGGCACATCATGCCGCAGATTCCAACCCAAACGTGGCACATGCGCTCGAACTCGGCACACAAACTCCCCATGTTCCCCGCCGGCGGAAAGTCCGTTGGCGGACACCACTAGCCGCCGGTGTATCTTGGCAGACACTGGTGGACATAGAGAGATATTGATGGACAGTGCAACCTTTATCCGCCAGCGTTGGATGTTCGTTCCCAACCTCTATCATGTTCCACTGGCTATTACTGTAGTACACTGTGGGCCTGGGGGATTACTTATTATTCTGTCCTCTAGCCGGTGCCAGTTCATATGTTAGGGTTAAGAACAGGACGCCGACGGCGTTCGGCATGCAATATGACTCCGTGATGGTGGCGAACCCAAGGATACACTCACCGAAGGTAAGAAGGATTCATTATATCTCTCCGACTACTAACTTGCACTTGGCAGTTGACACAGCTTGTTACCCGGTGACAATCAGCCGCTCCTAGTTAAATTTTGAATATTGTGGACTTCGCGGCGGTCAGAATCCGAATTGGGCGGAGAGGCTCAAGTTCACGGCACAGATAACCAACTCTCGATGCGCCTTGCCGACTCTGCTTTTTCATTCTGGAAATTTCCGTTGGTTAGAGGATGTGACTCCCATTCCGGCGTTGAGAATTCCACATATGCTGACATTGAGTTGGTGGTTTGGAAAATCAACCCCCTCCAGTACTGAGGGATGAAGAAAGGCTGTTCACACCGTTACAGAAGGATTGAAATTTAAATTGAACTGCGCTTCGTCCCATCAATGCCGAGCTCGTGGGGATATATTGGGGATGGAAGCGCGCTATCAAGTGAAGAGTCCGTCTTGCTCATAGGCTGCGTCGATCGAGTTCTAGTGCATGACGCCTCTAGAAGCGAGGGGAGAAAGGAAGAGAATCTAGCCTCCATAGCAGCACCGAATTGAAATAACCAGGTCACTCAACGGGGTCAAAATATACTCGTGTGCAGTAAATTGGGGCGATCGACAGAATTTCCCGAATGCTTGTAGACCCACGGCTGAAAATTAAATATATGCCCAGCGAGGAATGGAGAAAGTCACAGACCTCAGGAAGGACAGCATAGCTATAGATTCGGAGGCTCCGGAGAGAAGTCTTCACGTAGGATCGTGGGAGTTCGTCATCTGAGAAGTAAGTTCGTCACATTTAGAAGAAAACTTCCTACTTGCCATTCTCGTCCTTGTGAATGGAGAGCAACTTGGCGCCGTACAAACATGACGAAAAGTAGTTTTCCACTGATATAATTCAATTCCGCCCCGTTAATCCTACAGGATCAATCAGCAAGAAGTCACTGCCCGTCTCGCAGTCCCAGATCACGAGGAATCTACCCACATATTCGTCAGCTACCCATAGCAGGAGAGGATTCCCGACGGTCCACTGGGAATACAAGTTGAACGGACCTTTGAGACTTGGTAAGGAATCGACGGCGCGGGTGGACGGAGGATGCATGAAGCAGTATCCGAGTCTGAGGAAACGAGATGATATTGAAGCTGAGATGATACATGAGGTATGGCCCTGCTGTTAATGAAAGGATATCGTGAATATACGAAGATGTGCAACCAAGAAGTCGAGATGTGCCTATGTGAATCGCGTAGAGGGGGGAGGTGAGTTTGCGAATCGAGAGACGCACACTCCTGGCTGACTGGGAAGCATGAATAGATGCTTGGTACGGAGCTGGATGCGAAGGGAATGGAAGCCGAGATGCTGTGTGAGGTGGGCCGGAAGTATGTGCCCGGGAAACGTCGGCATCGCCGAGGCAAGACTCCACAGCGAGCGAGAGGCACCTGACCGCGAGAAACGCATGAGAAAGACCAATCGGAACGATAATGGGAGATAAGGGAAGGAAAGACACTTCTCGCAGCAACTGGCCCTCGTCTTCCGAAATATCTCGCTCACATATTGTATCCGGCCGCACTCGACCCCATGCTTGCTCTGTGCCTCTTGCTCCTGACGCAGGACATCGTGGCGGGTCCGCGGGGTACCGTATCAGTTGGCACTGCCCCATCAGGGTTCAAGACCGGTGGGCTGGGGTGAAGGAGAAGCTGAACACGCGATTCGTTGGAGTGGTAGACTGGAATACGCCGCGTCGTCAGGAAATGGAAAAAAGAAACGGGAGGAAGGGTAAAGGAACGACGGGATAGACAACGCACCCTCTCCCTAGCCCGCTGAATCTAGAGAGCAACTAGGACGACTGCCTCGTGACAATTCCCTGGGGTCTGCGCACGTCATGCACGGCAGCGGTAATGTACACACGGAGCAACGTCACAGGCGGGTGCAGATAGATCTGTGTTACTGCCAGGAACGTTAGCAGCTGAGAGCCCTCGAAGAACGGTCAATACGTACATTGTGTCCAGAACTGACCTGACGGGCGCGGTATACGTGGAGCGGCGGTGGCACAGTTGGATGCGGAGACTACCCAGGAGACGATGTCGATTGCAAAAGGAAAGACAGATGTATCCGCCGCAGAACTCGAGTCCGGAACCCGGGATCAGCAAAGATGCTGAAAGGTAGAGACGACTTTGAGAAAACGTACGAGCTAACCCCGAACCCCAGTATTGTGCGTAGCGCAGTGGATACGAAGGAGTGAAATCTGATGCGGCGAAAGCCAGCCGTGGCTGGATTGAAACGAACGACAGCTATCTTAAACGGTAATACAACTGAAGTGCAGAAGAAGGGACACGCACGAAATGTAATCCACAGCAGATCCTTGTACAACAGCGATTCCTTTGCGTCTACACGCATGCGGCGGCAGTGTGAACACACGAGTCACAACTTCTTGACGTAGCAGCGTCGGAAATCTGTGTTACTACGAGAGCCGTTAGCAGCAGAGCTTCGAAGAAAGACCAATACGCCAAAGTATTTCCAATCCCCGGGCTTGAAATGAAGCGACCACGAAGGATGGTGGAACAAGACCGAAGAGTCACGGTGGCTGTACCGTGACGCGGCAGATCCCGCCATCACTTGTCTGCAGCGGTCATGGCTTGATTCATGGCCCTTTTCTGTCTCCGCAGCGATTCAAATGACGGTCATATCTGGTGTCTGCTGTGCGTCAAGTCCTTCAACGGGTTTTGAACTCTCAGATTGATGCCACCTAAACTCTTTTTGAAAAACTAGCAGTTGCCCTGGGCCCTGCACCATGTTGGCAGCCATTTGGCAAATACTTGCTGTTAATACAGGATGCCTCTTGCTTCGCTTTTTTGACGAAGGGGACTGAGTCGGGGCTTCATCCGAACCCCAAGATGCCCTTGACGCGCGAGGCACGAGTGGCTCAAGGGTATCGTAGGATACATAAGTAGTGTATAGGTTTGGCTAGGGTGACGCAGAGTGACAACGTCACACTCTCCGCGCGCGCAGCTGGCCACACCTCGATTCGTTCTTTGCTCGCCCATCGGCTCACCCTATTTTTCAGTGCGTGATTTGTATGGAGTACCGCACCACACCAGCTCCCGAATGCGCCTTCGGAGCCGGTCCGCGGGCTCAGAGCCTTCTCCCCGCTCGGAGCTGCAGGCGTAGCGTACGCGTCCGGTTCCCCTCGTGGACCGCACATATCCTGCCCGTTGTGCAGTCGTGCACCTCCGCAGCCGAGCGGCGGGGCCCAAGGGCTCTCCCCCCCACAGCCGTATTCTTTATCAGCCTTAACGGCGGATACAGAATCCGGTCTTGTCTCACGCGTAAGACCGGCGCACTTTCACTTATCTAATCAGAAATTAATTCACGGATATTGTTTGTCTCTCTTTGGGTTCGGCCCAGATTTCTTCGCTCTCCTCGCCTTCGCACACAAAGAACATAGATCCGAGTTCCAGAATTGTTTTATTGGCTCCCCAATGGCTATCCGATTTTTCGGAAAGCTGGGCTTGAAATTGTCTTCATGCTCCTGCGAAATGCTGCAAAATTCCCTCAGTTCAACTTTGCCAAACATCCTCATGGATGCTGGGGGAGTAGAAAAAATTCCCTATGACGTTTCTATATAACGAAGAAATGTCATTTGCTCGCTTCTGCATGGTTAAACACCGCACGGCTATAGTAGGAAAGGCAAAATGATTGGAGAACCATTCATGGTAACCATTATCCACGGATTAAACGGTCCACAGCGATCGGTGGATGCGGGACAGATAAATCCATGGATCGGCTGATCCATGCCAGTCCCTGGTTGATGCCAAGTCTCTTGGGAAGAACCGACGCGCCTTCTCGTTTGCAGCGTGCATTCGATCTGTATCCCGTTAATTTCTTTTCCCTAGGTACTTAGACCGGGTGAGCTTTTCAAAAAATATTCCCCAATGGAAAAACTAACAGGTTGAAAATTTTCTGACACGGCATCCCAGTCTAGCTTTGGTTTGGCTGGTCTGGCTGCCATACACGTCAGACGCAACCAGACCATGCCATATCCGCCAGAGACATTCTGTTTAGGTACGTAGGCGCGCTGTGAAAGTGGGTCGAATTTCGGCGTTTCAGTGGCAATTGCAGCTGCACTTGCACAGAAGATTGTCTTGGACTCTCCCTGCGGTGCAATGAGGTGCTCCGGCCCGACTTCGTCATCTCGGATTTGCGTATTGCATCCGATTTGGAAATTCCTTAACAGCCATGTTCTACTTCCGTTGCACAACAACACTAGTTCAGGCTAGATCCGCAGCTCCGAGTTGGCCATATGAATCTCGGCATGTAATCGTTCCGTCGGCCAAAGCTCAACAGCTTCTGACTACTTCTGTGGGCGCAAGCTAGAAGGAGGTAGAACCAAATAAACCCTGACGAATTTGGCAGAGAATCTCGAGGATATGAATAATCGGTTTCGTTTGTACTGCTTGCATCGGAATCTGGTGCCGGTGTACTGTTTCGTTCAAGGGTAGCAGAAGTGAGTCGCAATCAACGTCGGGAAAATATTGAGTTTCATTTTCTTATCTTCATGCGCGAACATTCGCCCCGTGAATCTCACAGCTTTCCGGACGCTCCTGGTTATGCGTCTCCGCCGTCTACATGCCTTCCTCCTTTCCCGCCCAGGAACGTTTTCCGCTTTGGGTTCTTTCGGTTTGCAGGCGGCGCTAGGGTTCCGCACCGTACGTACGTATCACGGTGATACGCGCGTACGGTACGGTACGTACGATCTTCGTACCGGGAGCCCTGGCGACGTCCGTACGTAACGAGTCTAGTCACAACCGGGATTAACAAAATCCGCAGTGCACGAACATCGTAAACCCGGCATATTCCAAAATAAGCACGCCACGTGTGTTCAAATTCGGTACATTGCACTTATTTTCCATAATGAGAACTTCAAACCCGGCGCTTGAGAAGGCGGTTAAGGCGGTCAGCTCATTAGGGGTTAGAAAGTTAATGGTCAGGCGGTTAAGCGAAAGGGGCGTTACCAAGTAGTTTGCACATTCTTCCCATCGCTCAATAATACTTTGTTCTTTGGACCAATGATTTCACATTGTCGCATTTATGTATCGCAAATTCGGTCACCCCAGTTCATGCGTGGCCTCATTCATGTCGTGTCAAGTCCTCCACCGCGTCTTCCAGTTGCGAGCTCTATTGCAGGGTTAAATCCTATGCGAAGCCCCCCGCTGACCAGCACATGGACACTCAGCGCATGAAATATTCCAGCAATTAATATCGCCGAGGCGTCAAAACATTGAATTCACTATCAGCAAGCCACTTCGTTCCTCCGAACTCCCGTGATCTTTCTTTCCGGACCGCGCTCCCTCCTATACCGTGCCATGCCGTACGCTCAACGTCGAATTTTCACATTCTGTGTTTTTACTGCTTCCAACGATACCTGCTGTGCCCTGACTAGTACTCGAGTCTCCTTTCCTTAGAATGCCCGCTCATGCGAAATCCCCTCCGAAATACATCTATGAACTGCTGTGACTCTGTTCAGCTCCCAGACGCATTTCGTCTTCAGATATTGTCGGGCCTTCACACCTTACCCCGAGAGAAGTGCACTGTCGTGGGTATGGCTTGAAGCTTGAATTCTCTGCTTCATGTCGTCCACCCAGGGGTGCGCTCTCCAAGTACGGCTGCTGTCGACTCGAAGAGCGCCTCACGAATTTACGGCCAGCCGTGGGAAGCATGCTCACTCATTCGTTCCCCTCATGGACTTCCAAACTCTCAATTTTTTCTCGGCAAGACATGAACGATATGTTCCCTGATGTGACCTAGTGATTGATGACAGCTGTTGGGGGTGTCGGTGCATTATCCCTTGATCCATTTCTGTATTTGTTTCCATTCGGCAACCCACCATCGCCGAGTCAAGCACTTCGTCTTCAGCCTCGCTCGGGCTTGGTTCGGCTGGAAGGAAGTGCTGGAACTCGACGCCGCCATCCAATTCAGAGCCACAGAACTCATTGTGACCGCTACATCGTAGGACAACCGAGCACTAAAGGGACGCGTTCGATACGCCCCTGTGGATCTTTTAAGGATTTTGTAGATATCGGACTTTCTAGTTCCCTTCGACCATCAGGGATCATATGGTTCGAGAGTCGAGAATGTGTTGCGAATATTGAGAATATCCAGGTTGGATTAATATTGGTTTCACAGGGAGTGCCGCGGGGCCGAAATACCTCAAGTTATATGAAAACAGATATTTTTAGGAGGAAATTCTATTTGGCTCCTCAAGTGCCAGTTATGTACCTAACTTTTGCAAGAGGCGCCATTGATGCCATTGCGCCCCCGGTACGTAGTTTTTGTAACAGAACCGTCAACCGATATAAGGATGACAAACCAACATGTACCTGGATACGCTCGGTACGGCAAGCGCATCAGAAAAGAGTGGAAGCTTTATGTAATCTTCTTCATTTTCGCTGTCGGCGCAGCCCATTATTCGACAAAAAGATGGCCATAACTCATGTCCTCAGCATGAGCACGCTGTAAAGGTTTTGCTTCTGAGCATGATGTCACCCAGTTGCCCGAGATCTATCGCCTCATCAAAGGTGAGCTCGTCGAGAGTGTTGGGCGCTGGTGTAGTTCTGTGCTTTTTCTGGGCCTGTGTACAGTAGACTACGACCCGGCACGTTCCGAATGGGACCACGCCGGGCTTCTAATTTATCCTGAGTCTTATCCCAATTGGAAAGAAAGCACATCCAATTCCACATTTGATCGTGATTGGTTGTCTCGTCAACTTGGACGGCACTTCCCATGTGAGAGCTCTTGAGAATTCATTCGATGGCCCTCAACTCAATATTTATGCTGTTCTTTGTTTCAGCTAACTGTTCTGAACAAGCAAGTTCAAAAAATTCCCTAATCAGGCTATCGGACGAGGATGCTAAATCTTTAGCGTCGAGCAAGACGCCAAGTCAAACTTCAAGATCCGCTCCAAGATTCATCTATTTACGGGGACGCTATTACCCCTTGAGCTCCCCCGGGGGCGCATGTTTCAGGGTGGTCGGCCGCCTGCGGCCGCCTCCCCCTTCTTTCTGATTTTGATCAGTGAAACCAGTATCCGCGAGTCCAATAAGTCACTGTACCGACAGGCGCCGACCATATTATCCGCCCACAATGCGATTTTTTTGCTGTATTTTTCGGCATGTTTCAAGTCTCGCTCCGCTGTGATCGCTAAGACCGCGGTTGATCGCACAATGAATGAAATGGTGATCGAGATTATCATGACATTAGGGTTTCTCGTATGAACCGACAGTGCCGAGCAAGTGCCGACAGGTGCCGACCACATTATCCTCCTGCAATGCGGTTTCTGTTCCCCGCAATGTGTATTTCAAGTCCCGCTCCGCTGTGGATCGCGACGATCGCGGTTGATCGCACAATGAATGGGATGGTGATCGAGATTATCATGACAGCAGGGTTTTTTCATAGGTTCAGGAAATTTTGGGGTGCAATAAAGGTGAACATGAAGATGAACATGCAGTGAAGTTTCGAATTCGAGCAAGGTGAGGCATTAAAGGAAAAGGTAGGGACTAGCATGGATCATCCGGATCACGGATAAATCCGCGGATATTGTTTATCCCTGCTGTTCACTGCCTAAATACCTTCGCTTCCGGCGTTTAAACACCCGTAGAATATGGATCTTAGTTCCAGAATTGTTTTAGTAGTTCCCAAATACATCTCCAAATTTTTCAGAAAGTTTGTACTAAAATTGTCTCCATCCTGCTGGAAACGTCTCTAAATTAGCCTATGTTAAAATTCTTATGGATGCTGGTGGCAAACTAGAACCTTTTCATAATGAATAGATGTCATTTTCTCGCTTCTGGATGTCTAAGAACTGCACGACTAAAGCAGGAGAGGCGAAATGATTGGAAAGTTCTGTCCATCACCATCCGTGGGAATCATTATCCACGGATGAAACGGTCCGTGGAAAGCGATCGCCGGTAGCGCCGTGTGTGAGAGAGAGAGTCGATTAACGGCACAAGCTAGGTAAGTAGCCAAGAGGCCGAAGTAGTAGACTATGCAGTAAGATGTCCGAAATAAACAAGTATCATCATGTCCCCATTTCCCTTCGAATTCCAAGTACCACTCTACGTCTCGTTCTCTGTGGGACGTCGGTTTGAGTTGGGGAGGTAGAAATAGGATAGTTTTTGGAGTAAGTATCCTGTGGCATAGAGTAGAAAGCGAATAGAGAGGAAGAAAAGAAAAGGCCGGTAAGCCCGAGTGTTGTTCGGTAGCGCTGTTATAATTACATTCCTCACATTATTACTGTCTTGGGAGGGTCTGGGCCTTGCCTAGCACTTGGCGGATGCATTTCGGCACCTTACGGGGTCTTTTCACTTCAAGAATTCATCGCCCGCGATGTTTCAAGTCAATCCCTCTCCTCAAGGGATTTGAGGTACATTCCGAAGGCCAGGGCAGAAATTTGGGGCGCAAATTGGCGGAATAAGCCTATTTCAATGTGATTACATCATGTTAAAAACCCTGTAATCAATACACCTTGGTTGGATGACGGGGAGGGGACGTTTGAATCTCACATATCAGATACGGCCAGATTTGATTCTTGCGCAGCGCTAGCGATCGATGGATGCGCGGCGGATAAATCCGTGGATCGGTCGATCCGTGCCAGTCCCTAGGAAAAGGTGGACAACAATCAAGTCGATGTAGATCGGACGGCAACCGGAAATAAAGATAGTACTCTCCGAAAAAGGAAATAAAAGAGAGGCAAAAATTTTATTGAAAAGTTTGAAGCGCCCGGGGTGCCGAATAGAATCACCTAATTTTACGATGATCCGAATGCGGAACTACGACATAGTATATATGCTGTACTCGAGTTCCGCTCCCTGAAGACGACTTCGCTCTTACATCTGTACACGAAGACTGGTAAGCCAACTATCTTGACTTCTTACTTCTCACTGACTCGACTAGTTACGATTTTTCCAGGTAAATACAAGACTCGCATATGTGCGCAAAGACTGAGTTACTGTTATTCTAGTTCATCTCCTGCGCACTTCGTTTCACTCTCACAGGACGACCACTATGCCAACCACTGCTCACGAAGAACTTACCCTTGGCCACAGCCCGGCTCGACAAGTCATGACGCTGGGGGAGATCTGGCAGACTCTCAAAGACTACTTCGGAGACGGGTACATTCGCAATTCTGCTCCCTTCCGCTTCAACGTGCATCTTTGTGAAACACACAGAGTAGCCGTTCATAACGAGAACGTCTTCTTTGGAGTCCACATCGACGAGGACACGATGCCCTTGTTTGGGTCTTTGGGCGAGACTGTCAAGCCGCCGTGTACGTGCGAGCATATAGCAACCGTGCGCCAGTACATCGACGACTTGGTTAAGACCGCGTCAATCGATGATTCCTACGGGATCTTCTCCAGGAAAAACGAGGCGTCAGTTGAGGAGACATGTTCGTATGCCATGCGCGACTCACTGCAGTGGTGGGTGCACTGGTAAGTCGGTGTAAAGAACGATACTATCTGCCACTCACGCTTCATTTTTTGTAGGCACGACGGCTCCGTGGCCCGCACAGATTACTGGAAGCATCTGTACATCGGGATTGCAACTTCCTGCGACGATATTCTGGTTCCTCCGGCGCACCTCGTCGACGGCACATACCGCTTCCTTGGCCGTACGTTTCTCCTTTGTTCCATCCTGAAAGAGGAGACCGACTCCGTTTTCAACAGACACCGCCAGCGACATCATTGCCGGTCTGTTGTCGGAAGGAGTCGACGCCGAGAACGTCCGATATATGGAGATGTGCCTTTGGCGGGAGTCTGTTGTGCAATATTTCGAGAAAATCGACCCCAAGCTCCGCGACTTGCTGCTCGAAAAAACACACGTCATGTCCCAATTCCACGTGGCCAGCGCAAACACGCTGGGGTGCGCCGCTGCCACTCTTGCCGGCCGCAGTGTCAAATTTGGCGGCGTCGAAGACGAGGGGATGGAAATGGCGGCGTACGGCAACTGCTTTTCCATGGGTATAGCCAAGGAAGCTCTTGGTATCGCGCAGGGAGAACCAACAGAGCCGACAGCGGGCTGGGACCGGAATCAGCTCAACGCGGAGCTACGGTGGATGTATGCGAGGGTCATGGGTCAGCTTGACACGCACGAGCTTGTGAAATACCTGAGGAGATACGCATCCTCCAGTCTCTATTTCGTAGGGCTTAATGACAGGTATCTGGAACGCATGCAGGGAAGGAGGCGCAGGATGTTGACACCGCAGATGCAAGCGCTGATTGCTTCGTACACGGTCGGGCCGTCTGGTCGGCTGGAGGTCAACGTGGTACAGCAAGAAGCCACGGAACAAGATAAAGCATGTTGACACCGCAGATGCAAGCCTTGATTGCTTCGTACAGGGTCGGACCTTCTGGTCCGCTGGAGGTCGACGTGGTATAGCGGAATAAGATAAATCGGAGTATGTTCTCTGTGTAGTGCACGTTTGCGTTGGTAAAATATGTCCATGTCATAATAAGATCGATTCATAATATGATCGAGTGCCTCCAACATCAGTTTAACTTGGCCGCGATATCCTACTACGCGTCAAATGAATCCGAAAAAAGGGCAGGGGAAAGTGCAAATGAATATACCGGACAGCACAACTATAATTGTAGAGCAAGAACAAGTAGAAGTCGGACTGTATTGGAGGTCAAGCCTACCGACACGACAACGTATCGGACAGTACAGGCGTAGGGAGGCATGGCGCAGACGCTGCGACGAAGGATATTTATTTCCATAGCCCGGGCGAGGCCTGGGTTGAAGTCACAAGTCAGGTACAGATATGTGTGGTGGACGATGTAGAGAGGCTTACTATCCGTGATGGCGTCGTCAATACGGGAACAAGCAGCGACGGTGGGCTGGTTGGTGGGTCCTTGGGTGCAGTTGAACGTGCCCTCTTCAAAGGTCGATAATAAAGCCCAATTTAACAAAATAGATAATGAATAGACGAGTCAGAGAAAATTCACTCTTCGAAGAAAATACCATTATTGAACGGGTCACATAAATCAATCGGCGCTGACGGCGGGACGTCTACGGGCGCTTCACGGTTGGGGCACGTAAAGAACGTCGCCGTCGCTTTCGTGAGGGAGATGCCGTTTGATGTGAGTGGAAGGAAGAGGTCCGGGACGAAGTATCTAGTTTGGGATGTGATGCACACCGGAAATAGAAAAAATTCATAATTCACTGAAAGGCATACCGAAAACAGGAATTTCATTGCAAGTTTCAGATGCACCAGAAAACACAATTATTATTGCGTCTGAAAGCGGAATTGAAAGTCCTTTATTCAGGTTACCTTTCAAACCCGCTGAAAGTAGCACTTTCATGGTCGCGCTATTTTTGCCATTGGTCCGGCATTTCCCGGACCAATGGCAAAAATGCCGTGGCACTGAAAATGCGTCTTTCAGACGACTTGAAAGCCACTCTGAAAGAACCTCTTTCATTTTGTCTTTCAGAATCTTCAAAAATCATGTTATCTAGTGCATCTGAATCTGGCAATGTTGCTTGTTCGTCTGGGAGACATCCGGGGACGTTTTGAAGTGAGGCGGCGAGCGAGAATAGGGTGGATAGGAAGAGGGGGATCATGGTGTTTGAAGAGGGACTAGGTGGCACACCGAGCCAGATACAAGCGGCGGGTAATAAATGAGCGGTTAAAATAATTGACCTGATCCGCTGTGCTGGAGCACTGTCGTCATGGAGGGGAGGCGGAACTCGAGGCAGCATGGCACCGAAATTGGACAAGCCTGTCGCAAAAATACCACGCTATGGTGGAGTGCACGCACTTGAGAAGGAAAAAAAACAAAATAAAAATAAAACAGGACACTGTACAAGGAGATGCTTAAAACCCAACTCATGGAGATTGGGAGATCAAAGACGACTATATATCAAGTCGCTCACCTCAGAACGACGGTCCCGCAGCGAGTTCCGTGATTAGTGTGCAGCGGACCCGATTGTGACGAGAGTACGAAACATGCCGAGCTTGCTGAGATCATCACAGCGGAGATTTTAATTCGTCCATGATCGAGGCCTCAAGGAAGATAATGAGAAACCAATATTTGAGATTCTTGAGGACAGCTAGTAGTAGTTGTGGATCGAGTTTCTTGAAGCTGAGACCCATATTCGGATTGGTTTGTACTGCGATAGCGGGAGCCGCTGCAGCCTGCATGGGAAAGCTTTGGATAAATAGTACCAATCCGAAATCACAGTACCTGCGTGGTCCCACTGCCTCGTTCCAACCCACAGAAAATCGAGACGCCAGACAAGGTCGTGATATGCATTGCGAAGAGTGGTCATAGAGTCACGAAGCGAAGCGGTTGAGTGGAATCGGGACCGGGGGCATTCCCAGGTTTTGATTGAGTTTTTCGGTTTGCAAGACAGGCCAGATGGTCTCGCTGCGTTGAAGCACGAAGATCAAAGGATGAGCCAGCTCGAGACGTTGGCCAGAGAAATCGTTCGTGACATGGTGAAGCGCGGTGGTGTCACAGATCCGCTGATATCGGATGTCACGGCAGTGATGGAGCTCTGCTCCGGCACACTATCCCCTTCTGGTGGGCGGGAGTGAGCCATAGACAGCCAAGAAGTTGGCCTGTAGAAGTGACAACACCTGAAATGGAGTGTGAAATACTGTACTTTTTCGTTCAAATCGACATGGGGTGACTCGTCTAAGTAACCTATTCGACATTTCGACAGAGAGTCCGAGAGAGCGTGACATGGTCAAAGAATTTCGGTTTGCTATTTTTTTTGACGCTATCCGTGCCCAGGTGATTATTAGAGGCGTGTGTGACATGTCTTCTAAACACAATTGTGCCGGAACCTGGTGTGGAGGGCGGCCCCGCAGGGTCGCAATTGGTCAGAGACGCGCCGTTGCTCAACAGCGCTTTGATTCAGACCTCGCCGTTATCAAGATTCCAGTTCAGCCTCCCACCGCAGGTGAGGGTGTCGCATATTGATTAGTCAGTAGTTGCGCACAAGTGGCCGAAGTTGATTCAGAGATGTCAATGTAGCCTAGAACTTTGACGCACATTGCGTTGACATGCTGTGTGCTTCATCCGGTGGTTTCGAATCCTTCGATTTTGTCCCGTCAGCCGTCCATGTATGACTCAGAGCCAGCGCTTGGCCGATCCTTTTCGCATCATCAATCTGGATGCGTTGCCCGAATTTATCATGCCGACGGAGCATGGCTACTTGACCAGGGCCATCGATAGCATCTATTCTAGTCGGTTGTAAAGATTCAACATGCCGACGGGGAATAGCTACTAGAAAGGTGATAATCGTGGCGCGGTACCCCCATTTCCTGCTAGACAGGAGCGACCGATTTGAGCACGCATATATCTCACGGATGAACGGAACATGGAATACCAGAAAGACCACCGAAAATGGCAGAGCGTCATCTGCATCGAAGTAATGTGTCATTAGGTAGTCTGGAATTTCTCGATATTGTGTAGTCAGCTCGTAGTCGGTAGCTTATGGCATATGCTAGTATCTGAATTAAAAGCCGTCTAATATGCGCGAGAGTTTCAAACGAAAACCATGGCAGGTTATCCGAACAATAGCATAATAGTCCTACCGGAATCCAAATCAAATCTAAATGTGCCGTCGCCGAAGGCAGAGGAAACAGCGCGTCAATCTTCGAGGGAAGCCTTCATGGTTGACAGGCGGGGAAAGACACCCCCATCTCCTGTCAAAAAATTGAATAGACCGAAAGTGGACAAGAAGTGAAAAGCGCAAAAATTACTTACGATTCCGAAGGTATGATGGTTCCTTGCGCCCCAGGACCCAATAGACCAGAGCGGAACAATTCCCATTTCCGCCCGCGGGACAAGAAACATTGCAGTGGAGAAACAAAGAGAAACAGCGAGGCAAAGACGCGTGGCAGCATTCGTGTTTCGGTTCGTCTCCAACGTTGGCGGAAGATGATGACTCGAATACGGCTGTCGGGACAGCGAGGGCGTCAGGAGAGCGGAAAGGGCGGCGTAGTGGCTCACCCTCATCAGTAAAACTACGCATTTGTCTTTGGCAGCTTACGTCTTTGGAGGGTGTCTTCGCTTGTGACAGCTTGTCTTGTTCTGTAGAAACACGTCCTACATCATTGCCGATTTTTGTCTTTGGCGCGCGCCTACGTCTTTCGGAGAAGTCCTTTCATTCCATTATATTGGATTTGCAGATACATTTCAAACATCAATATCATTGACTCAGAGCATTGTTCACCTTCAAGTTGAGTGTCATAAGCCAGACTCCTACCAGTGAAAATACTGAATTTAACATGGTGGAGTGTGAAAAGCCCGAAATTGTGGGAGTTCGGTTCTTCCAAGCCTGAAAAGCCCTAAATATCTCAAAAAATGAGCGAATTATAAATTCAGCCAAGCACTCAGACCCGAAGTGGGGAACAACGGAAACGAGTTCAAGTGTTTCAAACTCCGCTCAGAAATCTTGACAGATGACAGATGGTGACATTTGCACATGACTCGCATCAACTGGCTGGGCTCACTTTGTTGGTTCTTTCAAAGTTCTTCTCATCTCCCTCGTCGCTGCACCTCTCTCTTCGCCAGTTCCCGTCCACCGGTCCGGCTTTGAGTCGCACGACTAAGCCATCGCACTCCAAATATCTTTTAACCTGGAATCAAGGCCTCAAATCAAGTTCCCTTAAGTCGTTCTCAAGCCGTGCTTCTGCGAGTTGGCAAAATTTTTCTCGGGTCTTTAAATCCTGTTTTCAAGTCTCCGAACCGTGTCCCTTAAAATCTCTTGCTTGCTCTGAAGGGTTTTCTCAAAATCCCAAGAATCAAATTCTACGTAGCGCTCAAGCCATCGAGGACACCCGCGCCGCCCAAAGATCAGTACAACAACAGATACGTCGTGCGTTTAGCCTCCCTCTCCACTTCTGCTCTCTTATACCCAATGTATTATCCGATCCAACTTGCCGGCGTGCATCATTCCCGGACGTCGCCTGAGCGTGATCTTCGCCTTCCGCATCGTCCTCGAGTCACAAGAGTCCACCTCGTTCCCCACCTGTATTCCGATGTCCCCGCATCGCTCGACTTGTCGAAATACGTAGTCTGTAGCCGAGTGAAAACCAAAAGTGGTGTAAGATGCGAGTCGGCAGCCAGTCGGTAGGCATAATTTGGAGGTGGGCAGGCGCTTATGTTTGTGAATTTATTCATTTGTGCTTGTCTTTCTTGAAATATACGTGTTTTTCGATTACATGGCCATCGTATGAGTGTTTTAAGTGGCTTCGAGCATCGTCTTACCAATAACCTGTTTTATCCTTCAAGTCTTTCCCAAGGCGAAAGTCGTGCCCAAGACTTTGGTCCCTGCTTAGGCAAAGACGTCCGTCTGTGAATGAAACACGTCTTTGGCGTCTTGCCCAAAAGACGAACGCGCAGTTTTACTGATGGAGCTGTGACCAAGTTGAAACGAAGATATCGTGCGCTAGGATGCGGGGCAATATCGGACAGGAAAACCATGACGTTAGGGAGTCTAGAATCGATCGTAAAGATCTCATGTCGCAACTCCTGAGACAAGAACATGCCAAGGGAGAGCACAGGCTGCAATACGGCAGTTCGCGTGCTATTTCCTAATCGGGAACAAGAGCTGCCCGTCAAATCGAAGGTCACAACGTCAATGCTGGTCATACGTGTCCCTGCCAGAATCCCATTCCGCATACGCGTTGTTGGTGGAGGGAGGCGAAATCATAATAAATGGATTCGGAGGACACCATTATCACCCTGATCCGCTTCCCTGACGAGCCCAGCTACTCCATGCCCTGAAAATCGGACTCGATGCGTGGGTGCATGCTGTCGCCGTCTCTGGTAACCGCCCCCAGCCCGAGCCCAGGACCGGCCGCGGCACTCAATCGCACAAGCCTACCGCTACAACATTGCATAGTTTGTACCGATTTCCATGTCGCGGGATCGCATCGTGGAGCATCGTGACTGCGCGGGTGCTGTTGTATCGAGGACCCGCGCCCAACTCGACGACCACGACATTTGGTCGGCGGAGTCATTTGGTCGGCGGAGTTGTTGTGGCTGACGTGCTAGGATGTCGACGTCCCAAATTATTTCAATATGTGTTAAAGCAGTAAACAAGCTGGAAGGTTTGCGGGAAGAGGGAAGGATTTCTGGACGAACAGGAAACCAGCAAATGCGCGGGCGACCGGCGGAAATATCTTCTCACTCCATAGTCGACATCTGGCAACTGTATCAAGTATTCGCTGATCTGTTGGCTTTTCCGGCCTCGGTGTAGAATCCAAAACACAGAGTCACATTAAAGATCTAAGGGATATGTGAAAGCACTTCAAGCAAAGGAAGTATGCACATTGGTTCAAGGGTTCATCCAACCGTGGGAATCCATTCCCCCTCTCATTTTCTCCTTATTCTCCCCACCAATCTTCGTCTTTCACTGACGACAATCGTCCTGTGAAACCCAAACGAGGTCCGTCGCCCCGACCCGACCCCGTCGCTCTTTCCCCTTCTCCGGTTTACGTTCAAAAATAAAAACAGGGAGGCTCGCTTCCGTGTAGCATTGATTGCAAGTCGACGCTCCAAAATTAAAGGCAGTTGATCCCGTCTGACATGATCCATTTTTCATTTTCACTGTCAATCACCAAGTTCTGATCTGCCCTCCGAGGCCCAACCGAAATTCCGTTCCCCGCCCAAAGTGCAGTAGAACACTGATTCCGAGTCCGCCGCTGTCATCGCCGTCCTGGAGATCACGTACTTGATCCAAGCTCGAGTTCACAAGCTAAAGTCGACTGGCTGGAAGTTCTGTATCTGCGCATACATGGGAGGAAGCACGACAACACTGAAATGGGATACACAACAACGAACTGATACCACTCATTGTGATTGTCCATATCCATTGGTACGAATTTCGCGCAAGGTTAGATCGAGTCGGTCCCCGCTTGAACCGTGGGAGCCGACCCTGCAGCTGACGTCCCGGTACCCTCGTAAGCCGCCGCCTACCGCCCGTACCCCGCCCGAGGGTCATGTACTTTGCTCCTTACAAGTCACCCTGCATACCCTGCACGTACGTTGCCAAGGAGGACATCGAGGGGCCCCGTTGGAGTGGGCGCAAGATAGACTTGAGTTGAGTTTTTTTTGGCAGTCGCGGTTCTTTTTTTGTAGTCAAGTCCAGGACAAGTGGAGTCGGCAACTCGGAAGCGACAGAACCGCAAGCGGGCGGTCTTCTCGGCTTGTCAAAGATCAAGTACTTGCAGACTACGTACACGGCGATCTTTTTTTTTTGGTTTGGTTTTTTTTTTTTTTTTGTTTCCACTTTCCCATGTTCAACTTCGCTGGAGCCAACGCTACGGTTACGGACGTGTCCCGTTGATTTGATCCCTGATGAGATGCCAGTGATCGAGTTCGAATTCACTTATGGGTTGGCACGAACCATCACGACGATGGGCTCGAGACTTGAGTTCTCAAAGTCTCCGAGGCACTCACACAGGTGGATTCATGCACGCGCTCTTGTCAGGATCCCGTGCTCAAGCAGCCTCCCCCCGAAAATCACATGATCCCCGTTATCATAATTGAATGTGAGCGTGAGCGGACGCAGCACACAGACATTTTATATTTGCATTCGTACCTCGCTATATAACGGTGCCGATCGCCACATTATTCTCTTATTTCGAGTGAATCTTAAGTCTTCTTTATTCCTCCTCTGCGCCGTTATCGTCGGGCGACCTCTCAATTGTTGATTCACAATCGTTTCTGCCGCCCATCATGAAAGCCATCAACTAACCCGTCCTATGGATACCGATTCCCTTGCTTCAATCTTGTCTCTCTTTTGCGCCGGGGCCTTCGCCGCACCAAACGCATCTACTGATCGCCAATGCCGGTCAATGCCGCCTCGCTCTCAGCTAATGCCGAACCGGCTCTCGTACTCAACGATATTCAGCATGTGATTTCATTTCAGGCTCCGACAGTCCCTCAACACCGGCCGTCTTGACTGTAAGAAGCGGAAGACTTCGGCATATTTCGGCATGGCAGATCCATACAGCTTTTCGTATCGGGTTGACTGTAATATGATTCACTCAGTTGAAAAAATGAGGTTTCACGCTTCACTAGTACCGTCGGTTATACGTATCACATTCACTTAAACAGACACCATTGACTCGTTCCTTCACTTGGTTTTCACTCCGCCTTCATAAAACTCTTCACACCGCTGAGCGGACCCACACAGCCAGTCGGTCCATCCGTCCCCTCGACCGAATCTTGGCAGTTGGTGTCTGAAACTAAAATTCAGAATGAGTCAGTGAATGAGCCGTGACGACCAAGCAAGCGTGGATGAACCAATGAACGCACAGTAATAATATTCTTCATCCACTCCATCGGTGTAAAACGCGATGGAATTGGCGTATCCCGCACTCCCCGCGCCTCCGGAAGGGGTGTACTCGAAGTAAGTGCCTATAAAAAATATCTTTCGGTGCCCATTTTTTTTCAGAAAAAAGCTCACTGTGGCACACTCCGGTGGACATTCCTATGGTTCCGGAATGGTCGGCACCGCTGCAGTTCTCAGTTGCGTAGAGAACGGCTTCAGCTTTCCCTAAGGCTGTAGTGACCATTGCCGCCGCGAGGAAGGAAGCAGTGAATAGAGCTTTAGCGTTGAAGTTGAACATGTTCCAGTGAGTGATCAATCAACTATACGAGCGTCCTTTATACTCTCAGATAAACCGGTACTGCAAAAAGGCGATCATACATCGGCGAAGTGCGGGCTCGCTTGGTCAATCGTTCAATGATGGATAGGGACTTATTGACATGCGATGTTGCGGTTGTTTCTCACCAATCGCTGAACGCGAGTAGATAGCCGCGGATGGGACACAAATCGGGCTCTTTCAAACTGAATTCGTTCCCGTTCTTTACCGATTGATACATGAGAGTTTACAAAGCCAGCTTGGTGTGCTTACTGTTCGACGGTGAAGGGTCGGATATCACTATTGTGACACCGAGGCGTTGAATAATACGTCCGCACGTTGCCGGGATTCCGGAGAACGACTACAAAGGGACGTGGACGTAGACGCATGGTCAGGCACTTGAATGACGGCCGGCCAATCCTAGACGATTGCGGTGAAATTGCTTAGTTTACACACCTGCATCTCCCGCCAATACCCTTTCCACAACCGCCTCATTTGCCTCCCACACCCGCCTCTTCACCTCGACAGAATCTTCCGCACCCCGAGCCCACCCGAGGCGCACCATATCTTCCACCGCCTTTCCAGCCGGCGAATCCCTCGCTGTAGCAGTTTTCTGAAAAAAATGCGAAGCGGAACGGGTGCGCAGCGCACGCAGCACGTCGACCTCGCTCATGAAGGCGGGGCGCTTGATGACGACACGGTCGTCGTCAATGTGTGTGTATGAAAGGCGCGCGCGGGTGGTGGCGATGACCGGGAGCTACAATGGTTGGTGAGTTGTCAGTTGCAATAGAAGGGATTGGGACGAGAGACTGGTGCAAGAACATACATTACACTCAAGCGCCAGGGCGAATGTTGAGCTCGCTTTCGTGTCGTAGTATGCGCTGTATTGCGGCAGGGCCGGGACGACTATGTCCATCGAGCTAATGAGGGCGTAGAAATCTGTTCAATGAATATCCAATTCCCACAGTCAATTCAGTGCTGTTGTACGTGGGGGACGAGTTCAACGCACCAGAATACGCGAGCCTACTATGAATCTGGACGATATTCGCCAGCTCATGCGGGATTTCGGGTTGCGGGCCTGACTAAAAGATTGGAAGAGGTTTAGCCTTGAGCAGTTGGGAAACAGGGAGCGAAAAAAAAAGAAGGTAAGCAAGGAAGGAATGAAAGGAAAAAAGAGGAAGGAAGAGACCGGAGCACGCACGCCAACCAACCAAAGTCGAAAAGGCGGTTCCTCGTCCAATTCCGTCAAGGTTGGATCGGCCACATACGCCGCCGTCGCATTTGTCGGATCGAGAGGGAGGTAGCCCCAGGCTTGTGGATCCTCTACACAATACTGCCCGTCAGTGGGATACAGGGAAATGGATTGGTTCCGTGGACAAGGACGGGATACCTTACCTGCCATAGATTCAATCAGATCTGTAAAGATCCCTTGGTTATTGCGTCGGTCGAAGTTGCCTTGGATGACAGCATTTGACAGAAAACGTCCCGAATTTTGATTATTTTTATCCTGGGAAAGCGGTATATCGAGCACCGGTACGTACACATCGACGGGAATGAATTCGTAGCCGGCGCTGCGCACCACTGGGTCTGGGTTGTCGGCGCGCGCAAGGAAGGAGCGGCGATGGGTCGATGCTACGCTGATGACGCTAAAGTGAGAAATGGGAGGGGTGGGGAGGAGCACGCACTGGGAAGAAATGGTGAGGATCCGAATGGCGTTGCGACGGGAGAAGGATTCGAGTGTTCCCTGGGGCGTGTTTTCCTATATACCCGAGGTAGGATTGAGGGAAGTCAACTCGGAGACGATAGGATCTTCATACGTACAGGGCCATTGTGCACGAGGCAAACGATACTGAACTTGTGCCCAGGATCCCTCGCGTCCCAAGCGGATAAGAGACTTTCTCCCCAGGCGCTCTTGAGACTGCGTGGAAGTAATTAATCACTGCAGAAAAAATAAGCGAACGAGACCGAAAAGCACTTACTCTGCCTCGCATGTCCCGAGCACAACAATATCAATACCACCGTCGCCCACATTGTCGTTCATGGCATCGAGGAACGTATCCGGCTTCTGCACCACGCCACGGTATAGCCCGAGCCGCTCGACGATAGTTTGGAACCCATATGGGAAAGGCGGCGCGTAAACCTCGACCGTGCCGCCAAAAGGTTTGCGATCCATCACGCGCTGGAGGGTCCAGGCGAAGCTCATGTAAACGTCCATGTGGGGGCTGTAGGTGGTTGCTACGGCAATACGATGCCGGCGCTGTGGAAAGAAAGGAGGATCAGAGACGTCGCCATCCGCGGGTAGCATGACGGCGGGCAGCGGAGGAGTGTCCGGTACAGGGAGCGGGATTGGAGATGGGAATGACATCGATTCAGTTACAGGGGCCCGTGGAGAGCACTGGTACCATTGGGTAAAGAGAACATACTGGCAGAGAAGAAACAAAGAAGCGAAGAAGAATGCGCGCGTGGAAAGCATATGCAGCGGCTGGTGACAGTCGTCGGTGGGGGTAAAGAGAGACCTCCCGGTGGGAACAGAGATCGGAACAAGGTCGGATTCCGTGATTGGCGCTTTCCTCGGTGAAACCGTTCCGAAGGCAGGCGTTTAGATCTTCTGGAAGATGACAAGGTGGCTGATAGCAGAATGCTTTGAAGTTCGGGCCCACGCTGCCACGTGCGACTTGGCGGTTCATGAGAACAGTTCCCGACTTCACTGGGCATTCGAACTGAGGAGGTGGGAAGGAGAACAAGTCGACGCGGCGGTTGGTCGCAACGAAAGGCAAAAGCAATGGCAGCGAAGCCAGAGCACTTCCTCAGCGAGTCGCCATTCCACAAGACGCCACTGTTGATGACTAGCGAGTGGACGGTGAAGATTGAGTCGAAATTAGAAAGCGAATTGACGTCAGCTCTTCGAGGGACATGCACCCACAACTTCATCCTCTCTGCTTTGGGAGAAAAGCGTGACTGATGAGCACCGCCACTACGATCCCGGCGATTGCCGGCGCCGGCTTCGTCTCGACCACATCACAGTGCACACGATTTCTCGAAAACTCCTACAGAGCAGCCCTGGCAAGACTTCGCGAATCTCTCAAATGTTTTCTGGACTCTGCGCACATACTCGACAAGGACTCGGTTTGTATCTCTGTGTTCTTTCGAACGTCTCGTCGTCGTGTCGCTTTCCCAGCTGGATACAGCCATCTTTGTCCCCGATCTTCCATTTGTTTGGTCGATTAAATCCGAAGTGACAGTACTACGCCGTTGTCCCCGCCATACTCGACTTGGTCCGCGTCCGCAGATGATCGGACTGTCTCATTTAACTTGATTCTGGACGTTAGTGAATCAAACCATCGTTCCTTCCGTGCACGCATATGTACATGGACAGTCTCATGCGCATCGCCGGACTTTCTCACATCAATATGTCTCGACCTTGCGCAGAATCCTATCCACTCTCAGGCAAAGGCAGACAAGTTCGCAAGTGCAACGGCCGGAAATCTCCCAGGAAGGCCAGTACTGACTGGTGCGTCTATGGATCTTGCGCTCATCCTTGTTATCATCACGAATTCAAGCAGATTCAATTTGTAGGTTCAAATTGCACGGTTCGCTCGTCGTCTCAGACATCCAACCTCGAGCCAAGGTAAGGGTGAATATTTGTGTGTGACATGCGAGCCGCAGTGATGTCTCATTTCGAGACTCACAGCATGAATTGGGGCATGCCCGCTACCAAGAGAAGCACTGCGGACGGTGGCGCTGACTCGAGCCTGTCACACTTCGGACAAAGTCTCCCTTTGAAGGTATGAATTCTTCCACGCTCTCTTCCACAGACGATTCACGAGACTTGACGCATGAAACCCGCCTTTCTGGCACAATCTGCAGTCTAGCATCTCCCCGCATTCTCGTCCCGATCTCGGTCCATGACTCTAACTGTCCTGAGACCCAGAACAATCAACGATGCCGGGGTATCGCCTATCGGTGCCGGAGCTGCTGCCCTAGCCATTTATTAAAGGTTTGGTTGCATCAATTCGTGAATACCCTCACTTATAATGCAGCAAAAGGTAATCAATCACTATTCACACGCGCTACATCTACCAACTTGAAGCCCAGAACCCTAGGATGTATAAAACATATTGATGGCTCATCCCAACCATGAAACTTCGGCGAGCGTATGCAGCCACTCAGTCGAGGTCCGAGATCGAACAGTTCTGCTGGAAAGCAAGTTTGGGTGCCAACAAGTCTGTCTGGACTCGGACCCGGGTCACGTTTGCAAACAGCTCCAGATCTGCAGACGATGCTGGGCCAGAAACCTCGTGAATACCTTGCGATGGTTGCTGTACCTGAGGAAAGACGTACAATCCGTGGTAGTGACGGTGGTCACTTCCTTGTCCAGTTTCGAAAGCTGACTGCTTATTGTGTATCTCTTTGTTGATCTGCGTTGGAGGTTCATCGAAAGTCGTTCGAAGTAGGAAATCGAAAGCCACTTTACCCAGCTGTCGCTCCGGTGAACACCGTGAAACTCCCGGAATACAGATTCATAGTGTTGTCGTCGACGATCAGTGCCAGATGCACGTCTGCTTGGTGCACGAGACTCAGTGTCAATTTCTCAGAGCGATAGGTGCCTCCGGGAGCCACGAGATGATAGCCGTCGTTGCCGCTCGCCAGATCGATGGCTGCAAGTCTGGAATATCAATGAGCTAGGTACCAAGAGGTTCGCGATTGGAACGTCTTACAGAAAACCAGCAGCGCTGAGCGCCGCTCCGCCAACACCCAGCTCGGTGGAGATGACGGCAACATCAATGAGGACCGCAAACGCTCCGCCAGATGCGAGGGAAGCGATAACGCCAATAGCCCCGGCAACGGCTGCTGCGACATCAAGAGCTACGTGGTTGGGAGCGTATTTGATGTAGAGAGTGGAACTGGTGTCGTTCAAAACCGAGGTATAGGAACCCATTGCGTGTGGTGCTTCAGAGGCGAAAATGAGACTGTTTCTAAATGCATCACACTTCTTATCGTTTTCAGAGGATCAGCATCATCGTACCGGCGGATTCAAACCACATTCCGTTCACGGTATGAATGATTGCTGATCGGATTTATTCAAGTTCCTGGCACCAGTTGAAGACGCAAAGGAACAAACATTGGCTTTTCGGCTACCCACTCAATAGTTTCAGCTAACAATCAAGCCTGGAACATATTCTAGTGTTCGTTTACCATCGATGAACACCGATGATCACGGATATCGCAACATTCGAGCTTCCTGGCACGCGCTGATGCGCATTCGAAACGAAGGCGATCGTCGTCCATTCGGAGTTGTGGCTATGGATCGCTGTTGGATGTGAATCTCCTCAAGAAGACAAACTCTGAGAATAAACGTCAAAAAAAAACCCTATTTCCCGATAGGTATTACATTGTGTTCTTTTCTTTCGGGTGAAAATGAACACTTTTACGGTGTCGCCCACCTATGACTACTTTGATCGTGTGACTTCCTAATGGTTTGCATTGACCTTCTCGGGATTGTATAGAAGGAATCAAAGTCTGATGTCACGTTCTGAGGCGCAGAGGCGACTCGTGTTCAAGGCGAATGCAGATCATGAAGGGGTCGATCTGCGACACATCACCTTCCCGTCAGTAACTTGACAAGACAAGACGTATTGATGTTCGAAATCGGACAATTTTGATCAAAGATGGGCCTTGAAACCATGGATGTCCCAGGCTATCAAACGGCACGGGTATAACCAGACCAATTCTGTTCCAAGTGGACCTCATCGTGTCGCCCTTCCCCCCACTCTAACCTTGCCATGGGCTCATACGTTTCAATTATGAACGACTCTGCGGTGAATTCCCTCGAAGTGGACTTATACGTGAAGTATAGTCTGGAACCACCGGCTCCAATCACCGCAATTTCGCTCGTGACTGCTGCAACGGTTGAGATCGTTCTTGCTTTATCCAACGTCGCAGATCCGCTGATGTCTACCCTAGGGAGTTGTCGCTGCTCAGCCTCTCGCCGACGAGCTTGCCAACGTGGTAATCGACCCAAACACCGTCCAGGCTAATCTCGGTCTAGACCCTGGTTCGCTCAGCTTGGGCCCTATATTGTATGTCGCGCAGTTCGAGACCACCTGAAAAGCGTGTTGAAAACTTTTTCAGAGCTGCCGCAATCGGTTTGGCCGCCATCGAGGGGGGATTCAAGTATGTGCCTCGGGGAAATGTTTTCCGCAGCGAAAGATACCAGGTCAACACGTCGGTTTACGCCGAAGTTCTTGCAGTCAACGTCAACAACAATTCCACTGTTGTTCTATTCGCTGGAAACCATACTTTGACCACCGGTGCCACTCTCAACAGCGACAACCGAGCTCTGTTTCTTGAGAACATTGCTACAGGGTTGGACACGAGAATCGTTACGCCCATAAATTCGAGTAAGCCGTGCAGCAGACCGTTATTTGAGTGCTAAGCTCTGTCGTTTCAGCTGACCCTAATGCAACGAGTATCATTGACGCTTACGAGGCCATGATTCAGAGCGACAATACAACTGCGTTCACCACAGTGGTCACCTCCGTCGTGTTACCGTGTTCGCTGGATGTCTTGGATTAGCGACATCGGAACTGTCACCCAATATTCGCTGTCTATTTACTATGTTCTCACATCAGATTGTCATTCTTGTTCCAATCCACTCTTATATTTATTCATGTGAAGGAGTTGGAGAGTCCTGGACCCTCTTTGTGTTCTCTCCGAACACCATGACGCAGGGACGTGGATAGATGGGACTTTCCAGCCCTTCCATGAACCTTTCCGAGCCTTGTCGAACCCACCGATGTCCGCTCGGCGGCTCACGACTGCAGTGCTCAGACTCGTCGCGTAACAATTCGGGATCCAGGGGCACTAACCTTAGGATGGTACCAACTGAGTTCGGAAACTGATTTGATGATATACTTATCAATGTCCACCCCCGGCCCGTGTCTGCAGTCCCTTGCCAACATGGGCCGAATCACTGCATTAGTCGGCCCGAGCGATATACGCGTTTGATGCGCGCACTGATCCTCGGCATTTCGTCACAACAGGCGACGTCGTTCTGTATGCCGCAAATCCCACATTCCCACATGGCTGCTTGACGTGCGGATAGTTCGTCCGACAGCTAGAGGCCCACGAGATCGGTGGAGGCTCCGTATGCGAGCGTGTAAGACTCTAAACGATATCAAAATGATAGTCGGCATGTTCCGCTCCGAAACGTCAAGTGCGTAGCGTTTTCATTAACCCACTCAAGTGCATCTTCCTGAATCAGAAACAAACGTTGGTTGATGCATGGTTCGAACAAACCCCTGACTCAGGAGAGTGTGGTTTGACAAATCATGCTACCCGCAGCTGGCGTCAAGTCATGCTCTCAATCCCGTTTTCGAATTCAAGTGGTTATCAATCTAGCACTCGACGCAGCTTCCGAGGCTTGAAACCAGGCCATACAACCCCTGAGTCAAGACATCTGCACCACCTTCTGCTTGTGTTGGTCGCGTATCATAATTCTAGGTTTGAAAACCAAATCAGATATCATGTTTCGGTTCCGATAAGCACAGAAACATGTGGACTGGCTTCATCAAGTCGTGCCAGGAACCGCCATGTCAGGAGGTCGACAGGCCTTCGAATTGTGAAGACGATCTCAACCATCGAAGAGCACCATGTTCTCTGAGAGGATAGTTCACGAAGGTCGATTGAATTGCAGCGGCGGAGTTGACAGAATAGCGCGGACCAACACTTCGTCGAACTACGTCCTCAAGATCCTCCGTTACAATTTCAAACATTTGTTCCTGAGCGGGACCGTGCCGTATAATTCTACCTACACTTCGTCTCGATGCCGTGGCCTTGCCCCGCAGTTTGAGGAAAACCCTGCGCGAAGATTATCCGCCGGAGAATTCCGGTTGCGACGAACTCGTGCTCACGGGCGCGTTGTCTTTTGAAGCAGGAACGGTCCTTGTTCGCCGATATTCGAGTGGAAGGGGGTAGCGAGTTGATGGATTAGCGAGGCTCTGGGATACGGTATCGCTGAGCTTATCGTGAAGCCCCCATCTCCTGTGGTCAATACGGCAAAGTGTCACCCAGGCGACTTTTCGTAACGACCTCAGTGGCGCGGGCGCCCGCCTCGAGTCCGAAATTGGTGGCGCATTCCGCGTGGCGTGGACTTGTGAGACGAAAATGGTGCCACTATAGAACATGTATTGCCCAGCCTCACGTTCTTTGGCGGACGATTGACGGCGGCACCTGAATTAAGAGGGCTGTGCCCCGTATGATATTAATATTCAAGATTAGCCAGAACGGAGAGGAGAGGAAGGGTCCACACACTGCGTCGGCGTCGGAGCTCAAGGCTGGCTCTGCACGAGAATATCAGCGCCTGTAAGGATGAAAAAGCGCCAGCGCGCCGACTCGGAGGCCAAAGGGATTTGGAGAGTCCTCATCACATGATCGCGTTTGACATGCCACACGTGCACAATATCAACTTTACTTACGTAACAAGCGTAATACCCGTGCCTTCGGCACGGAACACGCAAAGATAAATTCCAAATTTCCATTACACATACATACATATACTTCGACTGAATAAATTAGGAGTTTGGTACAGAAGTCAGGCATGAACGTCCCAAATGTAAGAGGGAGCAAAACTTCAGGGGGGGAAAAACATATTTTTGGTCAAGTGCTACTGTGGTTTGAAAATCAAAGGGTGTGCAACTGTATCAGAAAAGTGGATAAAGATTTTCAACAACCTACTCATTACAGCACAACCACCTTCCGAATAGTTTAACTTAGTTTGCACAATAAAAATTTTACAACCATACACCTCTCCAGAAACCAAATGCAGCAATCCAGATTATTATTCGTAGGTCAATAACATCTCCAAGCCAGAAACTGACAGAACTCAATGTTGCTTTCCAGGAGCCTGCTACAGTTGAATCTCAGCTTGAATATTTTTCCAGCAATTTTTCTAATTTCTCAAAGGCATTTTCAAATTCAAAGAGAACTCAGGACTTATCCACCTAGCCGGTGTCTTGGAATTTGGTGGACACCCCGTTGAGAAGTGCTTCGATATGTTGACTGGAGTGCATTGTGATAATTTTATACATGAAAAGAACATCTTGAATTTATTTTTGCCTATTCCATGCTGAAGCCGTTTTGACAGTTATGCCAGTGAGTTTGTGAGCAATTCAACAGTATGGGTATGGCAATAGCTTTTGACTCCAATGGCCATGAAATGGGTCCAATATCTTAGTAGCGAAAATGATTTTTTCAAGCCTTCTCATAAGCTTTGTGCTTCTTGTGTTCCACTGGCTGTATATTAGATGCAGTCCTGTTCTGTCCCAGTCCTGCCCTGTAAATCTTGTTGTTCTTGGCAGTACCGGTAAGTCCCGAGATTGATTACCGAGTTTCAACATTCAGCTCGCAATAATTTGGTTCACAACATATTTCAAGCCTTCCGTGATCCATGTCACAGCAAATACATGATATTATTTCTCAGAATACCCTCTGCTCAGGTTCTCCCAGTCAAAAACTCACTGAATTTGACCTATCGTGTCGGTTGGTTGCAGATCGATCTGGACTTACTGATTAAGCAACCGTTCCATGTCTTTACATACAGTAGGGAACTCTTAACAACCAATTGTAATATTTTATTTTGACCTGTAGACATGTTGCGGCCATGCTGTTGACCGTGCCGTCCCTTGAAGAATTTTTTGACCTTTCGACGGGCCATGTTGCGACGGCCCGTGCCCGTTGGTCAACCGTTGATTTGACGGCCGTTGCTGTCGCGGTAATGGGCGGGACCCTACGTGAAGAGCCGCTTGCGGTCCGAACGCGCTCGCAACGGGGCGAGATCCCAAAAGAGGCACATGGAGTTTGATCCCTTCAAAGATTGCAATCAGTTGAATGAAAAGAAGAACAATATTCTACATGAGAGAAAGCAAACAGAAACTTGCAGTAAGTTGTTAGGAATACTACTAATACAGCAAAAGAAGATGTAACATACACACAGAAAACTGTAGCTTTCCATAAGTACAGATTGATGTAGTAAGACAAAAAAAAACACACTCAAAACCCAGGGTTTGACAGTATATACACTCAGGAACATCAGTTGTTGCTTTATTTAAGATCAGAACTGGAGGAAAGCAAGAAATTCATGATTTGAGTTTACCTGATGAAGGAAGAGGGAAAGGAGGGTGTCAAGGGCTTCCTGCCTTGTTACCCCAACATTGCAAGGGTGAGGCATGTCCCAAATTAGAGGCATTTGCGACAGGCTGTCCAAATCCGAAAGATCTTACACGCGCTTTGCCGAAATGTCAATTACTTACGTGATGACGTGAAGAGCCGTTGGCGGTCCGAACGCGCTGGCAAAGTGCTGGCAACCGGTTGAGATCCCAAAGGAGCCATATCTCCGAAGTCACGGGAAAATCATGTGTCGCCCTCGTGATTTTCTGTCAATTTCCCGTGACTTTCTGTCAACATGCTCTTTTAATGTATAGGATTTGTCTTATTTGGTTGATTTGTTTGCGCTCAGTGTCACCGCTCGCCTAACGCCACCACCGGTTTTGGAGTCGTGGCACCCAATCCATTCCGTACAGAACCTCCTCCGATAGCTTTGCCTCCCTGGACGAGTTCACCCCATGGGCAATACTTGCAGTCTTGCATGGGCTCTTCGACGTGCTGGAGCTCCTCACGCAAAGATGCGAACGCCGCGCCTCCATGGCCTGATAATACTACTAGTAATATCGTGCGTGAAACCGTCATGTTTATCTGCTCGGTGCGCATTTACCAAAAGACGGACAATGTCGCAAAAAAATCCAAAATGAACATCAAATCACGGGCTCGCTGCTTTCACAGATGTGAGAACCGTTGCGGCTGCGCCTGCGGCCGCAGCCAAAACTCCTCCCACAATTCCGCTTTGCTGTGCGCCGTGCGTAGCCATCTGTACCGTCCGCTCCACGCCATTGTTGAATGTCTCCATGATGGCAGCTCTCCTCGCCCTTGGCGCGACAGCGGATACGACCTCCATGGCGACTTTTCCGTACCTGTAGAACAACTCTCCTAGCTCGGCGCCGAGGCTCGGGCACAGAGAAAGCACCCTCGCACCCGCCTCTCTCGCCTTTTCGGCGAGCTTCAGATCGTCCACACGGAGGCGCGCAATATCGGCTTCATACCCCAGGAGCGCATTCGCGGCGTCGGCCTGGCCGGATGCCGCAAGCGATGCAGCCTGCTGTTGGACCTGCATCTTGACGACTTGGCCGAGGCTCGTGTCGCCGATCGTCATGTTGGCGCCCTCCGGTCCATTTACCTCCTGCTCGAGCTGCGTGGGGCGCGTCGCGGGCCTCTCTAGCGCAAGGCGGATGACGTTCAATGTGTTGGCTCTGTACCTGACCTTTTCCGCCTCCGCCAGAGCTGGATTCGCTTCCAGCTTCTTCGCAGAACGGCGCGAGGTTTGATCGTCAAGACGAACGAGCCGAGACCCTGGGAAGCTGTCGAGCAAGATGCGCTCCCATTGAGAGTGGCGCTCCTCCTGCACCTCGCGGGTGTCTTCGTCGGCGGGACTCCCCCATTTTGTCGTCACAAATACAACGCTGCTGAATACTTCTTCCCCAACCAGCGCAGCGAGGAAGTCCAGATTCTTCTGATTTTCTTGGTCAAGCCCAGCGGCATCAGTAATATCGATGAGGTAGAGAAACGCTTTGATCGTCGCCTCCTTTTCCCTGTATCACAAATCAGTCGGATACTCCAAGAACGTTGGACATGCATGCGTACGAAGAGTGCAGGATTGAGACGTATCTCGCTGCAAGATCAGGTCTCGTATGCTCCAGGTACGATCCACCAAACCCAATGGTGTCCACAAGATTGACCAGACGATTATCGTCGAACGAAACTTGCACATAGGAGATCGCGACGGTGTCCGACGTCATGGACGCCGTGCTATCCAGCACGCGTTCACCCAGGGTGTCATTGATGAACTTTGGCATATCAAGCGTCAGTGAAATGGGGGGTCTGTCATCAAGCTTGCTTACGGTGCTCTTTCCTGCTCTCGTTTTACCAAGCAAGCTAATCGCTCGAGGTGAGTAGAGAGAAACCGTCGCATGAATTCAACTCACAAAATAACGTCTTGGTCGCAGATATTCTGAATGTTGTCCAGCGTGTGGACGACGGGATTCGTGCTCTGAACAGAGGTAGTCATACGGAATCGTGATTGTGTTCTTCCAGCGTTGAAGGCACAGTTTTAGGGTAGCGCCAAGACAGGCTGTGATGACGGAAGCTATCTTCTCCGATGACCTCGTGGGGTCCTCACCCAAAGACAATTGACAAGCACCATCAAATTAATCTGAGGCCGTGCAATGACGCGTGGACTCATTGTGGTACGTAGGTAGGTGTGGAGTCGACGCGTCAACGTTCGGAAAATTACGCAACTACACCACCCACGCCGTAAGAAATAGTACATTGTCGGTTCGTGGGCAGAGGGAGACTGAGGCGCTGGCGGGCAGTATACCTAGGCTCCACAAGTGTGCCCGCGTTCAGTCGGTTACTTTCCTGAACCGCTGAACAAATCGCAGCGATATACATCAATGAGACCAATCCTTGTTGGAATGGTCAGTGACAGCTCATTACTGTCGAATATCTCAGAGTAGACTAGATTGTGACGAGATTCATTCATTGATGAGGAGCGCAAGTGGCATCTAGCCTGCACCCAAGCCGAGAGTCGTTCACTTGATAATGCAACATTGCGGGGCTACCACTGTCGTTTTGTGTAAGGAAAAACGGTATTCACTCGTCAAGTTCGGGGCTGTGAGCCTGAGCCAAGCCAGTTGAGAGTGTTAATGATGCGGGTTGTCAAGGACCGTGCGCGGGGTGCGTCGGGTACATCACTCGCAATTGGATTCGCGATATGAATGAGTTGGATGTGGATTCGGAGAAACGACTGCAATTGCGCCTCATCCTGGTGTCTGTCAAAGGTAGTTATGTTGAAAAATGATGCCCGTCCAAGTTGGCACATACGCGAGCGCTGGGGACACCAATTCTTCGCACTCCACATCCTGAGACTCGATCCGATAGTTTTTCGCGCATTTGTTATTGTCGCTAGTATATATGTCAAAGTAGAGATACAGGCACGGAATTAATATGGCCCACCACTTGTACCACCCGTGTTCTGTCTCGGTTGCTCTGGAACAGCGACAATGGGGACATGTGATATGCTGAGTCGCCCCATCCTCGTCTTGAAACTGCCGTTTAAGTATACTCATCTCCAGCCGTATACCAGCCACAATTTTCTTCGTAAATTTCCACGGTGTGAGGAACTCCCCATCTTCAAGGACCAAACCGTAGTCCCCGCGCACAACATAGTGTGTCCCTACATCCGGCCGGCCAGCGAGGCACGCTTTGAGAATGCGGTCCAGTTCCTTCAAATCTCATATGTCGAGTCGAACCAGAATCTTCAAAATCACCAAGACTTACCACATAAGTCTGACAATATCGCAACGAAATGGGGACACTACCGCCAACCGGGTCAATCACCCAAAAAAGGTGGTCATGAATCCCGCGCGCAATGGGGCCGCTGGTTCCTGGTTTAACGATAAGTGTCCCGACGATGAACTTATCTGCTATCAAACGAGGCCCTTCGCCATTTCCACCGGTTCCCCCTGAACTACCAGGTCCACCCATTCCACCGGTTCCACCGGTTACCGTGAGTTCGGTGACATTACGATTGTATTGTTCCTCGTGGACGCCGCTCAGAATGCCCCTGAAGTCGTGTAGATGTTTTCATTAGCGCCTAGATTGGCGCTCAAGGAAGCACACTTACGAGACAAGTAGACGCCGAAGGTCTGTCCTCAACTGCGTAATCTGTATCCTGAACAATTCCAGCACTCCGTCTCTAAATTGAGACGGATTGACGGACATAGCCAGGACTTGTGACAGGGTGTCGGAGCACTGGACGACCCTGCTCTCGACGCACTGGGCAAGCGTTGGAATGAGCAATGTGCCGAGATTTTGGAGAGCCAATTGTGTGAAATCTAGCTCAGCGCATAATAGTGTGAGCTCCTTCACAATCTCGGCATTCGTGTTTGACAATTCGTTGGCACTGCGGAGGAGATCTGCTAGCCGGGTGGCGAGGTCCAGCACCTCCGTGAAATACGGGTTCCCAAGGCGCATGGCTGGGGGTGACATCAGATGTGGGTTGAAGTGGGAGGGGAAGGAAGGCCAGTTGCGACTCTGAACGAGAATGTATCCCGTAAAGGGTGTATTGTTTACGGGAGACAATGTCGTGTTCTCCACGTTGACATTCTGTCAGCGCCACCCCTATGGCACCCGTTGACCAATCAGCATGTCGGACTCCTCGTGCAATAGGCGCCCCGTATTCACGACTGCAGTCAGTCAGGTAAGGTGCTGGTTGTCCTGGGTGAAATACCCTCGTCAGACGCAGGATGTTCCTCGGGACCCAATGCCGTTTTTCCCTGTGGCGGCACCTGCCGCAGCTCGTCGAACAATAGAACCATGTACACGTGTCGCAATTTCGGCTTGTTCCAATATCGCGCCAAGACCGAAGCGGCGATATCCCCCGTGAACAACTGCATGCCGTGCTCAGGAAGGATTTGGGAGTACAGCTTTTCTGGTTCGTTGAAACGTTGCCTCTGCATCGAACAACTCGGAGCTGTGCGTGAAAAGTGCAGAAAAGGCGGTCATTTCTTTCGGGGACATTTAATCAGTCTAAAGGAGTGCGGGAGCAAAGAAAATATACCCATGGGGGGAATGAACATCCATTTTGCAGCGGGCATTTGCTAATTAAAGCACACTTTAAGCGCCACAGACAAAAGTGCGCAAAGCAAATGAAGCGTCACTCCGGCATGGCCGCTGCTCGGTTCCGCCTCGACGGACGAACATAAATATAGGTAAGTCCAACTGGTCAAGGTATCTGTGCTTTCTCCGTGCGATGACGCACTTGCGTTCCCTGTACCTCCTCTGCGATCCTCTTCCGCACGAACGCCTGAGGGCGGCTCATGGAAGCTCGCGTGCTTCCGGTTCCGAGGCCTCTGCTGTGGTCATATCTCACTGGTCTATTATCATTCCTTCCGAGACGGTCGGGTCTTTCGACAGATACGAACTATTCCAGGATCGTGGACGGATTGTCGTCGAATGTTGCGGTGGAGGTAGAAAGATCAGATATATGCGGAAAACTAGAGACGTTGGTGCAGTGGATGAGTCAGACAGACACCAGCAGAATGTTGTCGACTTTGGCGGTCATCGACCAGTCGGAAAGACCTTCAAATCTCATACAGATATTATTAGTATCATCCGAGGCGGTGGGTACTTTCGTTGATGGGGTCATTGGGTGAGAACGCTCAACTCTGGCAGATGAGCCGACTATCAAGCAAATATGGGATGGCGAATACAATCTCGTCGCAAACAACTGCCAAAACTTTGTCCTCCAAATTCTGAAACTCATTGCGTCTGAACCTCCGCCTGAATATTATAATATCATATTAAAAGAGCAAGGCAAAGTCATTTCGAAACTATGGTCAGTCGGTATCATCGCATCATGTCTGTCGGTTCTTTTAGCTTTCATTCCCAGGTCATCTGAAGGTCGGGAGCCTCCAGCGTTCGTCCTATGTGTCCCACGACAGAACCATAATAACATGTGTTTAGACACCTTGGGATGTGGAAGAAAAGGATTGGGTAGGATTTATCTTCGACACGGCCTAGATGCTGACGAATAGCAAGATCCTACCGGTTCAAAAAGGGTGTGACGCAACAAAAGATAGACAACGAACAACAAGATGAATTTTGCCCGGCCAACATTCGGGACGCAAAGTGGTATCCATTCAGCGACACGGCCGTGTTCTTGGACGTTTTCGATCTGGATGCGGGATACAGCGTCGTAAGCGATAAGCAGGCATGGTACATTCTTTCCGGTAAACCAAATCTCCCATCCGCCAGATTTTCATTGACGGTTTTTCAGGCAGAATGCTGGAGCTTGTTTCTCCCCACGACCTGACGATCACACTGATGCCCGAGAACTTCATGCCAGGTAAATAGGCACGCAGACGCAGTCTTGGCGACGGAGATAACATCGACTATAGCCTCACCTCTTGACCGCATTGTACAAATCCTCCCAACGATGGGTGTGGTTACCTTGATGCTGTTATACCTGAGTTTCTTTTACGCCTTTATATTTCCCTTCCACCATAAGGATGTCAAATCGTGGGCAACACAGCGCAGTATTGTTGTCCTGTCCCTTCTTCCGTCGCTCATACTCTATGTCGTGACTATTATCCGGGGAATTCAATACAACAAAAAACACAGCATTGAGTGAAAACGATCACCTTTTGTTGTCTCCCTTCAACTCACGATTTCTGCAGAGGCGTAGATGGAGTTTTGCGGCTTATTACTTTGCTGGTAGCCGCTTCATGCTGGGTGGTCCTCCTTCTGGCCTCTGGACAAAATTTCAGCTGCTATATGGCTGATATGTCTGTTTGTCCTGTAGCGCGGTTCTTGATTCCGAGCTGGGTCCTTCAATATCTCATGCATGTCTTTCCAATACTTCGGATCCCCGTGGCCATCTCTCTGTTATGTTCAGGAGTGGTTTTGGCGTCCTGGTGGCTAGTTGGGTGTGCAGTGAACCCAAAATTAACGCAAGCCGGTTTCTTTTTGTTTTGAGTGGAGGATGAAACTTGTTTTATCGTCAGCTCCGACTTTGGAACTCCCGTTTACATCAAAAGGGGAACATTTTTTTTTTTTCGACCACTGGGCCTTGGTTGTCGACGACCGGGAATATCATCTCATCCAACCCGCCCAAGGCGGCACACCACGGTTCCAGGACGTACGTCACAAAAGGGCGTATCTTCCAGATACCCATGGTTCCTTCACGGCGAAATACTTCATCGGATGGTTGAACATCGACAAGGAGGAATTGCGGAAGATTTGTGAGCAGATAGAGGCAGAGTTTGGTGAGTACGCATTCGGCGAAAATGATTGTCGCACTTTCGTAGCGCGCGCCTGCCTCAAGGCACTCGATGGACGGATCTCGATTATCAATCCTACCATGATCGTTTGGATCCCACTATACTGGTCCATGATTGGATTCCCCGTGCGGAACCGGTTATTCTCGCTCATATATTATGGCACCGCGGACGCTATGTTATTGCACCTCAGCTTCCATTTGACTCGCACTCTGACAGACGGTCAGTAGTCCTTGAAACTCGGTGCTTATTCAATTCCGAAATGATCATTCAGGGTATGAGATCCCATTCTCGTCGCGAATCCTTTATTTTCTGTGGATGAGCGAGAAATTTTCGCCGTGGATGTGGGGGAAACTTATCAGAAAAAAGAAGGACTGAGGATTCGGATGTTTCCAGGTTCGCATTCTTGGTTCCATTTTCTTGAGCTCCATGAGTTGTGACTACGTGCAGATTTTGTCAGCGCACAACACGGTGTCAAACGAGTTTCGACCTTGTCTAAATCTAAATTTACTGGGTTGGATCCTTAACAACCATCGTTTCACCGCTACCTAACGAGTTCAAATCATTCACCATGTCGTCTGTAAATTCGAGAGATCAAGTTAAAACACAAAGCAATTAAGCACTCTAATCTAAGCCGCGGTCTTTGCTTTGTAATCAAGCTCAACAACTTCAAGAACGTCCACTTCGTCTCACTCTTGCGGCTACCACTCTACGCCTCGAGAAAGACCTAAACCCATGAAGATCAACCTTGAGGGAAATTCAACCGCAACGAACTCTTACTTACGTCTGCACCGTCCTTGGCTGCAGCAACGGTTCACATAAGGTCCTCGTTCGGGACTTGGATCTTCCGAGGTTCGAGCAAGGAGTTGCGAGTTTATGAGTGGGTTGCGAGTTGAGGGGTTAGCGAACTTATGGGATAATGAGACTGGATTTGTCGAGCTTACCGTGAATTTGTCATCCCCTGTGGGCAAGACATCGAAGTTCTTGTCGAAGTTGTCGCCCAGGCCCAATTTCGTAACGACTTTCCCCCCGTTGGCGCGAGTGCCGGGTTGGAGCCCGAAATTGGTGGTAGTGTGTTGGTATGATCCCATGGGCGCGACATCTCACTGTGCCATAAAAAAAAGACAGTCAATGTTGCCGGTTGCACATTCAGAGATGCTCCAATCGAAACTTACAACCGACATCGAGGTAGCAGTGTCCCGCTGCGTGGAGACGAAGATCTGGTTGTTGAGGCCAGGGGCCCGGAGTCGGGGAGCGCCGATCGAGCCGCTGTAGATTAGGTATTGCCCCGCCTCGAGTTCATTGGCAGACGATTTGACAGGGACAACGGAATTCAGATTGAGAGAGCTCTGAGCGGTGTACCGTTGAACAATTGATCTTGAGACAGGCGCACAAGAAGGATACACGCACCGCGGCGAGCTCGAGATTGGCGTTACACGAGAGCATCGGTGTCTGGAAGGGTACTGCACGAATGCAAGAGAACTTTGGAGAGCATTGGAAGGAGATGAGCAAGACACAGGTAGGAGATAGTGCGTGTTGTCTCGATGCAGGGGCAGCTGGAAAAGCGAGCGTAAGGATCGTCCTTTATCCATTCAGCTCGGGTCGTAGTCGGGTCCCATAGAGCGGTAGTTGAGCCGAGTAGAGGAGGGTATACGTTGACGACGGGGTTAGAGATGAAGAGTTACCATATCGTCGAGTGCGGCTGGGACAAACAGACTTGAATGGAGCTGGTGCGGCACAATCTGAGCCGACTTTGAAATGGTGATCTTGTGATCGACTAACCAACTCTTTTTTTGGGGGTTTTTCATGAAGAAAAAGCAAAAGCCCGGAATGGTGACTCTCGAACAACTCTCGAATCGCGAGAAGTAGGAGTACAAGTACCAATGAAGCTGGCTTTGAGTTCCATTCCTCCGAAAGTAGCCGCTCACTCGCTGTCCGAGGTGCCGAATGAGAGTCCGAGCAAAGTCCGAGTGAGAGCCACAGGTTGAATTCTGGGAAGCGAGTACGGGCGCGTAAGCCTCAGTACGTAGGAACCGACATCAGTGATTTCATCAGAGCTGATTGTCACCAAACGCGTGACAAATCTGTCACAAACTGTGGTTGCTCTCGACCTTTTACACCTACGTATACCCAATCCATCCGTGCATGTTCACGTTCTAGTCATTGCTCGAAGTCGTCAAACTAGCTCGCGCAGCCCGTCCTCCATGTTTTTCTTTGACGGATGTCCCCCACTCTGCCACCCCTCGCATTCGGAATTCCGCGCGCGGCGCCAGTGGCAACTGCCAAAACTACTAGGGATCCGCTGAAAGTGCAAGGTACTCGCGAAGTGCGTAATCATTATTACACACCTTTTTTTGAATGCATTTTTTAAAGCTGTCACGAAAGCACATCTTTTGATCTGGTTTTCAGCACGATATACCCCGAATTGAATGTTTTTAAGAGCATTTTGTCCGGAAAGGCCTGTTAGCCATGAGCGGAGAAAGTGTTCGTGTTTACATGCAAAATTCAGCCCTGTCCCCTCGTCACGTGTTAGCCAATAATTGCTCGCTTCGCTCGCAACTACCACGACGATGACCAGGCCGCGGGGTTCAATTAACACAGAATGAAGTGCTTTCATTCGTTCCGCATCTTTATTGACATTAGAGTCATCAGCGGATACGAACAACGACATGAGTCACCGGGCGATATCAATAAAATATGGACCACTAAAAGCTGCTAGTGCGACATTGCCCCAGCCTCCGACAAGGCCCCACGAAACCAACTACCCCGTATACCGCCCTTTTCTTTCGCTGGACTCTAGCGATGATGGGTCGACCTTGGTACATCCTTCAAGTAACAATATTCGCCCTTGCTAACCCATCGTTTGGATGATAGATCTATGTCTTTCTCCTCCATCCACGCCTGGATGGTTAGTATCAGGACAGAAATCGTCACAGATCTCAATCGATGGACGCTATGCTGCGTGCGGCATCTGAAAAAATCCACCTGCGTGAGCTCGTCTCTGCCTGAAGCATCCACGACGAGGCTGACGGGTCTCTATCTCAGCGAGTCCATCCATAGATACTTTCATTCTCCGAGCGATGAGAGGCCCGATCGTATTTCTTCCCTGTTTTAGAGGCGCCAAAGCTGACTTTTCCTTGGGAACCCTATCCCTTCGCCGGCGATCCGTCGGAGAATGAGAGCATCGTTGTAGCTATCAGCTTGTATTCTACCTTTTCCTGCCGTAACTGAAACTCATCCTGATGTAGTGCAGTTTTATATCGTTCTCATGCATCCGCACGCTCATCGCTGTAACCCAGTGCTTCATTGAGCTTCTATATGTTCCGGTTAACATTCGTCGATCTAAAATTTCTGGCAAGATTTTCAAGTGCGCGTCCGTCCCGCCCAGGCGAAAGCTCAAGAGTTTGACATCGGATGCAAAGTTTCAGATGCGCTCGATTTCATGATGTCTCTGAGAAGCCGGCAGACGATATTACGCGCGCCAATCTTCACAGAAGCGTCTAAATTGATGGATGACGGCAAGTCGGTGCGAATGGGTGCAGTTGTGCGGCTGTGAACATCGAAGCCAGACACGTGTCCCAAGTCACTCCCAGCGCTGTGTCTCCAGACCCATCCTTCCCCAACGACTTCCACCTTGGGCGCACACCATGGCTGGGGGTGGCAAATCGACGGAAAGAAATTCCCGACACTCTGTCCGCCAGAAACACAAGGCGCTCTTAATCGGCATTTCTGGATCCTCAACTCTTGATGAAGACTATCCGCCGCTGAAGACGGCACACCGAGACGTAAACCTTGTCCGGAATCTACTGGTCGACTCGTGCGTTCTTTTTTGAACGCGCAGCGCCCAAGTTGACATCATCCAGCTATGGTTATGAAAACGAGGAAATCACCGTTTTTCCAGATGCAGGGAAGCTGAAGACCACGCACCGAAACGTGAAGCTTTTCCGGAATCTCCTGGTTGACCTGTAAGTCCTTGATGTCTGGGTGCGCCCTTCCTCACCGTTCCAGCTATGGTTACCGGGACGAAGATATTACCGTTCTTATCGACAATGGGATTCATGGCGATACACAACCCACCCGTGTCAATATCGTGAGTATCGGTCTCCGGTATGCGTTCACATGTGTTTATGCTGCACAGATGAAGGCGATGGCAAACCTGGTCAAGCACGCCGAAGTGGGCGATCGTTACTGCTTTTACTGTGCTCATATCTACGCTTTGATCGAGATAATATCTCACTCCCTCACCAGACTCTGGGCCTTCCATGCAGTTCCCACACCATTCGAACTCTGAACAGGACTGGGTGGATGAATGTAGACATCCTCCGATTTTCCGATCTTACAAGTAGTATTCTGATCATTTTCTAGGCCTCGTCCCTGTAGATGGAGTGGCCAACAGGATCATGGACAATGTATAAGTTTTCCTCGCTTTATTGTCACAGCACACCACTGACGATTTTCAGGAACTGAAAGCCGCTCTTCTCTCACCATTGCCCGTCGGCTCTCATCTTGTCGCTATATTAGAAACAAGTTACCACGGATCGTTGCTGGGTACTATGCCTGGCGTCCTGTTTGTTCGGCCTCACTGAGCATCGGCATAGGTCTTGGTCAGCATAGCGCGTGGGGGTGGCCTGCCCGACTAGCAGAGGGTCGGAGGAGCCAAATGGACAGCCCAGAGCGTAGCAGACCGAGAAGAAAAAGCGAACCGTTGCATTCAGGTGAGTACTTGCGGAATTGGCTGTGTACCTTGGTCCTTCTCACTGTCTTTCAACCAGAATCGGTGTTTGAGCTTCCGTTGGCCTTCTTGCCCTACGTGCGGTGGGTAATGCAGGCGGGAGATATTATTCCGTGGGTTGAAAGCCCGCTTGGTGCAAGCGCCCCTGGACACAACGCTATACCTACCGGTGGCGCATATATAATTTCTCTGGTGTTTCGCAATAGTTCATGGGCAGAGGAGTCGAAGAAGATGATTCCGGTGCGTATGTCAAGTGGTTTCGGAATGACTTAGTTCTCACCGGTGGCTCAGGTTCTCGTTGGACTCCTACGTCGCAACCCAAACCAGTCACTCAAGGAACTACTTTCGTCTATTAGGTTAGCCCCCTTTACCTCAAGTTGCAAAGCTCCTCCCTCATGCAACCTCAGCCACCATGCGGACACCATAGGTGACGTGGATCTTTTTGAGCGCCCGGTATTGAGCAGCTCGCGGCCCCTCGATATGCAGAGATCAGCACAATCTCTCTTTTGCGCAGACAGTTCAGCCATTGTTGACTTCACTGAAGACGCGGATGGAGAAGATATCATTGCCCTCCATACAGCGTGCATGGAAGGTGATTTGGACACTGTGCAGCTCTTGCTGGGACACGAGGACATCAACGGCACCGGCGAGAAGTATAGACGTGCTCTGCGAGCCGCATCAATGAGCGGACACAGCGCCATTGTGGCGTTTCTGTTAGGGAATGTTGTGGGTGCGGACGCACCAGGAGAGGAAGTGGCAGGTGCCCCAATGGACCACGACAAATTTGGCGATGCGCTACAAGCTGCATCGGTGAGAGGACATGTGGACACTGTGCGGATCCTGCTCGAACATGGCGCCACCGTCAATTCAATGGGTGCGCAATTCGTAGATGTCTTGAGAACGACGCTCAGGGAAGGCCATACCGATGTTGTGCGCCTCCTTCTCGACAGCGTTAATTATATATGGCAGGCAAGACTCACAAATATTATTGCATCGCAATCGTTGATCATGATACTTGACAATGCAGGACAACCAGGTGGCACTTATCGTGACGGACATCAATAAACGCAGTACTCTAATCTCTTTACCGATGGAGAACTGCCGGTCATGGGCGGTAAGAATGATGTCTCGTCATCCTGTTAAAATGTCACATTGATATAGGCTTTTCGCGACGGTCTCATTGAAGAAGGCGTTCAACCCTGGCAATATATCCAAACTGACGAGTTTGTTATTCGTGTTGAAGGCCCTACGACGCAGCTGGTATCTCAAGAAGACTGGATAGGATGGATATCTCTTTTGTGTTCTGCGTCGACTGTGTACCTCATCCCATGGGTCACAGTTTGCATCATTCGACGCGAGAATGAACCCTGCTGCAACAGTCCGAGCGAGAATATCGATGGTTCCAAATGGTGGTTCATGGATGTCCACGAGACTTATCCAGCATGCTGACCCGTTGTTTGAATAGTGAGAGTTGCGGCATGGCAATCGTCAACCTACCTGCAAAACAAGATTTCTCCGCCTCGACTCCCAGGCACTCCGCTCCAACTATTCTCGCTTCATCTCCTCCACAGGTACCTCAGCCACTGTCCGGAACCTCCCAATCCGGACAACCTTCGGTGACCCTGAACCACCCGGCAGCATCTCCACCGTCCATGCGGTCCTCGGCGTCACCCCCAACGCAAACATTCGTACCTCCCCCCGAACCTTTTTCAGCGGTGCCATCTCACTTCGCTACAGCGGCCAGGACGACAGCCTTCGAACTCACCGCTGAAAATTCTGTTATGCGTCGTCGGAACAGACGAGCATCAATATCCACCCGTTCCCAAGCTTCTTCAGCCGAACGCGATGACCATGACCGAACCGCATTGACTGTCAATGCGCAACGACCAACGCCATGGATTAAGATTATCGCTCTCGGAGTTCTGCGACGCTCTTTCGGCGGCTTCGCTCGAGTCTTGAAAAAGACAGCAAAATGGCTTGTGAGGATCATCGGTAACTGTTTCCTCAGTCTTTACTCTTTCATCATCGCCCCGCCCTTCTTGATTCACAAAGGGCTTGAATGGGACAGAGCTCGGTTGGAAAATCGCCTCGCGATCTTTCAGTGGACAATGGCTGGCAATCTTTCACTAGCCGGGTGAGTTTCTGCATTGTTTCTGCCCGAAAAATATTTCAACTCAAGTTTTGTACAGTCTGTGCGCCGCACTACTGGCTTTGACGAGTCTGAAAAACAATTCCGTTGCTCAAAGCTTCGTAATACTAAGCGGGATATTCTCTGTCTTTGGGTTGATTTATACCGCGTTTCTCGCGTTGCACATGGGAGATTCAAAGGAGAAGTTCTGCGCCTGGTTCCTGGTACGTCGTTGACCAGTCGACTCCCCTTATGTCTGATTTTTTGCGACAGAAACAGGAACACATAATACACACATCTGGCTCGATGTGGAATTTGACCATTATGATGTCTCTCCCTCTCACATGGATGTCGTGGTGCGAGTATTCAGCATCTGATAAGGACTGCGGAGACTCAACATTGGATATCCATTCGTTAGGGCCCTCCTCAATCTCTGTCTCGGTGGCCTGAGCTATCCAATAGTTCAGCTGCAAAACCACAAAATTCCTGATTCAGATACCGCACCATTTACCAAGGTTCAAGTAGCGATCTTTGCGGCGGCCCTTGTGGCGAGCGTGCTGGGCGCTTTCATGATTCATCTGGAGATCCGCAAATACGGCTTGAGCCTGCAACCTCGATGCAACGACACTGGCGAGAGTTTGAATGGGGACAGGAATAATGTAGAATCAAATTCAATTTCCCGAGTGTAACACTTGACCGGATCTATTGTCGAGTTCTGAAGAAGCGATCCGTGTCCCGGGTCTCATGCATAATACAAACAGAAACAAAAGTGACTCATCTGTACCCGTTTCTGTCTTGTTCGAAGGAGCTGATGAATTTCCGGCCATCAGCGTATGTTACGATCGCATCGAGTTGTTGGAGTACAAGGTAGAAAAATATGTACACGAACGAGCGGTTGTACTCGTGCAGTGAGAGCGTTAGTTTGCAAGAAGCGACGTCGCAGTTCAAACTGAACTTTGTCGTCGCTGATCCGGTGTGGAAGTGCGACATGCCTTCCATGTCGCCTTCCCATCCCGATACCATCGTGTGCATAGCACAAATATTCTCGCAAGATTTCGACTCCCATTCCGTGACGCTGTTTTCAAGCATTTCACAATTTCTCCAATATATTCAACGCTCGAGCTCTACTCAGTCATTTACAACAGAAATGCTTTGTTATTATACATTTCAAGTCTTGCCTTCACTCATTTGCTATATCCCACAGACTCCATATCTATCTCTCTACATATTCAACCCAAGTCTTCGGGCATCTCGGACTGCACCAGGGATTGATCCCGAATTGGCCTGGGCAACCATTCGGCGCTGAGCGGGCAGCAATGATCTCCCTATCCGTATTTGTGCACCTCCCGGATTGCTGTTGACAAAGGTTGGATTTTAGCATACTTACGGCTTTGTGCCATGGACTCTTTACATACTGTATTATTTCATTCAAATCGACATGGGGTGTGACGCGTGACCCCTTCGACCTATTCGACATTTCGGCAGAGGGGCTAGAGCGTGACACAATTGAAAATTTCGGTAATACCTCCAAACCGTGTGAGGAGGTAGGAAATGACTTTGGACATGGTCTGAGAATATACACAGAAGTGATGGGAAAGTAATGGGAAAGCATTCGGGAACTGACGATGGCATATACTGGCTTTTGACAACACAGAGACAATGCCTGCTGGCAGTCAGAAGAGGAATTTAGCTAGATTTTGTCGAAATTGTGTTCATCATTTGCATCGGAAGCCGAAAGTGTGTATTGAGCAGCAAGGCGTGTTCTAAGCCGATTTCCGACTCTTTTTCAAACCAGTGGACCAATTCGACAAACGCCTGCGTGACGGGTGACCTCGACCAAACTTCGTGATCGACACAGGGGTGCGTGACGCGTGACTACCGAATTGAATGAAATAGTACAGTACATCGGTTTACATTTATTTACCTTGACAGCCCGGATCATTACTCACCTCTTTATTCGCTTACCACCACCACGTATCGCTCGTAATCCACTCATTTATTCGGATTCATCACGCATACATCGGAGTTTTCATCTACATACAAGGAGCTGAGTACAATTTATTAATCATATTACTGACTCTGCTATCTTTAGAGCACTCTCTGTGATCGTGCGCCTCGGTATTTGGCTGTACGGCTCAGCACCCCCTGGACACCTCTCGGTCTACCCCTGGACCAACCTTCTCTTCGACACCGGTCCGCCGCATGAGCGTCAGGGTGATTTCGGAACTCGATCCCCAGTCCGACACAGCGCTCCCGCGACGCAGCGAACTCCGAATGCGCAATTGACCCCATCCAGGTAAAGACGCTCAAAAGCGGGAAACTCTCGAGCTCCGCTATCAAATGCGCTACAGGTCGTTGGCGCCGGAGGATAGGGAGCATGCTGGGAGTATAAACTTTATGGAAATAAGCGACGGCGAGCGCTTCGATGGTGCGTGGAATGGCGGCGACGAGCGCAGCGGAGCGGAGGGTTTCGCACTCGAAGTGTTCGAGGCGTTGGAGAGGTTGTAGCTCTCGGGGGTCGCCTGGGATCGGAGATGAGCCAGCGGGGCTCGCAGCGAGGAGGGTAGAAGCAGCGGAAAACCCAATATATGTGACTATGTGACAACATGCGATGTATATACCTCCGAACTCTCTCACACACTGTCAGCCCAACCCCAGCGTGTGCCGAGGGCGAGGGTATGTGGATTGGAAAGCTCGCCTGGAACAAGGAGGGAGCGTAAATGCCTGCCGTGAGCGGAGAGCACGTCACGCAAACCCGTCGCTGGTGTGGGCGATTGCGTGTGACAGAACACCTCTAGACCCCCGCAACCGATGACGAAAGGCGCAATATTCGCTCCATGTCGTAAACTGAACTTGGAACAGAACTTGAACGAGACGAGGTCTAAGCCTAGGCTGCCTAGAGGCGATGGGAGCTGAGCCAGTGCGGGGAGGTGGTGGGTGGTGTGCGCCGTGATACCCAGCATGCGAAGGGTCTGAATAGCTGCGATAAGTCTGATGGCAGCCGACCAGGGCGACGCCGATGGCGTCATAGGTCCGGGGTTGACACGCAGCGAGAAGATATTAAGGGATGTGCTCCGTAGCTGCGAGAGCTCTTCGTCACTGAATGGTGGGACACCTTTGATATCCAGCTCGCGCAGGTTCTGTAGATTGACGAGGATCTAGAGGATATCTGTAGGGCGAGTCGATAACTCCGGGCGGAGAACGAGGCAGAGCACAGTGTCGCGCAGCCAGCGCGATTTGTCTGTGTCAGCCGTGATCGTTTCCAAGAAGGAACGAATTGCACCAGAGGACTCATCTCCTCATCTTCTGCCCGCACTTTATCGAGAGCAACCCGCCGAAACAGTTGTCCTTGAGCGTACGTCGACCAGCGCTTGCATACCAAACTGCACGCCAGCAGTACTTTGCAATCAGGAGGTTGGTCCGTTGGAAGAGTCGATGGAATGGGTAGCATGTCTAAAACTTCCAACACTGGGACAGCATCGAGCATCTCGCCTATGGTGAGCGCCGCCGCCGCCGCCGGCCTATGGTGGTCGTGACGAAGAGAAGGTTGATGGATCAGTCACTCCAAAACCTGATGATGCAATGATTGATCCGCTGCTCGGCACTCGCCAACAGATCTACAGCAATTCTGAATCTTGCCAAAAACACTCACCGCAGTGGCCGCCATCGAGCCACTTTCTGCAAGCTCCTCCATCCAAGGATGACTATGACCGAGGAAATTGATCTGCTTGCCTGGTTCTTCCCCTTGTCGACTCAGCCCAATGATGAATTGACGATGAGGCTTTGGAATCAATGGAAGTTGGAATCCGATGGACAGCTCCATGCGTGCGTCTTTGAAAAAGAAATCCAAAGATAGTGTGGCGTTCATTTCCAGGACACAAAACCACGCGTCCGTAGGTAGGGGCGTATCGGAATTTGCTGATACGAGGCTCCGAAAATAACTTACGAGCAAAATTGCAATTAATTACGGATGACAGCGCATTTAACACTCAAGAGTCGAGATACCTCTGAAATGGTGAGGATACTGGTGGAATAGCGTCGACTTGTGAAAGCGAGATTTTGAAATTGGGACCGGGGGTGAGTTTCTTCGCATATTCCAATTTCTTGACTTGAATAATTGCAAGTATCGTCCGAGCGTCCGACTTGCTATCATTGATGCAGGCTGGAAACGGTGATTCTCGAAAGGGGCCACCACTCCTATCCAAGCATGCATGTGCAATTTCCGAGGCTCTTCGCCGTTGCTAACCTTTTCTGGGTTCCTCTGAGCACACTCACTGCCAGTTATCTCCGTCATTTGTTTCACGTTTATTGAAAGATAACGCAGAGAGTATAAATCCTTGTGCGGGAAAAGCTTTTCGTTGCCCACTGTGCCCACCAATTCGTCGTCGATCATTATTTCCCTGTGCGTCTGCAGCCTCAAAATCCAGAACGCCACTAATCCATCCTCAGTATAGATTACTCCGCGCCATGCTCTTCAAAGCACCTACCTTCTTTGCTGTCCTCGTAGCTGTCCTCCCGATCTACGCGGCACCGACCGTGTCTCAGCCTGCTCCGGTCCCCATTATCACCAATGGGCCCGCTATAGCCGCAGGGCTCAAGACACAAGCCAGCGTTGTGGATCGATTCAAGAAGCTCTTGACCGACTCCAACGGGAATCTTCTGACTGGTAACGCCCTCCGCGACCTGACCGTGTTCGACTTCAACAACCAGAAACCCGCCACCGGCGCCAAGGGCGGCTCCATCCTCCTCGCCACAGTCGACAATTTCCCCATCCTCACGGACCTCGACGTCTCTGCCGCCGTCTCCTTCATCGAGCCCTGCGGTCTCAATATTCCGCATCTTCATCCCCGCGCAAACGAGATGCTGACCGTCATCGAGGGCGTGCTCGACGCGGGGTGGGTGCAGGAGAATGGGTTCGACACCGAGGTGCAGAGTACGCTGGGGGCATACCAGGCGACGGTGTTCCCCATGGGCAGCATGCATTATCAGCAAAATCCAACGTGCTCGCGGGCGGCGTTTCGTCGCCGCGTTTGGTTCCGAGGACCCCGGTCGAAGCGATATCGCGACCAGCTTTTGGATGCTCCCCTCCGACGTGATTGACGCCGCTCTTGGCTTCCCGCACACCATTGGTGGAAGCAATATTGACGCGTGGAGGGCGCATCTGCCGGTGAATCTGGCGGCAGGCGTGGACAGCTGTTTGAAAATGTGCGGTTTGTCCGAGTGAATAACGCTATTGTGCATGTGCGGCGACGCTCCTTTATCCACTGCATACCCTTCATGACTTCCGTTCTTTCCGTCCGTGTTACCTATATCCCTCCGCAATCAGCGAGCCAATTAATTACTACGTCGTTACTCACCCCGGTGCTTGTAATGCGCTAACATCATTTGACCAATGAAGTAATGTTTTAATTGACATATCGGTAGCTGTTGATGCGTCACTCTGGAAGATGTCCTGAGATGAATAAAACATCCTCCTGTGTATTGTGGTTAAGGCACAGCCGAATCATGCGGACCTCCACAGCACATCAGTTTGCGCAACAACCGGATAGTATATATATTGGACCAACAGGGGTCATTGGCCATTGACAATCACACATGGCGCAAGCTTTGGGATGGAGATGGTACGCAATTCGTATCGAATATCAAATTTAGTTCAAATCAACGCCGCTATCCCTCGGGCGTATGATCAGTCGAAAAGCAGATTTCGTACGGTGCCAAAGGAGAATGAATTGGAGATGTCGCCGAGATGGCACCACGAGATGGTTTCCCACTTTCAAACCTCGTTGGATGTATCTGCTTTGCCGGGCACTGATCCGCTCCCGCATCCTGATCCCAACATGCGGTGATACAATCACGCGGCAAGACGGCATCATTCGGCACCAGCCGGACGCAGCAAAATTTTGCAATTAGTGGGAGGAATTTATAACGACCGCAGGTTCCACATTGCTAAAGGAAGAGCATCCGTGATTGCTCATACAGAGTACAAGCCCCAGAGCAATAATTGACCCAAACTTCGCGCGCTCCACCAGTTCTCCGAAAGAACCAACCACGGTCCACAGCGACGGAACTCCAGGAGCGAAGCTCCTGAATGGATTCTAGAACGTCTGATGTGGTTTTATATTCAACCTCATGATTCAAGCGTGTATGAATGGAATACACTCATCGCATTTTGTAGATTCAGCATTCTCATCGGCGGAGGATAATTGCGTCCGTTGTCTCTGCCGATGGCGGAATCCCCCGGTGGGGCTGATTCATGCAATCAGTGTATCAGTATAAGTGATATAGGGAAATATATTAGCCATCTGGCACCGGCATAACCAATTCGTACAGTGGAAAGCCTCGAGCGCGCACAACGTCTTGACTATCCGGATCGAAGCCCTTGCCCTGGTGGAATTTGTGCAGTCTGGTGTAGAAGTTTTCATCCCAAAATGCGATACAAATTTGGGTTGGGAGTGTTAAGGACGAAAATCCCAGATTTAAGGCCTCTTCGCTGCTCAGTGGTGGGCCACCAGAGGGAACAAGAGACCAGTACGCTGGGCGCTCGGGCCATCGCACTCACATTGAGCTGATCTGAAAATCGGTCCGTGAACAAAGAAACAAGTAGCCATTGGGGGATTCTGCCTGAGTGTGGAAATATGCAGAGAGACCAAATCGATGAGCACTGTTGTCAGTGGATGAAATTGATATCGAGGCAACATGAACAAAGGAGCCTTGTAGCGCAACGCACCGTATTCCTCGTGATTTGGAACCTGATTAAAAATGTAGCTCGCTTGAGCGAGGCATTATCTTATTCAGGATATGAGAAGCTGGAAATGAGCAGGGCGAATTTATTATCGAATACATTGCCGGAGTGATACCTCAGGTATCATACCTGGAACAGCGTGGATCATAAAAGAAAAAATATCGTTGGTCGGCGACTAGACTTCCCCGGTCTTTCATGTGCGCGGCGTCATGGGAGACTGTAGACGGATGCGGAGAATGGGGAATATTGCAGAAGGGTTCTCCGCAGAGCTGTTCTTGAAACGAGAGAAAGTAGAGGAAGGTGGATAACATCAGAGCCGCGAGCAAAGGCCGCGCGGCGCATATGTAGGTGTCGAGCTTGATGTGAGAGACGAGCTGAATCCAGCTACCCCTGAAAAACAGGCAGGAAATCTAGGGCAGGAAGGCTGGGCACTGGGACCATTTTGCAAGACCTAGAAGAGTCTAGGGAAGCTGTGTGGAAGGGCAAGAGCAATTCACGAGGCGAGCAAGGTGAAAATGGAGTACATACAACTTTAGTAAGATAGTGATTGGCCAAATAACTACTGCAGGCACCAATCACTATCATTTAAACGAATCACTATCGCAGGCTCAGACTCGGAGCGCTTGCCATTTGGAGCTTCGGGCTGTCGGTCGGTTGGCGCTGATGGATCACACTACGTGACACTGCTCTTCCTTACTACCAACTCGCTCTAACTTCGCCCGCATCCGAACCCCGTCCATAGATTCAGCACGCCGTCAGCGAGGGTGGAATTGTGGGCAGGGTCATCGAGGCTTTGGGCACGGTATGTTCTCCCAACTTTTTTTTGCGGCCTGTTTCCGAGCTTACGACTTACGAATTGAGGCGGCGTCGCGCAGGTACGTCTCTATGACACGCTTGCGTGCATTTTCAAATGGTAGCGCAGAGAATGCGTGACGCGAAGCTGGGCCCAGATAGCGGGTCGGCGAACGCGGGGGCCGCGGCATCATGACGCGCTCAGCTCAGGGAATCCACGAGGCGATGCCGAGCCCTGATGGCGCGCAAACACCGGTGCGCCGAGAGCACTAGCATCTTGCTAGGCAGTAGTTGCCCGTGCTGTCCATGTCAAGTTTCCTTGTCTTTTTACATGAATATTTCCCATAGAGACACAGCTTGTATTTTTTATACAGGAAATAATCACTCGGAGAGATGACGGGGCATTTAGGTAACTTGCAATTTGGGTACAACTTTAAACTCGGCCCTCACGGGCACGGCGCGAGCCGCGCGATGGCGTTGCGCGCTTTGTGCCGCGTATGCAACGTAAATTATTTCCGTGGAGCCGTCGTGAGTGCGACGTTGAAATTTTCATGGGGTGGCGGAGTCAGACACGTCGCATTGGTCACCCGATGGCGCATCAGTGCCAGTGGCGCAATGTTGATGAGTCCATAGCTGATAGATAGTTATTCGCACATTGCAGTAGTGATTGGTTTGAGGAAGTAGTAGTTGTTCGCGAATCACTATCTTACTAAAGTTGTCGTGCCTCGTGAAAATGAGAGAAAAGTCTTGACAGGTCGAAGACATCAAATCTGATCGTGGCTGCGCACATCACTGCCGTTTCCTCCTCACCACAACAACGGAGCAAGCACACGCGCTCTGCGAGAGCTTAGATTCCTGTGGCTCTCAGTAGTGCATCTCCATGACATCATCCCCAAAATGTTCCCTGGTTCACTGGCGCCTCCCCCTGCTTCCCCGGTATTTCACGTCAAGTCTTGGCTCTCTGAGCTCGAAACTGCTCGGCATCTTGCTGTCTCGGTGTTTCTCTCTGAGTGTCAATATCACCGGCGGTATGGATTGAAATGAACTTCGGTTCACGGTCGCCTGGCAATATTCGTGTGGCTTCGGACTTTCAAGGATGATAACTGCTATACCTCGACATTGCACGCGCTGCCTCCGTATGAATCCATCTGTTGTTCATAGCGCGGACGCTCCTCTCATTTCTGCTTTATACTCAGGATGGCCGTGCATCTCAATGGTTTCCCCGGCTATACTTTTTGATTTCGCTTGGGCCTACTCTGCCGGAATCCGCGTCATCGGCCATCCAGCTCTCGGATGCAAATTTCCATAACTGTCTATTTGAGTTCGCCGCAGCGTAGCCGAACGACGGTTGGAATCAGCGCTGCAGCAACCTCCGAACAGGGGAGCTCCTGTACCACGCACCCCGGCGCGCACGAAATCTTGGTTTACCTCCGCCACATTGTCTGAACCTACGAAATTCGGAGGACTTGGAAGATTGTTGCAGTGAAACTTCAACGCGGTATATAGGCGCCTCAAGATGAACTACACAAGCTCGAATGTATGGATCGGGAGCAAAAAATTCTCCCGCTACTACATGGCCGTAATACTTTAGCTCTCAACCACCTCTGCCGACTACCACCGAGGGAGAATTCAACGATGTGCCGCCCCTTGAGTCGTCCTTGGCTCGCACTCTCAGGCTTCATTCGGCAATCGTCACTTAGCGGCACTTAGCAGACAATCGTCACTTTGCCCTCATGCCGCGGAATCCGCTGGAATATCATGAGGGATCAAAGATTTTCTGGCCCATCAGACCTCCGAAATGGCATGGAAACAGGCTTCCCATTGGCTGCTCAGCGGTCTGGGCTGCTCTGGAAGCGTCACGCGCCAACTGTGGAGGTTCTCTCGGCCGCTCGGCACGAGGAGTTCCGAAAGCCAAGTGACGATCGTTTCTGAAGTGCCGCTAAGTGCCCCGAAATGACGGTTGCCGAATGAAGCCTCAAATTCATATCTTTCGCTGCTTCGCTTCCCTTGCCCGGCTCTCCGGGTAAATTCAATGATTACCAACGTGACTACCGCAGCCGCGTTCAGTACTGAGTACGTATCTTGCTTTCGAAGTCTCCTGACTCTACGCTAGATCTAGACCGTGGCACGGAATCAAACGTCAACCGCTGGGCGCGCACGGCATGGGACGACCGGCGTCCGTTTATCGTCGGGCGCAAGCGGAGTATCATTCAATATGATCCGTACGTTGTCTTCGCCTCCGCAACCGATTCGTTTACATCTCCTTTCACCCAACATTCCCCGTCGTCTTCAATGTTCAGAAAACAGGTTCTGTTGTCGGAAGATCCTAGGGTCTTTCCTGCCAAGTTCCCATGTATTCCTTTCCCCGATACCCAACCGATGCGCCTCTCCTCATCCAGACAAGTGGCGCACAGATTTCGTTTGAATGTGACTTTAAACGCCCTTCAATCACCACGTTATTTCATTTGCAAGACCACAGCGCTCGACAATTTGGTGTAAAGTGGTATTCTTCGACCCAGATGCCTAGGAAAGGACTACCAAAGTTCACGTCCCAGACTATATATCCAAGTACGTTGCGAATCCATCTTCTCCTTCACGTTTCGAATTTACTGCAGATGCCGGGCGGCTCGCGTGACGACAGGGGTTGCCAATGCTGCGGAGTCCGAATGTAACTCGGTTCGTATGCGAATGCGCTTTTCTCCGAGACTTTGCTTGCCGGTACGGCTGTACCTGAATATATTTCACCCAATTTAGACTATCCGTCGGTCTAGACTGGGTCACTACAGCAAGAACGGCTGTCGGCGCCGCACGCGTACCTGGAGCTGTCTCATTTTCTCCTGAATATGTCTCATTTCGTCTTCCTGAAAATGTTTCTACCAAGCAATAGTTTTTGATGTCATCCAGGAATTCATCGCCATCACGTCTCTCACTATGCCAAGGCCGAAACGCTCACCACTTGTAAGCTCTGCCTTCTCGAGGTGCTTTGGAGAATTGTTGTCCTTTATTTCATTGGCTGATTCATATCTTCGAGGCATCGTCATTAATTTGCTAACTTCAAGCGTTCAATCACGTCTCACAGCGTCAATTCACAATGCTAAGGGAGATTACGAATTTTCGGCAATTTACGGTTCTAGCTTCTTCGGGTTCAACGGACAAACATTCGCCAATGGGAAGGCACATGGTGACTTTCCGCTCCTTTGTCGCGGATTCTAGGGTATTGATGCAATCCAGAGCGTTAACAACACGATATCAGGCCCTTGGGGAACCGGCGAAACAGCCAGGGTCGCAGGTCGCCACGGAACCGAAACGTAAGTTTTCCTCATTTAGGAAAGATTGTTTCTGGAAATGGAAAGAACCAGGTTTTATTTTGGCGACACTTAGGAACGATTCACGTACACTCTTACCGACTTCGCGCGAAGGACGCATCACCTGGGTGATTTTAGAAGCCCATAAGATGGCCAGGCTTCGAACATCTGAATTCCATCAACGATGCTTATCCCGGCGTTTACGATCCTTGCATTCCTCAGCGGTGTTGGCTTTTGTAAGCTGTACGAAGATGTTGCTGAGCTCCCCGCTCTCGAATATGATTTCGTCATCGTTGGAGGTATGTCCATGCAGTTTAACGTTGGTTCTCAAAAATAAACCCTTCTTCTCAGGAGGGACGGCGGGCCTTGTCCTTGCAAATCGTTTAACGGAGAACTCAAGTGTATCGGTCCTTGTGCTTGAAGCCGGACCGTCGTAAGCGTCTTTCGAGCAGCTTGGTTTCCCACCACTGATTCGGAACAGAAACGTGGGAGTTCTTGACGCGCAAGTCCCGTTCTTGGCCGATGGCGTTGCCAACAATGGCACCCCCTACAGCTGGAGTACGTTTCAAATTCAAGCTCTCGGTATACTCACTAATGATGCGCAGATTACACTACAATACCACAGTCCGGAGCCGCTAATCACAGCTTTGACTTCTTGAGAGGTGAGTAAAAGCGTTCAGCGGCCTGTTGTGTGAATTGAATTGAATGTTGTATTATAGGGTACATACTTGGAGGATGCAGCTCGCACAGTAAGTCTCGTTCTGGTCATTGTCCGAACATTTACTGAATGAAGAAAAGATGGCATGGCGTATACCCGAGGCGCGGCAGCAGACTTTGACCGGTACGCGACCTTGACGGGCGACCAAGGGTGGTCCTGGAACCAGATATTCCCTTACTTCCTCAAGGTATATTTCAAATGGAGTCCTTTCTCTACATCGGCTGATCTAACGCCATCAGAATGAAGGGTGGACAGCACCAGCGGATCATCACGACACGCAGGGCCAGTATAATCCCGCCGTCCATGGCACAGATGGTCCCATCCAAGTCAGCATCAGCGGCTTTTCCTGGTCGGAGTTCGAGCAGCATGTGATTCAAACGACGAACGAACTTCCGGACGATTTTCCGTTTAATTTGGATATGAACTCCGGTAAACCTTTGGGAATTAGTACGGTTGTTAGCTCGTCATTCTCACATTGACTGAAACAAAGTCAGGCTGGTTCCAGTTTACGATTGGTGGTGGAGAGCGTAGTTCGTCCGCGACTGGGTATTTGACGCCAGCCGTTCTTCAGCGGCCGAATCTCGATGTATTGCTCCATGCACAAGTTTCGAAGTTGGTCAATGCCACACAGAGTAGAGCCGTACCCGTTGAGCCTCTTGCTTTCCAAGGGGTAGAGTTCAAGTATGGTGGGTCCGCGGTGTTTATCTCTACTCACGTCACTAAGCATGCGACCGCGCTTGCAGGATCCTCGCTCTACGTCGCGAAAGCATCGAAGGAGATTATACTTTCGGCAGGACCGATCGGTACTCCGCACATTCTGCTAAACTCGGGCGTTGGGGATCGCACCGCTTTGCAAGCACTGGGAATCTCGACAGTCCTGGACCTGCCGAGCGTTGGAAAGAACGCGTCCGAACACCCGTATTCCGGACTGAGTTGGGCAGTGAACTCAAATCAAACGGTCGAGTCCATCACACAGAATGCCACACGCTATAATGAAGCGTTCGCGGAGTGGAATAACTCTCACACGGGGCCGTTTGTGGACCCTTCGCCTGGAACACACGCAGCGTGGCTCCGACTAAGCGATAATTCTTCGGTTTTCGATATACACCCAGATCCGTCGCCTGGTCCAGATGCCCCTCATTTCGAGATTATATTCCAGGTGTGTACGATCAGCCAATATTCGCTTTCGCTTCAGTTTATTTTTTCGATTCTAGCCCGCTGAGTACACAGGTCTTTCCGGGAACTTCGTCAGCATGGTCGTGGCCATGGTCAGCCCCGTCAGTCGTACGTCTCGCTCGTTTTTCTTTTTTTTTTTTGGCTGAATCGAGTTTTGACGGTGATGCTCCAGGAGGCTCGGTGACGCTGAGCAGCGCAGACCCTTTTGCTGCACCTCTCATCGATCTTGGGCTGTTTTCTAACGAATTCGACGCGCTCGCATTAACGGAAGGCATCCAGCTTGCTCTGAAGTTCGCCACCGCACCCACGTGGAATGGCTATCTCGGCGCCCCGACGGTCGACCTAACTTCGATGAGCCAGGCAGAGCTGACGGCTCACGTCCGTGCCAACTCGGGGCCAGGGTACCACGTCGTTGGGACGGCTGGTATGTCGCCGCGAGGAGCGCAATATGGTGTCGTGGATCCCGACCTCAGGGTGAAAGGCATCGCTGGGTTGCGCGTCATTGACGCGTCTGTGCTGGTAAGGTTTATTTGATTGCACTGGGAACTTGGTAATTGACAAATTGCAGCCAATCGTGCCGGCAGCACACACCCAGGCGGCGACATATGTTGTGGCGGAGCGAGGTGCAGACCTGGTGAAGCAAAGTTGGTCGTGATGGGGCACGAGCCAATATTAATCATTTCAGCGGATCTAAATATTATAGGATATACTATCTTCATCATCGATGTACTTCCGGATACAGAAATATACATACTATGCATAACCGAGAACGTGAACGCTGAGGGATCGGGAAGACCAATTGGACACAAAACAAGGTTGAATGGCCATGAATGGCCACATGCATGGCGCGACCATCCATGGGCCATGAGTGTTACTAGACTTCAACACGGGCCTACCCGCGGGTACCCAAAGGGCAACCCGTACCCGTACCTGTCAATACCGTACCCGACCGACCCGCGGGTCTCCCGTACGGGTCACCCGCGGGTTAGCGCACTACCCGGCGGGTAGTACCCGCACTACTTCAGACCCGTCGGGTCACCTCGCAGTATTCAACTGCAAAAAAGCAAAACAGGCAAGCTGTTTATATTTCTATGTGCTGTTATATCCTCCACGCACTGTTCTACCACATTTATTCAGGTTGCATCGCATACCGATGCTCGTGCTTGCTCGTGGCGGACCCGAGAAGATGATACGCGGGTGAACGACAGCTGCCATATATGACATATCCCCTCCAATCGAGCAGCGATGCTCCAGAACCCGTTTAATCACACTTTTGAGTGCCTAAAATACAAATACTATCAGTCCGAACTTCACCCAAACTTGAAGTTTGAAGGCCAAAACTTTACTTACAGGTCGGCTGAAACCCCGCGGGTTTACCTGCACGGGTCCACGGTATTGCGACGGGTTGAAAAATCCCAGCCCGTACCCGTACCCGGCAGACAGTGGCAGACCCTCGGATACAAACCCACGGGTGGACCCGATACCCGTGTTGAACACTAAGTAGCACAGCATTTGAAGAGCAAGGGTTTCTTACTATCCAGTGGCCATGGATGTGGTAGGACTCAACTCAAAGGTCTGTTCATGCATGACTCATGCGTGGCCACGCATAGGCCACGCGTGAACACGCGTGGTCATGCACGACCACGGATGGCTACGCGTTGCCACATATGGGCATCCATGGTCACAAGACTTTTGTCCAGTACTTCCTGGTATAGAAACGGCCGCATGAAAAGAGGTAACGGGCTAATAGGTTGTAGCGTCTGTCAGGCTTTGGCACAAGCTGTCTGCTGACGCCGACGGCAAACTTACAGGGCTAAAAATGATCGGCCTTCGGGAATGAGTGACGTGGCGTGCCGGTCTCCTCGGAACCCCACCCTGGCGCAAGTGTCCGTGATATTCACCTCGATTGGATGTTCCAACCACTCATTTCTTCAAAAAAGGTCCCGGGCGATCGATCCGCCTCCACTGTTGTTGTGGTCTTGACCACACGACCTTAAATCTCACATCCGGCTCCGCGCTACTCTAGCTGTCAAACTCCACGTTTCATGCGCTTATCCCTTGCATTTCCTCCGCGCCGGAGAGATTGGAGCGCTAGCACTCAAAGGGCAGGTTTGGTGCACGCGAATCCTTGACGCGTCAATATCCCCCATGGCTTCTCGCTCTCTTTCCTGCAGGTCCTCTTCTCAGAATCCGCAGCAAACAAGTGTGGCCTTGCGTCCGGGTCTTCTCACACTGTCTGATGCCTTCCAGTCATCACTTGGGCGACCCTGTGGCACATCTTAGGGGTGGGTAGCAACCAGCCATCCCAAAGTTCGCGATATTAAAGCGTGTCTAGTTCCTGGCCGACCGAAACAACCAGAATTCCGTCGGCTTACCGCGATTCAATTGACGGCTATTGAATCTCGGTCTCTTTTCGAGGTTCAAACCGATTTTATGCTGGTGGCGCTGTGCACTTGCGCCAACGCAATCTTACTCGCCATGTGGGACTCGATGTTTGAATGACTAGAAACTCAAAACGGAGGGGAAAAACGGAGGGAAAAAAACCTTTACGGCACGGCGCCTCCAGAGCTTACGGGACGGTGAGCGTAACTTGACAGTAATGTTATAAAGATGGCGACGGATCTGTCAAGTACACTTTCGCTCCCCACTCTTTGCCTTCGTCATGTCTGGAGTTAGTGCCGAGGAAGAAAAATTGATCAAGTTCTTTCTTGGTCCATGGGTAGGTTTTCATCTTTTCAATTCTCAGCAACACTGACGCGTGGTAGCTCATTGGTGGATGCATTGACCTTGTCCTCATGGGTGTTCTGTGCTGCCAGGTAGGTTCCGTTCATCGTTCGGCCGCCGTTTCTTCAACTTATAACCATAGGTGACAAACTATTTCACAATGTATACTTCAGACGGCCGCGGCCTTCGGCTTGCTGTCGCAGTTCTCTTCCTCTTGAACCTCCTCAAATCCGGCGAATGTTTGTGTGTACTTTCTTGTCTCGCTCTCTTTCGGCCCTGTGATAGATTTCAGCGCATCCTTGTGGATTTTTTTAATCAACCATTTCGGAGATATACAGTACAACCTAGGGCTCAGCGCTACAGGGTGGTGGGATACCGCTAATCCGTTGATGGTACTGGATTTTGACTTCTCCTGTATCCATCCACAGTCTTTCAATTTGCCTCATACTTAGGTTGCAATTCTGGCCTTTTACGTGCAATGCTATTTCTGCACTCGCCTCTGGGCCGTTTCTAAGAATTGGTGGGTCGTAGGCCCCATTTTTCTGTTGTTTGTCTTCGCTCTGTTGGCGATGGCTATTGGGGTACGCCGCGTCTTAGATCTATCGTCTAATGCAATAGGTGTTGATGTGCATTGTAGACCTACTACATCCAAACCTTGCAAAACCAGCAGGTCACTGACTGGTGTAAGCCTTCGCCGAGTCGTATCGTATGTGGACGAAGCACTGAATCATGTTTAGTTGCTGCGCACCTTAGTTCTGTATTCGGTGAGTGCGACTTCGGTTGGGTTTGAGCGGCCGTTCACTCAAGTTCTCGTCAACGTATAGCTGGGGATGTCATCTTATCTGGAACGACGGCGTACTTCCTCATCAGAACCAAGAAAACCGTCTTCAGCACCCAAACTGCAGAACTCCTTCGTGCTCTCATACCTCTTACTTTTCAAACTGCCGCACCGCCTGCCATCATGTGAGTCCTTCTCCTGTTCAGCCAAGGTGACACCGACGAATTAAGCTTCATATTAGCGCCATGTTCAACCTCATTTTCTCGCAATTGTACCGCACCAAGCAACCGCTGCTTGGATATGTCGAAATCGGATTTAATCAAGTGCTACCGAAGCTGTACGCCATTTCGATGATGTATACACTCAACGCGCGTCGGGCGATTCGCAGCAAGGTGTCAGGTAGTCGCAACGGAACCAGTACCCACGAGCCATCATTCCGACAACCACGCCACGGCAACGTAAGCAGGCCTCCATTCATATTTTCCGCGGGAGCTGATGATTGTTGGAATGTTGCAGGGCGACGTGGAACTAGGCCGCATTGAGGTGACCACACAGAAGGAGATAACACGGCATGTCGATGTAGGTATTTTCGACCAATTCGCGGCCGTACTGAACTTGGCTGTTCGTGGCTCAGGTCACGGATATGTTCGCCAGCACGCACTCAATCGAAGAAAGCAAGGTCACGTTTTCGGGTCCAGAATAGAAAATTCACTGCGGCATGGCACAGTAACAGACGATGCAGGATAGCTCGATTGCAAATTCATTCTGCCGTTTCTTGTCGAATTAGCAATGCGACGGATGTATTCACTCCTTTGAATTTATCCACCGTTTGAATCACGGTCAGTCATTCTTACGGTGAATTTCATAGACACATTGATGGAAGTTGAGAGAAACCCGCAAAAAAGAAGGCAAGCGGAGAATTGGACAAGCGTGTTGCCGAGTAGTATTGGTCCTTGGGGAAAGCCCAACATGGTAGCAGATGGCTTCGGGTGTCCGGTCACGGTGACGGAAGCTGCCACTCGGGATAGATATCTGAGACGCTCTTAGACTAGCGGAATGCTGCCCAGCGCTAAGCCCAGGAACAACATCCAAAATCTGTGTGCGTACCATCAATTTTTCCCTCGTATCTCGTTGCGAGGAAGGCGTCGGCTAATGTCCGATAATTCTTCCCTGTGTCTGCGCCACGGAGCCAGTCCTCGCCAAATGATGTGTACTGTTCGACGCATACAAATCGAGGATCAACCAAGAGTAGTTCACAAGCCCTCTCCTGTAGTCGCTTGTAGAGTTCCCAACTCTCAAACAGAACGACGATGCAGCGCAGTTGGGTACTCTCGCACAGAGCAGTTGTGGAGGTCTATGGGATGGAAAGGCGTTAAGAGCGAACTGTGAGGTGGGGCATGCGTGGAAGGCATGATGTCAAAGGGACCCGCGTGAGGTTCGAGATGCGTGAGATTGTTCAGAACCGAGTGGTTGCTTTCCGCGTGGCAAAAACCATACAGGAGAATCTTAACTTGCGCAGGTGATTCAGAATACCCGGATCTGAAAGTGCCGCGTTGAGATGAAAAAGTTCACCACACGGTGACATGTCGCGAGGACGGTCTTCAGCTCCTTATGGACCCTCATCTGTTCGCCAAGGAAAATATGTTGTACTGAGTTCTGAAGAAAGTGTGGTCGCATGCTCGCCATGACGTTGCGCAAGATTTCGACCGTGAAACGAGGGAAGCCGCGGCGGGCCAAAGCATGATAATTTGGTAAAGCAGAGGCTCAACCCTAGTGACCACAAAACAAAGTATTAGGGAGGCACGGTGGCGGAGGTTGGTTTCATACCATTGCTTAACCCGAGCCGCAACGAGGACAAGTTTTGAGATCGTCCTCCGATGAGCAAGAGCAGCCATTTCAAATATCGTCCTTTCGAGCTCAGGAGAAAGACGTCTGGAGATAAGCAAATTTTCTCCACACATAGAATGGTCGAAAAGATTACTGGTCTAGTTGTCGCAGATTTAGAGGTCGTGGCAAGAAGCAAAGGGGCGGAGTGGCGATGAACTGGTGCGGAGATACCCGGTATCCCATTCCTCGTACTTACTTACGACTTGCAAACTCAATGTGCGGGAATCCGCGGCGGTCTACGAGACTTTCATCCTTCCACTCGGCTTCGACGGCAGCGTACTGCCTCAGGTACGGAGCAGAAGCAAAGAGTAACTGACTCTGAGGCTATGAATGATATTTTAAACTGTACATGTAAAGGTGAAGGAGCGAGTAGTGGGATGGATAGAAAGTACTGTACTATTTCGATCAATTCTCTTCGCCTGTGACCTGTGACAGGTCGTTTCGAACTTTGGATTTCGATTGGCAAATGGGCCGGGGAGAGCGTGACACCCAAAAAAAATTCGAAAATGTATCCCAAAATGATATAATTGCATCCCAGATATCCAAATCTGATGTATTTACACTTTAGAATGAGATAGAATGAGCACTGACGGCATGATAGCTCGCCACTAACGACAAGGATGAGTTGTACCCGGGTTGAAGTAATTATTTTTTTTACCTCTTTCTGCCATTGTTGCTGGCGAAAGGCGGTAGAAATGAGGAGAGAACAAGGATGCGGTGATATGGCGATGCTCAATGCGGAAGCAAACACGGAAGCAAAGTATGTCCCCGATCACCTCAAAACGTGAGATCGCCTCGGCGTTTGAACTTTGAGACGGAAACGCCCTGGAGCGTGAAAATTGAATTTTTGGGTCATTTTTGAGCGATTTTGTGACCTGTTTGGCACATTCGAAAATCCTCCAGGTGACCGTGACTTTTCGAAAAAATTTCGAAAATTTTGGGCCCTGTGACGCGTGACACGAGAATTGAATGAAATAGTACAGTACATCATCACCTCACCCCTCTTTATAAGATCAAGCTGTCTGTCCGTCTGAAGCTCTTTAAGCTCCGCTTCTTACTCCGCCACTGCCATCAACCGCCGCTGCCCGGACTTACATACCGGCCGTCAAGTAATCTATATGCTGTTCTTGTTTATCAATTGCTGAAAACTAATTCATCTGAACGTGAGGCTCAGCGACGACGAAGTTCAAATTTGCATTGCAGTGCCGTTTATTGCAAATTTACTGAAACTGGCAGTCATTCACAGAATGTGCAGCAACGAGGTGGGTCCTCTGAAAATAGGACGAGGTTGCAGCTCTAATCTATCTCCAAAAACCTGCGAACTCAACAGGTCTATGCTGGGATATCTCACTGCGAGGCCAGAGTAATATTGACGCGAGTAGGTATATGCACAACCAAGTCCTACTCAAAAACGGCTCAATTATTCGCTTTCTTACCCTAATTTTCACCATGCTCGATTTAAAGGCAGAAAGTGATCTAAAAAGATCAAACATTGAGGCAACATTTAACTCGATTGAACGAGATACACGTACGACCAAGTCCGCATTGTCCTGCTGGCATGCGACCTGCACGAAAGTGTCCGAGGGCTGGTGAAACGCAGTGTTGCAGTTCGCATTGTTGCCTGTGGTCATTCTAGGTCAGCTACTTGAAAACAACAGGATGGGCGAGAGCTCACAGTCGGCGCCGGCGGGAGAGCACGCGCCAACGTAGCTATGCGTGAAGTTTCGGTCAGCATAATTCTGTGTAAACAGGAAATGCAGCTTACCCGAAACCGGTGGTGACCGAGAACGCGTGTGGAGGGATCAAGGAAAGGTCGGTGCTTGAGCCGGAGCCAGGGGAGGTAGGGTTCACGAGCGTGGTCTCGACAAGGGTGCAGCCCTCGCCATTAAAGCCGCAGCCACCTGTGCAGATATTAAGATCGCATGTGAGGAATTGGAACATCGATAAATACGAGATTATGGAGATGAGGACGCACCGGTCTGGAGGTAGGCGATGGCGCCGATGAGCGGCCCGTTGGAGGTGTAGGCGCCACCGGTGGAGAGGACGGCACCGCCTTGGCCGATGAGGGTGGGCTATTATGCGTGATTTAATGCTTCCTTTGGACGGAAACTAACGCAGTTACGAACCGTTCCGAAGCCACAGCTAAAGTGCTGGGTAAGTAAAAGCTTGGTGAAAGAATGGGTCGATAAGCGCACTTGTTAGCGAAGGTGACGGTGTGCGTCTCAGCGAGAGCCTTGCCAGCGGCGACAGCAATCACAGCGAGAGTAGCAGCCTTGATCGAGGAGAACATTTTTGCTTTTGAAAGGCAAGGGGAAGACGTGAAGGTAGAAGGTGAAAACCAAGAGGGTAGGTTAGAACTCGGAAAGAAAGAACCTGAGGTCTGGCAAGGACAGAATCTGGCTTTTAAGCATCGAGGAAGACGATGGGAATATCGGGTGAATGGAGATGTGCTCGAATCGATTCCGGAGACGAAGAAGACGCAGATGTCATACCGAATGATGCTCCGTTAGCGCCCGAGAATGAATGGGCGTACAATGCGAGTGCCTCGGTCTTTCCATGCCGTGTGCATCCCCCATCCGTTGACGTTGAATCTGTGCCGCAGTGCAGACTTGGTGGCGAGTCAGAAGTCACAAGATCAGGTTGAAAGTAGATTCACACATGCTCAACAAGTATAGCCGGGGCAGCCACGCTGGTAGTCAAATTCATCAGAGTAAAGACTTGAAGGACACCACATAACGAGGTTAATCTGCGGCGTTTTGTACGCAGCAGAGGTGATTAAAAGTTCAAACAGTACGGTCTCGAGTACGTAACCCGAGGATCTTCCGCCGGCAATCCGTCTAGATTCATATACTTGTGCTTCGCGCGGTGAATCTTTGATGCACCTACGTGCCGCGTTGAATTTGAACCGCAGTGATCTTCAAGGTCCCATTTCATCATTGTCTTCCGACACCACCGGTTCCAGACGATGCGGCGAGGACAAGCCGAGGTTGGGTCAGGGCCGGGTCGCGTAGGACGAGTGGCCTCGCGGGCTCGGGGCGAGAGGTTGCTGCAGTGCAAGCCGCTTTCCTATAATAAACGGATGCAACGTACAGAACCATGCGTACGTGCGGCGTTGGAGTTGGAGTGCAGCGATCTACAAATTCTGAATTCACCATTCCCTTGCGCCACCGATGAGCGCAGTTCAGGTACCGCGGGACGGCGAACACAGACCGACGTTTATTTTAATTTGCACGCGAGGTCTGAGATGGCCGGTGACTCAGGATTTCGGCAGTATCGAGAGAGCAGGTCCAGGGGGAAAATAATATGTGGGGACAGGACATGACGGAAAAAGCAAAATTGTCGTAGATGATATCGTACCCGCTGGCCAAGAGTGCAATGACAAAGGAGTATCAGGGAGGACTTAGAACTTCGGGTAATAGCGATCGTGAAAGTCTGAATCTAACGTCATTGTCGTTCAACATTAGCAGTTCCAAGTGACAGCGAACGCAAATGAAGGTTGATTCCAACGGACTTGAGGAGGGAGATGTCACGTAATTCCGATGGCATTGAGACTTGGAGAGCAACACCGAGACAGAAACATTCTGAGCAGTTTCCGAGCAGGAAAGGAAGTATTCCGGGAGGGATATATCGGTTGGCAAGTGATGATCCTAGGTATCGCGTCAAGAGGAAGTGCTGCCAAAACACAAGAATCCAAACCTTCAAGTCCGTGCCGCAGCCACCTTGCAGCCACCTGCAATCCAGCCTTCCGTCTTCTTGTGCAGGCCCTGATTTCTTGCATTCTGGATGCGCGTCCATTCTCTTCTTGTGGTCTTCGGCAACCGAGCTGCCGAGTGCTATCAAAATATTTCGTTTTAAATTTGGGCCGTCTCCAGTCTGGGCACCTGGGCCGTCGCAGAGACCAGACCTCGCTCCCTCTCTTCTCCACGCTTGCGACTACTCATAAACCCGACTTTTGGCTGCAGTTCCGTCTCGTGTGGCACTGGATGCTAATATTTCCTTTCCCCCTCCCTCCTCGTCTGACTTGCTAGCCATCTTTTCGTTACAAGGAAACGGTCCTAACGTGTAACAGATTACCACCTTGTGCTGGACCTCGCCCGGGTGTTTTTTCAGTCACCAACGGTATTCCTCAGTAACATTCTGGTTGTATGGAATTTCCGATGGGGCACCAAAACGCACTGCACTCACCCGCATCAGTCGGAGACTCGGTCAAGATTCTTGTTTATATCACCATCTCAAGTGAAAAGGTGGTCTTCTCTGACTGAACTCGATTTTTCCAACCGTTCGAGTTCTCCGAGCTTTGTTGAACCCGGCGCATCTTCACACGACCTAACCCGGACAGTCTCTGCAAGCGCATGTCCAAAAGGATCGTTCACATATTCTGCATTTCCCTCTCGAATATTTTCCGTACCATGCATACAGCTCGGATTCTCAATGTTCAGCAAACAATTTTTCTCAATTCAAACGACTCTCATTCTGTGATTACTCCGTAGAAATAGCACATTAAACATGAGCGAATCTGTAAACGCAAAGAACTATGCAAACGTGTTCAATCCGTTGCTTTCAAGCCGAAATCCTTCTCTCGGCTGCAATGACGTCCGATCTAAAGGCAGAAGGCGATCTAGAGCGAAACTTGAATCAAGATGCAAGTCAATTGAACGAGATACACGTACGACCAAGTTGGCGTTGTCCTGCTGGCAAGCAACTTGCACGAAAGTGTCCGAGGGCTGGTGGAACGCAGTGTTGCAGTTCGCATTGTTGCCTGCGGTCGTTCCGGGTCAACAACTTGAAAACAACAGGATGGGCGAGAACTCACAGTCGGCGCCGGCGGGGGAGCACGCGCCAAGATAGCTACGCATGAAATTTCAGAATAAATCGGTGCGAGATGAAAATGTTGCTTACCCGAAACCTGTGGTGACCGAGAAGGCGTGCGGGGGATCAAGGAAATGTCGGTGCTGAAACCCGAACCCGGGGAGCTAGGGTTCACGAGCGTGGTCTCAACCAGCGTGCAGCCCTCGCCGTTGAAGCCACAACCGCCTGAAGAAGTATTAATACTGCGTGGGAGAAACTAGAATATCGGCAAATATGAAGACGCACCGGTCTGGAGGTGGGCGATGGCACCGAAGAGCGGGCCGTTGGAGGTGTACGCGCCGCCGGTGGAGAGAAGGACGCCACCTTGGCCGATGAGCGTGGGCTATTCGTGATTCAATTAGTGATGTTGGGTAGGATCAGCGAAAGTTCAGTGAAATGATGGATGGATAAATGCACTTGTTAGCGAAGGTGACGGTGTGCGTCTCAGCAAGAGCCTTTCCAGCGGCGACGGCAATCACAGCAAGAGTAGCGCTAGCAGCCTTGATCGAGGAGAAAATTTTTAAGAGAGGAAGACGTCGAATTGGAACGTGCAAGGGCGTAGGTTGGAACTTGGAAGGAAAGGACCTGGGGTCTTCCAACGCACAGAACCTGCCTTTTAACGTTGAGGATGAGGATGGGAATGTGAAGAGATGAGTACCGGTTTCATTCACGATTGCACACATTGAACTAGGCAGTCTCATGACTGAATGATCATCATGGCCTACACGCCCAATATTGCTTAGGCGCACAATGCAGGGGCCTCGGTCGTTCCACGCCATGTTGACTCCCAGCCGTTTGTTTCCGTGCAGCAGGCGAAGGATTAACGACTCTAACGAAGTGTCAGACACGCATGTTGAGAGTGGACAAGTACACGCTGAATTGTTCTACGGGTCGACCCGCAGCTGCCAGCCACGTCAATAAATTCATCCGGCAAGTCAGACCGAGATGACGAACTCAAACCGGGGCTTCATGAGCGCCATCGCGTAGTGCAAAGCTAACCCTGTGGATTCAGGTTGAGAGGTTGCTGCAGCCTGCTGAGATGATGATAGCATAAGCCAATATGCTGAACATCAAGCATTAACCAAACGAACCATCCGCACATACCACATTGAAATTGAGGTACAAGAGCCCTCAAAATCTTGATTCACCATTTTCTTCACACCGTCCACCCCAAGCGCTCTTTGGTTACAGCGGCCGGCGGAGAGCATACCCAAGTAAGAATCTATATGAAGTTTGATTAATCAATTCACATCTCAATGCAAAATCCTGTTTAACGACTGATTAATTAAACAGCCATGCTTCAGAGAGATGTTGTGTGTCCCACCGGATACAAATGCATGCTGGAAAGTCTGTTTAACTGATCGGGTTTTGTTCAACCAAAAACAAATTACTGTTTTGTTAATCAGCTTTGTATATCTGCAACAGTTTTCCATGGAACAGGCAAACAAGTAAGGCCCTGATCGGCAACTGTGAATTTCTCGCATGAATTTTGGCTGAACCTCGTTTCTGTGCATTTTTCCCACGAATGTCGTCCCTAACCTGTCCTAGAATGGGAAGTATATATATTTTGTCAAATATTGAGGAGCGGGAGTGGAACCAGTGGATTGTGTTCCAAGTATGTACCACATTCACGAGTTGAACCTGGAGTGAGTGACATTATCCAAGAAATCTTTGTGAAGCTTTGCATCGCAATTTTTTTGCCACTATCCGGGCTCAAATGTCCACCCAAACATCCCACTGACCAGTTCAGTACAGTTTAGGGATGAGTTTGGTATAAATATGAGATTCTGCCAAAATTCACGCGAGAAATTCACAGTTGCCGATCAGGGCCTAAAGGAGAGACACCAGAGTGTGAGCAGTGACATTTACATGGAGGGTGGTTCGCCATTATGTGGTTGTAGTGCAGTGTAAAAACATGAGACATCATCATCGAAGTTATGTCCCTTGTGTGGCTCACCGGCTAACTATACCCGTTTTGGATTGCCCCTACATCCTTCCCCGCGGCCTTGCCCGCCAGCATCATGCGGTATACACAAAAGGAACCGGGAGCCGCGCACGCGTCGAGGAACCGCGAGAGGAGACGGGCGTGCAGCGCGTGGGGAGGGGAAGTTCTGTGAAGGCGAGTTAGCGATGCAAGCGGACGAGGGAATGAAGATGAAAGGAAAACAGAAAGAGAAGCTCGAAACGAGGAATAAAAAAAGAAAAGAAGGTGCGGACGGAAGGCAGACCCGCATCCGGGAAAAATGAGAGAGCACATAAATAAAATGGGGAATCTCAGATTCCCAAAAGTCTGCCCTTGCCCGAAGCGCCGCGAAAGCGCAGGTGCACACGTCCAATGAACCTGCGGCCCCACTCCCGCCCCTGCTCCCGGCCCTCGTTCGCCGTTCTCGAAAAAACTCGCCACTCGCTCCCGACACCTCCCAGAGAAACCTCCAAGTCAGAAAAATCGAGCCGCGCTCCAATGGGCCTGAAAGAACGGGTGGGCACGCCCACGACGCCCGAAATGATATCGACGTCCCCAATCGGCGCCTACGTTCACCGTTCTCAAGAAAAGATCCCTTCCTGCTCCCCGCACTTCCTCGCCATCCTAAAATTTGAAAACTCGCGCAGTGCGTCCAGGAACGCAGGTGAAGACATCCGAGACACGCCCTATCGTCCTCCCGCACATACTCCCCGCACATCCTGCTCGTTCCCCAGAAAAATTGACAAACGCTTCTCGCATTCCGCCAATGTCCCAAAAATCCAAAACAACGGCATCCCGCCCCAAACCACGGGCGGGTGCTCTCAAACAATCTGCGAATACACCCGAGCCCATTCCCCGCTCCCTGTACCCGTTCTCAAGAACAAGACAGTTCGCAAAAAAGGGGGTGTCCGAAAACGGTAATGTGGCGGTGCAGCGCACTTCGTGCACTCGCCAAAATGGCAGAAAGGAGCCAGGGAATAGCGCCAGCAGGAAAGGACAGGCAGGGAAGGTGAGCGTCGATTCGAATCGACCCAACGGGTCCAAAACGAATGCGAGAAAGATGAATCCACTGGAATCGACCCTACTCCAGCATCGACGCCCGAAAACGCAAAAAATATAGGCCACGGACAACGACAAAGAAATCGAATGCAAGAAGACGGAACGCACCTCCAACCCGCCCCAAAGCCATCGCCAGCAAACTCCGGCTCGTCCGTAGCATGCATCTCCACCCGGCGTCGCTCGTCCAGCCTTCCGTGCCGCCCGTGCCCGAGGAAAGGAGAGAGACCGTCACTTCTTTTTTGTGCTGGAGGCATTTGAGGACGGCGGCGATGAAGGTACTACGAAAGCAATTAGCCGGCAGAAATATAGGAAGAAAAAAGGACGCACCCTCACTATAACCCGCATAACTGCTCCCCGAGTAACTCAATAACTCGCGCCGGACCCCGCCTGTGAATGCTGACGATTCGCTGCCCACTCCCCCTCCTCTCCCGCCTCCCGTCCCGCTGCGGCGTGTGGCGGCGTAGGGACAAGCGTGATACCGGTCGACGCCGAGCTCGTCATGCTCTCCCGCCCCACGCTTGAGGTCGATCCGTGCGCCGAGGAGGGACGAGACACGGCACGTGGAGATCCCGTGAAAGCTATAGGTGGTGGTAAGGAACCGAGAGAGGGTAGGTCGCGGATGAGCTCAAAGCCCGTGCGGTCCGTGCGCGAGACGTGTGCTGTCGCATCGGCGAGGGCTCTATCGCGGGGTGTCGCGCCGCTGACTCATGTGCGCAAGTGGAGTCAAGTCCTGATGCTGAAACGGTGGATCAGCGAGAGCAAGAACGGGAGTGTGAGACGACATACTTAACCTTGCTCCCGCGTCAGGTAGCGGCGGGCTCAGCACGACCGTCGAGCAACAGCGCCGTCTCGAGGGATCCCGTGAATATCCATGTCGGTGGTGCAGAATGAAGGACGGAGGGAGTGATGAACGAAGGGAATGTAGGGAAGAGGGCGCGAGCGACGTTCTAAGCAACGGGCTGCGGACGTGGAGAGCACCGTGAGGGATGCCATGAATAGGACGCAGAGCATCCGCATCCAGTCGGCGCTGTGGCCGCTGGTAGTGGTTGCCAGCGACAGCTCGTCGATCGGAGAAGAGACGAACGGCGTCGCCAGCTGGGGCTGAAGCCGTGATTGAAACGAATGAGCCTTCGAGGAAAGCAAGGGCATCTGCAGAAAGAGCAACACGTACCGAATCTGTTGCTCCGCACCCTCGTGAATGTCGTGATTCTCCGCTCCCGCTCCCTATCCGCCCCGCACCCACTCTCCCGGTCGAGATTCCTCGCAGGGCTGCGGCGAGCCGTGGGGATCGCACAGCCGCACGCTCCTCACTTAGTCGCGGATGAAGCGAGCGCAGACGCTCCATTGGCACCCGCCGTATTCCCTAAGGTGTACTGCTGCCTCGCCGGACGCGTTACGGGGACATCGATGCCAAGCGAGGTGAGCTAGCCGTGCCGTATACGCGCGGCTATTCGGTAGTGTGCTACTGTGCGGACGGCATACGGGCGATGCGTTTGCGGAGTCATGGGCATCGGGCCGCGGGACGGGTGCGAAGAAGGACGCAGTAGCAGCGTCGAAGGGCGAGGATTCCAGGTCCAAGGCGAGTGGCACATGTCATCGAGTCGGAGTTCTCTACCACAAACGCCAGCCGACCTCGAAAAGGACTAGGTGAAGGAATGATGGAAACGAAAACAAGGAATCCACGCGTACCCTTTGCTGCGCTAGTCAAATTGCAGTACACCTCATCCGAAAGATATACGCGCGTCGGTGCTAGACCCACGGGCGTGGGGGCGGACGGTTCATAGCGGTGGACGAGGCGGCCGAGGTCATGAGCAAGAATTAAAACGTCGCGGCCCTAACAGTGGAAGACGTTAGCAGATGAAGAAAGCAAGAAAACGCCCCATCGCGAAGACCCAAAATATCAATACGTACCTGGGTTCGGGGACTCGGAGTCTTGGTAGGCGTAACTGAGGCCATTGTAAAATCCCGGAGACGTCGAGACAAAGCGCAGCAAAAGGCGAATCACAGTCGAAAGCGCTGATCGACGCCGCCTGTGCATCCGTTCGTCGGCCGATACGACGCAATCTGGACAAGGTTAACGGAAAAAGGAGTCTATCGCGCCTCAATTTAGCGACAAGCAGCTCTAAATGCGAGGAAAAAAGCGTACGCACCGAAATTTCCCGCCATGCTTTCTCTGCCCGCAGCATCCGCCCGATCCCAAATAAAGTACTTGATTCGTGCCCTCCACACTCGTCATTGCGTCTCCTGGGCAAAAATGTCGTTCGAATCGTCTTGTAGCACAACCACGCAAGTAGACGTGGTGGGAGAGGAGAAAAAAGAGCGTGGCTGTGTACGGAAGCTGCCATTATCAATCAACTGCTCTTGCTCACAACGCTCGCCACGACTTTCTGGGCTGGTTTCACTGTGGCGAACTCGGGCTTTTGGCTGCTCATCACTGGTACTTGGAGCTGGCCGAATATTTGATCTCCTGTCTCGCTGGATAGCTGCTGGCTTGAATCAAAACCTCGCTTTCTCCATTTTTTCCGATTCATTTGCCCTCGTCACTCGTCATCTTTCGTGGATTCTGCGTGCTTGCTACGGACGTAGAATCTTGTACTCTATCTTGTCTGTCCAATTCCTTGCTCTGGTGAAGTCTCCCGGAATAATATCTGCCGAACCGTGTCTACACAAGGCAACAACTGCAGAATGCTGGCTGAATTTACAGGATATTCTAGCCCGGAATGAAGCTATTAAATAAGCGCACGAGTAACCCTCATCTATTTCTCAGACTGCCTCTTATGGACTCCGGCGTCGCATCTCATGATTGACCTTGTCAACTTCACTGTCTGACCGACCCGGGCTAAATGCTACAGCTTGGTAAGACACGCCGGTAATGTGGGGAAGGCATCTATCACTACTTTCTTTCATCTATTTTGCTTTCTTCTCTGTTCGGTCGCAAGCGCTACGACTTGCGGGGACTTCACGTCCGAGAGGATTTCTACGATCATTATGTTTGGTGACTAAAAGACGCCGCTGACGTCTTGCACGAAATCCTGTACTCGTCCGGAAACGGCATCTCTACGCGCGAGTGGGAAGCGTTGTGTTGCGGCAGCGACGATCAGCGCTTGCAGCGGTACGTAACAGTCGATTCTTGCCCTTCGTCCATACACACATACACATACAGTATCCATCTCACGAGCGGCTTCCGCCTTCGCCTTCGTCTCCTAGGGGTCGATAGCCGCATCCCCCTTCCCTCGCATCAGCATCAGCACGCCGCCAGTCCCTCAAACTCAACTCCGTGCAAGACCCACCGTTTCCCGCGTCCACTTGCCCTCGTGCACATCGCACCCGTCTTCGCATGCCGGGTCACCAGGCGCGCGCGCATGCCGCCAAGGGAGAAGTGTCGACGCGCGTCGTGTTCTGTGTCTGTGCATGCAGGGCCGTCTCTTCACTCCGACGCGATGGTGGAGGGTTGGCGATGATGATGACATGGCAGACGCGTCCCCCGCGCAGTGCAGCCACCGGGGTCGATTCTGACGCGACGATGGACGATGACGTGGCGCGGCGCGGATGCAGTCTCGTCTCGCGATCCTACGATGTCCGGCACGAAAACGAGGGCGGGTTAGACAGCGCTCCCTCCGCGGCGCACCCGAGGGGAAGAAGAGTTTGCTGCCGCGGGTGCGGAATGTGAGGTGCGCATTTCCTGCAGGTAAGTATTCTTCTCATCGTATGTCGATATTGGCGCTAGGGCTGATGCGCACATGCAGGTATTGCGCAAATGCGTGGCTGTATCACGGAAGGTGTGCGCGAGTGGGCGTGGGCGCACCGAGGAGAGGGTTACTTCAGCGCTGCGCACCTCCCCTTTTACTCGTCCCGTCTCGCTCTAAAACGCTGGACCCGCGGGTCGGGGAGCTGAAGTGGGATTGTGATTGAGAGCAGCGCGAACGACTGTCTACGGGGCTGACGGCTTAAGATGCCTGTCGAGGACGCGTCGACGCCACCAGCATCATCATGAGCTTCATCGTCGTCCTCGTAGCGCCGGCACCGGCGTCTTCGCTGTCATAGATGCCCTCGCCGCGTCAGCACCCGCCATCCAGGACCCCCGACAGCTTCGTCATGCGCGTCGAGGGCGACGCTGGAACTTTTTCGTCAATTCGAAGTAGGAGTACGGCGCCACCGATATCGTCGCCACCGGCAACGTCGTCGACCTCAGCAGCGCCAGCCATCCAGGTTCCTCGCCACGTCAGTACCGCCGTCCTCGCCATGTCAGCGCCGCCATACGCGTCCTCAGCCGTACCCACACCACCGCCGTCCTTGCCACGTCAGCACCGCTGTCCGAGACCGGCGACCGCGACAGCCCCATATCGCTCGTCGAGTACAGGTCGACGCCGTCGAGCTCTTCGATTTAAGGATGTCGACTACGAGTACGTCGCCATCGGTACCGTCGTTATGGGCAACAGCGCCCCCGTGTTATCGGTATCAGCATCCTTCTGCGTCCCAAGTACCAAGTGAGAGCGCATGGGAACGAAATGTACCGAGTACGCTCGTCGTCTTGCGCCGGTCGTGTTCGGCATTGTTTCCAGGTCGCTTTCGTTTCGTCTCTCAGTCAGAGATTCGATGGCGCGCGACAATTATATTGTCTCTTTTTCAGATAATTTAATGTACCTGTGTCGACCGGATGAATCTTCCTTGGACGATTCTACCATTCGATCTCGAATATATATACACATAGCACAGATACCCCGCTGTGATACTAGAGTTTTCCTCCCTAATCTACCGCACGATGCGATTTATTAAACCGCATGACTAGTAAGGAACACCCAGAAACCGGGCAATCTGGCGCCGGCGCTCATCGACAGTTGCCGCTGTTGAGCTGAGTTTGTATGTTGCTGTCTGCTTTAGAGGTGTATACTCACCTTGAGGAAGTGCAGGGAGCCTGAGGTTTGCAGCTGAGGCGTTGCACTCGTTTGCTACGATCAGGTCAAGCCCACCACATCAGCAATGATTGTTAGATCCCATATACCTGTGAAGGCTAAAAGCCTGTCCCGAGTCGAGGGATTGGGATGGCTCAAGACCGCGAAATCGGGGCCGCGCAGAGGTTTGTCGTGAGCGGCCACGGAATTCATTAACCGCATAGGCTGAAGCCTCAGACTGAAGATGCTGAGAGGGACAGCCAAGTCAGATGATATTAAGCACGTACTCTCCCTCGATGGCGTCGAGGCGATCATCGATGGCATCGAAGCGGCCATCGATGGCGTCAAGGCGGCCTGTGACATGAGTGTGGTTGTTGTTGACGGTAGTAGTGAGATTTTGTACAGTCGCAGAGAGATTTTGGACGGTGGTGGTAAGATTGGCGAGCGAAGTCTGAATGGCAGCAAGTTGGGCGCCAATGTTAAAGGCATTTGCATTGGGAAGAAGAGCCGTTTCCTGACTCAATGTATCAAAAGCAGCCACCATGGCCTGGATGTTTGGCAGCTGCGGAGGTGGGAGAGCCATGGCAAAGATGTACGTCGCGCTTCCAAAACATGCGTCAACAGCACGTGGGCGGTGTAACCCACCACGTGACTGCGATGTCATTGTCAACACTTTGACCTATCCAACGATCCCTGCATTGCAAAAACGAGCTCAACCAGCTGTACCGGAAAGAAACGGAGTCTCAAGTAAGACTAGGGTTAGGAAACTGACCTCTGAGGTCCGACAGTTTCCGCATTAGAAGGATGTAGGCGTCCTGAGAAATGAGCTAGAGGTTATTGAGAAGCTGATTGCGTTTAGAGTGATTCTGTGAAGCCACTGGGACACTGGAATAGAATAGTTGCCTGCGATCGGCCAGATTCTGGGCTACACACAGAGTCAGAGATGTACAGCACCTCGTGATTAGATGTTCGCGGACCGAATATCCTGATGATCCCCCTCAGCTTGACAAATTCACGGAAAAATAAATAAATAAATTGCAGGTATGTACGCATCTTTGCAGAAAAAAACATGCGATCAAGATGAGTGCCTGGTGCGTGCTCAGCTTCAAGTTCGGTGGATCAAGAAAGTGAGGATTCATGAAACGGAGGGTGGATGGACGCGTCACTTACGATTCCGACAAAGAGCCATACACAAGGGTGCGTGATGCGATAAATGCCGGCGCTAACCTTTGCAGGGTCTGCTCCAGAGTTATTCGGCTCCTCCGAGTCCGTGGTGGGAAACACGAGGGACGGCAATGTGCTACTGCTTGCTGCGGGGAAATCGCCCATGGAGCGAAGTCGAAGCATGCTTGCTGGAGTTGAGTCGGACGCGAGGACGGATGACACTGGCGTCGAGAGTGTAGCACGGCGCAGGTCCGCGAGATCTGCGACGGCAGGGTGGAAATGGTGCGATGTTGTAATAGTGCGATGCAGACGAAGGAAGCGGCGTTTACGCTGCGTCACTGCAGGCTGTGAGTCGTGACCGCTAGTTGCGTGCCTTCGTACAAAAAGAAACTTCTCAGCTCTTCGGGACTGGCAGATCTAGAGAATTGCACAACCGAGAACGAGAGTCGACAGAGATGCGAGCGGTACAACATCCAGGATTACAAGAAATAGTTAGAGCGAGGTCCACGACTGTTTTCGAGCCATTTGCGACGAAATACAGAACGGCGTTTGTGAGTACCAGTTGTGGACACGCAGATGAGAGTCTGCGAGGAACAAAACAATTCTTTGCGAGAAATTCGTCAGCAACAGCATACCCACAGAAAGCAGATTGAGATGCTGAACGTCATGATTCCTTGAGAGAGAAGATCGATCAGACCCCAGACGCCGAACTCTCAAGTTGAACATTGACAGGGACAAAAGCAGCTCGTGTTGAAAGGTCGCTCAAAGTGATGATCGTTCAGGATATGCAACTTCCAGTTCAACAACAAAACAGTGCTGATGATTACCAGCAAGCCTGTTTCGAGTTGGGCTGATTGGCGACACGGAGAAGTCCAGAAATTCGACGCCAGCGTCTATGCAACCGGCCGACAGAAATAAATGGGATCCGGGCGAAAAAAATTTCAACTAACAGGGGACAATTCGACAGAGAAAGAAAAACGCTAAAAACCGCCATGAGTGTCGGGAGCAAGAGCTGAATTGATGTGACCCAGGTGTGACGGTGACGCATTCCCTCCCGGCTGACTTTGATCTCATCACCAATTCTTGCGACTCTTCTCTCTTGTGCGCTCGTCTGTGCCAGCTTCCATGCTCGCGCTCGCATTTTCTCCCGTAACCGAGTTGGCCCTCCCGATGAGCAGCGTACTGTCGCTGGCCCTCCTAACCTCGCCACTCCCGGCCGAAGCCGTGAAATCTGCGTCTTTGGGTCGACAACAGCTGTGTGCCTAGGCTGCGCGATGTCGCCGATAACAGCACCTTCCTTCACGTTCCACGCATATACGTACGCCGCCACCACCTTCGCCTGCCATTCCGATGTCCTCCGCCTTCGCCAGCACATGTAGCAGACCCACCGCCGACCTGAGATACGCGCGACGCCCCCGACATCCCCTGACGCTCGAGAGGGAGGCGCTGTGCTGCGACAGGGAGAATCAGCGTTGGCAGCGGTACGTTTTAGTCCCTTCCCTTCCTCTCGCTCGTTGCCCTGTTCGTCTGGCTGATTCGTTTTGGGTTTCACCCCAGGGCGCGCACGAAACGGCGGTTACTGCCTTGCTTCGGGCTCGACTCGCCACACATACGGCACTCGGCTTCGCATTTGTCTCTTCCAGAACCACATCCGCCTTCACATCCGCCTTCCTTTCACCTGCACACAGCACCTCGGGAAACCCTCGGCGAGACCCGCCCCCTCCGCTCGTGCATGCGGCACCCGTGGAGGGGAGGTGTGCGTACATGCGTATAGTAGTACCGACACGCGTCGTGTGCTATGTCTGTACACGCGGGGCCGTCTCTTCGCTCCAACGCGACGGTGGAGGGTGGGCGATGACGATGACGTGGCACAGACGCGTCGCCCGCGCAGTGCAGGCCTAGCCGTCTCCCCGCTCCCGCTCCACCCCGACGATGGACGATGACGTGTAGTGGCGCGGACGCAGTCTCGGATCGCGATCCTGCGATATACGGGTTAGACGGCACGAAAACGAAGGCGGGTTAGGCAGCGCTTCCTCCGCAGTGCGCCTGAGGGGGTTGGGGGTTCGCTACCACGGGGCACGGCACGTGAGGTGCGCATTTCTCCGGGTAAGTATTCTATCCGTCGTACCGTATCGTACTTAGCTGATGCGCCGCCCGCACGCAGGTACTGTACCGCGCAGAGGGTGCGTGTACGCGGGCGCACTCCTGCCCCAGCTCCCGCGTACTTACTTGCCCTCCCTTCTTGTCCCCGTCTTGCTCTCTGTACAGCCCGAGGCGAGCGACGTGCGGGGCACAGAAGTAGCTGGGAGCAGCGCGGTTGGATGCCTGCAGCGCTGGACAGCTTCATACTGCTCGTCGAGGACTGCGCAGTGCTTGTCGACGACGACACCGATGTCGTCAGGCTCATCGATTCGGAGACGGGGGCGCCAGCTACGACGACGGCACCGGCAGCATCGCCATCTTCACGAGCACCACCGGCGTCTTCACAAGCGTCGTCGTCTTCACGAGCACCACCGCTGTTCAGGACGCGCGCGACAGTTTCGTAACGCGCGTCGAGGTTGACGCCGTCGAGCTCGTCGATGCGGGGATGAGGACGCCAACGACGGCGCCGCCGGCACCGCTTTCCTCACGAGCACCCACAACACCGCCGCCGCCTTCCCAAGCACCACCGCCGTGCAGGACCCGCGACAGCTTCGTAATCCGAGGGCTAGGCAATGCTCGCCAGACTGCGACGCCATCCCTGTCTTCACCAGCATCGTCGTCCTCGCCAGCACCCTAACCCATGGTACCTTCGTGATCGGCAGCAGCACCCACGCCCGGACTCGTAGCGCCGTCCTCGCCACGCCAGCGCCGCCGTATGCGTCCTCACCCGCGCCCTCAGGGCCGCCGTCTTCGCCACGTCAGCACTGCAGCAGCACCCGCGCTAGCGACAGCTTTGTAACGCTGGCCGAGTACAGGTCGACGCCGTCGAGCTCGTCAATTCGGCGACTATGACTACGAGTATGGCGGTATCGTCGTCATCGGCAGCAGCGCCGCTATGTCATACAGTATCAGCGTCATCGGCAACAGCAGCAGCACTACCATCCGAGCACCGTCGCCGTCGCCGTCTTCACGAGTACCTCCGCGCTTGTCAATTCGAGGACTACGTGCGAGTACGACACCACCGGCGGCGTCGTTGTCTTCAGCCAGCCGTTCTCGCCACGTCAGCACCGCCGCCTCCTCACCAGCACCACCGTCCTCGCCGGCACCAGTACCCGCAGCACCACGGGTCAATGCACGCGCGAGCGCCTAACCCTAACCCTAGCACGCTCGGCGGATCAATGCAAATCTCCCCCGTCGTGCGCTTCGTTCTTTCGTTCCCCCCAGGCCGCTTGCTATTCTGCCTCCACCCATCGTACCTTTTCCGCAACCCGGCCTGCGCTCGTATCTCCATCACGTCACCCCCCGTGCCTTGTTCTCGACGATGACGACTGTTTCCTTTTTCGGACAACTTCCGCCCGATGTCGATGTCTCTCGTCAGGTGGCGTGCGGGCGTGTCCATGCCAGCGATCGATGCCCCCGCGGGATGTCGTCTACGTCCCCCCGCCCGACATCGCCCAGCCCACCCCGCGCTCTCAGAACTCGTGCTGCGGCTGCGGCTGCGGTGAAATGCGGGGAAGGAGGCAGGGCGTGCCTGTGGGAACCGCGCGAGATCATATTATTTCCTTTGTCGGGCAATCTATTGTAACTGTGTCGACCCCACTCCTCTCCGAACGATTCTGCCATTCGTACTTATTCACAGATACAAGTACATCATCTATGTATTTTGCAGTTTCCCACCTCCTAAATCTAAGAGATCCTCTTTTTTCATCCTGCTTGCTGCATACCTGGCTGATATCCTGTACCGACCAAAGTACTACTCTGAATATTATATTATTCCTTTTCTTCCATACTTATCCTTGTTTTCACCATGACCCGGCACCGTTTGGTCTATTGTTAAATCCTTTTGCGTAGGCCCGCGAGCAACGACGATCTCTTCGCGTATACGCCCTGGCATCACGGCCAGGCTTGTCGTTCTGATGCGTTGCATCTTCCGCAGGTTGCATTCATTCCGAATCATCTTAGACTTGCCGGAAAAAATCCCTTCATGTTTGTCCTGCCTTATGTTGTCCGTCGTGCAAATCGGACTTACTCGTGACTATACTGTACCTACCCGCATTGCGCACCTCAAAGAAATCGCAGTCTTGTCACGCGACTTTTGTTTATTTGAAGCTCGCACTCCGTACACTGTTCGATCACTGCTATTCGAGGACCAGGAGACTGGCGGCTTCTTCCACAGGCAATTACGTTTTAAAATTTAAACAAACTGATTATCGTCCCGCGGTGTGCCTTGAAATTCGCTAGCTTGTGCATCTCCTTGTCTCGCTCGCGCATCTGTCAGTCGACTTGAAACCTAGACTGAAAAATAGGCCTGGAATATCCACGCACGGCGGTCTGTGAGCTCGCCTTCGATAGCGCAACCGTGTCAATCTATTTTTCTGTTCCGTTCGGCCTTTCTGCTCCCCTTCAGCACCGTAAATGTCCAGGTATGCCGGCGCATACGAGATGCCGGTCAAATTCACGGTCGACCTGCCCTAGCCATCTCCTTCCTGCCTTGGTGTCTTGGTGTCGGTATTGCTGGTTCCTCCGTATCAACGACGTCGAGCAAGGGCGTTGCCCCGGACATGGACACTCGTACACTTCCAGACGAACAGGGAGATTACCGTAAAATATGAAATACATTCGGCATCCAGTTCAGTTCGTTTCTTTTCCTGACAGCTACATCCATAAATATTGTTGTGTGCCCAGTTTACTTACAACAAATTATAAACCCCTAACCCTTGGTCTTACTGCGCGTCAATTTCGGTACCACTGCTTGTTCAAACGGGGCTTAATTAGCAGCTTTACAAGGTGCATCTCCTTCAGCTCGCGAATCGCGTATGTTCAGTCCGAGCAAAGAACCTCCAAGGCCCATGGTCGGCCACCACTGTCAATGCGACACCGATTGCTACCCCTAACGACGTCAGGAGGCAGAAAGCAAGAAGGTGATGAAGACCATAACGTATGATAAGAGTGATATACAAGTGAAAGTTAGAGTTTTCGGTGTTTATCTCTGTCTACATATCATCGAACCCGGGCCCATGATCATTGGCGCGCCGCGTGCGAGACCTGATTGCTGATGTCAGGACAAGATGGCGGGTGCAGTCGAAAAGAAAGATACCTTTGCTTTCTTCCTCTGAATAATGTCCGCTAGCATGGCTTTGTTATCACTGCTAGTGGCGTCAGGAGCGGTATCTGCCTTTCTCTTGGACGACCCCAAATTTGGCCCCAGCCACTGCAAATAGCGTTTATAAGCAAGCTCAACCAGATAGTGATCGAGCAGGTCATAAAAGGATGCCCAGTTCAGATCAAACCCATTTTCGTGGATGTATGTTGTAAAAGATGGTGTGAGTTCGACGAGATGTTGGATCAGGTCTAGGGGTTACTAGGGGTCTGTAGGGTCGTAGGGGCTAACCCCAGATTCCAATGTGTCTACACTGCCCAGAACATACCTGCTTGATTGTTGTAGGCTGCCTTTTAATTTAAGCATAGTGACCGCAGTTTTGGCCTTGCAAATATTTGCTAGTATACTTACTCGAAAGATTAATCAATACCATTGTTCTCAAATAATATACACCGGGATCAATACATATGTTATATTTACGAGCAATGACACAAATGAACCTTAAGGTTTTGAGCTTCGGGTCCATCGACGTCATCGTTCATCGTTCTACTGCCTTTGTTGGTATTTAGTTCAGCAAGAAGCATGCTACGTGGGAAGCACAAAGAATTGTAAGTGGGAAAGGCAATGTGCCGGCTTTCATCCAGGACCCAGTACATGATGAACGAATGTGCCGTGTTTGAATACATGTGCCGTGTTTATTCTGGATGTGCGGGGTTTGTAAATGTTCGTGCACTACGGGTTTGGTTAGTCCCGACGCCGAGCCGACGTCAATGAAAATCTGAGGAATGCAAAAACATGTACTCACGGAAACTCGACGGCCACGTGTCGTGGACCATAGTTCCATCATACTTTCGGCTTATCCAGAGGGCTGTATACATCAAGAGATGTATGAGAATGAAGTAGGAAACGAGAAATGCATCTATGATCCATTCAACGGACTGCACCACCACCTACCGTGCTGTTCATCCTCAAAGCTTTGACAAAACCAGGGATTGAAATCAAGGACTCGAGATTTGATAGACGCATTGACAGATGGCAATCGAATCTAGTACATAGATAGGGAAGGGAGGAACGACTAACCGCACAGGACTACCAGCCGCACTCGGCCCCAAACCGCATCCCTACATCCTTCCCCCGGCCTTGCCCGCCAGCGCCATGCGATGCACGCCGAACGGCGCCGTGGGTGCATCGAGGAAGCACGAGGGGAGACGAGCGTGGAGAGCGTGTGCGGTCCGATTGGGGGATGGGGAGGGAGCGGGCAAGGTGGGGTGGAGGGGAGCTTCTGTGACGGCGACTTAGCGATGCCAGGGAACGCGGGAATACAGGTGGAGGGAGGAAAGAAAGAGAGGGATAGAACGAGAAATGAGAAAGCAAAGAAAGAGTGGACGAACGGCGGACCCTGCCCGAAGCGCCGCGAAAGTGCAGGTGCGCACGTTCAATGAACCTGCAACCCCACTCCCGCCCCTGTTCCCCGCCCTCATTCACCGTTCTCGAAAAAATTCGCCACTCGCTCCCGACACCGCCCAGAGAAACCTCCAAGTCCGAAAAATCGAGCCGCCCTCCAATCGGCTTGAAAGCACGGCGCAGCAAGCCCACATTGCCAAAAATGACACCACCGTCCCCAATTGGCGCCTACATTCGCCGTTCTCGAGAAAAGATTGCTCCCTGCGCCGCCCACTTCCTCGCCATCCTAAAATTCGAAAACTGACGCAGCGCGTCCAGGAACGCAGGTGCAGACATCTAATACACACACCATCGCCCTCCCGCCCACGCTCCCGCACATCCCCCTCATTCCTCAGAAAAATCGACAAACGCTCCTCACATTCCTCCGATACCTCAAAATCCAAAACGGCCGCATCCCGCCCCGAACCGCGGGTGGGCACTCTCATACCGCCCATGAATACGCCCCCCATGCCATTCCCCGATTCCCACAGCCGTTCTCGAGAACGAGACACTTCGCAAAAAAGCGGGTGTCTGAAAACGGTAATGCGTGGCTGTGCAGCGCACCTTCGTGCACTCGCCAAAATGGCAGAAAAGGACGAAGGGATAACGCCAGCGGGGAAGGGCTGGCAGGGAACTTGGGCGTCGATTCGAATCGACCCAAAGGGTCCAAAACGAATGCGAGAAAGGCGAATCGACAGGAATCGGCCCGACGGCAGTATCGACGCCCGAAAACGCAAAAATAAAGGGCACGGACAACGAAAAGGAAATCGAATGCAAGAAGAAGGAACGCACCTCCAACTCGCCCCAAGGCCGTCGCTAGCAAGCTCTGGCTCTTCCGGAGCATGCATCTCCACCCGGCGTCGCTCGTCCAGCCCTTGGTGCCGCACTTACCCGAGCTCAAAGAGAGAGGCCACCATTTTTTTCTTCGTGCTGGAGGCGTTCGAAGACGGCGCTGATGAGGGCACTGCGGCAGAAGTTAGGACGACAAGTAAGGGGAATAGAGGAAGTAACGAAAAGGAAGGCAAGACGTACCTCCACTATAACTCGCGTAGCTACTCCCCGAGTAACTCGCATAACTCGCGTTCGACCCGGCCTGGGAGTGCCGATCCGACGCAGACTAATTGCTGCCTCCCCCTCCGCGTCCCGGGCCTCCCCGTCCTGCTGCGCCGCGTGGCGACGTAGGTACAAGCGCGGTACCGGTGGACGCCGAGGTCGTCATCCCCTCCCGCCCCACGCTCGACCTCGACCCATGCGCCGAGGGGGAATGAGACACGGCGTGCAGAGATCCGGCGAAGGCGAGAGGTAGCGGTAAGCTGCCGAGAGAGGGCAAGTCGCGGATGGGCTCGAACCCCGCGCGGTACGTGCACCACACGTGTGCGTAGAAGGCGGCGTGGAAAAGGGTGGGCCAGGGGCCTGGGTCGGGAGGCGCGGTGTCTACGTCTTCTTCCTCCGCGTTGGAATCGCCCTCGACTTCGCCGATGGGGGGAGGGTGAGGGAGATCGTGCTGCTTGCTCGTACTGCGACGCTTTGAGGAAGATAAGCCGCGTCCCGCCCCGTGCGAGGTCGAGAGCAAGTGGGAAGAATGCTCCTTCCCCTCACCATGAGCGGCGGCTGCGACCCGCGCCTCGTCCTCTGCCCCCCATCCCGGCAGCCGTACACCCATGAGCCAAATCTCCTCCGTACTCCCATCGGGCGCCGCCTTTACTTGTACCCCCGCCGTCGCCGCCGCCTTTCTTGGTCGAGTGGTGGGAGTGAGAGGTGTACCCGTGAGTAGAAGATAATTTCCGTGGAGTGGGGGACAAAGCAGCGGCGGTGTGGGAGATATTCGACAAAGATCCGCATATCGTGCCGGTGAGCGACAAGTCGGAGGTGCTCCCCGCCAAATACGCGAACCAGCCGCTGAGCCTTGTTGCGAGCGCGCCGTCGCTGACACCCAGCCGACTTGATGTCCTAGCCAAGGCCAGCTCGGGGTTCCCATGCGGATTGGGATGCGAATGCCCGTTGCTGAACGAGGATGACGAAGGCGGAGGAGTAGCCACAGAAAAATGGCGCTCGGAGCGTGTACGCAGTCTGGGCCGCGCGGTCCCTCCTCCGTTGTGAATAAACGCACTTGGTGGGCTGCCTGATGCAAAGCCCTCGTCGTACTCGGCGGGCGACGCCGCGAGAAGCTCCTGTGAGCTCGGCGCGCTGCGCTCCGCCTCCCGAATCTTCTGCCTTTCTCGTTCTCGCTCCCGGTCCGATCCCAGGGAACCTCGTCGCGCTCCTCCTCCCCAAAGCCGAGGTAGAGTTGCTGTTACTGGTCATTTTTGAGGCGTGGGCGGAGTGAGAAGTATGAGAGTACGCAGCAGAAGGCGGTTGATCCGCCGACAGCGACTTGGATCGGTCGCGCGCAGCTGGGGATTGGAGGAAACACGGCAGTTTGGAGGTAGCTGTGAGCGATAGAGTCAGATTCGGATTCGGGCTAGACGTCGTCGACGATATCGGCGTCAAGCCAGGCGTAGGCGATACGGCAGCAGAGGTGGTGCCTGGGGATGCGGAGATCGTACGGCAGAGGCGCAGGGCGGTGTTAGTAGAGAAGAGACAGCTCGCCAAGCGAGCCTAAACAAACACGTGCAAGAAAAATTAGCAGCGACGACGGCGCAGGCAGTGAACGCGGGATGCGACGCCTCCCTTCCATTTTCGCCACGCAACGCGTAAATATGACTTTAAATGGGTGAGAAATAATTGTCAGAATATAAAAATCGAAATTTCTCATTGAGACGTACCAAAATCAACGGCGACGCCGGCGCAGGCAGGGGAGCGTAGGTGGGAACGGAATAGGGGAGAGTCATGGAGATCCCGTTTCCCTTCCATTTGAGCCATGCCGCGCCTGAACGCGAGCAGTAGCAGCTGAGAAATAGAGGTAAGAATTCAAATTCGGGTTTTTTTGGAGACAACGCACTGAAATTGGCGGCGTCGGCGGCGTAGACAGCGAACGCGGGCCGTAACAGTGTCGATGGAAGCACAGGCAATACTGGCCTTCAAGTTGAGCGCCAGGGAGGCCGAATCGCCGAGGAGATGGTCGACAAGTTAAAGCCACGAGTTAAAATTGGTATTCCATACGGAAAATCAAGACGGCGGCGGCGTAGGATCGGCGGCGTGCATAGACGGGACGTTGGTATGCGCCAAGGTCGGCTATGCCCTCCGTCTTGTCTATGTACGCTTTCAGGATGGTCCCAGCCGTGTAGATGTCACTTGTGCTACAAGTTGGCGGCACATGTGCCTGCTCCAGCAAACGGTCCCACAGACGCTCCGGGAGCCAATGGATGAAGACAGGGGCAGGAGGCCACCGGGTTACGGGCGTATGACGCTCGCAAGCTGGGATGGAGCAGATATCAGGTGCTTGAGGCTTGGAAACGAGCCGTAGGTCAGTATTTTAAATAGACGTCGTGCATATTCAGCTTGATGAAGAGAGGGCGTGGACGTACCCAAAGATGCATGCAGGGGAAAGGGTGCGCTGTTTCGTGCGCCTCCAGACAAGAGTCGTTGGTGGGAGGCGGGGTTGACGGGGAAAGGTGTGCTGCTCGAGTCCGCAACAGATCGCAGCACGGATGAAGCAGGGACAAGGAGAATGAAATATCGGCATCATGAAATAGACAGACCGAAACAAGAAACGTACCTGTTGACTGGATCCATATCATGAATTCCTTACTGGATGTGTTGCAGGCTCGAGGGGTCAAGTGCTATTATTGGAGTGATTGAAACAAAAGAAGAAAAGAGATAATGGAGACGTGGGAGACGAGGCTAGCAGAATTGCCCTTGATCTGTATTTGAGAGGCGACAATGATGCTTGGCAACGGAGCGAGCAACGCACAAGCGATGCGTGCGATGTCGATGGCAATACAGAACGAGGCGACACGGACCGTCGCGCAGACCAAGTCGCACCTCCGACGAGACGCGGATTCGCGGCGCGCGGGACAGGTGCAGCTGAAGGTCCGGGAGCGTGTGCAGGTGCTTCAGGCAAAACGGCGGAAGCGGTGAGGGTGGAAGAGATGGTGGCACCAAAGGGCAGGTAGGCGGCGCACGGCGGGGATGAAATGCGATGTGGAAAGGGAAAGAGATGTCAGTTGAGGGAAATATAAGAGAAATCCCTCAACGCACCGCTGACGTCCGACTGAGGAATGCAATATGATCAGGCTAGTGAACTTCCATAGCGAACAAGAATGAGAGTACCTCAAAGAAGAAAAGGAAACATGATGAGGGCAAACAAGGAGGAAAAAGCAAGATATATACGTACGCTGCGCGCGAAATAGAATATCCTGCCCTTCGAAGTGCGAGAAGAATAGACGGGGTGCTTAGCGAGGGATGGGAGATCGAGAGGGATGAGGGGCAGCGAGAGGGCCGAATCAGCCCAGCAGGAGGGATAACTCGGGACATGGTGGCGACGGCGGGCCGGCGGAATTAGCGGGCCGGATGGCAGTGGTGCAGCAGGGGACAGAGTGGGTGGAAGTGAAGGGCGGGGGGGATGGCGGCCCGACAGCGAGGATTTCTGGCGGCGTCGAGTGGCAGACGGCGGCAACAGCGCGAGGAATAGGGACGCGACGAGGAGACGGGCGTGGGAAGCGACAGCGACGGCGTGGGCAACAGAAGACGACGATGGGGTGCGAGCGACGCCTGGCTGGGGACAAAGACACGACGAGGAGCGGGCATGGGACAAGGGCGACGGCGCAGGCGACAGGGCACAGGATGAGGCGACGGGGAAAACGGGAAACGAGAGTGGGCGGCAGCGGAATTAGCGGTCCGGCAGGGGAGAGAGCGCGAAAGCGAGGGATTGCACATCGGCGGCCCGGAAGGGCGAGGATACATAGTGACACGAGAGGGTGAGGGGAGCGGCAGCGGCTGGGCGGCAGATGGCACGGACGACAGACACGCGACGAGGCAACGGGCGGGGGAAGTGGCGGCGACGGCGCGGGCGACAGGGATGCGACGAGGTAACGGGCGTGAGAGGGGCGGCGACGACGCGGTGGGGTGTGAGCGACACTTGTCGTCGGCGACGTGCTGGTCGGGCGCAAAGAGTGACGTGATGCCAAGCTCAATGCCACGCCTGCACAAACAAACGCGTCGCGTGGTATGGACGGCGGCGACGAGGGGAACGACGGTAGGCGTGTTGTCGCCCGTTGTCCCTCGACAACGACAGGGAGCGGGTGACTTGTTGTTCGGTAGGTGGGTGCGATGTCGCCGGTTGAAAGATCGGCTGGGCGACACGGCTACGTGGGTCTAAGTATCCCCGGCGGTCGACAACAGTTGGTGGGCTCGGGCGACAGAGGTGGCTGGTCCGGAGTGCTCTGTCGCCGAGGTGGGTGCCAGAGAGCACAGATTGTCGCCATCCGCCTTGGTTTGAGATCTACTGATGAACAAGATTTTGATGCCATCAAACTCGAAGTTCAGGCGTTGTCGCCACTCGATCGGCGACAACGCCGACCTCTAGGGCAACGTCTTGTCACCCAAAAAACATCACATCTTTGAAATATTCATAAGAAAAGATTGAAAGCAAATCTTATAGTGGTCAGGAGGTAGAGAATTGAGAATGGACTCGAGAACGTGCAGTTTTCAGAAGGAAGGGATTAAGAAAAATGCCATGTCGCCCGGATAGCAATGATGGTCTTTAAAATCGGCGGAACAATGTGAGAATCCCCTTGAAGCGGAAAAATGCACCGCTAGCTGCCAATCGACGACATACACTGGGGGATAATTGATTGAACTTGTATCAACCAGGACACGACACGAGTTGCTCACAGTTGAGGTTTTAGATAACACTGGGGTGAAAGAGGTCAAATGACGGGAAGCTGAGGGTCAGACGAAAGGAATTAAAATATACAGAACCTTCCAAAGCAGAAAAAATAAATTAAGATCCCTGTCAGAGATTGTCCTGGTTTTATGGCTTGGTACCAGAAGGAAAAGTCAAATCATTCATTAAGAGCACCTTCTTGGGGCTAGTTTGAACATAGATGTAGTCATGGACTAGCCGGACGTCCAGAATAGCTGAAATCAAACCAAATCACGTGAATTGGTTCAATGTTCTCGTTTAGGTGAATCAAATGAAGTGGCGGCACGTTTTCTGCTGCTGAAAACCTCTAATGTACTCGTACACACTAGCTGCGAAGTTTCAAGACAAGACATCGGTGCATGGCTTGACAACTGCACTTGTTGGATGTCCCTTTAAATGCACCCGCGTGAGAAGTTGAACCTTTTCTCAGAAAGATTCCATTATACAAGGTGTCGCATTTCATGGGGTTGAACATATGCTTCTGTACCTTGACTTCGAAGTCGAATATCGAATCAATATTGCATCCAAGGCAAATAACCCTAAGCAATACGACTTGTCTTCCGTCCACCCATCCCACTCGCTCGTTTTTACCACGCCGAATACGCTCTTGATCTAAGGGCCGTCTACCGCGTAGCTCGGTAGGTCTTCGCCATTGGCTAGTTCGTTTTCACCATGTGCGCGGGCACAGCCTGGTGCAGAAGCGTCCATAGCGTGGCGTTTTGCTTGAGCCGGTTCTTGAGGAGCTGTACTGGAAGAAGCTGGGTGCGGGACCAGTCTGCGATGCAGATCCAAAAGCTGATTACCTGGGAGAGGGGAGACTATGAAGGGAATCATACTGACTTGCGTGAGAAGTGCGAGACCGCCAGGGGCGGCACACTGCGAGCCTGCATCGATCAATTCGCGGTCCTGCTCGGGAAACATCAGAGCTCACTTACAAGTATCATCAGCGCCGATAATGGTGTCCAGAATGAATCTCATCGCAGGTTCTTCGTCGGACGGCGGATCCACATCCTGTTCGGTCCAGATATTCTCGAGCGGGAGGGAGAAGTATCGATGGCGAAGACGATCCTTGTCATCGTCGTCGAAATCCAGCTTGAACTCCTTCCTGAGAAGCGCGCCATAAGATCATTTTTTCCCATGCGCGCTTCGCACCGCGAGTTAGTAAAACGTCCATATCTGATGCTGTCGGGTGTGAGGTGTGGGATGAACTCAAATTGAATGAAGAATATTCACGATTATCAAACACTTGTTCGAAGATGCCTTGAAAGAATCGCAGGACGGCGTGTAGCTGCAGCAGTTCGTTCCCCGAGAACGACAACAACACCACAGTCCTCTGGATCTTGATGTGTTCAATTTCATCCACATTGAGTCCGTCTCCGTATAGGCGGCCGGATGTTGACGGAAAGAGGTTGCAGTAGAACATAATCCGGTAGGCCGCACGTCGAAAGCGCAACGATTCGACCGCGGTGAGAACACCGGTCGCGGAGGAGCGGTCTTTCCGGCTGAGGTCATGAAAGATAATGGGTGAAATTCGAAGCATGGCGGCGGAAGTCAGACGTTACGGAGTAGATGTCCTCCAGCGCAACGATAACCTCCGAGTTCTCTCCTAAATATTGCAACTCGAGAGGTGTGATGATACTGGCGGCGTGGTCTTCAGGGCAGTCAGCCGTCAGGGCGTCGGGATCTTCCTCGATTCGAGCGTCACCGTCCGGGGTTTCGTACGGATAGCGTAGTACGCGCAGAACCTGAGGCAGGGCCGGTCCCACTATATTATACGCTACAGCCCATGTAATAGTCTGCGAAGAACATTAAGTACGCTCCAATTACCATGGGAAAATACTCGCCTCGAGATTCGCCTGATAGATCTTGTGGAACGCCTTTGAGACGAGGATCATGCACTGTAGAGTGCCGAGGTTGGGACAGAAAGTGAATATGCGGCGGATAATTTCATCGTCCAAAGACAACGCGTTCAGCGCGCGCATGGTGGTCTGAGAGGAAGGAGTATCACAACGACAGCGGTCCATACAGGCAAAAACAGCGGGAGCGGTTCCGCACCATCTTTATTTAGAAACCACAGAACAAACACGCCAAAGGTACGTTCGTCTCCGTTCTCTGGGACACGACGAAAAGTCACTATCAGGCCTAGGTACACAAAACGAGGTTCAAAGCCAACGAACCGACTGAGTAGGTTATTGTTTTCCTGCGGTTAACGGAGCCAGCGGGAAAGGATCAGACGATCAAGATGTAACCCAAGCATGACACAAAGAGAACCATCGAGAAACGTGTCTGGGCACCTAGGATGGTGCAACGATACAGACTATAATCAGTTTCGTTCAGAAGCCGCCGAGGCCAAAACAAAAGCCACGCAACGTTGGAGGGGACTGTTGGAGGTGCAGAACCCAAAATGACTCATCCTTTGAATCGTGACTGAACGCCGGTATGTACGCAGATTCGATGCGAAGATCTACGCGAAAAGACGGATATTAATTATAGCCGCATGGTTAAGAGACGGAGAACAAAGAACAAACAAATCGTAAGTCGTAGTCAAACGAGTCCATGAAACATGTCCCATAACCGCGCCCAAAGAGAGGACAGCAAGAAACAACGTACCACCATCCACTTGGTCTAGAGCCTCCCAAATACTCAGGCATGATCTGACGGGAAAGAAAATTCAGCTGTCGCTGAAACGGCTCAACGTACTTGAGGTCGTTTTGTTGCAGTTCGAAATGACGCTGTGCGTGAGCTGGATAGCGTGAAATCGGGGAACTTGAACGCCAAGCGGTGCGAGTGGAATCGCAGGCTGATGGCAAGTTACACCGCCAACGGTCAGCCACATAGTGGTCAGCTGGAATCGTCATGCGTGCCACGTGCAACGACCAGCTGGGATCAGGCCTCCCACCAGCCCGATATTGGCCGACGGAGTAAATGGATCCATCATGAACCCAGCTTTGCTGGACGCCAGCTGAGGCGCCATCCTGGCTGTGAGCTGTCAAAGAAGATGGGACTTCATATGTCAGATAGTTGCGTTCAGACAATATTAATAGCACAATAAATCATATATTTCCGACCATAACACATGATATACAGGTACTTTTACGCCTCCGACTCCACCTGCTGCTCATCCGTCACTGTGGTCGCGGCCGGAATGGAAGCTGCCTTGTCAGCGGAGGTTGCACTGATGGTGTCGTCCACTTCGCGCTGCACGTCATCGACAACCTCAGTGGGGATGCTGTAATCGTCTACGCCATGGGTGGCACGGTCGGTCGAGAGGACATTCTCGAATGCCCTGAGCCAGAGTCAATAATATGAATCATACACTGAGGTGTTAGTGTTGACATACTTATTGAGTTTACGAGCATTTCCGCCAGCACGGTTGCGAATCTTGCGGAGATCGGCATCAAGGGAATCCCTGAACTTCGGTCCCGAGTCCTCAATATAGACTTGGCGCTGAGAAGACGAGATTTAATAGAGGCGATAAGAAAAGTACGGGAAAACACACCATCAGCGCAACGCGCGCACAAAGCTCGGGCGTGACAGCACATTTGGTACCCTGGACGAGATGGGTCGTGAGGTCGAATATGTTTTGGTGCTCGCGAGCGGAGGGAGCAGGCTGCTTGTTGACTTTGAAACTAGCGGCGAGCTACAAGAGATCAGAAAGCTATAGGTGGACTCCGAAGGAAGAGACGATAGAACGCACCGCCTTTTTGATCTTGGAGCGCAGCTGAGTGAAGGCCTCTTGGACAACAGCGACAAGCTTGGCGTAGTCCGCAGGGTGGCGCTCAATGTTGGGGGGAAGATCAAAACGATTGACTTTGAGGATGTCCTGAGCATTGTTGAGATGAGATGGTGCATGACTAACAAATTGAAACTGACCAAAAGAATATTCTTGGCGACCGAACCTTTGTACGCACTCAACTTGGTGGATAGAAGGATGGCGGCAGCATAGAAGTTAATGTTGATCTAGGCAGATGTGAGACGACAAATGTGAATGCGGAAGCAACAGAACCCACCTCGGTATCCTTGCTGACGGTGAAGGGAGGCTTGCCGGTCTCCAAAGCATCCAAGCGATTGTGCAGTGCATGCAAGCCAAGAATAATCTTGGCTCCTTGAACAGCGGGGGGGTCCTGAACAAACAGAATTAGTGAACAGCGCTCAAAGTGGAAAGGAATACACACGTTCACAGAATTAATGCCATCGTTGATTTGGTCGACACGGAGGCGTTTACTTTCGCCGAGGCGCTGCAGCATTGCGACAACGTTCCGGGGGGTGAGATTGAATACGTTGGCCGGGAGGTCTTCGTCGTCTTCCTCTTGGTCGGAAGCGGGATCAACACAGGCGTGGGTGCGCTTGCGGGAGGGGGCGACAGGAGTGGGCTCATCCATGGCATCGAGCATGGCGTCGACACCACGACAAGGAGTGCTGGGGGGAGCTGGAGAAGACGACATTTTTGTTGATGGGAGGACAAAGAAGGACTTGCTGGTGAGGCGGACGGATTGAGGTCGCCTTTAAGGCTCTCGCTAGGCTCCATTTTGAAAAAAAATAAATAAAATGATTGCGGACGTTTCCGAAGATTGCGCATGACCAGGGTGGAGCCGCATCGCCGAATCACGGACTGTGAAGATCTTGCACACCATCGGGTAACAGCCACTAGCCGCTCTTGTGCCTTACATCCATGCCACCAAAAGGGAGTGGTACGAGTTTGAAGGAAGAAGGTGAATTTTGAGGTGGTTTGAGCGTGTTCACAGCTTGAATACCAGCTTGCAGACTTTATATCTCGAGCAGAACGGACAGAGGTCCAATGCAGAGCGTGTAATGCCGGATTGCCGGAGGAGCGGCGTGTATGGATGCAAGCGAGAAATGGCGGCAGACATCTGGGAACTGTCGAGCACAAGAATGCGATAGAGCAATTGGAGGATGCACGACGACTTGAGGCTCAGCGCCGCGCCGCTGTCACGCAAAATGCGCGCATTCGAGTCACACAGATGCCCGGACCTATTGCCGACAAAAGGACTGGCAGGCACGCAAGCAGAGCAGAGATTGAAATGTGGACCGAGTATGCAGCAAATGGAGCAATTTTCAGTGCGGGGGACATGGAGGGCGACGTCGAGGCGACGTCGAGGCGACACACGAACGGCTGGCCCAGAAGGCCGACGTGTTTGGCTTGCTGGATCCGAAGGAAACGGCGAAGAGGCTCGGATTTGAGGGGGACAGTGAACTTGTGAGGGAATTGCTGCAGATTGAGGAAGAGAACGACTTTCTGGCCGAGGTTGTGGCAAATGCAGGTGAGTGTGCGAAGTCAAGTTGGTTTTCGTCCAAATGCGGAAATCAAATCGCGTCCACGTGATGGTCATGCACTGCGCGCATTGCGACCACAGTGCTGATCCCTCCACTCTTTCGACTTCTTCCGGGCTCTATGGACGTGTATTTTTGGAACTGATTGTTTCCAGGACTCGATGAACGAGACCCTGAGGACCTGCATGCAGAGTTGAGCGGAAGTCAGCAAGATGACGACGAACTTTATTTCCCATATCCCAATAAAACGGTGTGGTTTGCGATTTCAAAAGTCCACCAATATTTAACATGCTGAAAAGGTCTTTCTTCTCAACATTTTGGACAATATGCCCCGACTCCGTGTCTCCAATTCTCTCATGCGCGTCTTCCTGTGGATTTTGCGAGAAACAGGTGCCAGGGATGTGCCTTCGTTCGATCGCCTCCGTCAAGTACAGAAACAAATTAGAGAGGAATACGGGATTCCCAGCATTCCCAGCAAATCTGCTATGGCAAATGTTTTCTTCATGAATGACCCGCGTGCAATAATTGCGCAGGTGTGTGGATCATTCTTTTGTCTTGTGCTTTCACGCTCAACTCTCGGCAAGGACTGGGCAAATCCAGCTGTCTGAGCTCAGATGTATTTATATCCTGAGATTCCGGAAGACGGCGTGGTGCGCGAGATTTGGCATGCTTTAAAATGGCGCAAGGACATGGATTTAGATGCCCTTAGTCCCATGTATGATGCTATCAGCGCGCATTACTACGTGAATGAACTTGCGCGCCTCAAGAACGGCAACTTTGTGGTACCGATTCGTTGGTTGATGTATCGGGGCAAAGTTCATGCAGACGCATTTGTTGTTGCAATTAATGAGGTGCGCCTTTCATTTTTGCCTTTCACGGCACTCAGGTTTTCCTTCTAGACAGGTGACGCGACAATTGACGACTCGAAGACCATTATCATTGCTGCAGCCGATCTTTCGGACAATTTCCTCAACCTGCAGGACAAGAAACTGGTTCCTCAGTGGAGTGGTGTGCAATTCCCACTTTCTCCGCAAATCTTTGCTCATGTATTTCTTCAGTCAAAACAAAGGAGAGTGGCCGCTTGGAACGCATGCCCAATCCCAAGCGAGAAATTGCTGGAGGGGACCCGTTATATGCCACTCTTGTTGATTTTTTCGGTGACAACGTGTCCGGGAATAAGTCAAAGTCCTGGAACAAGCACCTGAATGGGTACATGACGAATCGCACCTTGCCACGGAAACTTTTGCAACAGGAGCTCCATGTTCATTTTGTCTCCACGTCCCCGAATGCATCCATGGCGGAGCAGTTCCAGGAATTTAAAAACACCGTTGAGTGAGTACCATTTTATTTCACTTTCCATCGCTGATTTCGGTTCGGTTTCCTCCAGGGACACACATTCTAATCATGTTCGCGTCCAGGATGAACATGGCAAGACCACTCGGTTCTGTATCTATTGTAACTGCACGCCGACCGACAACCCAATGCAGAGTGAGATATGCGGACATATTGGGGGCAAAGGCAACAAATTCTGCCGCAAATGTCACGTCGGCGGGACGCAGGAGCAGAAGACAAGTCCCGACGGGTGCCATGCGCTTTTTGAGGTATTTTCGGCTACTGGTTTTGACTGTTCAAAATTTGACACAATACAGCCGGGCGACCTGCGCACGACTGAGAACACTTTGTCTGAGCTCAAAAAACGGGTCGAACTTGCATGTGGTGGTGTTGCGAAACGGGTCCAAGAGCTGCAAACCCAATCAGGCGTCAAAGACGTCTATACGCAGTATTGGATCGACCAGATTCTTGCACGTGCGGTTGAGATGCGTCGGGAGAATGCAGATGCTTCAGAGGCCTCCATTAAAAGCGAACTAATCCAATGGACGTGCGAGAATCAGGAGAAACTGTACAGCCCATTTTTGACGTTGAAAGGTGTGCAGCAGAGCACAAACTTGGACGTGGAGACTTTTCCAATAGGGTTTGATCCTGCTGCAGACACTCCAGTCGAACTTTTACACACAATTCTCCTCGGCGCAGTCAAGTACATCTGGCATATAACACACACTCCATGGTCCGCGAAGAAAAAGACATATTCGATGCGGCTGCAAGCCACTGAAACTGAGGGTCTCTCCATCCATCCCATTCGCGCCAACTATATCATGCAATATGCCGGATCTCTCATTGGCCGACAGTTCAAAACAATTACTCAATCAGCTGTTTTTCATGTGCACAATTTAGCGACCGAGGACCAGTTCATTGCCTGGAAAGCCGTTGGTGAGCTCTCAGCGTTGTTGTGGGTCCCGGAAATACAAGACATGGCCCAATATCAAGTATTTGTGGCACTCTTCTTGTCTTTATTTTGCTTACACAGATTTAGAAAGATCTCAAAGTTGCGGTCGGGATCTCCTCGATATTATCGCACAAATTGATCCTTCAAAAATTATGACGAAGATCAAATATCATCTCCTCGCACATATCGACTCCGATGCCGTCCGATTTGGCCCGCTCATCGGAGTCATGACCGAAATCTTCGAGAGTTTCAACGCGGTGTTCCGCTACTGCTCAATTTATTCTAACCACCTTGCTCCAAGTCGGGATATCGCAATTCAGTTAGGTCGGCAAGAAACAGTCAAGCACCAATTAACTGGAGGGCGGTGGCTCTCCAAGAGCACTGGTGATCGGGTGATTGCCGGTGCTGGTGTTAGAGCTTTCATCGACAAACATCCGATACTGCAAAGGCTTGTTGGATGGACACCGGAGAAGCCGCGGAAGCAGGGTACGTGTAATTCGTGTTATTCTCCACATACAGGCCGGTGATTATGACTATAAACCAATAGGTGAGACCAAGTTGACGCCATTGAAGCGTGGGGTTTCATCGTGGCCCGTTGAATTGCTCAAAACCACCAATGCGGCTCATGCATTGAATTTTGGCCAGTAGAACGGTGACAGCGAGTGGATGAGGTGCAAAACTGTGGTCAGCGAGTCTCTTGATGAATGTTCTGTGGGGACATGGGTATTTGCGAAATCTCATGCCGATGAGGTGAGTTGCGCACTGGAATTAAAACTCATGCTCAAGAAAACTTCGCAGAATGTGATTATTTGTGGACGTTTAGTCGATATCCTCTGCAACAAGTCGGGATCATCTATCGTCGTCATCGAGTTGTTTCAGCTACTTGGAGTGCGGCATTCCCATTATGGAATGCCTGTTCTGGCGCGCCGTGACGGTGAAATAACATTTTCCATTCTTCCTGCAAAGGTGCAATTATATTCTCGGTTGTTTGAATGGGATCTGAGGATTTCTAGAATATAAAATTCGACTTCAATGTTCAGCATGACTGTTTTTCAGCCAAGTGTGCTGCTACCGGTGTTCGCGCGATCATGCAAGAACGTGTTGCATCCGACAAAACTGAAAATTTCATCATCCACACCCAACTCGACCGCTTTATTGTCAACATCAACAGCTTTCACAACCCTCATCTTGTCCGCGCGACGATCTCGCGCGACCTGTGGGCTCCCTGCCCCGCTCTTCGAGAACAGGAGGGAAAAGCATGACGAATTTTCTGCTCGACTTCGTGAAACTCGGGCCACTAAAGCGGCGAAGCGGAAGGAAACCACTGCTCGGAAACGCACGCGACCAGCTCCGGCGTCGAGAAATGATGATGAGCTGCAACAGCAGCCGCCTCGTAAACGTGGGAGGCCCACACAACCCACTTCTTCTGATCAAAAAGCGGCAAAAAAGCGTGCCAAAGCTCCCACAATGGTGTCTGTATTCCATGGGGGAACAATTGGCCTGGCTCCCCGACCGTTCCAGACGCACAATTAAGCGCACTGGAGGCTGAAGCAATGGAAGCAGAGTCTCGGAGGTCAGGGGATGACTCCTCGAGCAGCGAGGACGACTCCAGCCAAAATACAGATTCTGATACCGAATTCAACTCGGGCGATGACTTTGTACTAGAGTAAAATGAAAATTACTTATCGCACAGCCACGAATATCGCGAACGAAATGGATGCATAAGAGATGGGGACCTTCACTTTTCATGGATTCGTTCTCCTGCTCACTATTTTATATGGTTGAGCATTATCTCTGAACTATTGGCTAGAGCTCTGTCCTGGCAGGCATTTGTCCAGAAATTCACAAAGTATATACTAATTGAACTTATCGTGAGACATTGAAACACGGAAATATCGGGCCGCATTTCTGTATCCATTGCCGAACAGCTGTGCAAACCTGAGCCGGGAAGCAAATTCTCAGCTGGTCACCCAGGTTCCCGCCAGCTAAAGACTCCAGCTGAACCGTTTACCTGGATTCCACCTTCCTCACAGCTGGGAAAAGCTGGCGAGTTTTCCCGAGATCCAGCTGAGGGTTTCATCTGGACGTAACCTGAGGGCACTTTGGCGGTGTACCTTGACCAGAACCCTTCTATTGCGGTGTGCCACTGTTGCAGAGCGGCTGAGCTTGGAGCGGCATATGGTTGTATATAGTGGATGGAGCGTAGTATAGAGCTGAGGGAGTGTAACGGAGAGCGCCGACGGGTCACCGTGTAGCATGGAGGGTGCGGCAAGCCAGGACTAGGAGCGGTGTTTGATCACAGGTCCGGGGAAGATTTTATTGAAGCCCCGCAGGATCGGTCCGAATGATAAGATAACTGCGAATGAGACAGTGGCAGAGGTCGTGGTGCGAGAGAAAAGAAGCCGTGTGGCTGTGCGCGGCAGATGCCGCCATCAACCGCTCTTGCTTCTGACGTTCACCACATTTGTTCGGTCTTGCTTTGTGGCTAGGGACCTAGGGTTACATTCGACGTCGATCTTTGGGACCAAATCTGTGTAACTCCACCCTCCTTGAGATGCTCGTCAACCAGGCATTCGGCAGTTGGACCCGCCTAACCTCAGTGCGCTGTTGTCATACGCGACCGCTTTAGCATCGCAATGTAGCGATCCACTGCCTGACGATGTCCGCATGCTGCTCTCGCCCTGTAACACACTCCCATTGAAATCCTGCTCTGGCTTGTTGTTTCGCGAAGTCGCACTTGCGTCCGAATGAGTGTCCTCGTCTTAGTCTTTTTCCTTTGGATCTCCCAAGCCGCTCTGCTTCCTTCCCGTTCCTCCTTCCCGTCCATAGCCGCCTTTCCCTGGTCCTTCGATACTCTTTCCTCCTCTCTTTTCCTGCTGGCCTTCGTTTGTGCTAGACGGTGCGCTGACGCTGGGTACGGTACCGCACACAGCCGCCTGCACACACACTTCGATGACGTCTCTCCGAGTCCCCGCTCCACCCCTAACCCCACCTCCGCTTCCGAGATGATGCGACGCGGTACCCACTCGCCCCACGCATAATTCCACGCCCCCGCCCCCATCCACGTACCCGTACATGCAGCTTCAGCCCCGGCTATGCCTGCCGCCCTCCTCGCCGCGTTATTTTGTCTATCTGGAACGTCCTGCGCGCGCGCGCGGTATATCTAACCACAGCTTCCGGCCGTGCTTCGTGGAGCTGATTCCACCTTTATCTCGTTCAAAGTTGCGTCTCCTTCCATCCTCTGCATACATCCGGGCTTTTATTCTCATAACTCTGCTTGAGATTCTCGTCAATCGGGCATTTTCTGCGGCCGATTTCCGCTTTTTTATTCGCGAGCTCTGTAAAGCCTTCTTTTTGGGATGGATGCGCTACGACTCTGCTGCGATCTGGCCATCCTCGAGACCACAGGCTGCTGCTCCGCGACGGGTCTGGTCACTCCGCATTCTGGAAAGGGCGCGTCGCTGATCGTCGGGACACTCACGGAACTACCGTAAAGTGCGTATTCTTAGTTTTTCCTTGTTGCTGCTCTCACCGCTTTCTCTTCCCCTTTCTTCTCGTCCGTTTTGCTGCGCGTGCGCACCCTCGCTACGCAGTACGCATTACCGCCAACACCGCTCTTTCCGACGTCCGCAGCCCGCGCCACTCGCTCTCCGCGCCTGTGAAACTCGACGCCCCTACTTCGTGATTCCCGTGGGTGCGTGCGGGCGCCGAATTCGCGCGCGTGGTGCAGCCGCCATGCAGGGGTTCGCATTGTCGTCCAGAAGTACCCACCGTACGTAGGTGCATTTCCTCCTCATCCTTCTTTTCCTGATTCGTTGGTGCTAGGATCGCACGATTGTCGCCGTCGTGCTCGATGCGCACCTGCCTGTCTGCCGCTTTCTATTCTCTCCTCCGTCAACGAACGACGTCACGTCGCTCGGTCAATATTGAAATCCGGTAGCACCGCCTTGCTGTTCGTCGTCCGTCCGCAACGACTCCATCCAGCTTCCGCTTACTTGCTCTAGTGCAGCATAGCGCGTGTCGTGTCCACCCACACCGCCGACCTTAAAGGCTTTTGGGGGAGAAATTCCCTGCTTTCCTGGCGACGACTTGCTACCTTGAATGCCTTGGTCTGGTCTGATTACCTCCGCAGCGCGCTGCGCGTTCTACGTAGCGTCGTCTCTGTATTTGTGGCCAGCGCTACGATGGATCGACTGGCTCCACGCACCTGGCTTTCTGTATTCCCCAATCCTTGCCCACAGGCTCCTTTCTTCTCTCAGCGGCACCCACGATCCGAACGCTATCGAGTATTACAGCCTACAATTCACAGGAAGCAGGTAGCGTAATGAGGTCAATCAGCAGGCAAATCTGCCACTCCAGACTAGCCGCTGCCATGCTGAGGCCGACTCTGAACACATTTGATCAACGGGGATATCATTGTACATTTCAAGTACTGTGGATAGATATTGCGGTTCTATGGCGGTCTTAAAGTCTTCATCTTTGTTGCACCGGTGGCGAAAACAAGCTCGGGGGATGCATTCTAGCCGTTCATGGGACGTATTTGCAAAGATAACTTGGTGATACAGTATTCGAGAGTGATAAATAAACGAAACTATTGTCCATACTAGTAGCCTATCAGGAACCACTTCATCACTATAGTCTGTGAAACGAAAATTAAAACTAAAACCAGAACCCCAGTCCGAGTACCGCCATGTGTAGCATTGGCCGAAATACCAGTTGTGCTATCGAGATGGCTGAGCCGCTGGTGGGAGGAACCAGGCCGAGTGGTGGTTTTTGATGTGAGTGCTATTACTGGTGCGACCGCTCGATGATTGGACTGATACAACACCACAAAATAAACAAAATCCTTTCTACGGCCGTTTCAAACCCCCCGTAAATGCACTGCGCAAAATTTCCTAGTCCCCACGATCGGGCATTTCGGGGAAATTCAATTCTCGATCTTGCCACCAATCTCCAACAGAGGGACTATCCAGCCACTCTCAAGAGAGTCTTGGTCGACAGCAAAGTACCTTCCGCTGCGCAAACTCCATTCGTAGTTGCTTGTCATCCAGTTCGCTATCGCCGCAAAGTACGTTTTCACGCGAGTGCGGATGATGACAGAGCCACACGGGGGTACATCGCGCATGGCCTCTAGAAATTCCTCGACAGTTTGACGATACCACCTGCCGAGAAAATCCATCGCATCCTGTGCTGATAGGTCCCGCTCTTACATGACGAAAATAACAGCGTTGTGAGTGGCTTTTCGTGCTTGTTCCACATTGAAGGAGAGGATGTCCTGAGCGTTATCGTCAGTTATAGCCTTTTGAAGATGGTGATATTATTGCGTAAATGTTCACATACATTTCCCACACAGATAAGATCATTGCCGAGACGTTCCACCTGCGCGACTCGGACGTTGTTCAGAATGCTCTCGGGGATTTCGTTCGGTACAAGAAGAAGGTCGAAACACATTGGGACTGCGCCTGTGTTGCGTCGCGGCGTTAAATAAGAATCCAAGGAGGGGCGAACAACATTGCGGTCACGTTCATCGGCCTCGTTCACGACAGCCGTGAGATACAACTCGTAGTTCGTGAAGAACCTGGCAAACACGTCTGAACTGGCGACGCGGTGAAGGCGCACGGAGAAACTATCAGAAGATGGGTGAGGATAATATTCGATGCGACGCGAATATTCTTGCCTTCTGTGCATTTCCCCAGCGGGATGCTCCGCCGATGGCCTAGGTATTTCCAATTCCTAGTTTTTCATATTCCGTGCCTATTGAGACTTTTAATACGGGAAAACCATACCGTAAGCCATCGAGCAAAATCACACTCATTTGTCGAGCCTCCGCAGCAGACATTTTGTCTGTGATGTCGTCCACGACGAAGAGCAGATTTATTAGATCGCATGCTACTCAGAAGTGCTCCATGTCGGTGAAATGGGCGTATATCATTGCCGAGAAGTTGCAGAAGTTGTTTCGCCCATGGTAGTTCTTTAGTTCTGCCGCGGACAAGACGGATAGACATTCGAGCCAAGCAAGTGTTTCGGCTGAAGCAAGGTCCTCCCAACGGTTGTAGGAAACAAGGAATGGCAACCTCTCATGAATGTCAGGAAGCCGCAAGACAGATACGGTCATGGCAATTAAAATACTACTGTAAAACTGTGTCAGTCTTCTGGAATCGAGAAGTTGAAGAGAACTGCACCGAGTGAGCAACTGCGCGAGAGTGGGCAGGACAATGAATTGAGAGACAGAGAAGACATTCATACGACCTTTATTTCTTCTTTGCTCCAACTCCGACAAGTCCAAATTTGAACCCTCCATTGCATTCAAGGGAACATTCAGTGGCGGCCGCTGAAGTTGTGCTAACGGTGGATTTCCTACGGACGCACTATTGCAATCTCGACACCATGAGTGAGCACCGGTGGCGGCGGCCGCAAATTGGGTGGCGTAACCTATTCATAGGTTACCGCGGCCGGGTCTAAAAATGTGAAATCCAAGTCTTGGCGTGTCACTCATGAAATCTTATCGGTAGGTAGAACGTTCTACAGCACAATTATTTTGGTTGCGAATTTTGTGATGTCCTTGGGCTGTCCTATAGTGCCGATACATCGGGGATAGTTTTGTTGGATTCAGAGTTGTGGTGCTGTTCTGGTGAACACATTTTTACCTACCAGGATGTACTGTGGGCATGGGATTTCTATAATCTGCGACGTTGTTCTAGAGAGGGCATAGAGGTCCAAGGACGATGGTGTAATTTAGCTTGTTTTGTACCGGGATAATCCCTGGGAATCGGTGTTCGTTATCCGGACCATGCCGTGTAATTCTACCTGCCTTGAGGTGTCATCTCCGGGCGGGCCGGGAAATAGCTAGAAAGAAAAGCAAGAGCGGACCAGACCCCATCAAAAATCCAACCCTCGAACGCACTATGACAACCAGCCAGTCTGAATCCGTTCCTCTCGTCGCTGTGGTCGGCTCAACTAGGATTAAAGGCGGAAGCGTCATCAAAGCACTCTCAGAGTCCGACAAACCTTATCGTATTCGGGGATTCACTCGAGACCCGACCAAAGCAGCCGCAGAGAAACTCAAAAAATCCGGCGTAGAGATAGTCAAGATTGATCTTGTGCTGGAAAACAAGGAAGAAGTTTACAAGGTGTTTGCTGGCGCGGACTATGTTTTCGTAAGTTCCTTGCATTTTTGCAAAGTTCTCTGACCTACCACTTGCGATTTAGTTGGTCACCAATTTCTGGGAACATATGGACTGGGAAAGGCCAGTCAACACCATTGTTCGCTGACGTGGTTGGAAAGGAATTATCTGAGGGGAAGATGCTCATCGATGCGGCCAAGGTGGCCAGCGTTAAAGGCACCATTTGGTCCGGCCTGGCCCACGCGAACAAGATCAGCGGTGGGAATTATTCACTGGTCGGGCATTGGGGCGGCAAGGCTCAAGTGTCAGAATACGGACGTGCCTCTGGCGTTCCGTTCTTTGACGTCCAGGCGGGATTTTATGCTTCCAACTTCCTCGGCAATTCCTCACTATTTGTCAAAGAGCCCAATGGCACATATGTGTTGCCGTGGCTCGTGCGACCGACCACTGTCGTGCCCCTTATCGACATGGATAATGACTACGGCTTGTATGTCCGTTGTGTGCTGGAACTACCAGTCTTCCCAGACGGTTCGGTCGTTTGCACCAGCAGCGAAGACATCACGGTCGAGGAGATCGCTTTCCCAAGGTACCTGCATATGCCGTTGTTTCTCTGGTGAACACTCAACCTCTCCAAGTCACAGGCAAGAAGATTGTATTCAAACAAATAACTACCGAAGATGCCACGAACAATTTCATCGCCTCCGGGATCCCGCCCGCTACTGCTGCCGACCTCGTCGAGGGAATGCAGTTTTGGGACAAGTTTGGATGTACGTGCTTATTTTGTAATCCTCATCACGATTGATACCCGCCAGACTATGGAGGTCGGGCGAGCAATAGAGAGGGCCTTGCTCAACCAACACGCACATTCATCTCATTTGCCCAGGGTGTGGACTGGAGCAAGATCTTGGTATTATCTCGTTTGATGTTCTAGCGATGTACATTCGATCTGACTCAACAACTACCTTCTCATCCTGGGTATTGTGCGGTTCTGGTCCCCGATCCCGACCCCGAAACGTTCTCGACATGATGTATTTATTGAGGGATAAGTTCCCATCTCAAGGTCTGATCCCCATAAATGTATCATCTTTCAGTTTTCGACGCTCAAGCCCATTGCATTTTTAGCCGGCATAGATTCGGACTCTTTCTGTGCAATTTTCAGTCGCCCAAATCTTAAGTTTCATCTTATTTTGTCGTCATCTGGTAGCGTGTGACAAGCACGACCGGCCACTCACTGCTCAAGCACTCTGTCATGCATGTGTATACTTTGAATAATTTTCCAACCTCGACGCCAACTCAATTAAATGATTCTGTCAGCTAGGGGTGACAAGCAAGCAAGTTGCAAGGCTGCGGAGAAGAACTGTGGCAGTCCCGATTTGTTTGGCGTTTCAACGATCAGGCAGATCTCTAGCTTGATAAGGAATTGAAGTTCACAGTGGCGGGTGCAGCTCCCAAGGTTCATTTGCAAAGCCTGTAGCAGGCCCGAGGCTTGGTTTTCTGAACCCTATATAGCCAGCGCCTGCAACCCTGGTGCAGCAATCAACCCACCATGATGACCACTCTCCCACATAAATTCGAGCCCATGGGTACCCCTTTTCACTGGCACCGTCCACTGGACCCTCCTTCCCCTGCGTATTCTGAGGGTGACTGGACAGGTGCGGTGGACATGGCATGCGCTTCCAGGTGAGTTAAAAGCTGCCGTTCTTTGCTGCTTCTCACTGGGACTGATACATGTTTACCCACTCCTCAGTATGTTCAGTCTCTTTGCCCAAGGCAGATGGAAAAATTCAAGAAATCGCCATGCTTCAACTGTCCCTGGCTTCGTCCCGCCCTCAATTTTCGGTGCGCTGCCGTTCGGAACCGCTACCGCCTCCCCGACATTCATCCCTTTCAGTTTCACAGCACGAAGTTGAACCAAACCCACTCCCCTCAATTACAACGTTACCGGCCCGGATTCGCGACCATGTTTCCGTATCGCGACTGATGTGCCAACACCGAGGTTGACGATAATCTATAACTACGCCAACCAGCCTACGATCAGTATCAAATGGCATGGACATCCCTCTCTCGAGATTTGCAACATGTTATCTAAGCGACATATGGCAGACTGGTTGCAGCTTTCTGAGAGCCATGAGTGGGTTCACTCTTCCTTTGAATCCTACTGTGTTCATGTCAGCTTCATTTGGCAGTTACCGTACGATGAGTGCGTGGGGCCGAAATTTTATGTGGATACCTGGAGGTACCGCCATCGGCGTAAGTGCATAAATGGCTATCCTATTTTTTTGTTCGCTCAATACCGAGGTTGCCTTCCAGCTATTCGGCACCGGTATCGAGACCCCGCAACTTTACCCTCGCATAAGCAGAGACAGGGGCGACGTTGTATTGGAATTGACACCGGAAGCGATCCATATTGGTCTCCTGGAGATTTGTGTCGCAGCTGCCTTTCTATTTCAATGTGACCGAGATATCCACTTATCACACTGAACCAATCCCGACATGCATGATAACTGAAATTCCAACTCAGCGGCACCGAGCAATATTCCAATCCTCAATTGCCTTCTAGGCTTATCTCAGGGACGGTCCAAAGCCCCCAGATTGACATCAATATCTAGGGTAAGTGTGAACGAGCGCGGAAAGGAGTGAGTGGACCAACTTGGAAGTGTCTCATGGGTTATCCTTCAAGATATCTACAAAGGGTAAGTGTTGCGTCAGACCCGATGAATTGGCCACTGCACTGGCCCGATGTTCGTTTGGGTGGGGCGCACGCTGTGGGAAACTCCCAGATGGGAAACGAATGACACCAATCGCGTCCTAATGAAGACCCTTCGGAACTTCCATCATATTAACCCAGATTTTTTTGTTCAAACATCAAGTTTTAAGAAGATGGAATAAAACGAAAAACATTTTACGCTTGGTATTGCAGAAACAAGTCATCCGTACGTTAGTACAATACACGCATATCGAAGCAAGGAGATACTTGGGGAGCGAACCTGCGGCGAGAAAGTAAGGTGAGCTGATGACGCTGAAACGGCTGGGCTTTGGTTTTAACAATAGAAGGACAGGTGGCAGGGAATATAGGCCAAAGCATTTTAATGAATAAGAAAAGGTAGTATTCTAAGCCATGGGTGGTTATAGTATCTGCTGCAGTGGCGGGCATCCCGGGCGCCCATCACTGAGGAGGGTGTGGCGTGGGAACATTGTTCTGGCTGTTGCGCCAGGTGTGCAGCAGGCTGTATACTGGAGAACCAAATAATATATTCTTGGAATCAATTGAGTTCATATAGCCTAGCGTGTGAACATAGCACCTGCTGCAATGGCGGGCCTCCCGGGCACCCATCACTGAGGGCATGACGTGAGAATATTCCGGTGGCTGGAGGCTGTAGCATCAGGTGTTCAGCAGACCTGTACTGTACCATTTCGACTGTAGGTTCAGTCACAGGTCATACCGGACTTTTTTTGATGTGTTCAAAAATCGCTTTTATTCAAAAGAAAATTTATTGGCCATCCCGGACATCGAAAATTTCCAAATCGCTGAACCTACGGTCGAAATGATACAGTATACTGACAATGTAATAAATGAATAAATATATGCTTGGAAACAACAGAGTTTATAGAGCCTGGCATGTGAACATAGCACCTGCTGCAGTGACGGGCTTCCCGGGCACCCATCACTGAGGAGGGCATGGCGTGGGAATATTGTCTTGGCTGTAGCGTCGGGTGTCTAGCAGACCTGCATACTGACAATACAATGAATATATGCTAAATTCATGCACTAGAGAGAGCCTGGTGGGTGAACATAGCACCCGCTGTAGTGATGGGCACTTTGGGGGCATCGCAGGAGCTGCCGTGCCCTAACTATTCATTCGCTGTCTTACTACCAGCTTCCCTACCTGTCGCCTGGCCTTGGTAACCCTAAACCCTAATCTAGGGTTACCCTATGACCCTCTGGTGCCCTAGTAACCCACTATTTTCACTATATACTCATAGTAATTTCCATTTTCCGGCCCAACCGTTGATCCAATCACCCTACTTTCTATTTGGGAATTGGTCACCTATATGAGCTCCATCTTCTGTAATTTTTTCAGAATTATTTATTTTTCAACCTCATTTATCGCCGGCTCCGGTCGTGTTTTTTGTGTTTTACCGCTCAACCATTGATCCAATCAAAAACTTTCTTAATGGAAAGTTGTTTCTATAGATCATCTCCATGTCCTGGAATATTTTCAGAATTTTCCACTCACAAATCACTGGATGGCCTGATTAGAGCATTGTGACTTCCCAATTCAGATGTGACTGGACTCATATTCTTTGATAACCTATAGTACTGACTTTGACCATGTCTGGCGGTCTCATATCTGCTGAGATATCAGTACACTACCATATATAGGCATCTTGACTTCCCAATTCAGATGCCACTGAAATCCTATACTATGATAACCTATAACCTATAGTACTGACTTTGACCATGTCCAGCCATTGGATATTTGCTGAGATATCACTGCACTACCATATATAGGCATTCTGACTTCCCAATTCAGATACCATTGAAATCGTACACCAGCATAATCTCTAGTACTGACTTTGACCATGGCCAGCACTTTAATACCTGCTGAGATATCAATTTACTGCCCCTTTTGGGTCGTGACTTGATTGTGACATCCCGTTTTGGGCACCACTGAACTCATAGACCTTGATAACCTATGGTACTGACTTGGATTATGTCTGGTGGTCTAATATCTGCTAAGATATCAGTAGGTTACGATATATAGGCGTCTTGACTTCCCGATTCAGATACCATTAAAATCGTATGCTAGGATAACCTGTAGTACTGACTTGAACTCTGTCCAGCAGTCTGATACTTGCTGAAATATCAGTGCACTACTTTATATCGGCATTGTGATGGTCACTACTGAATTTACAGGCTTTGATTACTCTGATCATTTATCTCACCTTATATGGTTATCCTATAGTTCATAAAATATTTTGCTTCTTTCTGGATTAACAACTAGGCAATCTACAATATTTGCAAAAAAAAGTTGTTTTTACTAAACTTTGCTTCCAATATGCCCACCATATTCTCTGTTGACCATGTCGCAATGGTTGCGACAGGTCTGCACCCAGCTTTGCTTCTAACATGTCCACTACATATATCCAGTCCTATATCCAATGTAAGATATAGGACAGAAGCACAGTTTCAGGAGCAGTACACACCTAACTTGACTTCCAATATGTCTAACACATCCCTTGTTCACCCTGTCGCAACCATTGCAACAGGTCTGCACCCAGCCTTGCTTCCAATATGTCTACTACATATATCCAGTCCTATATCCAAAGCAAGATATAACATAGAACCACAGTTTCAGGAGCAGTACACACCTAACTTGACTTCCAATATGTCTAACACATCCCTTGTTCACCCTGTCGCAACGGTTGCGACAGGTCTGCACCCAGCCTTGCTTCCAATATGTCTATTACATATATCCGGTCTTATATCCAATGTAAGATATAAGGCAGAACCATAGTTTCAGAAGCAGTACACACCTAACTTGACTTCCAATATGTCTAACATATCCCTTGTTCACCCTGTCGCAACGGTTGCGACAGGTCTGCACCCAGCTTTGCTTCCAATATCTATTATACAAAAGACAATGATTAGTCATAAACGTCAAAGATAAACGCTGAGACAAACACCGAGACAAACGCTGAGACAAACATCGAGACAAATGCTGAGACAAACTACACGACAACCGCGTACCGTAAACCTATCTCAAGGACAGCCCGTCTCTATCTCTATGCTCGCCGGAAATCTTCGCCATCTTTGTCATCTTTGTCATCCTGGTCATCTCGGAATCTTGCACAAACCTGACTTCTACTCGCTGCTGCGCGCTGAAGTTCTGCAGTTCCTGCGACTCCCTGGGGGTGCAACTGTTCTCTCCCAATGTATCTTAAGCTCTATATTGTGTCCTGGCTCAATTTGAGGCCGAGTTAACTGTCATAATTCAAATCTGTCGTCAATGATTGTGTCGACCAAGTTTTAAACTTTTTGTGAGAATAACAAGGTCTGTGTGTTCGGCTGTGTACTCCAACTTTTCTGGGACCCCTCGAGAGCCTTCCTCTCTCAATATTGTCATGCATGTATCCCTGCTGGGTTGGATCTTGATTGGGCTGCTTCTGTTGCTGAGAATGTGCGTCTTTCTTTTTTGTATTCGGGCTTCACTGACGGTAACACCTTTCTAGGGCAAATCCTCTGCCGACTCCTCCGTCTTCTTTAGCGCACCGTTGCGTTCCCAATGTCCGGCATGCACGCCATAACGCACTGGCTCCAATGTACTGTGCACAGCACTCTCCTCGGACATTGTCAACCCAACATCACGTGCTGCAAGACCTAAGCAACAGGGAGCGCCCCGACTCTGCTTCAATTGATGCGGAGTGGTTGGCATTGAGAAATGCTGACCGTGATCGACAGCTTGCGCTTCAGGACACCCCAAGTCGGCGACGGCGACGCACCCCAAATGAAAACCGTGCGGGTTCACCAACACCACGGCCACAGGCTCAAAATCAGGCATGCTTCCTTCCAATTCGCTGAACTGAAGACTGATTTCTTTCTCCAGGGACTCCAAGCACCTCCGAACACTGCTGCACCCAATGCGCGCTCTATTGCTCAGCTTGAGCGTCGACGTCGCGAAGCCGAGGAGCGCGTCAATACTCTGCAGGGGGCTGTTCCCCCATCTGCCGGAGCAGCTCCAGGGACTCCAAACACCGAACACTGCTGTACCCAATGCACGCTCTGTTGCTCAGCTTGAGCGTCGACGTCGCGAAGCCGAGGAGCGCGCCAATACTCTGCAGGGGGCTGTTCCCCGTCTGCCGGAGCATGTGCCAAATGCACGATCCATTGCACAGCGTCAGCGTCGAGAACGCGAAGCTGCAGCGAGGGGGAGGGCCAATCCTTCACAACCTAATGCACGATCCAACACACAGCGTGAACGTCGCCAGCGCGAGGCACAGGCCCGACCTCCTAATCAACAAGCAGCGAGACCTTCAAATGCACGATCAGCAGCACAAAGAGAACGACGACAGCGTGAGCGTGGAAATGGTCAGCGTCCGACTCAGAACACATGGAATCGAGCAGGTTCTGCTGATACAATTTCATGCTGTTATCTTTATTAACTCCCGGCTCTGTAGACCTTGCGCTTGGAGTAGCACGACAACCGTACTCTGAACCCCAAGCTCGCCATGACCTTGGCAGGATGAACGTGTCATGTCAACACTGCAGGGCACTCCATTGGGACGCCGAGAAAATCTCTGAGTCACCAGTCAACTCACCTCGATTCGGAATGTGCTGCAACCACGGCAAGGTCGTGCTGCCCACTCTGCAAGTGCCTCCAGCTGCATTGGAGCTGCTCTACACCGGTGATGATCTCCAGGCCAAGGAGTTTCGGAAAAATATTGCACAGTACAACACGGCGCTTTCTTTCACTTCACTTGGTGTCAATGAAGATCACTCTATCAACAATGGTGGTGGACCACCAGTTTTTCGCATCCGTGGAGAGCTCTGTCATCGAGCTGGAGCACTGCTTCCGGCACCAAGGCAGAATGCTACATATGCGCAGCTGTACATCCTTGAGCCTCACGCAGCTCTTGACCAGCGGATGCTCAATAACAGTAATCTACGTCGGGACACAATGGAAATTTTACAGCAGCTGCTCCGAAATAATCGAGGTTCTCGAACGCCTCGGAGATCAGGCGGAAGACGTATCGGTTCGCTTGCGTGTCGCACCAGGTGTTCATGCGCGGAGGGGTAACCTTGCAACTGCTGATGAGGTGGCAGTCATTCTCCCTGAGCAAGCCAGTACAGAGCCTCGCGACATCATTCTTCGCCGTCGCAATGGTCCTTTGATCAGAATCAGCGACCTCCATCCTTCATACAGCCCTCTCTATTATGTCCTCCTCTTTCCTTATGGCGAGGCTGGCTGGCATCCAGACCTGAGACTTCATGACCCTGACGCGGACCATCCTGCACGAATGACCCAAACGCGCTTTGTTGCGTATCGACTCCATCAACGACCAGATGAAGCAAAGACAATCTTACGTGGTGGTCGACTGCTTCAGCGTTACATGGTTGATATGTGGGCAACAGCTGACTAGAATCGGCTCAATTACTTTCGTCACAACCAGCCGTTGCTGCGTGCGGAGCTATACAGTGGACTCGAGGATGCAATTCATGCAGATGATGAGAATATTAACCTCAGCGACCTCGGACAACGAGTCGTGCTTCCGTCAAGCTACATAGGTGGCCCGAGACATATGGGTCAGCGCTTTCAAGATTCCATGGCCATCGCCCGGTATCACCGAAGCGTGGACATCTTTATGACAGTCACGACAAATCCAGACTGGCCTGAGATTGTCCGTGAATTGCTTCCCGGTCAACATCCATCTGATCGCCCCGATTTAATTGCTCGGGTGTTCCAGATGAAGAAAGACGCCATTGTCAATGAGATTTACAAGAACGGCATCTTCGGCCGAACCGTCGCATATGTGTACACTGTCGAATTCCAAAAGCGCGGTCTTCCACATTTCCACATGCTCATATTTCTCGAGCCCGGGCAGAAGCTACTCACGCCAGAAGACATTGATTCAGCTATTTGGGCCCGATGGCCAGATCCTGAGACCCAGTCTCTCCTGTTCGAGACGGTGAAGAGATGCATGGTTCATGGACCTTGCGGCGCTGCCAATATGCGTTCTCCATGCATGGACGGGGACCGGTGCACAAAGCGCTTCCCAAAACCTTTTTCCGAGCAGACCACGATGGACAACGACGGCTACCCAAAATATTATCGCCCGAATGATGGTCGTGCCTACAACGTCAATGGTTTCATGGTGGATAACTCCTGGATTGTCCCGTACAACCCTTACCTGTCAGCCAAGTATAACTGCCATATCAATGTCGAATGTGCAGTCTCCCTCGGATCATTCAAATATGTCTGCAAATATATCCAGAAAGGTGGCGATGTCGCAGGTCTTGAAGTTCGCAACAAGCGAGACAAGATTACACAATGGATCGAGGGTAGATACATCTCAGCAGCAGAAGCTGCATGGCGTACTTTCCATTTCGAGATCCATGATCAATTACCCAATGTTGTACGGCTACAGGTAGAGCTCCACCATCATCCTTCGCTTCTCCAAATGCTTATTTCAAATACAGGTTCATCTTCCAGGCCAGCATTTGGTGACATTCAACCCAGGTGAAGATCCGCAAGAGCTTCTACAGCGTACAGCTGGAGAGCAAACCCGATTGACCGCCTTTTTCTCGGCCAATGCAGACGCTGGTGCTCTTGGTGCTCTTGCACATTGTTACACATACCAGGAGTTCCCACAACACTTCACCTGGAAAAATGACAAAAAGCGATGGGCCATCCGTCAAAAAGGGTTTGCCCTCGGCCGCATGTATTTCGTTGCTCCAACTGCGGGTGAACGATTTTATCTCCGAACACTCCTCACTGTGGCCAAGGGCCCCAAGTCTTTCGCTGATCTTCGCACTTACAATGGTGTTGTTCATTCCACATTTTTGGAAGCATGTCTCGCTCAGGGACTATTGGAAGATGATGGCGAGTGGCGTCAGTGCCTTGAAGAAGCATCAGAAATGCAAACAGGGAGCCGTCTTCACCAGCTATTCACCACACTCCTTCTGTTCTGCGAGCCTTCCTGTCCAGCAGTTTTGTGGGAGCAGTTCCGTCATCACATCTGTGACGACTTGGCGCATCGCCTTCGCACGATGAACCATGATCCCACCGATGAGGATGTATTTGACTACGGACTCTTCCTCATTGATAAACTGTTGAAGGAGTCGAACCGTGCATTGAAGGACTGGCCAACAATGCCTCTTCCTCAGAAGGATTGGGATGCTCAGGCTGTGAACCCCCTTATTGCGGAGCAGCTGGACTACGACCGCACCCTTGAGCATGACCGAGCAGAGGAGAAAATGGCTTTGTTGAACCTAGAGCAAAGACAAGCCTTCGACAAAATTATCGACTCTGTCCACCACCGCGGGCAACATCTACTTCCTCAATGGTCCTGGAGGTACTGGCAAAACATTCGTGTACAATACCGTCTGTCACCGTCTGCGGAGCGAGGAGCATGTTGTTCTCTGTGTTGTCTCATCAGGCATAGCTTCATTGCTCATGCCCGGTGGCCGAACTGCACATTCTGTTTTCAAAATTCCCATCGATGGACTCAATGCCGAATCTTTTTGTAACATTCCCAAAAACAGTCAGCGTGCAGACCTCCTTCGCCGCACTGTTCTCATCATTTGGGACGAGATCGGTATGCAGCACCGGCACGCAGTGGAAGCCTTGGAGCGGACGCTGCGCGATCTCCTCACTGATCGACGGCCTTTCGGGGGTATCACTGTTGTGCTTGGCGGCGACTTTCAGCAAATACTGCCCGTTGTTCCAAAAGGCTCCTGGGAGGACATTGTCTGTGCTTCCATTCGTCGTTCTCAACTCTGGGATCACGTTGAACCCCTCCACCTTCGCCGAAATATGCGACTCGAGTCTGGAGCACAAGATGAGCAGGATTTTGCTGCCTGGCTGCTTGACGTCGGACATGGCAGAGGTGTCAGATCCGACAACACCATTCCCCTTCGCGAAGGAATGGGATGTCCTGATTCTGCTGCTCTGATCAATTTTGTCCACCCAGGCATTGACAGCACACCTCCACCGCCTCCCGACTTCTTCTTCAATAGAATGATCCTCGCTCCCCGCAATGTGGATGTTTCCGACATCAATGACACAGTTCTAAATTCTTTATCTGGCGATTCTCGCACTTATTTCAGTGCTGATAAAATAATTGAGGAGGCAGGTGCAGATGGCCCAGGTGACGAGACCCTCATCCCCGTTGAATTCTTGCGGTCTTTGAACTCTGGGAGCCTGCCACCTGGTGAGCTTTCCCTCAAAATTGGTTGTCCGCTCATTTTGCTCCGAAATCTTGCTCCTGCACGCGGTCTCTGCAATGGCAGTCAAATGACCTTGCTTCGGATGTCTGAACGAGTGCTTGAATGCAGGCTGATGGGCGGCGACCATGACGGTCAAACCGTACTCATTCCCCGGATTTCTCTAACCCCTTCCAACACCACCGACTTCACCTTCAAATTCAGCCGTCGCCAGTTCCCTGTTCGCCTCGCATTTGCATTGACCATCAACAAATCTCAAGGCCAATCCGTTAAATTTGTTGGCCTTGACCTCCGGGTTCCTGTGTTCTCACATGGTCAACTATATGTAGCATTATCGCGGGCAACCTCGGGACAGCGCATAAAGATTTTGTTACCGGACACTGCTACTGAGCTTCGGACTGCAAATGTTGTATATCCTGAAGTCCTCTTAGATTAGATTTTGCTACTGTCTCAATTCCATAAATTTCTGGAGGAGCTAGCAGTGGAACGCAAAAAATGGTCCATCCGCGGACCACTTTGCACCGCGTTCTGTCACGGACATGTGATATGTGACTGGTGACAAACCTAACGTTGGTTTCTTTCTCTCGAGCTTATTATTGATATCTTGACCGTTGTCCAGGGGACGGAACATTGCAGAATGTACTAGATAAATCTAAACAAGTTCAAACTGACTCGCTATATACCAGCAAAAACTCAAATCTTGGCATAAAAGTCTTCTGATCTCTCACTGCAACTTTCAATCTCGACAATGAGTTACAACTCTTCTGTTATCATTTCTGGCCTCGCCATCCCGGAGCATCCTCGCAATGCCTCCAGCCGTGTCATTGTTTTTAATGCCTCTGTTTACGTGGGCTCCAGCGCTATTGATACCGGGCGCCTCCAAGTCTGTCGACACTCCCAGCGAAAACCTCTGTGGGTCACTCCGTTACTTCAAGGACGAGGATGATACCACTGCATATCCCCCGGTTGGCATATATCATGTCGTGTTCGGAGTATGTTTTTTTATTTGTTCAGCATCACCCATGCTCATTCACAATACCTAGGCAGCAAAGATGGAGCCAGGGGTCGAGGTTTATACCCGGGATACCAACAAAATGGTGTTTGTCGGAGATATAAAACAGGTGAACCCTATTTGTTCAATTGCCCACCCACCGGCTCAATCCTCTGTTTCAGATGTGTCTTTTAGAGGCCTTGGACCCTACCGACCCTGCCTGGAGCATAGACCCTCGCCAGCGTGTCTCCATTCATGTCTGCTGCGCTGTCACCACATCCAACCAAAAGGCAGCGACCTTTACCGCTTCCCCAGAACAATTCACGTTTGCCTTTGCGGATGTGAAGAAAGCTGCCGAGAAAGCGGAGACTCCATTCCCCAAATCTGTCTTCCCTCTTTTTGCATCCATCCCGGACTCGCACCGCTTCAAGGGGAATACTAAGCCAACCCCTTACAGTAACAAGTACTGCGGCTTCACCGGATATCTCACTGGTATGTCCAGTGAACTCGAAGGGAGCAACGTCGTCGACATGTTCACCATCGAAGTGGATACTATTGCTTTCCTTGGTAATGTCGTTGCAGCGTTGCCCAAGGCAACTCCATCGGGAACCTCAGTCAAAGGTCCTGTTGGAAGCAGCGGCGGCAGTGAGTGATCCTGTCTGTCGAACAGAGTTATACTAACTGAATTTTCAAATCAGACCACCGCTGGAGCTATGCAGTCAAGGACTCGAGCAACGGTGGGCTGGGTGGTAAACGCAAAAGGCAAGACGAGGGATGGTCGAAGCAGCAGCCCGTCGCCCTATGCCAACGCCTGAAATCATGCCGAACAATACTTTTTTGAATGAACCATGACATCTCGAGACAACCTGTACATCATTGACTTTGTTCATAATCTGTTACTTTCGAAACTGTATAATACTCTTAGTTCATCGTATTTACCTTACAAAATGACATCTTGATTCATCGTCTCAAGTCATGTGAAATGTGTGAAGATTCTGTTCCGTGTGGAGCACGGGTACCTGCTAGTGTCTACTACATATATCCAGTCCTATATCCAAAGCAAGATATAACATAGAACTGCAGTTTCAGGAGCAGTACACACTTAACTTGACTTCAAATGTGTCCACCACATCCCTTGTTCACCGTGTCGCAACCATTGCAACAGGTCTGCACCCAGCCTTGCTTCCAATATGTCTACTACATATATCCAGTCTTATATCCAACGTAAGATATAAGGCAGAACTATAGTTTCAGCAGCAGTACACACTTAACTTGACTTCCAATATGTTCACCACATTCCCTGTTCACCCTGTCGCAACAGTTGCGACAGGTCTGCACCCAGCCTTGCTTCCAATATGTCTACTACATATATCCAGTCTTATATCCAACGTAAGATATAAGGCAGAACTATAGTTTCAGCAGCAGTACACACTTAACTTGACTTCCAATATGTCCACCACATTCCCTGTTCACCCTGTCGCAACAGTTGCGACAGGTCTGCACCTAGCTTTGCTTCTAATATGTCCACTGCATATATCCAGTCTTATATCCAAAGCAAGATATTAGATAGAACCACAGTTTCAGAAACAGTACACACTTGACTTGGCTTCCAATATGTCCACCACATCCCTTGTTCACCGTGTCGCAATGGTTGTGACAGGTCTGCACCCAGCCTTGCTTCCAATATGTCTGCTACATATATCCAGTCTTATATCCAACGTAAGATATAAGGCAGAACTATAGTTTCAGCAGCAGTACACACTTAACTTGACTTCCAATATGTCCACCACATTCCCTGTTCACCCTGTCGCAACGGTTGCAACAGGTCTGCACCCAGCCTTGCTTCCAATATGTCTACTACATATATCCAGTCTTATATCCAACATAAGATATAAGGCAGAACTATAGTTTCAGCAGCAGTACACACTTAACTTGACTTCCAATATGTCTACCACATTCCCTGTTCACCCTGTCACAACGGTTGCGACAGGTCTGCACCTAGCTTTGCTTCTAATATGTCTGCTACATATATCCAGTCTTATATCCAAAGCAAGATATTAGGTAGAACCACAGTTTCAGGAGCAGTACACACTTGACTTGACTTCCAATATGTCTAACACATCCCTTGTTCACCCTGTCGCAATGGTTGCGACAGGTCTGCACCCAGCCCAGCTTTGCTTCTAATATGTCTACTACATATATCCAGTCCTATATCCAAAGCAAGATATAACATAGAACCGCAGTTTCAGGAGCAGTACACACTTAACTTGACTTCCAATATGTCCACCACATCCCTTGTTCACCGTGTCGCAACGGTTGCGACAGGTCTGCACCCAGCCTTGCTTCCAATATGTCTACTACATATATCCAGTCTTATATCCAACATAAGATATAAGGCAGAACTATAGTTTCAGCAGCAGTACACACTTAACTTGACTTCCAATATGTCCACCACATCCCTTGTTCACCCTGTCACAACGGTTTGCGACAGGTCTGCACCTAGCTTTGCCTCTAATATGTCTACCACATATATCCAGTCTTATTTCCAAAGCAAGATATAAGATCGAACCACAGTTTTAGGAGCAGTACCCACTAAACTTTGCTTCCAATTTGTCTACCACATTCTCTGTTCACCCTGTTGCAACTGTTGCGACAGGTCTGCACCCAGCCCTGCTTCTTATATGTCTACTACATATATCCAGTCTTATATCCACCATAAGATATAAGGCAGAACCATAGTTTCAGCAGCAGTACACACCTAACTTGACTTCCAATATGTCCACCACATTCCCTGTTCACCCTGTCACAACGGTTGTGACAGGTCTGCACCTAGCTTTGCCTCTAATATGTCTACCACATATATCCAGTCCTATTTCCAAAGCAAGATATAAGATCGAACCACAGTTTTAGGAGCAGTACCCACTAAACTTTGCTTCCAATTTGTCTACCACATTCTCTGTTCACCCTGTCGCAACTGTTGCGACAGGTCTGTACCCAGCACTGACTTCCAGTCCTATATCCAACACAAGATATAAGACAGAACCACGGTATTGACTGCTTCAGAAGCAGTACACCCTGAACTCTCCCCCCAATATGTTGACCCTCACAGTGTGAAGCTGGCAAACCCTAACTTAGGGTTAGGGCCACACCCTAGGGTTGGCGACCCCCAGACCCCCGCCAGCGCCCTGCAATAACCATCTCTGTCGCTCCGGATATCGAGACGGCGGCGTGTTAGTTCCGGTGCTCATCTTCATTCTTCCAATGTCTTTCAGAATGAACTCATTAAACCCCAGATCACCGGATTTCAGATTCGATTCGAGAGAGCCTATGAAGTCGAAAGCTGCCCCGTTGCCCTTCAGTCCAATGAAAAACGCACTGAGGAAGTACGTCTATGTGTTTATTCTCTGTCGTTCGCTTCCAACACATTGCATAGTTATACAGCGGGAACTATTGAGATTTTTCAAGATTGAAAATATTCAGAGCTGCAGAATCGAGGTACCAAAGTGGCGTATTCTCCCGCGGCGGCAAAAAAGACCTCACTGCGGCTCGTTTATATCTGAACTTACATCAAATTGCGCGATCTTGAGGCACCTGGGTTATGTTCGCACTATTTGTTCTTTGTGGATTGGAACACAACGTACACAGAATCCCCGTCGTCCCCTACACCGTCCATTCGCTCCCTGCGCTTATACTCCAGACGGGTGCGGTTCTCTCGATCTGCTACGGGGTCCTACTCACCCCGGCCCCCACTAACTGTGTTCTGATAATGATTTGACCACGAATCGCTCATCGTATCATCCACAGCCCGAAGCAACTCCATCTGCGCATCGTCTGGCGCATCATCTGCGCTCTTGCGGCTCATTACCGCGCCTCTTCTCTCACCATTGTTGATTTCTTCAACGCGTCTCTAGGTGCCAACGCCCCCTCTTCTTTTCTGATTCCACTCCTTTCTTTTTCCCTTACCATCATTGACGGCGTCCAATGCCCGGGAACTCGATAATTTGACTTTTAAGGCTCAATTCAATTTCTTTACTGTCCAGGTTGCAAACATCCAACAATCATCTCGGACAGCATCTACGACTGGCACTGCTTCAAACTGATTTGCACCTACTTGATGTTTGCACATTGCATTTCTGTCTGCTGTTCATAACCAGGCTCAAAACTCGGATTTGCCTCCCATGTTGTGTACGCCACCAACAAAGCTTGCGAGCTCGTTCTAGGATTCGCGCCAGAACCGGAGGCGCAACGGGAGATAAGGAGATTGTTCAAGAATTTTGCTCCCACAAGACTCATCATCATCGCTGATTTGAATTCAGATCTGCTAAGCGTGCTCCTTACCGGACCGTGCGGATGCGGGCTTGAGCCGGATTCTGCATCGCGTGCCTCCATCGTAGGCACAAAATTCCTTTTCTCGCCATGCCATCGATAAACTATTCACTCTCAGTCTGCGTGCTTGCTCCTTCGGTTTCTCCCATACTGTATGCCTGGGGCGCTCGCCTGCTCTCTGTGACTCGACCAGAATTGCTGGGTAGACCGCAACTTGACGCAAAACTTATTAAATCCCTCCTCACTCTCTGGCTTCGGCGCATCTCTCCCACCATCGTCACCAGAGGATTAACCCATGATGCCAATGGGCTTTACTTTCTATGCACTTCTCGTAATTCAGTTTGCATTGCTGACAAGAAACAAAGCACCACTATAACTCATGACCTTGACACAACTCTCGATCTAGATTCAGATATGTTAAATCTCCGAGTAAAACTCATTTTCGCAATTCGCTCTGGCAACCCGCCTTCCATCCTCGAATGGATGTCTATGCCAATGCAAACGACCCAATATCGACTCACTAGTCGGTTCCGCATTTCCAAGAGAATGTATGCGTACATCTCCCCACTCCTTCATTCATTTCCTCCTTCCCATCATGTATTCCTCTGCTCGATGCAGCATACCCGAGCGACTTTTCGTTTTAAAGTTTGTTCGCAGTTTGGGTCATTCTTTTTTGCTTTTGTCTTCTGTGTCTCTGTCCCGCGCTTACATTCAAATATTTTCTGTTGGATATTGATTCTCAGTGTTTTTCCACCTCCATCTTGCTGCTTGCATCCTGCGCTGATTTATGACTCGGTCTTTCAATTCTCCAGTATCGCAGTGGCTAGCCCATTTGGTGATCCCTGGTGATCCCACCCGCAATATTGACACCGATTCATTCTCGATTGAGAGCTGCTTCTGTATCTGCTTGTCTCGATGGAGCGTCACTTCAGGCGAGCGTCCATCTGTGTGCTAAAGTTCGAAACTGACAACCTGACAAGTCATCTAGGCACCTGACACTAGTCGTACTGTGATCGTGCTGCTGTGTGTTCCAGGAATCCATATGCACGTCTTTGTCGTTGGGGCATCTCGGGCTCGCGTCGAGCATTGTACAGTCGGCGGGTGGATAAAGATTCAGCGCGACGGCATTGCTGCAAGTACGCGTTTGAGCCTCGTGGGATACACCAGGGCCGAATGAGTGCTTACGTGAAATTAGCTCTGCGTACGGTGACAATAGATGTGAGAACCGCAGCAATAAATGGGAGAGGCTGAGAAATTAGGATTGTATGAATGTTTACTTTTTTTGTCTTTCTATTCTTCCTTTTTTCTTTATGTTTCGCGATTACTTGCGACCGTTCCCATTTATTGTCCGACACACATTTGTATCCATCTCTGCTCGATGTGCCGTTCGGATGGCTCTGGATACGTTTCTTGACGCTTACGACATTTTCCTGTTTCTTGGCTGCATACTGCTCGACGTCTCGTGATTTGGTGTTTGTACCAAGCAATCTATCTTCTGGACCTCCTCATTCACCTCAATCCACATCCACCTGGAATTCAAGAATTGCCCTCTTCTGTTTTTATCCACCTCTCATATTATTGCCTCCGTACCCCAAGGCATTTTGCTGGATCATTTGCTTCGTGGCAACATTCTTGGTTGAAGTCCCAGTTGTGCAATCATCAAGCGGCGCTCATTCGCACCGTCTGCCGTATCATGTTTTGGATCTGCCAAGTACAATACTTGAGGGATCTAGGATGTACTTCATCGTGGATCCCACTTCGGACAATGAATCTCTTGCATCTGACTCCCGAAACAGGAGTAGCACAAGGATACCTCCTTCCCTCTCTTCTCATCCCCGTTTCTTCCCGTCCTAGACACGCATTCGTTGTCGTCTATTTGAATCAATGCCTATGATTCCCCAAAAAGCGAGCGCTAGCCAAAACATATACAACCTCCTTTTCCACCTTCCTCCACTGAGTCTTGGCTTTGCTAAGTCCTCCTCACCTATGGCATCCTCTCGGCCTGTCCATTAATCTCCCTCCAGCAGGTGAATTTCATTCAGACTTGCTACAGTTCATTCAAAGTTGCTACAGTATCTCATTTTCGACACACGATTTGAAATCCCCACCAGTCCTCAATCTCGAACCTTATGGGTCTCACGCTTACCAGCTTGCCACTTGGTCGCCTGGTATATCTCCTCAATGACCAGTCGTGCTTCACCTTGCACTGATCTAGAACACCTCTTCTGGCTGGCTTTTTGACATTGATGCACGAAGATCTTCCCCTTGTGTAATGTTTCTGCCTCGCCCGCATATTCAGAGCTCAACTTTCTGTGCCGAACACATTTACCAATGGGTACGGGCAATTCTCACGATCTGCCATGCGCTGACTAATCATCAAAACAGCGAAATCTGCCTGCCGCCCATTTCCTCAAGTTTTCTCAGGCCGGGTGAAGGTTAAACTCATTCAGGGACACATTAGCAGATGTATAATGTACAGTAGAATAAAAAACTATGATTTTCAATAAAGTATCCCCTTAAAAAGCCTTTTCTGCCATCGTGTTGACCCTCAAATACCTCGTAAGTACTGGGAATATGGCGGTTTCTAACAGAGATAAATGATACCTTTTGCTGGTTGGATGTGTATGACACGTCCAGACGCGTCAGGAAGACAGGAGCGCGACGCGATCTGGCGCGAGTGAGTGTGACAAGGTGTGTGACACGCTTCCGCCAGAGAATTTCGGAATCATCATTGCACGCCCTCCGGTAGGTCAAAAACCGACGGAATTTAGTGATGTTGTCTATGTAGTGAAAGTTAACAGAAAAAATTCCTGGATTTGGGGTCCAAAGGGTGAAATCAGGATGCACTCCCTGTTGGTTCTCCTGACTCACGTAGAAAACCATCATTTTTTTCTGTTAACTTTGCACTACTATCTTATTAGACCTTATATATCCATTGTCCGAGGGGGGTCCACAGTTTGGTTGAGGCTCACGAAATCGGCAGAAACACGCAGGTGGATTTGGCAGGTGGGAATATTTTGGCTGCCCATGACAGATCAATTGATGGCTCAGCCAAAAGCGTGGGAGTTGCCCATACCCATTACTAAATCACCCCGAACCGAATGCTTCTCTGGTGTTTAGGACCTTCAACAGCTCAGCGAACCCGATTTTCATTTGTGCGTCGTCGACCAATGCTCCGACACACATGTATGGGCAACACATGTACAGTAGCCTTGCTCTGACACACCTGATAGTTTATGTTCCTGTCTGCACGTATCCTGTGTGGTTGCATCTTGAACTGAACGTAGTATTCAAGCTTTGCTGGCAGCGCTCATGACCATTCGGGCATTCTCTGTTTCAGTTTGCTCGACCTCCAAGTAATATTTTCGGCTCGCTCTACAGGAAAGATTTTCACTTTGCTTGTCATCTAAATCTTTCTTTCAATATCGCTCGTTGGCCAATTTACGTATTTGAGAGAACGGCTTCAGCGCTGTCCCTGTCACCATTGCAACACAGCACAACAGTCATTCAGCCCCCACTATCTTGTTTTTTTTGTTATCCAAGCCATTGGGCCAGCAATAGCAAGTGGCAACCATTGCCACAGGCTGGCAAGACGACTATTTGATCACCTGATCTTGCTCTTAGCCAGCAGGCTGTGGCAATGGTTGCCACAAACTGTTGCTGTCTGTGTTCAGCAATGATAATCTTAGTTTTTCTGTGATCCAAGCCATTGGGCCAGCAATAGCTTGTGGCAACCATTGCCACAGGTGCAGGACAACTATTTGGTCACATGACCTCCCTCCTGGCCAGCAGGCTGTGGCAATGGTTGCCACAAGCTGTTGCTGTCTGTGTTTAGCCACCATTATCTGATTTTTTTTTTATCAAAGCCATTGGGCCAGTAACAGCTTAGGGCAACCATTGCCACAGCCTGCTGGAACCAGGAGCTAGGTCATGTGACCAAATAGTTGTCCTGCACCTGTGGCAATGGTTGCCACAAGCTGTTACCGGCCCAATGGCTTGGATAACAGAAACAAAAACAAGGTAGTGGGGGCTGAACACAGACAGTAACAACTTGTGGCAACCATTGCCACAATATGCTGGCCAGGGGCAAGCTCACATGATCAGATAGGGCTTGAGCCATTGAGCTAGTGCCACAGGCCAGCAGGACGACTATTTGGTCACATGACCTTACTACTAGCCAGCAGGCTGTGGCAATGGTTGCCACAAGCTATTGCTGTCTGTGTTTAGCCATCATTATCTGATTTCTTTATCAAAGTAATTGAGCTAGTAACAGCTTGTGGCAACCATTGCCACAGGTGCAGGATGACTATTTGGACACATGACCTAACTCCTGGTCCCAGCAGGCTGTGGCAATGGTTGCGACAAGCTGTTACTGGCCCAATAGCTTTGATAAAAAAATCAGATAATGGTGGCTACACACAGACAGCAAGAGCTTGTGGCAACCATTGCCACAGCCTGCTGGCTAGTAGTAAGGTCATGTGACCAAATAGTCGTCCTGCTGGTCTGTGGCACTGGCTCAATGGCTCAGGCCCTATCTGATCATGTGACCTTGCCCCTGGCCAGCACGTTGTGGCAGTGGTTGCCACAAGCTGTTGCTGTCTGTGTTCACCCTGTTTTTGTTTTTGTTATCCAAGCCATTGGACCAGTAACAGCTTGTGGCAACCATTGCCACAGGTACAGGACGACTATTTAGTCACATGACCTAGCTCCTGGCCCACACGTTGTGGCAATGGTTGCCACAAACTGTTGCTGTCTGTGTTGAGCTATAATTATCTTTGTCTTTTCTGTGATCCAAGCAATTGAGCCAGTAATAGCTTGTGGCAACCATTGCCACAGGCTGGCAGGACGACTATTTGATCACATGACCTCCCTCCTGGCCAGCAGGCTGTGGCAATAGTTCCCACAAGCTGTTGCTGTCTGTGTTCACCTATAATTATCTGTGTTTTTTTGGTTATCCAAGCCATTGGGCCAGCAATAGCTTGTGGCAACTATTGCCACAGCCTGTTGGCTAGGAATGATGTCACATGATCAAATAGTTGTCCTGCCAACTTGTGGCAATGGTTGCTACAAGCTATTGCTGGCTCAATTGCTTGGGCCAGCCAGCCACTAGATATGATCTGGACTCCCAAACTCAACCATCTTGTTAATGACTCGACTCACCCCAATAAGTCTCTCCAAACCCTAGCATGGGGCATATTGATAGGAGGTACAGTGCAGGGAAAGCAGCTATGGCTCTAAACCCTAGATTGGGGTTGGACCCTAATCCCTAGCCAGTTCTCCCCCTAATAACCCTAACTCACCCCACACGTCGCCACCGCTGCACATACTGCTGCGAGTCGGTGCGTCGGTGGCCATCAGTACCACCCGACACGTCCTCGCCGCCGTTCATCGCCCCGCCGCCATTCATCGCCCCGCCGCCGTTCATCTCCCCGCCGCCGTTCATCGCCCCGCCGCCGTTCCACGCGCCCCGGCCGCTCAACAAGCGACCGGCGGTCAATGTGCTACCACCACCCGACACGTTCCCGCCACCCGACACGGCCCCGCCCCTCAACAAGTCCCCGTGGCTTAACGCAGCGCGGCTGCGCGAGCGCCACTTAGGGGCGTGTTGAGCGGACATGGCGCGTGAGGTGCCGGTGACGGGTCGAGTGGCGGTCGCGGATCGTCTATCGGTGGCGTGCGGCCGCGGCGCATCCAGCGCCGGTGGGGCGCTGAACAGCATGGACGGTGGGGGCGCGTCGGATGGCGGGGGCCGCGTCAGGCCGTCCCGACACGTTGAGTGGCGGCGCCGCTCCCCGCACCGCGTCCGCTCTTTGTACGAAAAGGACGACTTTTTCACCCATATTATGGGCATCCAAAAGTAGGTGATGGTCTCAGTTTCCCGTACCAAATCTCAGTTTCCACCATATATGGTAACTTTCTGGAAAATGGCCTCAGTTTCCACATTTTGCGCGGATCTGGTCTCAGTTTCCGTCCTTTACTTACCATATATGGTGGAAACTGAGGCCAGTTTCCACGATTAGAAACATAGTATACAGTAATGTACCACCTGATGGGACGGTCAAATCTCATTTGATGTCTGGGTGAAACTTGAGAGTATTTTACCCCAAACTAAACAATAAAAATTAATCTTTCATACCCAAATTATGATACTACTGAGTTTTGGAGGTAATCCATGGCAAAATGGGGGAGATCAAGGCTAATCAGTCTGAAAAATCCTTATCAGTGTTATATGGTCATTTGGGACGCACAGCCACAACCCCCAGTTTTACAGCTACTCATGTCAAATTTACAATTCTTTCTGCTTGTAACATTGTCTCAGGTGTCTCTGAGCACTTTTGGAAGCTTTTTTGATGCCAAAATACTTTGGATGAACAAGAGATTCAGCCAGCAATATTGCACTGTGACAGCAGTCACAGCCAGTCACACGTCCCATTTGACCATTAAATCATCGGTTTGTTGCCACTACAGAAAGGGCGAGGCAAAATGAAGACACAGGCATGTTCCTATCATACATACATGGCTCCATGCCCACAGGCCTAATTTTTCCACTTGTTTTCCTTGAGATATAGGGTTTTAAAATTTCATCATCCTGGACTTTTTGGACTGATGTGTACCCCAAGACTCATCCACAGCATCCTGTGGTCCTAAACTCTATTCACATATAGCTTGTATATGTATATTTATATATGCAAAATTCCAGGATGCAAGGAATTCCAGGTGTGGAGAAAACTGAGTTCGTCCCAAGTGGTGATACCGTCCCATCAGATGGTACATTACTGTACTCAGAGCTGGAATCAACACCAATATGGTAGAGTTTCACAGACAACTACTTACTTTCTGCTCTTTTTCCACCTCAGCCTCCTCCCCTGAGCATGTAAAACTGCCCTCGATGACGTTCCCCTCGACTTGAACCACAGCCCGGCAGTTGCTGAACTGCTGCGCATCAGAAGCACAGGTCGTTTCCCTCTTGTCTGCCCCTCAGAACATCAAAAGCCCACTCAACTGCGAAGCAGAGATGTAGACGTGTCCATTGGTGCCAAAAATCATTACAATTCTTTCCAAATTCTATCCAGATTGCATGGCCTGAGAAACAATCGTTTGAAAACATTTTAAACGGTTTTTAAAACGTTTGTTTCCATTTCCGTTTGTTTTGCCCGTCGGGGCAAACGAAAACGAAAAGGTTGGAGCCTTACCAATCACTGCCACCTCTCCCTGAGTCTGTCGGGACGTACCTCGACTAGACTTCCCTCTTCTCTTCGCTGCATCCTCTTCTTCCCGCATCCGACGCTCGTTCTCTCCGTTCTCTTCTTTTTTGCTTTGAGTTTCTCGTTCTCTCGCTGTCTCTTGCTCTTCCGTTCTCTCGCTCTCGATCTCAATTTCTCAGTCGCAATCTAACTCAATCCGGCTTCCCGCAGGGACAGGGTCTGACTATCGGAATCTAAACCTCTTTCTTTCCTCTGAATAAAGTTATCCGGTCGCTTCTTTTCTCTGTATTCTGCTTAGTCGATGCGACGCTTCCGCGGCGCTCCCCTGGTTCAACGTGCGTGTGCCGCAAATGCACATCCTAAACGTGCGGCCGAGTTCGAAGTGTGTGACGCATGCACATACCGAAAGCAGCATGCAACTTGAGGGAGAGCTGGCTCCCTCCGTTCCCTCTGCGCGTCATCGCACGTCGTCTTTCCGCCACCCTACGCCTACGCCTTCTTATCCTCATCGTTCTCCCTACCCTCTGACAATTATTCTTGTTGGTGCACTTGCACATCTCGCCATTCACCGTGTCTTACTGCCGTTCAACATTTCTTCCTGTCGCACACCCCCACATCAAGACAAAAGAACGTACAATTTCGACGCCGCACGCCGCACGCGACACGCTCCTGCGAGGGTGATACTTGCTCTTTTTTGGTGCAGTTTGGTGCGCTGCCTTGACTCGTACTTGCTCACTTCTTACTTACTTCCTTGCTTCGGCATTGTAGAGTGGAGCTACTCGCGCAAACGCCGACATTCTCTCGCTCCTCGTATTCTTCAGTGCTCTCGCTCCAGTTCTCTGCCTCGCCACACATCCAGATTCTCTCCAGGGATCGTGTCTGACTGGGACAGTCTACATTCTCTTCCTCCCAACCAAAGACTTACCAGTGACTTCTCTCCTCTGTATTGTGCCTAGTCGACGCGACGCGTTCTCTGGATTAACCCGATTGTGCCGCCACATCCTAGGCGTGCTGCCGCGTTCGGAGTGCGCCGCACGCATGCCGCGTTCGTAGTGCGTACGCATACACATGCGAGGCAGGCACACACACGCATAATATGCGAAGCGGGGACGCGACCTGAGTGAGCGCCGCCTCCGCCTCTCCCTTCTTTTGCGCAATTGTCTTTCGGCGTCACTCCACGCCTAGGCTATCCTTGCCTTGTCGTTCTCGCTACTCTCTCATCGTTCTGATTCTCTTGCGTGCGTGTCTTGTGTTGTCCGTCCTTCCTGTACATGGCCACGGAGCGGTCCGGCGCATCGGCGATCTGCACCTGGTTTCGGTCCAGGGAGCACCTCACTTACTTGCACGGCTTCTGACACCAACCCTGATTGTGCCTTGGGGCGGCACGGATTCTCGTTTGACGGGGGTTAACGTTAACCTTTACCCCACGCCTCTCGATTGTTGGCCACTCTTTCTCTTTCCGTGACCAGTAGCTGCTTCCTCGACAGCCACCGGCTCTCTTTCAGTGCACGCAATTCTAAATGTGCTCTGCGTGCAGGTCAACCCTTAACAACCATCCATCTTGCCTCCTGGCTATGGATCCGACTGACATTGTTTCGGATTCAACCTTTGCGGATACGCTTTCTTTGTCTCACCTGTGGTATAAACTCTTCTGATTCTCGAGTTTGATAGGTGCCGTGAATCTGGTCTTTCGGTCCTAGTAGCGTCTTGCAGGTATGGCTACGGCGTGGGTCGCACGTCTGTCTGTGCGGAGATGGACGTTTCCAAGGTAAAAAGCGCTCCAATAGACAAGATAGATGTTGATGGCTCACAGCTTCAGCTTCTTGTGACAGATGGATGAATCATAATGAGAATCGCCCCGCGTGTTTATTTCCCCGTATGTTTTTCGATCCTAAGGTCTGCGCTCCCCTTCGTTCTTGACTTGCCATGAGCTCGTGGATCATCCAAACGGCACAGGCACCAAGTGGATCAACGTCCAGATACGTCGTCTCATCTCGTTCAGAATAACTCGCTGGTGCTTCTGCGTTTCGATTCCAACGTGATGTGTCTGATTTCGGCCTATGTATACGGTAATCTGTGGGTGCGACACGCAGAGCGCTTTTTGGCGGCACGGCTCAACATATACTCCGCCTATCTTTCTGATTTTGTTGGGAGTTGGTTAGCCCGAGTCGTTTTGAGTGCTGCATCCAGCCTTGCTGTGCTGGTGGCTATTTTATTCTATCTCTTCAAGCTTTGCATGTGTGAAACAATTTCGTCAGCGTACATACTGTACGTATTGACCACCCGCGACATATTATCGTAACTTCCAGATCACCCATACATCATCGTGTCTCGTCCTCCTTGGTGACGCAGAATCAGAACCCAGGCAGACAAATATATAAATATATCTCGAAACAGTGCAACTTCGACGGCCGGCGTCCCAGCATCAGCCGCACATTTTTTCCTCGGTGTTGTCCCTTTCTTGTGTGTCTCAATTCCGAGGGTGCTCAAATTGGTCCCATCCAGGTTGGTTCGTGTCGTTGCCATCTCCACGTCGCAATGGGGATTACCAAGGCGAAACCCGCCGCGAACGTAAATCCATCATACAAGTGAGCCGTTCGTTGATATATTGGGAATGAGTGCCTTATTGTCTCGGGGCGCACGATGCAACGGTCTATGTTAGTCCGATAAGAACCAGACCCGTCGATTATGAGGAGATCTATGCCTCCCGCCAAGATTGCTCATTATATTCATAGGGCTCGTGGACGACCGTCATTGCGGGAAGTAATCTCGGGTGATCTATTTAAGAGGCCACCAGCCGGGGTACGCCCACTAATGTTCACCTCCTCCATTCTCCTCAATCCAAGGGCTAGAGTGTATAATTTGCGCTTCCTCCTCATTGCAACGATTCCCATAATTCTCTTGGCCGTTCAAGACATCTATCCCTTCTTCCATGATGGCAGCATCGCTCTCGCTGTCGTCTGCTTCGCAAGTGGTCTCATTATATGGGTGCATCATATCCTTGCGTGTGTGGCTATTCAAACTCCTTCACTCACATGCTGACAAAACAGTATATTCCACTGGAAACTGCAGGGTCTAGCGGCGGTCGATTTGGCGATGGTTGTGGCTGAGATCGCCGGTATTCCTAACTCGCTGATGGGATGTTCGCTCGCATTGAATCTGTTTTCATAACAGCACCGGTTTGTCTCACCTCTTATAGGATTGCCACCAACCGGGGCCCCCAACTTCCATTTGTGGATTTCCTCCCATTAATAGCGCCTGCAATTTTCCTGTTCTTCTCCCTCCTCTTCCGAATTACGACCATCCTCAAGACCAAGGAAAAGTTCCTGGCTCAGCGGCTCATTTTCTTCGGATGCTGTGCAAAATCGAACCCACCATATACTGTTGCGTCCATCTTGCTCAATCGAGCACTCGCCCGCCCGCTTGTAAGGTACGCACGCCGCGGAAACCAATATCTTCGCTTCATCTGAGCAAACTCTAGGGGAGAGTCCAAGTACATCATTATTGCCAGAGCCGTCGTTCTGAGCGCTATCGGGGTTGGCGTCCCTGCGTTCGGAATATATGTCACGATGGTTGAGCCCGCAGCTGCAACCGTCTCCACAGCATGGATCCAGAACCCTTCTTCGTTGGCAGAGCTTCCAGGCAATGTAATGATCCATTTCGTATGTTATGTTCTTACGCGCAGGTATCATTTGACGCTTGAGTAGGAAGTAAACAATGGTAGTTATTACAGTGATCACTCCTATCCGTGGAATATATCAGCCACCGCCTCGGATTGGGAGGACGAAAATATCAACTGTAACGGTACCAGCGACACCGCTACATGTACGTGTTCAGGCTCACTATTGACGTTGTACTTACCAGTGCTTCCCGAGGCCCTTGTGCATGGTCTGAGGTTCAGACCATATCGTTTTCTGTGGTTATCCCATCAGAAGCGGGCTTCCTCCGTGTCTGGATTAGATGCGACTCGGGATGTGAGGATGAGTTGGTACCCCTCCTGGTTCTGCCTGGCTCCCAACTCTTCGGCTCCTTGACCTGGTCTCAGCGACAGACAATATCCCAATCTAGTGAACCCTCCGTGCGTTTTCGTTAATTTCTGACTTCCTTCGTTAATCAGTCGTAGTATGTGGTTTCCAGGCCAGAAGTCCATGGATTGCAACAAAATACATCCGCCGAGGGGAACATTACTTCGCTCACGTTGAGCGTAATTTCATATCCAATCCGATATTATCAAGACTCAGTGTCTACATCGACTCTGTCTGGGATCGCAACATTCGGTGGATTCTGGACCTTCGTCAATGGCACTTTTGCTCTTTTCTTCGGCGCCAACATTGTCTACTTCGCATTCGGTACGTACAGATGATATATGTCCTTTGTTGTGGCTCATGCAATCAACAGGTCGCAGACCACTTTCTGCGCTGGGAGTTGTACACCTATTTCAACAGCGCGCCCTGGTTAGGAAGTGGTACGAAGACTTTCCTGCCATTCAGACGGAAGGTGGTCTTCCAGGGTCGGAGAATGCTGGAATTGTTGCGTTCATCCGGGAACGACTCGTGGATCTTGGCGAGGATCCGCGAGACATTGAAGAGCATCCACGAGTATCGAAAGTCCGCGCAAAGATTGGGAAGTACAGCAGGACGTTCCCATGGAAGAAGAAAATCCAGCGCTGCAAGTTCCAGAGCAAAAATGCGCGGGCGTCTTCCCAGGAATCAAGCGACTTGGTTCCAACGCACACTCCTGTGTCTCCCACCCGCGAGGCACCACCACTCACCTCGGAACCCTCTGGATCGCGCTCTCGCCGAGGATATATTCTGGATGAGATACCGCTGCTAGATTCGATTTGAGTCTCGAACATGGCGCACAAAATATTCAGGATATACCAGAGATGTTCCCACCACGAATTTAGATACCATTCAGTATGTATGCGTTTGAAAAATGAATCCTGGCCATCTTGATGTCCTCTGGAAGTTGTTGTCCAACGATGTTTTCTATTCTGCGCCAGGCCCGAAGAGGGTGTATTTAGCATTCACAGGTCAGGGACAAAGAAGTAGAGATTGAAAGAAACGCCGAGGGAGCGAACGAAAGTTACATACATACATATGTAGGCGGAGAAGGAATGACACGGAGGACACACACACGACGCGCGAGGCACGAGGCACGACACACGAGAGAGAAGCAAGACATAGATAGATAGAGGAGTGGAGGTAATCTGCGTCACGCGTGACGTGTGTGGAGAAGCGGGCAGAAGATGGATTTGTAGAACACAACGGAACAGAAGGGTGCCCTTGGAGCGTAGAGACCTTGGTGAGAGATTGTGTTCAAGCGACGAGCGACTTCGAGTTGGATTGGCCGAGTGAGGCGAGCCTACATCCGCGCAGGTACGAAGATGAAGACTCCGAGCAGAGAGGGAGGTTTTGCTCTTCTGGACGCGAAGCCAAGCACACAGTTCTGTTTCTCAGTCCCGAGTTTCAGGCGCGAGCAGAGACTTCTGGTGCAGATACCCGACCCGGCGCGCTCAGCGAGGGGAGAGCTTTAGAATCAGCATCGAAAACGCTTCGTGGTGTCAGAATTCCAGGGTTGGTACCCGGCATTGGGGTTCGTTCAGACGAGCCAGAGGGATGAGAAACAGAAGTGCGATGTTCGAGAACAGAACTTGATACTGACTCTGCGGTTCAATTCGTTTGCTAGACTCATGAGTAAAAGAGATGTGCGGAGGCCGATGACAGCGAGATCATTTTGAGGCTTCAGCCAAAGGCCACAGGGCAACGAACAAGTATTCATCACGAGGCACTCGCGTCCTCGCCCACCTAAGTGGGCCACTACCTTTTTATGTAAAGGACCTCTGAGGTGGGTTATCTTGTAAGAGTAAAACCTACCTCAGAGGTCCCCGATGTAGACGTAGACTACCCCGCCACAGACTTCTATTACATACCTTCCGCCTCCGATCCGTCTCCGACGCCCGATCAGTCCGGAAGCACACGCGTCGTTTGCGTCGCTGACGCGTCGCTGACCGCCCACCGCGATGAAGCGTTCTAGCCGCTACAACCAACCTACTAAGCGTGTCGGCCATGGGATTCACTACACCAGTCCCGTCAAGCCAAGAGACAAGGGTAAAAGGAAGATTGTCGTGGGCGTAGGACACGCCGCCCGACAGGCCGCCCTCCGTGCGAATCTGCAGCGACTTCTCGGAAACGATCCCCCTACTGGACCCTCCAGCTCGGGTTCGGCGCTCCACATCGACCAGGACGTTGATATGGAAGAGTGGCAAGACGAGCCTCCACCTCCTGCTTCAGCATCAGCTCCCGCTTCCCCCGCTCCCGCTCCTGTTCCCTTACCTGTCCCACCCCGTAGAAAGGCTGCGAGTGCGCACGGGAAGGCCTGCGGATCGTGGGGCGAGCTTTTGCCGCGTCTAGAGGCACCCTACGCCGCGTTCCGCCAGCAAAATTACGGGCGTCGGCCCTCAGTCGTCCCGCCCTCTATTCACCACACCTGCGAGGCTTCATGCGAATCCTATATTCAGCTCAAGGTTCAATGTCTGTATATTTCACGTGAGTATCTGTTTCTCAGCCCTCACTACCGCTGACAATAGCCACTAGACCTGGAAGTAGTAGACGTCTCTACCTGCGCGTGTATGCCGGTCGGCGTGCTCCTGGTTCAGCATGGAGTCTTCCCAGCCTCGCCCGTCAAGCCTCGTACAGGAGTGTCCATCGAGCTCTTGGAGGTATATCGCGCGCTCTTTGAGCGTTCGTGCGACGCCGTCACTGCGCTTGCAGCAGCGCTCTGCACCATATATAAACGGCGAGGGTTCCACGTACTCTCCACAAGGGTAGGCCTCTTACCCCCAGGAGGATGAACTACGACTCATTCTATGTAGAGTCCTGGCGGGCGCGCCAGCGATCCATTCCGTGGCGCTCTCAGTAACACCGTGCTCTGGGCGAGCAATCTCAGAGACCGAATTCAGGCAAAGGTTGAGGCAGCGCTAGCAGCTGCTGATGCCTCTCTCTTCCCCTCTTCCGCCGCGCCAGCGTTGACGCCTGGCCCCGCCTCTGCCTCTGCCTCCGCCTCCGCCTCCGCCTCCGCCTCCGCCTCCGCCTCCACCTCCGCCTCCGCCTCCCGCTCCCGCCTCTGCCTCCATCCCACCGGGACCCGCGACTCTTCCCGACCAGGGCGCTCACGCACTCGTGCCCACGCCCACATCCTCAACCTCACCCGTGCCCGCACCTGCTGAACCCAACACCCCCCGACTTACGCCAGGACGCGCACATCGGATTTTGCGAGAGCGTTGTCCCGCCTGCTTCGGCCTCGAAGAGTGGGGTACACCCCTAGAAGAGGGCGGTGACGTACAATTCGGCGCCGATGGGTGCTTTAGCTATCGCCACCTCCGCTCTGCGGGCGATGGACCCATCTCATACGACCCAACGTATTTCATTTCCAAGGAAAAGGTCGCGAAAACACGGGAACGGATTGCTGAGGCTAGGAAGAAGGCACCACGGCAGTACACGCCTGCCATCCCCCAGGACGCCATTGACGCCTGTGAGGAGTCATGGGAGGCCGCGAACGAGAAGAAGCGAAAGGCCGATCCCAAGCGCTACGACGCGAGCGGCGTCTTCGTTTTCACCTGCCGTCACTCACAGGTCATCTTCCTTTGCGACATCGACACTCCCGGGGAGCGCCAGGAATATATTGTAGCATGCCTCGAGGAGGTTAACAGTCTGCTCCCACCTCAGGCCACCATCCTTCAGGCCTACGACGTCGGATGTGTTGCGGATCATAGCATGAACCTGGTGCGTCCTCTTTTATGTGGCGTAGGCGGAGTCTCACCCTATATGTAGTTTCCCATCCTCTCTCCTGACCTGCGTGCGCGTGTCTCCTTCATCATCAACGCAATGCACGCCTTTGGGCATCAGTGGATATGCCAACTCGTCTACAGCCCACGCCTTCGTAAAGGGGCAGCACTGTCAGACCACGAAGGAGTCGAGCGGTTCTGGTCAATGATAAAGAGGCTCATACCTCTGACCAGGAATCAATGGGTATGTATTCACACTGTTCTTTATGGCTTCTGTCCTGTCCTGACGGTGTTATTAGAATTCCCGGCGCATTTGGACAATTGACAAACACGCCGCCTTCATCAACGAAGAGGGGTGTGATGGACTTGGGGACTGGATCGATCGTCAGTTCCATAAGTCCCTGGTCCCCAAGTGGAGCCAGGCCCTCAAGGTGCTCCGTGATTGTCGAGTCGAGTTGGTCGAATTACGCCGGCAGTGGCAGGAGCAGAAGGCGGCGCAGACATCGAAACGATCCCGTAAGCCATCACATTGATGGTCTGTTCCAGCACTAATGCACTGCAGATGCTCCCAAGCGACTGCGCCGCGAGCTCGACAAGGTCCTCGGACTGCAAGCCCAAATTGACGGCGTCGAGAAAGCAATAGCCGATGCGAAGCAGTCGATAACCGGTGCCAACGCCTCCGCCGACTCTCTTGCACTTCTTCGGAGGCTTGAGGCAACGCACGACACGCTCAGCAAGCAGGCGGAGGATCTCTACGCCTCACTCAACTTACAGGACGCATTCCCCAAATTGAAAGATCTTCCATTGAATTTTGTACGCACCCTCATACTAGCGCGCGATCTCAAGATCACTCTCCGGAAGCGCGCCGTCGATTCGTTCTACGAATGGGAGACTCTTGACCGCGCCGTGGGAGGGAAGAGAGAGGCCATAGGTAGGTGGAAGTGTAGGCTTTATTGTCACGACTAACAGTTTGTTGCCATAGGCACGAAGCTGCATCAGGCTACTCGGAAGGCGATCTCCAAGCGTTCGCCCGCTCTCCTTCGGGCCATCACGAAGTTCAATAACTACTGCGCACAGCTTGAAGAGCTCCGTCCTCCTGGATGCACGATACCGATCCCTGCGCCGCTCTCTACTCAGCTCAACGGGCTCCGCGACGGCTCCGCTCTCCACGAGGATGTTTGGATCACCCCAAGTCAGGGCCCGGTTCCCCGGTGGCTGGATGACGAAGACGTTCGCGATGGGATTCGCAGCCTACATCGGCTTGACCGGTGCGCGGAGGAGGAGGTACGCCTAGGCCGGGAGCGCAGGAATTTGAGAACATGGTTAGCGCAAGAGCTCGCCATTGTTGCGCGTGCTATTGAGTCATGTACTGAAGGTGTGTCTTCCAAAACCAAACTAACACTCTTGCTCAATATCTCAGATCTTCTTGCACTCCCACTCCGCGAGCGGCTTGAAAACCTGCGCTACCTCGAACTGGCATGGGCGCGCGCGCTCCGACCGGTTCCATTGTCACCACATCAAGCCATGACTACCAGCGCGAGGGCTGTCGCCAACGCCACTGTCGTCAACGCCACCAGTACTAGGGCCCACGCCGCCAACGTCGCCAACGCCATTGGTACTAGGGCCCACGCCGCCGATGTCCCCACTGTTAGTGTCGCTCCAGCTCAAATCCCCAGCGTCGCACGCCGTCAGGGTCCTCCTCTGACTGTAACAATCCAGCTGGAGTCGGAAGAAGTTCTCTTTGAAGACTCGGAGAGCTCTAGCGGGACAGCGGTGTCGGAGGAGCTGGAGTCAGAGGAGCTGGAGTCAGAGGAGCTGGACGGGGGTGTGGACTCAGACGCAGACCCAGAGGAAAGACTGCTGGTTGAAGACGTGCTGGGGGAACGAGATGATGAAGAGGAGGAATCGTCAGCCGTTGACGATAGTACCGTGCAATTTGAGATTCAATGGGTCATGCCGGTGCGCGTTGCCATTCTATTCCCTAATTCTGTCCTCACTCCGTCCAGAATAACCTACCTGTCGATACGTCGTTTCTCCAGGCACTTCACGCGCGCAACAACCTTTTTTCACCAATCGATCCGTCGTTAGGCCAGCGCGTCGTTGTCGGCGTTGACGGACGACCCAGCCTCAGAATCGAGGTGCCAGATCTACAGCGTATCGCCAACCCCATCGGCAGGCTCAACGGCTTCGGTCTAAACGGAGTTGCAGCAGCTCTCCAGTCGTTCATTGGACATTCAACATATGCCCATAGTGCTGGAACAGCAGCAACAGCGGCAGCCTGTGCCGTTTTAAGCACATACGACCTTCCTCGTGTATGTTACAAGGCACCTGACGACGAGCTCTGGAGGCATATCAGCCTGACGAAATACTGGGAAAAGAGAATCTGGCTACTTCCCATACATCAGCCTGCAGATTAGCACTGGGTTTTTGTGGCCATCTTCGTGCAAGAGCAGCAACTATATTTCTTTGACAGCCTGAGTGAGAGGCGAGGTTGGCGTAGGGATCTCCGGGTGCGTTCTGTTCTGTACGGTGCGGAACGATGCTAACATTCATATCAGGATGTCATGATACTCGTTACCCGTCTGGTGGTCTTGGCAAATCGCCATGGCCATCCTATGTGCGTATCCACGGAGGAAGATCCATGGACTGCGCGCCCTCTTTTCCATGAAGTACGCGTTTGCCTATGCCTATGCCTCGCCTACGCCTCGCTCACTGCATAAACAGGGCCGGCCCCTCCAAACGAATGGCTACGACTGTGGGGTTTGGGTTCTGGTAATGATGGCAGCAGTATTGAGGGGGTACGCACGCACTGAGGTTACGGAGGGGCAAATGGGATTTATTCGTAGGTTATTGACTGATTATGTTCTCACACTGCCGTACGCTTAAATACCTATGTTTATTCGTGCTATTGCAAACCAAGATTGAGGTTTATTCCAAGAATTTGAGATAATACAAGTGATATATACTCCGTGCTAGCCACTGATTATAATGCCCCAACATGGCATGCTCGCGAGATTGACGCTCGGGGTCATATGGCATCAGTGTCGACACCCGCTCCCAAATCTTCAGCTGCTCCGTCGCTTCCGCTTCAAATTTCTGCAATGCTTTCGGTCTGTCTTTCTCAAAGTCCTCCCGGCGCTCCACATCCCGTTCCCTCTGCTCGCGTAATCGCACACCGTGAAGGACGAGCCCGAGGTTGTAGGTGAAAGTCCTGTATGGCAAGGAATCGGGATCGGCGGGGTCGTTGTCGCTGTCGAACGGAGGCTCCTTCTTCCAGATGTGCAGGCCACTGAGGTCCAATGCTTCAGCACTGCGGAACGCCTCGCAGAACAGAGGTTCTTCGTCAGGCAGTAGGCAGGCATTCAAGGTTATCATGGCTGGAGTCGGCTGGGGGACATTCACAAGATGCGTTGGACGAGATGCGTTCAAGAGATAGGTTGGATGAGACGAGGATGTCATAGCGCACAGCGAAGGAGAGGAGGGAAGTGTCGTAGGCCCCTTGGATACTTTGCGGTGGTGTTGGGGAGCCCGTGCAGCAGCGCGAACCTGTTGACCACTAGTTAAACGGAAATTCATTCAGCGTGTTGTGAGCAAGTATAGTGGAATTGTAGCGCACTGAGGGCTGTTAGAGTACTTCCTAACACTCTCGCGGTGTGCTGAGGCGGCCTCCTCCTTCGTATGGTGTTTGCAGCGGCGGCCCATCTTGAGGATGGTGGTAAGAGACAAGATACTAATTAGAAGTATAGCGTCTTTCGACCCAAATCTTGCACCGAATTTCAAACACATCAGGAAAGTCTAGGAAAAATACAATGAGTAGCGGGCGCTATCTAAGACCATGGTGCTAATTCAAAACACACCAATATCCTTGGAAATGGCTTCAAGAGAAAAAAAACCGCACAGGCTGATATTTATACGGCTCCTCATTGGCTGATCATTTGAGGTAAAAGTCGCTGCGGATAACGTTTAACGAAGTAATGGAGGCTGCGGCGCCTTCGACAACCTTCGACAGCCTTCGACGAGCCCAACAACGTCGCTTTCACACGGTGAAAATTTTCATCCCTCCCTTTCCTCAACCACCACCATCGCCCAACTTGCCACCGACACCGCCAATCAATCACTGTGACAACTGTCAACATCGTATGTTCAGCGTTACGCACCTTTCTCTTTGTTCTACTAACACCATGGCGTCCAGAAAAAATGCGATCGCCATCGCCAACGCCTCCTCTCTTTTCACTTTCTATACTTTCTTGTCTCACTCGCCGCTTTTCATCTTGATTCTATCGTTCTTGAGGTAGTTCGCATTCACGCTTGGCTTCATCTTGAATGCTGATGGTCGCTTGCAGACTAGTCCATAAAAATGGACGCCCACCAACTCTTCACTCCCCCCAAAAAGGATCCGAACTCTTCCCCGCTTTCCACACCACCAACCGACACGCGTTCCCCCCAATCTTCGGAATTCAGTTTTGATGGTGGCGATCTGGTCAACGCCGGCGATTCTTTCCTGGCAGAAGCGGGGAGTGTCGTGGATAGCTTCGTTTTCCTGACAGCCGATGCGGATGACCCCGACGCAGATGACCCCAGTGCAGATGACCCTGTGCCCGATGTCAAGTCCGAAGAGGAGGACCAACTTGACTTGTTGCCCCCGAAACAGGCAGCTTTGCCTCCAAAAAAGCCCCTCGACCCCTCCCTTTGTGCTCTGGGTAGCCTCGACGCGTACGCCTCCGACTCCGACTCGGGGGCCGAGGATCAAGTGGGCAGGGGCAGGTATGTCGACCCTCCTGTGGTCCATCCTGAAACCCGCCTGCGTGCAAATATCATCGTCACAGAGAGGGCAAGTCCGCAGGTTGGCAGGCTCACTACACGCCGCGATTTTGCAGGGGGCATGGCAGAGATAGGCCCGTCCAAGGGCAAGGGCGCTGCCAAAGCTAAAGCTAAAGCCAATGCCAAGAGCGCTAAGGCGGCGGCGCCCCCTCCGCCGCTACTTCCTGCAGAACGAGCTCCATCCCCTATCTCCATCCCCCCTATTGAACATCTGCTCGACTCCGACATTCCCCCTCGCCGCAAGGGGCACAAGAAAACCAAGGCAAGCAGCGCGGTGAAGAGTTTGGTGTCTACGTCGCCTCCGCCTCCTGCTGAGGCCGCGCCACCTCCTCTTCAGCCGCCCCCGCCTCAGAAGCGCCAGCCGCCCCCGCCTCCACAGAAACAGCTGCCCTCGCTTCCTCTGCAGCCGCCCCCGTCTCCAAAGAAGCGCCAGCCGCCCCCGCCTCCACAGAAACAGCTGCCCTCGCTTCCGCCGATGCGCAAGCCATCCCCGCCTCCGCAGATGCAACAGTCGTTCCAGTCGTCTCAGCCGCCCTCACGGGCTCATACAGCAAGTCCCGTACCATCTCCGGAACGGGTATCGCGCCTGCCTCTCCGCGCCCATTCAGCTAGTCCCTCGCCATCACCTCGCCCACTTTCCCGCAACTTCGCCTTCGCTCGTCTCCCGATATCTCCGTCGCCACTTCCTCGCAGACGCCCAGATCCTCTGCAGCCCATCCCCCCTGAGCAGTACAAGGGGACCCTCGCCGCGTTCCACGCCCAGGCCGGTTTCAGGGAGGCTCAGCTTCCTCCTCCTCCCCCGGGATGGCGTAGGGAGCACAGTATGCATGCTCCCAATGGCAGCAACGTTGGCGCGAACGTCGACATCAACATGGAAGGGAACCACGGCGACGATGGCGAGCATAACCCCGACGGCAACGCTGTGCAAGATGGCGACGCCGCCGCGAACGTCGACATCGACAGCAACGAGGACGCCGAGCATGAGCTCGACATCGAGATGGATGGGAACCGTATCGGAGGCGACAGCGACGACAACGCACTGCCCGCGGCTTCTCGAGGTGGTCGTCCAACGTCAGCGCAGGAGGGCGAGATCGACACGTGCATCACGCAGATGCTTGAGTTGGTGGAGACAGTCGCGGAGAACACTGGGCTGAGCTCCGACCGCATCATCAAGGCGTTCAGCCGCCGTGTCAGCCTAGAAGAAGCCCTCCCCCAGTGTAACCAGAACCCATGGAACCTGTATCAAAACTACGCCAACCATCACGAACATTACGAGCAGGAGGCACGTCGCGTCTACCCCGACTTCAACAAGAAGGACCACGCGGACGACTGGCGGATGGAGTCGCATGAACTCGGTGTTGCGTATACCGCGTTCAAGTCCGAGCACGGTGCCCAGGCGCAGGAGATCCTCGAGACCCACGCAAAGCTGAACGCGCCGGAGGAGACGTTCGGGCAGCGGCGCAGGCGTTGGGACAAGTTGGTCCTAAGGCTGGAGAATGCGGTAAGCCACACCGCCTCACTGTTGAAGTAGACCCACTCACCTCATGCCCAGGTCGAGAATATACATAAGCGCGAAGACTTTGAGGTTATGGTGGTTGTGGTAGGGCCTCATGTGAACGAGGATTATGGGCTTGCCGACGTTATATGCAGTCCTGGTCTCGAAGGCGTACGTTCTTGTTATTTGAGTCACAGCTACATACTGATTTATTCGACAGTTCCCTGAGACCATCCACTTCACCCAGGATGACACTATTGCTGCGGCGAAACTCACAGTATAGTACGTCTCAGGCAACTCGACTATACTCCGAACTAATGTCCTGTAACAGTAACCACCGGATGGCGCAAGCCAATATTGATGTAGGTCGCGCCCCGCTCGACGTCCCCCATGCCGTTCCTCCCGCACGTCCTCTTCCGGCCCGAGGCTCAAGTGCCTGTCAGGGAACGCGTCCACCCCCTGCCGCCTCTACGCCTGCCTCCGTCTCCGCCTCCGCCGCCATCGCCTCCACCTCCCGTCTCTCCGCCGTCGCCGTCAAACCACCCAAGGCCGACTACTCGAACATGACGGCTCAGGAGAAAAAGGAGACACAACGTCAGGTCCGCTATGTACGACTGGCACGCACCGCGGACGCCAACAAGATCCTGCAAGATCGCTTCAAGGCAATGGCCGAAGCCGACGTCGGGCGTGATATCTTCAAAGATGTCAGGCACAACGGCTTCGCTTGGGGGTCCATCATGTCGATCCTCAGGAGCCTCGATCTCCGCTGCATCGGATGGCCGGACGAGGCGCGCCTCCCCACAGAATGCCACTCGTCCAAAGCAAGCAATTCGTGGCGGAAGGTGGACCGCATCGCGTTCAACAAGGCCATCGACGCCCGCAGGACCCCGGGGCATGGTATGCGGCTACAGCGTCAGGAGTATACGCCCGGTATGTTGTCCTTCATTCCCCAATTCTCAACGCTGATCAATATATTCTCATTTCAGGAGCGTATGTAATTTACACGCACGACTACAGTCAGCCTGCCTCCCGCGCTGAGGATTTTTTATACTCCGACAAGCCAGTGCCATGTGTCGATGGAGAAGGAGATTCGTGGACCGCTACATACGATCTGCGGCACGAGCAGCCGGCCAAGGCTACCAAGACTGTCAGCATTGCCCAGGCGAACCCGGGTCCAGTAGCAAAGGGAAAGGGGAAGACCAAGTCGAAGCCGAAGCCGAAGACACAGGCGAAGGGCAAGAGCGGGAAGGGGAAGGGGAAAGCTCGGGCTAGGTCGGATGATGAAGAGTCGGAAGAGGAATTCAACTTCGATGATGGCGACGACGGCGATGGCGACGGCGACGGCGACGGCGAGGGGAACTTCCCCGTGGAACCGCGCATGACGCGCGCCCAAGCCGCGCGCGAGGCCACGCAGGAGGGTGGCGGCGGCGGCAACAACCCACGCCCCCGCCCTGCATTCAGGGGCGCCAACGCTACACGTCGTGCACCCCACACTGTCAGCTTCGAGATCCCTGGCACGGCTACACCGACCCCTGCCCACAGCGACGCCGACGACGCCGACGACGCCGACGACGCCGACGACGCCGACGCCGACATGCCCGCCGCCCGCCGCCCACGCCGCGGTGCCCCCCGCATCACGTATCGTCGACAGCAACGGCGGCGACGACGACGACATGCCCCCAGCCTCCAAGTGCCCCAGCACCTCCAAGGGCCTCGGCACACGTCCACGCCTCGAGGAGGCTGAGGACGAGTCGCCACCAGCAAAGCGAGCCAAGGTGGAAAAGTCCCCGCACTTGCGGATGGACTATGTGGAGATCTCGTCTCCACGTCGGCGATCCCGGGAGGATGGCGGCAACATCGTCGCCGAGCGCACCATTATCCCCAGCTCTGCATCGCCACCGGGCCCGATCCACAACCGTCGTGCCCCTGAGCGTCCGATTGCACCTGCACCTGCTTGCTCAACGGCGCGCACCGCCCCTGCTCGCTCAACGACGCGTGCCGCCCCTGCCCGCTCTAATGTTCCTTCACGCCCGCCCGCTGCTTCCACTGTCGCCCATGCCCGTCCACCTGCCGCCCCTGCCCGCCGCGCCGTCAACGCCAACGCTTCGGCATCAACCTCCGCCTTGCCTGCTACTGGCTCGGCCTCCAATGCGACGCCGTTGCTCACGGCCCTGGTGGAGACTCTCGACGATGCGCAGCTCGATGCCATTGCCAATTTTCTTGCTTCGCGGCAGAAGACGCAGTAGGTGGTGTGGATCTCGTCGCTGGGGCCGTCGCCGTCGCCGCTCGTACCGCTTGTTATTCATGCTTTCTTGGACTTAGCTGCCGCCCGAACGAACACTTGTACAACTTTGCCCGTGTATCTTTTCTTGCACCCTCTCCCTCCTTGTATCCTTTCTTGTATCCCTGTAGATAATCTCTCGTATTTCCCCGTGTATCTTTTCTTGCGCCCTCTCCCTTCTTGTATCCTTTCTTGTATCCCTGTAGATAATCTCTCGTATTTCCTCTGTATAATTCTTCCTGTTGTGTAGAAGCTATTGTAGTACATTCTGTATCTACAACATGTCGTAGTGTATCCATTGCAATCCAATTGTCTAATGGGTACCCAAGGTGCTGTGAGCTACGACGACTACGACATGAGCTAAGACGTCTACGACATGAGCTAAGACGTCTACGACATGAGCTAAGACGTCTACGACATAGGCTCTGTCGACTACTACATTGATCCTAAATCTCAAGAATATGTAATAGAAGTCTGTGGCGGGGCAGTCTACGTCTACATCAGGGACCTCTGAGGTAGGTTTTACTCTTACAAGATAACCCACCTCAGAGGTCCTTTACATAAAAAAGGTAGTGGCCCACTTAGGTGTCCTCGCCACTACCGCCACCGGTCGTTCTCCTCGGATTCGGTGGCTTTGCCCGGCGCGCGCCGAACCCCGCAGCCCCGCCCTCGCCCGCGGCTTCAGCCAGACCTTTTGGATTCCTCGTCGTGCCCTTCCTCTTCCTGTTCTTCTCCTTTTCCTTGCTGTCGTGTTCCCTACTCTCGCTCGTAGCCGCAGGCTCGGGGCCGAAAATCCGCTCCTGCGCAGCGGCGTATCGCGCCTAAAGAAGAGCTGCTCGATAAGCCGCAGCGGCGGGCACGCGAGAGGGGACCCACAGGTGTCGTTGTTCATGACGCATTCGCGTTGTCGTCGGCCCACGAGCTCGCCATTCCGTTTGAAGAAGCGGTGGGTTAGGATGGCGCAAGAGCGTTTCGTGGCGGTGCAAGAAGCGAGGAGTTTGGTCATGTTTGTGATCGGCCTCCGAGATGCAAATTTAGCCGAAATCGCTGCTTGTCTTGCGCCACCATGTCATGCTCTCACTTACGCTCGGTTGCTGCTGCCGCATGGACAGCGTATCTCATAGTGGCCTCTGGTCCGTTCACTTGCGTCACGTTTTCGTGTCGGGCACCGTCTCCCTTTGCCGTGCCGCCCAATCACTGCCTACTCTCCCCAAGTCCCTTCTCACGTCGATGTCTGCACGCACCTCGACTCTGCTTCACCCTTCGCTACACCCTATTTTCTCTCCGTTAAGCTCTCTTTCTCTCTTCTGGTTCTTTTCCTTTCGCGGTCTCGTTCTGTTGGTATCTCCGTCGCTGGTCTCGCCCTAGTTCTGAGCCTCACTCCGTGATCGATTCTTTAGCCTTGCAGATCAAGCTTTCAGTCTGCCTCCCGAGCCTCGACTCTGCCCTGGGACTGTGTGCTGTTATTTCTGTCAATCAAAGACTTGGTCTCTCAATCAAATTATCGATTACCAGTGCCACTCGCTTCTCTGCTCTGCTCTGCCTTCTGCCTAGTCGATGCACCCGTGATTCTGCTTCTGCCACCACATCCTGGGCATACCATCACATCCTAGGCGTGCTGTGCTGTTGGAGTCGAAGTGCGCTGCATGCCATTGAGACCGAAGTGCGCGTACACATGCATACGCATATGCGAAGCGCGCACGCTACTTGAGTGAGCGCTGCTTGTCTGCCTCCCTTCCTATGCACGCCTCATCGCATGCTATCTTTGGGCGTCACCCTACACCTAGCCTCCGTATCCTCGTTATTCTCGCTCCCCTCTCATCGTTCTTGCCTTCCCGTTCTCCCTGCGCGTCTCGCTGCTAATCCTGGCTCACTTTTCACTTTCGCATACCGCGAATTTGATTGTCGATTGTCGATACACCTGCGCGGTGTATTTTTTTCGCTGCCTTTATTGAATACGTTCACGTGCTTACTCCGGAATTCCGGGCTTCCACGTTCTTACCTCCACATTCTACATTTGAGCTAGCTACTTGCGCAAACGTCGACCTCCTCATCCTAGTTGGCGCGCAAATCAAATCAAATGCGCCCTATCCTAGCTGACCCCATCCATCCCGTTCGCCTTCCCTCCCTTCAAATTATTCTCGTTCACAACCAACGACACTGACGATGACAACTGCTTGCACGAGTACCCCTCTCTTCCCGTACATGGACCTGTGGCGGGGCGGTCCGGGCATCGGCGATCTGCGTCTCGGTCTCGATCTTGGTTCGGGGAGCGCCTTCCTTGCTTACGGACGCGGCCTCCGATACGTATAGCGTCGATACTCGACACTCGATACGCGATACGCGCGCGCCTTCAATGTGTCACCAAGCCTACGCTGCCGAGTAAGCCGTGCATCGGAAAACGGATGGCTACCTTGTCAAGTCAAGTCAATGTAAGTGCGGTGTCGCTTCTGTGCTTTGCTTTCTTTCCCTCCGCGTTCGACGTTCAATTTTCCTGGTATCAAACGCGTGTATGGGCACTTTTTTGTCACCGCGCGCGTGTCCGTGCGATGATGTTTCTGGCCCCGCATGGCAAACATCGGCATTGGCAGCGCGCCGGGGTGAATCCGAATCCGAATCCGGACTGTGCCTCGGGGCGGCGCGGAAAGTCATAGTTAGTCGTTCCTCGGTCGGCGAATACCCTACGTCTCCCGAATCTTGATGAAATATCAATTTTTTCCTCGGTGACCAGTCTCTGCTTATGGCGGTCTTAGAGGGTCAACGACAATCGTCTCTTTCGGGCAAGCAATCATGGGCACCCCGTGTGGCCGGCGTGCGTGCGTGCGTGTCATTCAGGGGTTTTTAATAATTCATTCATGCTTGAACCCAGGCCGTTGATTCTTCAACCCGACTTTGCACTTGTGCAGCAGTTTGATTGCTCTACGCAGGTCTCTCACGCTTTGCTTCATCTCCATACGTTCACCTCCCAATAACTCGTTGATCTCTGTTCGCTACCTCCGATTCCCGCCTCACATCGCCACCGACCTCTTGTCTCTATCGTCGGCGTCAGCCTTGCCGCAACATTCCACATGCATCCGTACCTCATACACCAGCAAAAGCAAATATTCCCCTCCGCTGAACATGTTGCTGAAAATAATAGTTTCAGCTTCAAAACAGATGTAGGTGAAAAGGCTGTCAAAATTGATAAATTCAGCCCCCAAATTTTCCGTGTTCGAAAGTGAGGCCTAAGATTATGAAATCAGCAACAGATTCAGCTTGAGTGAAAGCAGCAATTTAGGCATTGCTGGAACTGTAGCTGAAAGCGCCAGTTTCAGCTGCACTTCCAGCCAAGTTGAAACAACAAGACTTAGCAATGCTGAAACAGCCGGCAAAAACAATAGTTTCAGCAACTGATTGGGCATAATCAAAATGATGGCTGAATGTTATTGTTTCGGCCCGGGCTGAAAGTGTAGCCCAAAGCCCTTGTTTCAGCTCAGCCAAAAATTCTGCCAGTTATTTTCAGCTGGGCTGAAACTCGTGGTTTCAGTCACACTTTCGGCCCTGACCGAAACAATAACATTCGGTCGGCAATTCGGCTTTGTCGGAACGGGATCCGAAACTATTATTTTTGCCAGCTGTTTCAGTGTTGCCAAGTCTCATTGTTTTGAGCTGGCGGAAAGTGCAGCTGAAAATGACTCTTTCAGCTACGGTTTCAGCAATGCCTAAATTGTTGCTTTCACTCAAGCTGAATCTGTTGCTGACTTCATGTTTTTGAGCCTCACTTTCAAACGTGGAAAAATTGCAGCTGAATTTGTGAATTTTGATAGCCTTTTCAACCACATTTGTTTTGAAGCTGAAAGTACTATTTTCGGCAACATGTTCAGCTGCGGGGAATATTTGCTTTTGCCGGTGTGTCATCGTTCGGCTGCGGTCTCCTCTTACATGTTCTCCGGCCTGAGCGGCGTGTGGTTTGCCAGCTAGGCTGATTTCGATTGATTCGACAGTTCAGGTTGTGCACGTAAATCGAATCTTCCTCGTCGCTGAATTCACCGAATGCTATTTCTATCAATGGTCATCCTTACAACGCAATCTTAATGGCATCCCAGTAATAGTTTTTTTTTGTCGGTGTTGTTTACTCATCAAGTTGCTGCATTAATGCGGTAGTGCTAACCTGGGTCGTTGCCATTTTCACTTGATTTTCATGCAAGTCCATGTCCTGCGTTGGGGGGTCGTTGCATTAATAGGGTAGTGGTAACTTGGGTCGTTGCCATGGACATGTAATGTTGACGTCTCGACCCGCCGGGGGTTCGATTCCCCCGAATGCATCATTCATCGATGAGCTTTTTCTCGGTCGTCCATCCCCCGCCGTTTTTGTTCGCCCTATTCCAGACTCGAATTATCCTCGTTCCGATGTCATGAGCTTTCTACGAGTTCGTTCCTCAGCACTTGCTCTTATTTTTCGAGAATGACGGCCTGAATAAAAAAGCGAGAAAAAATTCTCTCCCTCTCATCAAGACCCAAGATGGGGTCAATGGTAGCCCCAACGTCAATCAAAATGCTGTTGGGATTGTGAACCGCCCGCGTAGAAAAAGGCACATCGAAGAAGTATTCCGGATCACAGAATCGAACCCGGTTTATCCAATTGCAAGCAAAGGTGCACCGTACGAAAGGTACAGCAATGCGGAGATACTTGTCTACAGTTGCGGGAGGATGGGACTATGCGGTTATCGCAGGGAAAAACGAACAAAGAGCGACCACCCAAATCACGCCCTGGTACCGCCATATTTTTCCGCTCCCACGATGCTGGTCTACGGATTGGGCTCGATGACAACTTGTCTACTTCTGGCTCGATCCCCACCGGACGGGCAGCTCAAAATTGGAAATTTTTTCAAAGAGAACCGGAAGCTACCTGGACGAATTGAGCCGCTGACGTGCGTGCTCATGTCACCGTCGGAGCACTTTCACTTCCGGGCTGGGGAAATATCACTCGTATGCGGAGAGGCGGCCCGCCGTCAACGACGGCAGCGTGGAGTCTACGTCGGCAGAGGGATCCATTCAGCATGCAGCGAGAGCAGAAGAAGCCACGAATGTGTTAAAATTGCCAGGCTGCGGGTGACAACATGAACTGGAACGCAGAGAAGGAGAGCCAGACGAGTACGATCAACCGCAACAAGGTCTCGAATACTCGGCGTACACGGGACCTGGAATGGAAACAGAGTGTGCAATTCAAGAGGTTGACGAGGAAAGCCGGTACGTAGGACGGAGAATAAGAGCTTGCAGGGCACGGTTGACGAGTTGAAGCGAGAAAGTGATATTGAGGGCGAAACGTGACACTAAGCGACTGTATTTATCGCGGCTGGGAAGTAGCTCTTGAGGAAGCGACTGCTTTGAATGTTGAGTCACTTATGAACAGTCTAGGACAGACAATAGCGCAGGGGTGCGCAACGTGATACTTAGCTATCAAATAATCACTAGCCTTTGCTCTTGCTCTCCATTTCCGCCACTTCGTCCTTCTTTCAGCTACCCGTCGTCTTTCGACCCTCTTTGTCTCGACTCGCAATGTGTCTCTCCTGCTTGGATTGATCTACCCATTCATTGTCGCTGTCGCCTCTTCGAATAGATATTTTGGCGCATCCCTCCTGCTTCTGTCCGTTCTGTAAGCTGATCCGATCTTGGTTCAATGCCTTCGATTCTCTGTTCATCCATACAAACCTCTTTCGTAGAAATGCCCATTCTCGTTATCTGGGATCAGTCGATTCTTTCTGGACTTTCGACCATCACTCGATGGTCGTCTTGCAACCAGTCTCTTGTTCCTAGATGAGTACGCAGCGGTGGTGCAAGGTCTTGTCGTATTTATGTTCCTGCTGCGGCATCACGGAGATTACCAAAGCGAAAAGGCGCGAAGTTTGATTGCACACAGCACCATTGGACACAAGATTGGACTCGGGTCCGGAGCACCACGCTGATAAACGAGTTTGCCGATGGCGTGATGGATGATGGCCGTGCTCACCGAGTAGTCGCAAACATGATGTACAGAATGTTGGTTTGACGGTTTGTTGTGCTTTTTTCTAAGATTGTTCATTCTATCCGTCGGGCTTGTGAGCGACCATCATTGCCGGGAAACAATCTCCGATGATCATCGCATACTCAGCCCACTGGCGTCAAACAGCTGAAACCATGTATTTAAGAGGCCACCAGGCGTGGTACGCCCACCAATGTTTCCCTCCTCCATTCTGCTCAATGCACGGGCTAGAGTGTACAATTTGCGCTTCCTCCTCGTTGCAACGATTCCAATAATTGTCTTGACATTCCTAGACATCCTTCGCGGCGTCCTCAGTCGTAGCGACATCCCTGTCATCGCTCTCGCCGGCGGTATCATTATATGGGTCCATCATATCTTTGCGTGTGTGGCTATTCAAGCTCCTTGACTCGCATGCTGACAAAACAGTATACTTCACTGGAAACTGCGCGGCCTGGCGGCGGTGGATTTGACAATGGTTGTGTTTGAGATCGCCGGTATTCTTACCCGCTGGTGGGACGTTTGCTCGCATTGAATTTTTTTTTTCACGACAGGATTTGTTTATCTCACCTTCAACATGATTGCCACCCCCCCGGTATCCCAACTTCAATTTGTGGATTTTCTCCCATTAATAACGCCTGTAATTTTCCTGTCCCTCTCCCTCCTCTTCCGAATTACGACGATCCTCAAGACCAAGGAAAAATTCCTGGTTCAGCGGTTCATTTTCTTCGGATGCTGTGCAAAAATCGAACCCACCATATACTGTTGCGTCCATCTTGCTCAATCGAGCACTCGCCCGCCCGCTTGTAAGGTACGCACGCCGCGGAAACCAATATCTTCGCTTCATCTGAGCAAACTCTAGGGGAGAGTCCAAGTACATCATTATTGCCAGAGCCGTCGTTCTGAGCGCTATCGGGGTTGGCGTCCCTGCTTTCGGAATATATGTCACGATGGTTGAGCCCGCAGTTGCAACCGTCTCCACAGCATGGATCCAGCACCCATCTTTGTCCGCAGATCTTCCAGGCAATGTGATGATCAATTTCGTATGATATGTTCTTACGTGCGAGTATCATTTGACGCTTGAGTAGGACCCAAACAATAGTCGTTATAACTCCTATTCATGGAATATATCAGTCACCGCGTCGAATTGGGGGGACGAAAATATCAACTGTGAGGGTACCAGCGACGGCAGTGTTACATGTACGTGTTCAGGTTCACTGTTGATGTTGTACTTACCAGTGCTCCCCGAGGCCCTTGTGCATGGTCTGAGGTTCAAACCATATCGTTTTCTGTGATTATCCCATCGGAAGCGGGCTTCCTCACTGTCTTGATTGGATGTGACTCTGAAGAGTGTGAGGATGAGTTGGTACCCGTCCTTCTTCTGCCTGGCTCCCAACTCTTTGGCTCCTTGGCCTGGTCTCAGCGACAGACAGTATCCCAATCTCGGGAATACTCCGTGCGTTTTCGTTAATTTCTGACTTCCTTCACCAACCAGTCATAGAATGTGATTTTCATTCCGGAAGTCCATGGATTGCAACAAAATATATCCGCCAAGGGGAACATTACTTCGCTCACGTTGAGCGTAGTTCCAAATCCAATCCGATATTATCAAGACTCAGTGGATGTATCGGCTCTGTCTGGGATCGCAACATTCGGTGGATTCTGGACCTTCGTTAATGGTGCTTTCGCCCTTTTTTTCGGCGCTAACATTGTCTATTTCGCATTTGGCATGTACAAATAGTATATGTCCTCTGTTGTGGCTCATTCAATCAATAGGTCGTCGGCCACTTTCTGCGTTAGGAGTGGTTCATTTGTTCCAACGACGCGCCCTGGTTCGCAAGTGGTACGAAGACTTTCCTGCCATCCAGACGGAAGGTGGTCTTCCAGGGTCGGAGAATGCTGGAATTGTTGCGTTCATCCGGGAACGACTCGTGGATCTTGGCGAGGATCCGCAAGACATTGAGCGTCCACGAATATCAAGGACCCGCGCGAAGATTGGGAAGTACAGTAGGACGTTCCCATGGAAGAAGAAAATCCAGCGCTTCAAGTTCCAGGGAAAAAATGCGCGGGCGTCTCCCCAGGAATCAAACCATTTGGTTCCAACGCACACTCCTGTGTCTCCTACCCACGGGGCACAACCACTCACCTCGGAACGCTCTGAATCGCGCTCCCGCCGAAGATATATTCTGGATGAGATACCCCTGCTAGATATCGATTTAAGTCTCGAATATGGCGCACAGAGTATTCAGGATATACCGGAGACGTTCCCACCACAAATTTAGCTGCCATTCTGCATGTATGCGTTTGAAAAATGAATCTTGGCCATCTTATTGTCCTCTAGAAATCGTTGTCAAACCATCTTTTCTATTCCGCGCCTGGCCCGAAGAGGGTGTATTTAGCATTCACAAGACATTGACAAAGATGTAACCCCGCAGCCCCGCCCTCGCCCGCGGCTTCAGCGGGACCTGTTGGATTCCTCGTCGCGCCCTTCCTCTCCTTCTCCTCCTTCTCCTTTTCCTTGCTGTCGTGCTCTCTACTCTTGCTCGCAGCCGAAGTCTCCTCTGGCCCGAAAAACCGCTTCCGTGCAGCAGCATAGCGTGCCTCGCGCTCCTTCAAATCCTCCGCGGCTATCTTCGCTCCTCCTTCTGGCGCAGGCGTAGATGCCGGCGACGGGAATGGAGATGGGCGTTTGAGGATGCGCATGGCGGGTTATAGCGCCGGTACGCGTGCCGACGGGGCGAATGAGTATGCGGGGGAAAAGAGGGCAGCGGGGGTTGGCATGTGCGCAGTGGCGCGCGGGTCCTCCTATGTGCGTGTGGGTTAGTTTTTGCTTGCTCTTGTCGCGCAGATCGAGGGACGCACGGATCATCCCAAACGCTCCGATTCGCCTCCTCTCCTTCACCACCGTCGCCGTCATCGTTCTCCGAGTCTTCCAAGACCTTTACTACTTCATTCTACTTCGCAGGTTTGCGTGTCCGAGACGCCGACGCAGCAGACTAGGGGCAAAAAGAAAAGAAGAGCCACTTGCATATACTGATACATACTTGTTCGTCATCAGTATATCGGTTCTGTAGCAGAGACTAAGCCGCTTGATAAGCCGTAGCGGCGCGCACGCGAGAGGGGGCTCACCGGTACGGATGTCGTTGATGACGCGTTGTTGTTTGAGGTGTCGTCGGTCCATGAGCTCGGCATTCCAGTGAGCGTGGAGAAGCGGTGGGGAACGATGGAGCGAGAGCGTTTCGTGGCGGTGCAAGAAGAAGCGAGGTGTGTGGTCGTGTTTGCGAAAAGCCTCCGAGATGCAAATTTAGCCGGAAATCGCTTCTTGTCCTTTGCCACATGTACAACGTCCTGCCAGTGCTGCCGCGTCGACGGTCGAAGGTGTGTCTCACGGTCGCCTGTGGTTATCTCCGCCGTGCCGCCCAATTCCTGCCTCCGCTTCCCAAGACTCGGTGTCTGCACGCACCTCGACTCCGCTTCATCAGAACTTTGACACTTTTGTTGTCGTGTTGTACAACACGTGAAAACGCCAAAAAACACGATAAAACGCGATAAAACATGACAACGCATTTTGACGACAACACGCATCAAAATTTTGACAACACGGTCCGATTTGGCGGGGATCGACACTCGAGTTTGGCGGGGCCCGTGTTGTCGACAACATGACAACACGTGAAAACGGCCACAACACGACAACCAAAATGTCAAGTTACTGATGTTCGCCCTTTGCTACGCCATATTTTCTCTCCGTTTAGCTCTCGTTCTCTGGGTATCTTCCTCGCTGGTCTCGCTCTAGTTATCAGCCTCGCAACGTGATCCAATCCGTGCAGGGTCCGTGTCTGACTCACCAAATCTAACTTGCTTTTGCTTTTCTTTCATTCGCAGCCTTTGCTCTCAGTCAAGGAAAGTCAGATTTGTCATTCACTTCTTTTCTCTGTCTGCTGTTTAGTCGACGCGACTAGGGTTGGGTGCGCGGAGAGCGGGGACGACAAAGCCTCTGCCTATGGCGCGGGAGACAACGGGTACGGGTGGTGGGGAGGGGACTCGGCCGTATGTTCGTGGGTTTTACATTCGCAATGGAGGACTGACACCCATCGGATCGTCTCAGACGTCGTACATCTCGCTCCGGCCTTTGTCTGCGTCTGCGTGTCCGATTCCACACACGTCTTCCTCGTCGCCTAGTCGCGCTCGGCGTCCCATCTGCATCTCCTCGTTGCTTTTCCTCCTTGCCTGCTGGTAGTCTCTCTCTGTCTTGCTGTCCGCGAGCCATTGCTCGCCAGGCGTCTGTGTTCCAGCCATCCTTGGGCATCGTGTAGTTGTATTCATACTGCGCCATCCACAATGTTACTGTCCACACCTAAATGCACACTCGTCCTTGCCTTGATTCGTTCCTCTTTTTCCTAATGCTTCTTCTCCTCCGTTCTTCTTGCCCCATCCCTCTTTGGCCTCGGTCTGGCGTCCCATCCTCCCATCTGGTTGACGGCTCGCCGCGACGTCGCGCCTTTCACTACATATCTTGATTTATCGATTTATCTGGGTTCGCCAATTGCTAGGCTGCTCTCTGCCGCTGAAGCGAAACTCCATCAGCGCATTTGCAAACGTTGATCCTTCCCGAATTTTCTCTCTCCCCCGTTATCGTCATCGTGCGCGTTCACCGCCATCTTGATCTACTTTGGAACTGAAAGGTATGCACCTCACTTCCGGGTTTACTTACGGTATTTGTTCGCGAACAAGGATTAAGCAGCATTCGCGAACCAGGATCAAGTAATCATCGACCTCGGAATTGCTCATATCCGGGAATGACACCGCTCGTCCACCGGAACGAGCCCAAACCTGGATGTATCTCCGTGCGCGTGTGCAAATATTAACTTTCGAGCATGCATGCATTTGGACTGATCTCCACTATATTCCTCCAAGATCTTGACGTGTCGTTCAAGTACTCTTTGGTCTACAGCAATAGGTATGTAAGGCGCGCTGCGGCTGGGCCAGGCCATCGTCCAACTCGCATCGTTGCTCGTCTCGCTTCGCCGTTGATTGCTAATTGCTAGTCGCCACTCCCCGTGGACGACTGGCTGTCCCTCGCCGACACATATCCAAGTTTAAATTTCTTTGAGGTCTGTCCTTAGTCAACCCCTTCCCTATTCCGGTCAATCAGTCACCCGCTTCCGCTTCATTTGCATTTCGTTGTGCTCGTGCTCGTGCTCGAAGCTCATCACATTGTCAGTGAGGACGAACGCTTGCTCTTGAGGCGAGTCTTGATCTCGGTATGTTGATCTTGATCTGGGTGCGGTCCGTTACTCTACTCGCGACTCCTCATCCAATCTAACTCCCAAGGTCTGTATCCCTGTTCTGAACATGGACGGCCAACACAGACTCACGATATACACAGCAATGTTGATGCGAAATACATGTACGCAGAAACACCCTCGCTCGCTCTTTGCATCCCGGAGGAATCATAAGAACATACATCCGCACTTCGCCGTCAGATGCAAGTCTGTGCGCCTGTCCTGCAGGTGAGCATCCGATTGCTCCATCAATTACTTATTAATTCTCACCCAGAACAAATTGGCTCTGGCTCAAGTCGCTCTTCAGCGTCCACGGTCTTTGGATTTCGCCTCCTGCCTCAGATTCTGTCTCTTTCTCCACCATTCATTCTTTCACACACCCTCGCGCGTTCTACTTCGGAACCCTGTTGCTCTGGATCAAAACAGTTCGTCAACTACGTCAAGCAATCAAGAGCGATCGGACCGGCGTAAAGCAGTGCATGATATCGCGGCTCTCTCGGCCGACGACCACCTCTTACAACACCCTTCCGCTACCCCATTAATGCAATGACTCGCCGAGCTTACGGTATATCACCTGAGGATCTGTTTCACCTTCGTTCAACATGGATAGAAGACTTCCAAACTCCTTCTTCATCAAGGCCGCGCAGTTCGAGAGTCGACCTTCGTGATAACAATATCGGTCAGCTGGACAGATCTGGCACACAAACACAGATGTTATTGTTCGCGAGTACAGCGGAACGCGATACTCAAGTAGCCGAGAGAATGGCACGTCGGATACGAGGATGACTCGGGACTTCCGGACCGATCGCGACTGAATTTCTGGAACTCATTCCTGTCAGTCTGAAGCTCTTTTGATCGGTATGTCCGCCCCAACTTTTTGGAATATCGAGGCCAAGCCTGGGCGGGGGCGCCGTCACAATCACCTTCAAATAAGTTTGAAGTTGTATGATGATCGAGTACCAGCCTCGTGCGGCCATCAAGGATTTGTATAGCTCAAGTAGAAATGATGGAGGCGATAGTCGGAGGATCCATCACGGATGCCGAAGTACTCCTGCGTAACAAAAAGCTACTCCGGCAACCACGCATCAAACAAAGCCATCGGAGGAAACAAAGAATCATGGTCCTGGGCAGGTTCTATCTCGCCGTGCTCAACGCAATCCCGCCATGCCAACTATCACTCATAAGTGGATCTGATCCCGTTGTCCAACTTGAAACCGTCAACGCGTCTTTTACTCACCGGAACATCTGATTTATAGTTTAACCTGGACGCAACTTTGTTCCTCCCCCGCCTCCTCACCACAGTCACGATTATATACATTGATGGTGCCATCCCATCTCTGTTGAAAAACTATCCCGATGAAGAGCATTGGGATGGATACCCAAGAAAACAACGCCATGATACCGTCCAGAGATTCGCACTTCAACTCGAGCCGTAACGAAGTGATTCCACCTCTGTATTTTCACGGGCGCTCATTTCATTCTAGATACGGAATCGGGACTTGTATCTTCCTGTTTTCTGAGCATTTTGTCCATCTTTCTCCGTACAACACTGGTCGCCATTCATGTGGTGCTTGCAGTGGTCTCGCTCAAGGAGCTGGACCACCAGGTCATTTTCTCGATTGAGAACCAAAAGAACGTCAAACTCTTTATAAAATTACGCCATGCTTTTGGCATTCCCTTTTTCGAGAACGTGTTTGGTCGTGTTTCGATGTTTCCCGCCTGATGGCCATCTTTTGGATAGGGGTATGTAACCGGGGGGACGCGCGCGAGCCGTGCATCGTGATCCCTATTTCCAATACTTACCATTTGTGGCTGGAATCGTCGCTTCACCGAGCAAGCACACCGGTGTCGCAAGAATCTCTTTTGGAATATATTACCACATCACAAGTTCTGGTGTTGTGCAGCCGCACCTGCTGCACTGACCTTAGTTCCCGCCATTCACACACAGCAATCGCGATGTGATTGCCGATCAAATCCTCGGCTATGATGCACAAACTCGCATTTCTCCTTCAATTGCGGTCCTTTACGCGTCATACAACATGAGGAACGCGCCATTTTGTCTACTCAACTACACTACACGAAAAGATGCCTAGTTTCCATCCTCTGATCATTGCTATTGGCTACCAAAAGGCGGTCAGGTGTCAGAATCGGTTAAAAATTATTTTGACTGAAAACGACGAATTGAGACGCTACCCGGTACGCACTTTGATGCCAAATTCCAGTGACAGGTCCGTGATCAACACCGCCTGGTACGCCGCCCAATATTTACCTCCGCCATTCTCCTCAATCCAAGGGCTTGAGTTTATAATTTGCGCTTCCTCCTCATTGCAACGATCTCTGCAATTTGCCTGCCTTTCATAGACATCCCATACACCAGCATCGGTTCCCGTAACATCCCCTACATCAGCCTCACCAGTGGTATCATTATATGGGTCCATCATATCGTTGCGTGCGTGACTATTCCAGCTGCCTGACTCACATGCCGACAAAATAGTATATTCAATTGGGCACTACCCGGGCTGGCGGTGGTCGATTTGGCAATGGTTGTGATTGAGATCGCCGGTAAGCTAACTCACTGGTGGGACATCCCCTCACACTAAATCTATTCTCATACCTGGACCAGGAATACTCGTGAGGCATCACCAATCACCGCGGAATCCTCTGAACCGCGCTCTCGCCGAGAATATATTCTGGATGAGATACCATTGCTAGATATTGATTTGAGTCTCAAACCTGGCGCACAAAATATTCAGGATATGCCAGAGACGTTCCCACCCCGAATTTAGATGCCATCCTGTATGTATGTGTCCGGAAAATGAAACTTGGTCATCTCAATGTCGTCTAGAAGTTGTTGTCAGATGATCTTTTCTTGTCCGCGCCAGGCCCGAACATGCGCTCGCCACCGCCGCATGCCACGCTTCCCTCCCCTTCAATGTCTCCGCGCCTGTCTTCCCTCCTCCTGTGGGCACCGCCGTAGATGTCGGTGATGGAGATGGGGGTCTGAGATTGCACATAGCAAGCTGGAGCGCTCCCGCGCACCGAGGGGGCGAAGGAGTACGTGGAGGAAGAGAGGGCGACGGGGGTGGGCATGTGCGCAGGGGCGCGGGTGTTCCTGTGGGCGTGCGGGTTAGCTTTTGCTTACTCTTGTCGCGCAGATCGAGAGACGCACATATCCTGCCATATTTCGATTCGCGTCCTCCCCTTCCTCGGCATGGTCGTCATCGTCATCATTCTAATCGCCCACCACCTTCACTGCCTCCTTCTTCCCCGTTGGCTTTTCTATACGAGACGTCGCAGGGGCGGGCTACACACAAAAAGAAAAGAGCTGCTCGATAAGCCATAGCGGCGCGTACACGAGAGGGGACCCACAGGTATTGTTAATGACGCAATCGCGTTGTCGTCGGCCCACGAGCTCGGCATTCCGGTGTGTGTGTAGAGAGAGACCGGGGTGAATGAGCGCGGTCGTGGGTTTCGTGGGTTTCGTGGCGGTGCAAAGAAGAGAAGCGACGAGTTTGATCGTGTTTGCGATCTGCCTCCGAGAAGCACATTTAGCCGAAATCGCTGCTTGTCTTGCGCCACAAGGTCCTGCCAGTGCAGCAGTGCTCTCTCTTCGGTTGCTGCTCCTGCGTCGACAGTCGAAGGCGTGTCCCGTCCCCGCCTCCGCTCCGTCCACTCTCGTCACGTCTCCGTGTCCGGCGTCCTCTGAGTGCTCTCTGGAGTCTGCCGGGCCGCCCAATCCGGATCCCTGCTTAAGGCCTCCACTCGCGTTCGTGTTCACACCGATCAAATTCGACTCGGCTTGGCTCTTCGCTGCATTATATTTTCCCCGCGTCTAGTTCCGTGTCTCTGCTCGACCTTTGCCATTCCCGGCTTTGTTCTCGCTGTCTCTCGCTGGTCTCGCTCTAATTCTCAGTCTCAATGCCGTTCATCGTGTCTAACATTCCACGCAAACTCGATTTTCGAATGTCGATGCTTGACACTCCTGCGCGTGGTGTAATTTCTGGGCCGCATTTATCAGGTCCACTCACTTACTCCCTGCCTCGACATTTTACATCTGTGCGATTTCATAGAGCAAAGCCACCTGCGCACCTGGTACCCTAGCTGAACCTCTCCGCTCCACTTCCTCTCGCCAACTGCTTGCATTTTACATCCTTCCATGTACATGAAGCGGTCCTCGGTCTCCCTCGGTCTCGGTCGCGGGCAAGGACCTTACTTATTAGCACGGCCTCCAGCGTCGATAATCGATACTCGGACGCGCAGGCCAAGTAATATCACTCCTTCTTCCACTCCCAAGTCGTTCTGCGTCCCCATCGGCACATCGCTAACTCGTTTTGCCAAGTCAGGTCACACTGCATGTGTTGCTCTCTTTCTTTCCATCCTCGTTCGACGTCAACGATAATTTTTCCTGACTCGGTTTCCCTTCATCACAGCGCGTGTACTTTGTGTCACCGCGCGCATGTACGTGCGTTGTTTCTGCTCCACCTACCGCCGGGTCTGTGCGGGCAAAGTCCTCCGAAAGGCCCCCGACTAGGACAGGCAACAACGCAGGGGGTGCGCAACGTGATACCTAGCTATTAAATAATCACTAGCCCCTGCTCTTGCTCTCCATTCCCACCACTTCGTCCTTCTTCCAGCTACCCCTCGTCTTTCGACCCTCTTCGTCTCGACTCGCAATGTGTCTCTCCTGCTTGGATTGATCTACCCATTCATTGTCGCTGTCACCTCTTCGAATAGATATTTTGGCGCATCCCTCTTGCTTCCGTCCGTTCTGTAAGCTGATCTGATCTCGGTTCAATGCCTTGGAATCCCTGTTCATCCATACAAACCTTTTTCGTAAAAATGCTCATTCTCGTTATCTGGGATCAGCCGATTCTTTCTCGACTTTCAACCATCACTCGATGGGCGTTTTGCAATCAGTCTCTTGTTCCTAGATAAGTACGCAGCGGCGGGGCAAGGTCTCGTCGTATTTATGTTCCTGCTACGGCATCACGGAGATTACCAAGCCGAAAACGCGCGAAGTTTGATTGCACACAGCACCATCGTACACAAGATTGGACTCGGGCTATAATAATCCATCATACAACTGCGCCGTTCGTCGGCATATTGAGGGATGAGTGCATTATTGTCTTCGAAAAAAGCTTAATCCTGTCGCCAGGCTCGGGGCGCACAATGCAGCAGTTCATGTTACGTCCGATGAGAATCAGAACAGTCGACTGTGGGAGATGATCAAATCACGCTTCTCGTCAGGATCGTTCATTCTATCCATCGGGCTTGTGAACGACTGTTATTGCCGGAAAACAATCTCCGATGATCATCGCATACACAGCCCACCGGCGTCAAACTGCTGAAACCATGTATTTAAGAGGCCACCAGCCGTGGTACGCCCACCAATGTTTCCCTCCTCCATTCTGCTCAATGCACGGGCTAGAGTGTATAATTTGCGCTTCCTCCTCGTTGCAACGATTCTCATAATTCTCCTGGCCCTTAAAGACATCCGAGACATCCCTTTGCCTTACTTCAGCGAGTATACCGAGGAACCACTCCCTGTCATGCGCCTCGCCGGCGGTATCATTATATGGGTGCATCATATCTTTGCGTGCGTGGCTATTCAAGCTCCTTCACTTGCGTACTGACAAAACAGTGTATTCCCCTGGACACTGCACGGTCTGGCGGTGGTCGATTTGGCAATGGTTTTGATTGAGATTGCCGGTAATATAGCTCGCTGGTGAGACGTTCGCTCGCATTGAATTTTATTTCATAACAGGACTTGTTTATCTCACCTCTAACACGCTCGCCGACGAGGACATTGACATGCAACCTATTGTATCTCTCCTCCCATCGATAGCACCTTTACCTTTCCTGTTCTTTTCCCTCCTCTCCCGAAGTATGACTGTTCTCAAGAGCAAAGAAAAACTCCTGGTTCAGCGGTTCGTTTTCTTGGGATGCTGTGCGAAATCGAACCCACCATATACTGTCGCGTCCGTCTTACTCAATCGATCGCTCGCGCGCCCCCTTGTAAGGTACGCACGCCGCGGAAACAAGTATCTTCGCTGCATCTGAGCAAACTCTAGGGGAGAGTCCAAGTACATCATCGTTGCCAGAGCCGTCGTTCTGAGCGCTACCGGGGTTGGCGTCCCTGCGTTCGGAATATATGTCACGATGGTTGAGCCCGCAGCTGCAACCGTCTCCACAGCATGGATCCAGCCCCCACCTTTGGTCCCAGACCTTCCAGGCAATGTAACGATCTATCTCGTATGTTATGTTCTTACGCGCGGGTATCATTTGACGCTTGAGTAGGAAGCAAACAATAGTAGTTATGACTCCTATCCATGGAATATATCAGTCACCGTCACCACCTCGGATGGGGGGGACGAAAATATCAACTGTAAGGGTACCAGCGACGGCAATGTTAAATGTACGTGTTCAGGCTCACTATTGACGTTGTACTTAGCAGTGCTTCCCGAGGCCCTTGTGCATGGTCCGATATTCAAATTATATCGTTTTCCGTGGTTGTTCCATCGGGAGCGGGCTTCCTCTATGTCTGGATTGGATGCGACTCGGGACAGTGTGTGTGCGACTCGGGACGGTGTGTGGATTCGTTGGCACCCGCGGCCGTCCTTCTTCTGCCTGGCTCCCAACTCTTCGGCTCCTTGGCCTGGTCTCAGCGACAGACAATACCCCAATCTATGGAAACCTCGGTGCGTTTCCGTTAATTTCTGGCTTCGTTCGCCAACCAGTCGTAGTCCATGGTTTTCAGTCCAGAAGTCCACGGCTTACAGCAAAATACATCCGCCGAGGGAGCCATCACTTCGCTCACGTTGAGCGTGGTTCAAATTCCAATCCGATATTTCCGAGACTCAGTGTCTACATCGACTCTGTCTGGGATCGCAACATTCGGTGGATTCTGGACCTTCGTCAATGGCACTTTTGCCCTTTTCTTCGGCGCCAACATTGTCTACTTCGCATTCGGTACGTACAGATGATATATGTCCTGTGTTGTGGCTCATGCAATCAACAGGTCGCAGACCACTTTCTGCGCTGGGAGTTGTACACCTATGCCAACGGCGCTCCCTAGTTAGGAAGTGGTACGAAGACTTTCCTGCCATCCAGACTGAGGGTGGTCTTCCAGGGTCGGAGAATGCTGGAATTGTTGCGTTCATCCGCGAGAGACTCGTCGATCTGGGTGACGATACTCGAGACATCGAACAGCGCCCTCGAGTATCAAGGGTCCGCGCGAAGATTGGGAGGTACAGCAGGACGTTCCCTTGGAAGAAGAAAATCCAGCGCTTCAAGTCCCAGAGCAAAAATGCGCGCGCGTCTCCCCAGGAATCAAACGACGTAGAACCAACGTACACTCCTGTGTCTCCTACCCACGAGGCGCCACCACTCACCTCGGAACCCTCTGAAGCGCGCTCTCGCCGAGGATATATTCTGGATGAGATACCACTGCTAGATATCGATTTGAGTCCCGAACATGGCGCACAAAATATTCAGGACATACCAGAGACGTTCCCACCACGAATTTAGATGCCATCCTGTATGTGTGCGTTCGGAAAATGAAACTTGTTCATCTCAATGTCGTCTAGAAGTTGTTGTCAAATGATCTTTTCTAGTCCGCGCCAGGCCCGAAAATGCGCTCGCCACCGCCGCATGCCCTGCCTCCCGTTCTTCTGTGTACGTACTGCTGGCGTTTCTTTATTTTTGATCTTTTAACGGTGTATGTTATCTGAAGGTCCAGACGGAAAACTTCTAAAAGAGCAGATCCGAGATTCGTTGACGATGAGGCTGTTGAATCGTGTGTCATGCCGACTACATGCACGTGCACTGACACTCGTTTTCCCAGCGATAATGCGGGGATTGTCCATCATAGTCAAGACTCAGGAGGAGATGAATCACACACTGAAGCAAGGGATTCTGATGACCAGGCCAAAGAGTAGGTAGTTATATGCTATCATTTTACGTATTAACAAGTCTCTAGATTCGACATCGCGTTCATAAATGACGAGTAGGTTTCTGGCAGTGTGATCAATGGAGTTCGTTCATGCTAACTGATCGTCAAGTGATCTATATGAAGGCTCTAAAAAGTGAGTGGTGATAATCCTCTCTTCTTCAATATGGTTTACCGTAACTTGAATGTATTACTGATAGCATCAGGGAAAACCTCCCTCGAAATTTTTTGATAAAATTTCTTGTGCCCCAAAAAATTCTGATATTTTGCGAAACTTTCGTAAAATTTTGTGAAATTTCGCGAAAAGTGTCTATATTTTGTGAACTCAAGATATTAATTTGCCCATTCCCTCAAAAATTGAGTCAACTTTCGAGGAATATTTTTCCTGGTACACAAAGTACATCTCCCGTAAATGCTGTGTCAAGGGGTAGGCAGCCTTAAATTTTGGCACATCGGGTCAGAAAAGTGGATTAAGACCCACCTCGACCCACCCACCCTCTAGCCGAGCACAGCCACATCATAGCCACATTCCAAATGCGGTAATCCCGCTGTCTCAGCGATGAATTCAACTAGTCTAATGCACAGAAATGAAATGTATCATAATCCACAGTAAAGAAAATACAATGCAATTGGTTTTCATCGAGTCCAACTCTTTTTCCGAATTATTTCGCCAGCATCCTCACGACAATTATTGTTGCAGTACTATTCGGACAGTTAGTTTAACCCCACACAACAAAGGTGGACCTGGAATGGTATATTGAGTATTGAATGACTCCATAGCTGGATTTGCGCACCCAGGTATTACAAGACAGACCTAAACAATCAGTGCCGCCTGATGGTATAATTCGGAATTGAACAACCTTTGTCCTCTGAAAGTATGGAGCCGACAGTTTTGTTGCAGACTTCACACAATATCATTCAGTCTAAGGTCAAATCAATCTAGAATTCAGGTCAAGATGATTATCCATGCCTCAGGCTGAGTTGACTCCATTGGCCGTGGGGAGTCGAAGAAGCACCACATCAGTGTCTCTGGAGATGAAAAGGTGGTACAAAAAACTTAAAAGTGTCGCTCTTTAGCAATCAGTTCGTCTGCATTTGGAGCTGACCAATAAAACTGTATCGTAGTTGCCCTTGAATATACATTTTTTTCGGGAATTTTTTTCATTGTCTAAAATGCATTTTCAGCACATTTTAGACCTGGGTCGGAAAAGTGAAATAAGGTCACTTGGGACCGACCCACCCACCTAGCCGATGTCTCGGCATTTGCCGGTGCCTACCCCTTGGGACAGGTTGCGAGCACCAGCATTGTGTGGAGCGGTTACCGGTCTCGCACGCGGTTTTGCGACTCGGAGGAGTATCACGGCCAGCTGCAACGACTTCCCGAATCCTCAGTTGTGCTGTGGGGGATGCGTAGCGCTCCAGAGCGCAAAATCTCCGCGTGCGTGTTATGTGCATCCCGGGCCGCAGCTGCGATTGACGGCGTGCGTCCTGGGCCGCAACTGCGATTGACAGCATCTAGTGTTGGGTTTCAGCACCCCAAGCCCCTTCTTTGGCACCCCGTCGCTCACCGCCCGAAAGGCCATCGGGTCCAGGGGTGTGTGAATTCAATGGGTATAAATTTAACTAAATACTCGATTTCTTCTTTAATACGATACCTATTCCACCTGCTACTTCACCACATGTATCGTATATATGTAGGCTATATACCCTTTTTTTCTCGTGATTTTCGGTATACATTTCGTCCTCATCACCACCGACGACGTCGCCGACTCTTGATCGCGTTTGATCGCAATGTCGAGAACATTTGATCGACGTCGTCCAAATCTAGACGTCCGTGATCGTTGTACAGCACGGCGACGGCCGTAGATACGAATATGATGATATAAGCAGAATGGACCCTGCCACGATGCATCAGAACTGCCTCTAAGTCAGCGGTTTTTATGTATCACGGCTCTACGCTAATTACAAGCTGCTGATAGATCATACCGTCACTACAAGGTGAAATTACTGGGCAGCTTACTTCATCAATGGCCGGCACATCTGGCTAGTATACTTTGGCCATGTCTTTGCGTGATTGGCGTGACCATCACAACGCGACTTTTCTCTACCCGACGCGACGCGTCCTCAGCTCGGCTAATCACTAGCTCAAAACAATGGCCACGTTCAACGAGATTCATGCGAGACTTTCCGCTATCCCTGGGCTATGTGATACGATGGGCATGGAAGAGGCGATGCAATTTGTGCGACTAGCTGCCCGTCTCAAAGACTCCATCCTTGCCGCCCAACCTCCATCTCATCCTTCTGAGACACCCCCGGAGGAGATACCGGGCAACATCCGCTCGTTTCTGGGCAGTGCTGTTGGCCTTCCAGAGGAGTACATCGATGGATGCTGGAATGTGTTCGGTAGTCTTATCTGGACATATGAACAGTACCATAGGGCTCGTCCTCCGGTGGCAAGGTCCACTCAAAATGTTCACAATATTCACACTACGGATAGTTAGACAGAGCAAGACCAAGAGAAGTGGGAATGTACGCGAGTAAAGAAGAGTCCGCGGTGTGCTGGATCGCGCGTTCCACGGCAACGAAGCCTGCGGGGTATTTGTCTTCTACATTTAGGACAGAGAATGTATAGAGAAGCCATATCAGAGGGTTTGAGCCTAGGCGGGACGCTGGGCGGGGAGCACTGAGAGTCGCGACGTGGTGGGGAAAGCGAAGAGGTGTCACGCCAGCACGGGCTGTCACAACCGCACGTTAGCGTTACCTTAGCGTTACTGTCACTGTATTATTTTTGAGTATACGCAGTCTACCAAGGAGCACGAAGTATACACGGAATACCACTGGGCTGCTAAGTACACAGAATATCCCAAAGTATACCGGCATGTCTCCGGTATACCAAATATACGGTATATTTTGGTATACTTCTGGGTTCACGTATGTTCTCACCTTACAATGACCACCTTTTCCAGTGAATTACGGTCCAGGACACGATCTATCTCAAGTTAAAAGTCCAAAAATGCGGGTCGGAGCAATAGTAGAGAGTGTGGAATCGTCGGGTGGTCGGGGTGGACTTGATGTCTTTGTTATGTAGTCGGCACGGCACATAAGTCGGGCATCTTCAGCATTCAGCTTCAGAGATCTTGATTTTGGCAAGGGGATTGTAGCTGTTCTTGAGGCTGGGAGCTGGGATAGGCACAACTTGAGAGGACGTCACTTATATAGATAAAAGAGTCAATTTGTATGAGAGAAGTAAATATCGACATGGTGTATTTAACTGCAGGTATCTGTGAGCAAGGGGATAGAAAAGTAGTACAAGTAAGACCTATCGCTAGAAAAGGAACATGGAAGCACGGCGTCAGCATTGCAGAGCATGCCTATCAGCTCGGGGTTCTGACTTCCGTGTGGTGAAGCTCGGAGCCCTCCGAACCCAGCATCACTGCTGCCAGTATTGCTGCTGGGAATGCTGTGGGAGTGGCCCGAGGCACGGAAACAGGCTGAGACTGCGCGCATCGTGCACGGGGGGCAAGGCTGAGTTACGTCGATAAGGGAGGGAGTCAGGACTAGGCCTGAGGCCAGGCAGAGGGTGCACACGGTAAATTTGCGCAGCGGCGCATCAGGCAAGATTGTAGTATCACCGATAACAACAGCAAGCGAGGTGTAGAGGTCGAGCAGAGGGCGAGCCCAGGGCACACGTCCACATATGCATGGCTGCCTCCATGCCGGCGAGGATCTTGCTGTGCGGGAGTGGCGGTGCGAGGAATGGTCGTGGGGGCACGGAAAGAATAAGCTTGGCGTAGATAGAGGCAGAGCGGGGCCCCATTCGAAGGATTTGTTGTACTATTTGTGGTCGTGTAATGCATCACAGATTGAGACGGTGGGTGCGTATTTAGCGTCGAAATATGGGCAATTGATAGCGGGGCGGTGAGGACAGAGGCTTCCAGGTCTTGCTGGACCCGTTCGAGGGTGCTTGGCGGCGTCGACATGTCAAGGAAAGCGGAGCGGTGAGCGCGGGACATAAGATGCACGTGACACATAATCTTGCCCAAAAAAGGCAAGCTTATGTCGCCAGGGCACTGCACTATAGTCCAAGGTATCCACCACCACAACGTGAACCAAATCGGGGCAAAGTCGAGTTAAAATTGAGCCACAGTCATGTGCCTGAAAAAGGCGAAGCAGCTGAACTTCACCAATTACAATGCCTCTGATGCACAGAGAACACAAAAACATGAAGTAATCGTTTCCGCTGCGCGCTATGCGACGGCCCGCTCCTCTCAAGTACCACTGCTATGACGTCCGGAACGCGGGAAGATGAAGGGATGGATAAATGATCATGACTGCGATCTGTTGCCACCGGTGACCTTTCAGGATGGGGTCCTCTCCGTAATACTTGGTTTCAGAAGAAGAAATCCACAGGGTAGGAAGCGGGTAGATTGACACGACAAGGCATGACACCGAATGCCCGAGAACGAGAAGAGTGACAGCAACGAGGAGAAACGTTGTGACAGTAACAAAGACGAACGAAGGTAGTAAAGAAGCGGCTTGGGAGAACAGACAACAGAGAATAAAAACGCAAATGAGGCCGGGAGAGGCGAGCCACAGGACATGCAGAGAGCAGATGGAGCCAAGTTCGAGGAAGGTGTCTCGTTATGTGGATGGAACGGAACGGAGAGCAGCGCAACTGAGCTCAGAGAATTTTAAAGGGCCAGGGTTGAGCCTGCAAGAGCTGAAACCATACCGCCGTACGCACGCAGCCACCACACACAAGGACGCCGAGACAGGGGGAGATGGCTGCAGATGTAGGCGGTGGCGACGACCGGAGAGCGAGCAATGTATATGGGGAGGAAGGAAGGGGAAACCCATGGCCATGGATTGATTTTCCGGACGGGAGACAGCGGCGACAGGCTACAGCTCGACGCGGGGCGCGACGCAACAAGACAGCAAGAATGTCAGTCATTCATTACGAGTATAATCCATCGTATCAAACGAACAAGCATCAATCACGAACCACTGGCTGCCTCCACATTACCCCCGGTCGTCCTCCTCGTATTTGCTATATTTGCCCGCCGCGCGAGAGCGAGGGCGGGGAAGGAGGAAGGGACGCACGAGGCACGACAACTTTAGTAAGATAGTGATTCACCAACAACTATTTTGGGTACGAACAGCTACTCCTGGCGCCAATCACTACTTACTCAACCCAATCACTGTCGCAACGCACGAATAGCTATCCATTCGCTATAGACCCATCAGTGATGTGCCCCGTCAGCTGCGACGCCGTAGACATACAGCTGCATGGAAATAAATTACATTCCAAAAATCAATGAACTTAACGGCGGCATTGAAGATGTAATTATTTGAATTGGGATTGGGGCTACAACTTCTACACTAATGTTTTCCGCATAAACAACTCACCATGTGTGCACGAGAGTGCGGTGCAAACAGCGGTGACAGCGAGTGTGCTTGCATGGTGCACAAACACCTTTCGAGCTGGCGGGCACAAAAAAGGCGCACCAGCGCCTGCAGGCGCTTGTGCTCGCTGCCATGATAGTTCGCTACGCTTGTGCTCGCTGCCGGTGTAAGGACATGAATCCTGGGCCAACCACTGCACAATAGGATCAAATGATAACACACCTTGTGTTCCCTGCCCCTGCGCCAACCTTCACCGCCATTGCCTTATTAACCATCCTGTCGTGCAGCGATATAAGCACGGAATGCGGCGGTCCCAATGATGCCGAAAGATCCCAGCTGCAGGTCCGTCTGCCCAGCGGAGCCGTTGTCCCGACATGAATGGTATTGGCCAGCCGTCGTAACAGGTTTTGATGTCGCGTGCGTCGAGAGCGAGACGCATCGGGAGGCACTCCAGCGGCGATGGTGGTGGTGAGGAAAAAACTCTGAGAACATTGATGGGAATGTGTCGGTGATTGCTCGGTGACCTCGCTTGGGCGCGTGAGTCGATATTGATTGATGGATAGCTGTTCGCGCCAGCAATAGTGATTCAATTAGAGGGTAGTGATTGACACCTGCAGTAGTTGTTCAGTCAATCACTATCTTACTAAAGTTGTATGTACTCGGGACGCACGCATCTTGCTAAACCCTCTGACTCCCCTCCTCTCCTTCATCATCATCATCATCATCATCATCTCGTCATCGTCCGCCAAATCATCCACTGCTCTCACCGTCTTCTTCTTCGCGGGCTTGTGTATACGAGATGTCGACGCAGCGGCGACCTACGCAAAAAGAAAGGAGGAACTGCTCGATGAGCCGAAGCGGCACGCCCTCAAAAGGAGACCCACGTATGACGCTGATGACGCGTTTGAGTCTGAGATCGACATTCCGATGTTTGGAGAGCAGGGAGACGAAGCGCGTGGTTCTGTGGCGGTGCAAGAGAAGCGAAGTCGAAGCATTTGGTTGTGTTTGCAATCAGCGGGGATGTCAAGCGAATTTAGCCGAATTTGCGTCTTTCGTTTCCCACAACGTTCTGCTCTCACTTGCGCTCGGTTGCTGCTGGCGCGTCGGCGGCGGCCGCCTGTCCTCCTGCTTCGTCCAATCGCTGTCCCGCACTCGGCACGCTTCCGTGTGCGGCGCCCTCTTCGTCGCTGCCGTGCCGCCCAATCACTGCCTCTCACATCAGGAAATTCGGGAAAATCTGGTATGACGTTGTGCGGATCATAACACCTCGGCAAGATAGTCGTTACTTTGTAACGCCTTGTAACCGGTTCACAATTTTATGACAAGTTTACAAGCAGCTGCATAGTTTGCGGAGGGTTTATGAGGAACTCCCAATGATTGAGTTGAGACTGTATTCCCCTTATATTATGTGCCAAATTCGGGAGGCGGTTGCATATTCAGCATAACTTGAGCGTTCACCCGTAGCTCAGATGTCGGGGGTCGATGTTAAAAACAACTATGCTGCTCATGTCCGATTGTGTCAATTCGCCTCGAGCTCGACGCAAACCTTGAAGAGGGATTTTTACAAGTCCATACGCGAGAGATCAAAGTGAGATAATCACATACTGTAGCTGAATAGAGCGTATTCGCAGCCCCGAAACACGGCTTACAGATCCTAGCCATCAGCTCTCACTTTTAGCCGACGAAAGTGACTGATGTGACGATTTCAAGCTCGAGCTCAATTCAGCTGCGCCAAAATTGCCTGAAATATTCGGGGGTGCATGAAGTGTGCTCCAGACTTGGCCTCTCTCAAAAAAACCGGGCAAAAATGAAGGATTTCAAATGCTTGGTAGGCTTTTGGATGCACTTTCGGTCGTCACACATTTTCAAGATCAGACATCACTTTTTTGACATTTCTGTGATCTCGGGACTTTTAGAGGGTTGCGAATACGCTCTAATCATCCGATTCAACAAACCACGCGGCGCGCGCCAACAAATGATGTAAGATGATAGATCTCTATATCATGGCAACGCATTCAAACTCCGCCAAGTTCATCTTTCTCTTCTCCCCCCACCATCGTCGCTCACTATCCCCGCTCCTCCCTTTAGCTCCCCGTCCGTCCTCCTGGTTGACCTGCCCCGAATCTGGACTCTCTGCCTGTCTCTGGTAATCTCAGCAAGGTCCTGGCCCTCAAGTGACACTGTTAACTCGAGACCGCTGGCCGTGAAGACCTTTACGCAAGACAGCAAGCCTTGTCCAAGCCCATCCAAGCCTCTTCAAGGTCCCAGCTACTTCAAATGCACAACGGCTCAAACCTCGAGGCATCAAGTCGCGAACTCAGACCTTGAAGTAATGTCATAATATCTGGCGGCGGGTCTCTTAGTTTGTGCGGCTGTGCATTCAAAAAACCCTCAACCTACCTGTCCGCTCTCTTCCCGCCTTGCCTCTGCCCTCCGTTATTTCATTCCTCCATATCTCGGCGTGCCAGCTGCTCGACATGGCGCAGTATTCGCTCGTAAGGGGCTCTAGTACGGAGGGATCTGGGTACATGTGTAGGAGTCACAATATATTTGTTTTGCTTTCGTTTGTTGTGAGCTCCGATATGAAGTGAACGGCAAGGGATCGGGAAGCAGCAGGGGATACCTGGGTATGCTGGGTACATGTTATATTTGAATATATCGCGATTTATTGCATTACATGCGTTGCGCAACTTACAAGGCTCACAATAATTGTGGGATCCCGCAAAGGGCGCACGCTCGACATATTGTAATATAATGATGGTCACAATAATTGTGACAATTGTGAGCCTTGCGAACATTGTAATTACCTTATATGGCCATATAGGAAGTTCCCGGATTCGCTGATGCACCAAGTTCCTGCTCGCGTTCTTGTCGGCACGCACCTCGCCTCTGCTTCCCCGTTCACTGTATAAGTAGTGTAGCGCGCTCCGCGGCAGAGCCCACTAACTTTTTTCCAAAAGTGTTTTAACCCCGACTCTCTAGATCATCTAATTTTTATAATGGGGGGTCATGAAGTGATGCAACACACGGAATAATAATTAGAGGCTAACAATAAGGGCGAAGCGCATTTTGGATCGTACCACAAAATGCTGTACTATAGTTTCCTGTCTTAACCTGTAGACACTCAGACATGGAATAATAAAACTAAAACACAATAAGTCTCGGATGGTCACTCAGGATACTGACAGCACATCAGGTCATGCCACCTCGTGTTGGCCAAGCTCGTCACATTGGGTGACTTTCCATAAGCATATTTTATTCCTCGAGCTTTTTTGGGGGTGCCAGTGATTGCATCATGGCATGGAAATCCAGATCCAGCATTTCTTGCGTAAGTTTCCATAAGAAAACAATTGGTGAGGCGACCTCGCGGTTTTGCCCTATTGAAGCTCGGGAGTGACTCCGGTGGTTGACGGCATTGGTATGCTTTTTTTTGGAAGCCGATTGGGAGCTCCAAGCATGGATTGGAAGGTCAGATCACATTCACGTTGCCCAAAGCAGTTTACTCAGTTTAAGATAATCTGGACGGGGGGTGTCAACCCCCTCTTCAGATTATAATAAATTCACATTAAATCATGTCTCCGTTTGGCCTCCCGATTGATGGGGTCCTGACAGCTCTCTCGGCATCGTCTCGGAAGGCTCTAAAATAATGCTTGTAGATTAGTTTATGCTTATGGAAAGTCACCCATTAGAAGGAACAAGATGTAAGTAATGGTTTGTTCTGCCACACCAGCATCACCACGGCCGTCTCTTGACAGTGGTGATGCATCCGCTGCTCTGCCAACCGACCACCATGACCTTGGAGGACACACAAAGCCATTTAAGACAGTGGGAGATTCTGGGAACAAGATCAATCGACAAACCAAGATTTGAATGAAATTTTTACAGATCTTAATAATGGTGAGAGACTGATGTCGTGGACAACGGTGATGAGGTGGCGGCAAGCAACCTACGTGTAACAGCTTGAGTTCATGAAAAATGCAAGAAACTGAATGAAAAAACTAACCAATTGATGGGCGCTGACTGCAAAGAGTGACGAGTATGAGATAGCTGCGGGGCAATTCTTGGATCAATGAAAACACAGACCATTTTTTTTCAGGACGGTGATGCCGCGCACAATGGCGACACAGTGGTGAGTGCGGCGGTGGTTGCAGGTTCCTCGTATGATGATCCACGAGGTATTGGAGCTACGGCAACGACTCAGATGAGAGAAAACTAAATGAAGCACAGACTATCTCCGTTGTAATGACGGTGCATTGGTGGGGCAGTGGCTATGTCATCTTGAATGACAATACCACAGACGATGAAGCATTGAATGAGAAACATACCATTGAACTTGTGGCTCGGGTCCTATGCATGATGTTGAAGACGAAGAGGGAGTGGAAAAAAGGACGTGACAAGGGCAGATTGCAGAATGTGTCGCCGTTGCCATCATTGCCGTTGTCATGTACATCCCGTGAACCCCGAGAGGGTGTGGGGGGCAGAGAAATATTGTGTCCGACCATGCGGGTTTGGAGCTAGCAGAGAGTCCAGTTAGCTACGAAAAGTAGGAAAGGTGGATAACATAGCTACCTCCTCCAGCCCGTACATCTCCCGAGTGCAGCGCACATTGAGGTCTACAAACTGTCCTCTCTCTCGATCCTCGTGCAGCGCCAGTGGTCAGCAACTTCAGGACTGAAAGGGCTTGAGTTGATTGAAGACAACAGCAGAGTTGGCTTGAAGTACACTCTTGAAGTGTTGAAACTTCATAAAGTGATGAGTCCACTCTTGAGGCATTGAAGTGTTGAAGCTTTGTGAAGTGATGAGTCCACTCTTGAGGCATTGAAGCGTGAGAAGATCCAGGGGCAAGATTGCAAGATACAGAGATATCAGGCTACTTCAGACTGCCAGAATGTGGACCCACGAAGCTCCCTTGAGGGTAACTCCGAAGTTAGGGGATTTGAGGAGAAAATTTTGCGATTTTTTACTCCAGATTTAGGGGATTTGAGGCCAAATTTTCACAAACCTACTCCGAGTTAGGGGATTTCAGGCCGAATCAGACTCAGGTCTCTTACCGAGCACGCAGGCAGATGCTGGATGGCACTCACTTGTAGAGACATTGCGAAAACACTGAAACCCCTTACAATCAAGGTGCCCGCTGCAGCGGCCGGGATGGATGGTAAAAAAGGGGGAAAAATGAATATTTCTTGAATTATATTACATAATATATATAATCCTTCTCCGACTTAGGGGATTCGAGGCCGCCGGACCCTCAAAAGTTAGGGGATTTGAGGCCCTCGAGACCAATTTTTGCTGGAGTTACCTTAAGGGAGCTTCCCGGGTCCTCCAGAATGGAGCTTGTAATAGGAGAATGCGGCCGACCGACTTTGTTCTTGAGAAAGCGAATGAGAGGAGAGAGGCGAAATTTTCAGAGGCTACTGTCAAATATTGACAAAGGAAGTACGCCATCTACCGTAAGCGAAGTGAGAAATCAAAGCACAAAAAAATGAAACAAGGCGCCTGGTTCGAGCGGACGATCTTTGCAGAGGACCAACAAGGCCAAAAACCCCGGAAGTTTCCGCCATCATGGAAATTTGGCGGGGCGCCCTATACCACCAAAAAACCTGAGGACCCACTAACAAGTTAGTGGGCATCATATTCTCCCCCGCGTGTGCCTCTCGTTCTCTCTACTCCCTTCATTTCACATTCTCGGTCTCGTTCTCTCGGTGGCTCTGCCCCGCTAGTCCCGCTCTAGCTGTCTTCTCAGCCGCGAAACGCAATGCAATCCTTGGCCTTGTGACACAATTCAATCTAATCTGCCTCCTGAGTCTCGGACTCCGCGCTGAGACGGCGTTTGACTATCTATTTCGATATCTCTTTCTTGCCGCTCCGGCAAATCCTCAATTACCGCTCGCTCCTCTTCTCTGTCTTCTGCCTAGTCGACGTGAAGAGCACCTGCCCGCCGTTCAGCAGAAACGAACTCAATGTCTGATGAACGAAGTTTTCCCATGGATCGGTTTCAGGGAGAAGATCTACACGGTTCACGGTGAATCGAGTAAGGACGTCGTCGGTGTTTGCAAGCGGGACGGCTGACGGAAGAGTGTCATGTGAAGTTGATGGAAGAGAACGTCTCGTCGTGCTGCTAATAAAAGTCAAGTGTACCGTGTACCGAAGTTGAGCCTGGCTAATTCCGAACAGGGTCTACCGACTTTCGGAAATGCTGCAGGCTCTCCATCGCGCGCAACGGGCGAGATCTTCGCATTTTATACGTGACGAACGGTGGTACTGCGTTGAAAGGTCCCTCTACGAAGGTTCAACTTAACGAAACAGCTTTCGGAGCTCGCGATGTCGGAAAAAATAGAACACGTCGTATGAAGTGTCTCTAATAATAGCCGTTAATAATAGCCCGGAGAGACGGGTCGCAATTAAGTACCCCACGAACCCACCCCGTCATTCACAATGCTCGCTTTCTATGGTGTTGGATAAACCTCGGAACTCAACTCCTTTCGCCGGTATGGAAGACTTCACCGACCATTCTTTCCGGGTGATGCTCGGCACCTCACAAATCGTATAAAGCATGTCACGCCCGTTTGTCTGACGCTCGGTTCCATAATGATGGCGGTATTATCAAAAATTCTCCTCGTCCTCATCGCGGCGTCCGTCGTTGTAGGACAATCTCAACCTTGGGGGCAATGCGGTGGACAGGTAGATGATTTTGGCATGAAAACACGTTCAACGACCTAAATTACGCTCAGGGATGGACCGGACCCACTACGTGCACAGCTGGATGGACCTGCGTATAGTGAGTGGTGGCCGAGTTCTAGTGTGCCCCGAGGTTCTGATTCTGCTCTCACTAGTTCAAATGCTTAGTACGTAGCTGTCTTTTCCCGGGCGTAGGTGAACTTGAACCTACTTGCTAGCTATTCTCAATGCTTGCAAGGCACCGCGACCACCACAGCGACCACCACGACTCCGCCGGCGACAACGAGTACGCCACCCGCCACGACAAGTACGCCACCCGCCACTACGACCACCACGGCGACGCCCCCCGACAGGCTCGGATCCATCAACAGGAATTATTGGAACTGACTTTGAAGGCACCGTTAACAGCAGTGTGTGGAGTGTCATCGTCACCGCCGAAAGCGGCGGCTCGGCCACAATCGACACCACCATGGCCCATTCGGGCACGCACTCGCTCAAGGTCGTGTCGACTGGTGGATACTCAAACCACGTATTCTACGGCTTGAGCAATTTGGATGCCCTCGGGAGTGCTAGTGATATCTACGGACGGTACTATGCGTGAGTCCCGAATCTGCGAGAAAGAAGACAAGAACACTTGCTCATCCTTCGTCTTCCAATAGCAATTTCTTGATCGCGTTCAATCAAGACCACACAACACATATGATGATGACCGACCCCGTCGCGCAGACCTTGCGCATGGGTGGACAATTCGGCGTTTTGGACTGGAACCGTGCAAGTGGCAAGTACATACTCACACCTACTCCAAATTGAACTTCATAATTTCTCTTAGACGACTCCATCATGCCCGACGGCAGCCCCACATCTGATGCTGGCTCCATCGCGATCGCAGCCAATACCTGGTACTGCATTGAATTCCATCTCTCCCGGACCACCGGCCAGATCGAGACCTGGGTCGACGGAAATGCGATCCCTTCTCTCACTACCCCGCAAACACGTTGGGGATCCTCGTACATACCTAACCCTGAGAATTGGGGTCTGGGCTGGGAGTCCTATGGGACTGATCCAAACACTGGTTCGTTTCAAACATGTGCGAAGAAAATCATTCGTTAACTTTTGCTCCCACAACAGTTTGGTTCGATGACATCGCTCTCGACACAAGCCGTCTTGGTTGCTAGTAGTTCACTCTTCTGGCCCCCGAATGGTCCCTTTTATCCTAGTAATCCTTTTTATTGAAAATTCGTCGAGATAGTGCGCGAGTATCTTGGCTTTGCAGCTGAAATACAGTCGATCCTGCGCCTTCAACTGGACGTGTTTTCAATCAGCCACCACCACGCCGTATTGCACCCCCGCTGGGCTGTCGAATCCCAACCCACGCCTCTGTCTCAGGCGTCGTTTTCGTCCCTACGGCCCAATATCTGCTTCCTCTCGCCTTGATCTCGCCGATTCCCTTCTCACATTTGTGTCGGCACCTAGCCTCCCTGTTCTCTGCATTCTGTTTTCTCCGCGTCTGGCTCTGTCTCTCTCTCCTCTTTTCCTTTTCTCCTCCTTTTCGGCATCGCCCCGCGGTTAATGCATTCCTCGCGTGAACGCCAGGCAAATAAAACCGCTAGTAGAACTCACTTTATTCGAATCAACGTGAATGGTCAAATGCGAAACAAATCGGGGTCGAAGAGAAGCTATGTACTTGCCTGCCAAATGTGACTGCTGCGCCAGCTTGCCCTTTCCTTTCTTTCACGCGCCTCCTAGCCTTCCTCCTCCGAAGCATTCCCGCTCAACCCTGATGTGGTCGGCGTCGGCGAAATCTTGACTTCTTGTACGAGGTTCGATTCAACCAGTCGACCACCTGTGCCGCGAGCATCATCTTGTACTCTACCGCCGTTGGTGAGGCGTTCGGAGAGACTACAGTCAAATCGGAGAAATGAGACAGGTCGAACGCAGGGACAACGCACAAGACAGCCTGGCAATGCCCGCGAGAAGAACAACGAGACTGTCGTGCGGAAAGTATTTGCACGAAATTTGGGCGCTGAATATATGGAAGATTTAGGTAGGCTGGCGAAGTGGAGGGAACGGATCGAAATAAGATTTTCTTGGGCTGTGGCGTTGCAGAAAGAAAGAAGGTGGGAGACCGTCCGTGCGCGAGCGGCGAGGGTCGATCAGCACGTTTGGACCGCGTTTTTTCTCTAAATCCCGATTAGGTTTTCTTCCTTTCTAAACTTCGATCACATTGTGTTTATCGGTTTGGAATCAATTGAATCCATCTCATTGCCTGTCAGGTATACACCTGAGCTGCGATTGCCAGATCCGTGCCTCCGTCGTCGATTCTGCGCTCAGACGGAATACAGGCGATCCAACCCGAGTGTGAAGGTCGGGATTGAAGATGACGATATCAAGTATAGTGCACACATTGCTTCAGAATCTGTATCTCAGTAACTTGAGCGCCACGAGATTGTTGTATCATTCCCTTGTCACTCGTACTGTACGCGGCAGTACGCCGTCATACCCGTCAAAAAAGGCGGCCGTATACGGCATCAATACGTATGTACGGACATCCAAAGCTGGGGTAGAAAACAACATCGGAACTGAGTCAAAATCAAGCCGAAACATCACAATATTCAAACCCCGCGATGCCGTGGCGTCGCAACTGCCGTTGCTGTCAGGCCGGCCCATCGGCATGGCCCGGCATTGGCAAATACTTGCCAGTGGCGTCGAATTGTATACATACCTCGGGGTGTTACAAACCACGGTCTCACTCAACGCGGATGAACGATTTATTCATATGCAAATGCTCTCGTGCTACGAATAAATTTAATTCCCTATGGCATAACTGGTCTTTTGACACTCGGCATCAAATTGCATCGTTCCAATCTCGGTTTCTCTGGCTGAAACAAGTCAAGGGTTTCTCGGCATGGATTTGGCATACTAATCTAAATTGAATAATTCAAGGAGGCAATACTACGCACTGTAGTTTGGCTTAGGCTCGAGTCGTTACTTCCTTCAAAGGATAGTCAAGATCATCGTGCATTCGTGCCATGTCGCAGGGCATGGGTATTAAGGCCACAATACAATGTTGTAGTCTTTTGGAGCACTTCCATCCGATGCCGTATGCCGTGTACGGCCGTATTCGAGCCGTGCCGTACCGTCGAGCCGCCGAAATTTGTGTTGACGGGACGGCATACGGTATGGGGGAGAAAAATTACGACCGTACATTGTACGCCTTTCCCCGTATACGGTACGGTCCGCAGCCCTAAGGGCGGGTTGCCAAGAAGCCAAGCTGCTGTACTATTTCATTCAATTCGGTAGTCACGCGTCACGCACCCCTGTGTCGATCACGAACTTTGGTTGAGGTCACACGTCACGCAAGCGTTTGTCGAGTTGGTCCACTGGTTCGAAAAAGACTCGGAAATCATCTTAAAACATGCCTGGTTGCTCAATACACGCCTTTTCGACCTCCAAAGCAAATGATGAACCCGATTTCGGCAAAATCTAGTTAAATTTCTCATCCAGCTGCCAGCGAGCTCGGAGCATCGTCTATGTCGCCAAAAGCCAGTATGTCTCGACATTGTCATCTGGACCACATTATCTTCCTTGATGTCGTCAAGAGTTTCATCGTGATTGTTTTCCGATGTCAGCCACCCTATCACTAATTCCATTGTTGCCCGTTTCACCTGGCGAGACGGTCGAGTGTCTCGTTGTCATCCGCTGGGGATGTTAAAATTAGATCAGGGTCATCAGGATATTCTTCAATTGGTATCTTGATTTCTTTTGGCATGCAGTCTTGGCGTCGAAGAGGTTGCGAGAATGAAAAGAAGGAAAAAAGAAAAGAGTTGGTCCAATCTGCGGAATAAAGGCAAATCTGGGCTATAATCAATCATCTGGGCACCCACAGTGTCAAAGTATATTGTCAGACCAATTCCGAAGTCATTACATACCTTCTCGCACGGTTCGGAAGCATTACCGAAATTTTCGACCATGTCACGCTCTGCCGGACCCTCTGCCGAAATGTCGAATAGGTCACGTGTCACACCCCGAACGAAATAATACAGTAAGCCAAATCGGCTTGCCAACGCCTTTGATCTCAAACACCATCAAGCAGACCTGACCTGTCTTTTTTCCCATCAAAGGCTCTTTTCTCGGCAACCATTTCTTCATCCCGCTCTCCGCACACGGGAATGCCGAGATCTTGGGCCGACGGCAACGGCAATATCTGCACCAGAGGGCGATGCTACGACTTATCGAGCAGCTCTTCTGTTCTTCATCTGCACTTCTAGCTATGAAGAAGTGGTAAAGGTGGTGGACGATTGGGAGGACGACGATGGCAACGATGCCGAGCAAGGGGAGGACGCGAATCGGAAGGTTTTGGATGATACGTGGGTCTCTCCATCTGCGCGACAAGAGCAAGCAAACACGCCCACAGGAACACCCGCGCCCCAGCCGCAGCGCCCATGTCCACCCCCCGCCTACTCCTTCGCCCCGTCAGCGCGTGTGCCCCCGCCGCGGCGCTGCAGCCCGCCATGCGCATCCTCAAGCGCCCATCTTTATCCGCGTCGCCGACGTCTACGCCTGTGCCAGAAGGAGGAGGGAAGACAGCCGCGGAGGCGTTGAAGGAGCGCGAGGCGCGATACGGTGCTGCACGGGAGCGAATTTTCGGGCTCGAGGAGACTTCGCCTGCGAGCGAGAGTAAGGAGAAGGAGGGCAGGGAGAGGAAGGGCATGACGAGGAATCCGAGGGGTCCGGCCAAAGAGCGGGGGTTTTGGTGCGCGGAGGTCGAATCCTCCGAGGACGGCGGGGCAAGAGTGTCGAGGCGAGGGGTCCGTGATACGTGCTTGTTTCTTGGGTGCGCATTATAATCATAATGAATCGCTAACATTCATCTCGTGTCGAGGCCCGTCTCGTCATCTTCACCGTCCGCTCGCGTCCACAAAATCCTTCCACGATTTCGGCGCGTTCAAACAAGCGAGGTACGACGTCAAGCGTTTGAAGAGTCTGGCTCCGAGATCAACTCTGTCCCTCTGTCCCTCTGCTCCTGCATTCACTCGCCCCGCGTCTCTCTGCTCAGTGCTCGTCCTTTCCTTTTCCCTCCCCCCATCTCGTTTTCATTCTCTCGGTGTCTCTTCCTCGCTGGCTTCGCTTCAATGCATACCCTCCCATCTCAATCAGAAGCTGACCACTCCCTTCTGTCTCTTGTGCCTCCACATTCTCGGAGTGCGCATGCATGCACCTTGAGTGCGAGCTGCTGCCTTCCTTCCCTTCCCTTTACGCGTGCGTCATCGCACTACACGTTGTCCTTTGCGCGTCGCTCTACGCCTTCCTTGCCTGTCTGTCTCGCTGCCATTCCACCGTCCTCGCCTGCTTGTTCCTGCGCATGGCCTTCGCATGCGTGCGTGTGCGTGTCTGGCGGGCCATCGTGCAAATGTCTCCCTGTTCCGTTCAGCGCTCCTCGCTGGAACTCGATTTTCGAATTCTGACGCTCGACGTGTTTGCTCTGCGGGAGACATTCTTTTTTTCTTTCCTTTTCTTTTCAGGCCACGCTCCGCTGCGTTCCTTCTCGTCTGCAACATGACACCGACACCGACGACTGCATGCACCTCGTCGCCTTCCTGTACATGGGGCGGTCTGAACACTCCGTCTCTGTCTTTGTCTAGGCTCGGTTCGGCGAGCACCTTGCGTATTCGCTTATAAGTGTTGACTCGATGCGCACTTTGCTTGCTTGATGTGCACTTCGCTTACTGACTTGCAGGGCGCTCGATAGCATGTCCGTCGATATTCTGACAATACGCGCAGGCCAAGTACTCGCTAGTAATATCCCGCGTTCTCCCACTCCCAAGTAATATCCCTCACTCCTGTGTCCATTTTCCGATGCGCAGTACTCCTTCTGCATTCCCAGGCTCAGCTGCGCTACCTCGTCTTGTCAATAATGTCACGCTGTGCTGCTTGCTTTGGTCAAGTCACCGTGTACATGTATTGCTTACTTTTCTCCCTTGCAACGTTCAGCGCTAACGTCTGCCCTACTCCGCATGAATCTGCACCGACTGCCGAATAGAGCATCCGTAGTGTGATGTGAGTGCCGGGAACTGAATACACGCTGGCCAACACTCCAGTCTCCGCTCTCACCTACCTCCCCCCTGTACTCCCCGTCCCCGCCGGCAAGGACCTCGGAAAGGCCGCGAACTAGGACAGGTAACAGCGCATCGTCCTCGCTTAAGCTACCCCCTGTCTTTCGACCAACGTTCGATCCAGATCTCTGATATAACTATCCGGTAAAGTCGCGTTGCGCCCGTATCTTGACGTTTGTCTTCTGCTTCCGGAGTCTTACTGCTAGCTCCCGCATTTCGTTCTGGCCCGGCGCTCCACATTTTGTGAGGTCTATTGACTCCGTCATCCCGCAGCGGCTGCAGTTCCTCCTTCCCGCATCAGCGCAGCAGTGTTTCAAGGTCTTGTCGTATTTGTGTTCCGGCTGCGGCACGATGGAGATTACCGAGACGAAAACCCGCTGTGAGCGTACCTACATCCATCATACACATGCAAGACTTTTCGTCTCCACTGCTTTCGCTCGGTGGCGGGTTGCCTCGGCATTAAGATGTGCCAGACTTCAAGTTCGAGCTTCAAGCTTCACATCTCGAGCACTCATTGCCATTAAGGCCAGCGCTCCGCGGGATTCTCCGCGAGCTGACTTCGTCGACGTTCCCCCTATCGCCGCGTCGCTAAGCACTCATCGGCGCCCGACCTCACATCAATTTCATTAAATTTCAAGGCACTGTTACAGCTTTCACGGTCTTCAGAAGGTATGTTTTCTTGGACTTGCTCTCAGTTATTACCAGCATGTACTGTACCATATATACAATGTCTATGTTCTTCGCTGTTCCCTATGGCGGTCCAAAGGCACTTTTGTTCCACCCTATAAACTTTCAGCGATTTCTGATGTTCCGCCACTGACAGTATTCTCGCAAAAGCGACAGGTGCCAATCAGCTCGTTTATGTTGCAGGGAAATCAGTGATTCCCGCAATATAAACTCAAACGCCCGCCACAATAAAAAAAAAAAAACACCGACACAGTCCCGCCACTTTTTTTGGGTCCACAGAACGCAAAACTTTCCGCCTCAGAAAAATTGGGTGAGCTCAGAGAGTGTTTATGATGCGGTAGCAGTTTACAAAAAAATAAAAGCATAAGTGAAAGATCAGAGAATTGATTGGCGCCTTGTTTGGATAGAAACGCGCACTCTATGTGGCTCTACAGTGTAGAGCCACATAGATCATACTACATGAATGGTACATGTGCTCTCGAAATGGGGAGGCTGAAAATGGGACTTTTTTGCCTGTTTTGAGCTTTTGGCGCCAAGCCAAAAGGCAGAAAGTTCCCAAGGAATTTGTCAAGACGCTGATGCCACGGCTGTACAGCTCTACGGCGCTAACGCCCTATTGCTCTACAGGTGGCTATACTGTGCCAGGGTCTCTATATTTAAGAGACCTTGCTACCGGCTCTACTGCTCTACCATGCTCTGCGTGGCCCTGTGTAGGACGGTGCATTTCCCGGCTTTGGCATATTGGGAGATGAGTGCCTTGTTCTCTTTGCAAAGGGCTCAGTCCTTTCCCCAGGCTTGAGGCGCCCTATGCAACGGCCCACGTCACGTCTGATAAGGACCAGACCAGTTGATCGCGAGGAGATCAAAACTACTCATTCTATTCATAAGCCTCGCAGACGACCGTCATTTGCCGGAATATAATCTCGGGTGATCATCACATACACAGCCAACTGGCTTCGAGAAGCTGTAAAACTCTATATATGAGACCAGCAGAAGTGGTTCATCATGCCTACCAATGTTTTCATCCTCCATTCTCTTGAATGCAAGCGCTAGAGTGTATAATCTGCGCTTTCTCCTCATTGCAACGATTTCGATAATTATTCTGACCTTAATGGAGCTCTTTTATCTCGAAAAGGTCGGTCAGAACACCATCCCTGCCATCGGCCTCGCCATCGGTATCATTATATTGGTCCATCATATCTTTGCGTGCGTGGCTATTCACGCTTCTTCACTCGCATCCTGACAAAACAGTATATTCCACTGGAAGCTGCGCGGTCTGGCGATGGTCGATTTGATAATGGTTGTGATTGAGATTGGGGGTAATCTAACTCGCTGCTGGGTCGTTCGCTGGCATTGAATTTTTTTTCACGACAGTACTCGCTAATCTTGTCGTCAGCGGAGGCATCCGCCCTGTTTTATATTTCCTCCCATTAATAGCGCCCGCCCCTTTCCTGTTCTTCTCCCTCCTCTTCCGAATCGCGACCATGCTAGATACCGAGGAAAACCTCCTGGCTCAGCGGTTCATGTTCTTGGGATGCTGTGCAAAATCGAACCCACCATATACTGTCGCGTCCATCTTACTCAATCGATCGCTCGCGCGCCCCCTTGTAAGGTACGCACGCCCCGGAAACAAGTATCCTCGCTTCATCTGAGCAAATTCCAGGGGAGAGTCCAAGTACATCATCATTGCCAGAGCCGTCGTTCTGAGCTGTATCGGAGTCGGCGTCCCTGCATTCGGAATATATGTCACCACGATCAAGCCCGCTACCGCAACGGCCATCACAACATTGACCGCCTTTCCACCGTTTTTCGCGGATCTACCGGGTCGTGCAACGATCTTCTTCGTATGTAACGTTATTCAGTGCAGATAGTATCCAATGCTCGAGCAGGAACCCAGTAATGAGAATTACCTCTCCCGTCCCTGGAATGCATCAGTGACTGCATACACCTCGGACGGCAGTATTAACTGCCCCATGGCATGGAATAATCTAACCAGTACATGTACGTGCATAGACCGAATGCTGAACATTGCCTTATCATGCTTACCGGTGCTCTCAAGGCCCTTGTGCATGGTCCGAGATTCAAACCATATCGTGTTCCATGGTCGTGCCGGCAGGAGCGGCCTTCATGAGCGTCACGATCGGATGTGACTCCGAACAATGTGAAGATAATTTAATAAATGCGGTACCTGTCCTTCTTCTGCCTGGCTCCCAACTCTTCGGCTCCTTGGCTTGGTCTCAGCGACAGACAGTATCCCAATCTTGGGAATCTTCCGTGCGTTTTCGTTAATTTCTGATTTCCTTCACCAACCGGTCGTAGAATGTGATTTTCAGTCCGGAAGTACATGGATTGCAGCAAAATATATCCGCCGAGGGGAACATTACTTCCCTGACGTTAAGGGTAGTTCAGCTTCCAATCCGATGTTATCAAGACACAGCGGATGCATCAGCTCTGACTGGGATCGCAACATTTGGTGGTTTCTGGACTTTTGTCAATGGAACGTTCGCTCTTTGCTTCGGGGCCAACATTATTTATTTCGCATTTGGTACGTACAATGATATTTGACCTCTGTCGTGATTGATTAAATGAATAGGTCGGAGACCACTTTCTGCATTGGGAGTGGTGCATTTGTTCCAGCGACGCGCCCTGGTTCGCAAGTGGTATGAAGACTTCCCTGCCATACAGACGGAGGGTGGGCTTCCAGGATCGGAGAATGCTGGAATTGTTGCGTTCATCCGGGAACGACTCGTGGATCTTAGCGACGATCCGAGGAGAGTGACGTTTTTGGCTTGCCGAAATGGCTTGCGCCCGCGCCAAATGGCTTGTTTTGGCTTGGGCTTGGATTTGGCTGTGCAAGCCATTTTGTTGGCTTGGCAAGCCATTTTGTCGGCTTGGCAAGCCACTTTGTCGCCTTGGTAGCAGCTAAAAATAAAATGTGGCTTGCGCTTCTAACATATCCCCTAGGCCGCCGAATGCAAATGTTGTATGATAGATATATCCCATTTGTCTTGATGAAGGTCCGTAGCACAGAAGCTCCTTTGTGGTTCAATTATTTCGACATAACCGAGTCGATGCCGTTGATCACCACCAGCAAAGGTCCTGTTGAAGGTGCAAGCTGACTGGCTTGTCAAGTTCAGTACATGAATTGCATCCCGAGGTGCTTATCACCGGAGAAGTCAGGGTCAATGCTGCGCGAAATACCGGCAATTAGCAAACCTTGACAGAACTTACAGGATTTTAGACCAAGACAATAGTACGTGCAAATCAAGCACAAAAAAGCCGTATCTTTCAGATGATTGAACTTATATGTTCTCCCTCTAACAATATATCGACTGTTCAAAGCGGGTTCCGGCTTTTGTCGCTGTTAGGATTCACGTTCAACTAAGAAATTCACAGGAATTGTTAAATTACTCAAACTTTTTCACATAGATGGCGTATATGGGTTCGGTTGAATGTAAAACAGTTAGTTAGGCCTAATAAAAGGCAAAAGGCAGCCTGGTTAGCTCTCTGGAAAAAATGGCTTGCACAAGCCAGTTTAGCCGATGCCGTCAATTTGGGCAGCTTGCGTGAAGGAATATATGTAATTGTCCAATTGGAACGTCCCAGTGGCCTTTTGGATATCTCATTGACTTGACAGAACTACATTCCGCTGTATTTGTGTCGAAATAGTGCTGTCTTCACGGTTTTAAAAGGAGTTGAACATGTCGCGGGCCATCACAGGCCGGTTTGGTGCCTGTATAGCTGTGGTCGCCGTGTGTGCGTGAAGTCAATGTCAATAGAGGACAGGGCTGACGGTTCATTGGATATATTAGTTTTGACCAGTCCATGAGGCATGAAAGGTGTTCGAGAATCCAATTTTTTACACATTCAACAATAAAATTTCGAACATGTGTAAGAACAATTTTCTGGGTTGTCAGCACCGTGAAAGATATCTTGTATGAGTCGAATTTCCATCCAGAAGTCGAAATCCATGATGAGTGTGACGACGTACAGGCCCTAGGCAAAATGGCTTGTGCATTTGATGGTATCAGACAAAATGGCTTGCGCAAGCCATTTTGTCTGATGCCATCAAAATTCGTGTGGATGTGGCTTGCGACTCAAACAACGGGGAAGCAGACTTTTGGAACATTTCTGGGTCACTCTGACCATCACATAACATCCAAGTATCACTCGGAATAAGGACTTGCCCTCAAATCACACCATGACAATGAATTGGGAATGACAGTTTAAACGCAAGCCATTCGTGCGAGCAAAATGGCTTGTGTGCAGTAATGGCTTGTACAAGCTGGCTTGCGTTAGCGCAAAATGGCTTGTATGTAAACTGGCTTGCGCAAAATGGCTTGTGGCTGAGCAAACTGGCTTGTCTACGTTTGCATGTCAATCTGGGTCGAGAACAGCACTGACAATAACGTACCAACACCTTCAAGCCGATCAATCGAAGCGCTGTGGCGGTTCGCTTCATCGTTGCAAACACTGATCAATGAAACTGGGAAATTGAATTGTTTATGGGTCAGGAATATGTAGCAACTGTGCAAGTACAGTCGACATCTCAGCCGCTGCTGATCGTCGATCATGATCGGCGGTGGCGGTGCCTTCTTTGTTACCAACATTGACGAGTATGCTCCAGCGCATAAAGCACTTTTTCGGCTTCGGTCGTACAACAGAACCTCAAATACAGCAACAATACTATCCATATCACCCACCTGGAGTCCCCTATTGTGCGTCATGTTCAGTTCTCTGGTATCTCTTCGTCATTCAATTTGCATTCAATTCCTTGATAGACTTGCCTCAAGGACCAGGTTTGCGAATTCCTCAATGGGCTGCATTTATTTCCTGACCGATACTGTGAGGTCTGTGGCCACACATGAACTACTATCCCAATCCAGCCGCACCCCACAATCAAGGAGCTCACGGTACGTACATTTGCTCTCGTTTGGCCTATTTCACGACTGTGCGGCTAGGTTATTACCCCTATCCTCAACCTTTTCAAAATGGGATAGTAAATGGGGCTCCCGCTGGATTTCCGCAGCCTACGTACCCACCCATTTATCACCCGCCCCCATACCCGCCCCCCGCAGATGTACGCCAACCTCCCAATGAATGCTGGACAGCTACCCGTCAACACCAACAATGGACAAATGGCGCCTCCTGTCGCAGGAATTAAGGAAGAGTCAGTCTCATTCCAATGGCCGGATGGAAATGTCAAACTGGAGTGTACTAGTGGCCAGGAACCCCTGGGGTGGGACGATCAAGGCTGGGTGTGGCGTTCTTCTGGTCCACGGAAACAAGGTTTACCTCCCAATGCTTTCAAAGTCGACAAAAGACTCTGCCTCGGGGTCTTCCATTGCGGGTGCCTCTCTGCAGATGGACGTCCTAAACGATTTTTCCGCCCCAAAAAAGAGAAAAACCCTCGAGAAAAGCAGCGGTCCGAAACATGCCACATTTGTCATTCGATGTTGACCTACCTTCCGTGTGCTGCTTCGATCACCTATTACTCTTATAATGACGAAGACGGTGTGCAGCATTCGGTTCGGCAGCATCACGGACGGCATGAACATCCACGGCCCCCGATTAGATCCCTTCCAGCAGCAGACCGTGCCGTACTCGATCAACAGGTTCGTGAGAACCCTCAGCTAACGGCACAACAATTGCGGGCTGGCGCTGGTCCAACACAGGTTCCTTTTAGGCGAGATTAACCTGATTCTACTGGGCTCCCGAAAGGCTCGGTCTGAGGTCGAGAAGAGCAAAGCACGCCAGGGCATCCTTCAGCCTGTAGCCACCCGAAACAGTGGATTCCAGTTACTTGAATCTCTATCTGCCTTGAAGAACTCCTTCCAGACCCCCTGGATCGTGAAATCGGACATTATGGATGGCAATTTTGTCGTCATGCAGACGCCATTCATGCGAGAGGTTTTGCTTCAAGACCAGATTCGTTCCTGGCAGAAAGAGATGCTGGTAGCAGAAAGCGGACGTCATGGTGTTGTCACTGACGGTTGCCACGATTTTTTTAAGCAAGGTATCCTGTTGATCTCGCTGGTTTTTTCCCCGGTGATTATGCGCTGGGCACCGGTGCTTTTTACATGGATCGGAAAATTTGATACCACACACCATAAGGCTCACTTTGGCCAGCTGGTGTACGCTATTGCCGAGATGTGTACACGTGGTCTTGGATACGCTTTCGATGAGCGTCTTTACAGCGCGGTAGATATCTTATCTACTATCCCAGTTGAAGTTTGATTAATCTGACTCCTCCAATAGGTCCTCGATTTCTCAGCCGCCCAACGAAATGGATTTATTGACGCATTTGTTGATTTCATGTGCGCTCGGATTCCTGGTTGGAACACTCTCAGCGAACAAAGTCGTGCCGCAGAAGCTGCCGCTCTACGAACGAGGGCGGAAGCTCTCATACAGGGCTGCGTTGTTCACTGGAAACGATCCTTCCATAAAATCAAGCAGACAATCAGTAACCAGTTCCTATATCGTTTCGAGCAGCTTGTCGGGATTCTTGAGGGTTCGCGCACCACACCTGCCGAATTTATTCAAGCAGTGGAGAGCATTCTCACTGAGTTCCCGGAGGTCCGTCCTTGGTTGTCTTGGTGGATTTTGCCGGGTAATGGTAGCATGATATTCCCTGCAATGCGCACCATGCCTGCGGACTTGCAGGCAAAACTGCCTCACTCCACCAATGCAGCGGAATCTGGCCATTGGCTTCTGTATCGCTCAGTCGGGTCCGGCTTCGATCTGTTTGAGGGGATTCGACGCCTCTATCGGTTCCAGCGCGAGATAGAAATGTTATATGCTGCTGTAACAGGTAAGAATTGAATTTTTGAAGAGGAAGGATGTTTCTGAAGTCAAGAGGCAGCCGGACATGTCGATGCACGATTCCAAGGAACGAAACCGCAGGCTAAATCCCGAATCAAATGGCATGAGAATGATGGTCGTGCTCCCGACACTCGCGAACGTCTGGCTGCTGTTCAGAAGTTGGAAGCCGAATTTTTAGCACGAAATGCAGTCCTCACCGATGAAGAGCGATGGCTTGCATGCAATTCTGCGCCTGCTCTGTCCGTTGCACAGGTTCCACTTCAAAATTTTACTCCGCCGACTGAGCTGATGCGCCAGTCATATGTTTGGAGCGCTAACTCTTGCTTCATCGATGCTCCCATGGAGGCGTACTTCCGCGCTTTCATCGCAATGAGCAGCGCAGTCCAAGCCGAGTTTCTGCGACGAATTCGGACTGAGACTCCCGACACTGGTTTGCGATATGTGGTCGAACATTTCTGGCTGCGCGGCCTTCTCAGCGGGTCAATCGCAGCGTCGGGAGCAGGGGCCTCGAAACCAGACCGGAAGAAGCTCATGAATGCGCTGGAGGCCGGGCAGCTCAATGTTAAACACCTTATGAGGACCAAATGGAAGGTAAACGAATATAAGTATGGTTCGCCACACTGCTCTCGAGCATGGCTCCATGCAATGGCAACAGTGAGTCTGGCAAGATACTGTCACCATTCTCTTTCATAACTTACATACTCAGGTGGATACTACCGTTGGCGTACAGAAATACTTTGGTGTGATTCATACCGTCAATTACTCCTGCACCGCTGGACACCCCTGGACTTTCCCTCTTATTACTATCGATCCTGGCGTGCACTTCAATGATTTTCTCCTCGCACACCAATTTGTTACCCAGGACTCCCCTGTTCCCCTCCTGGACAACTATCTGATGCATGTGATTCCCAGAGCACGCTCGTCACCGAACACTTCATATCAGGCTCTTCACCGAGGATCTACAAAAGTCTGCCCTCACTCTTCGTGCAATGGTGCTGAATCCTCAGTCACTTCAATCTCAACCGAATGGCCACTACTCCTCCGTGTCGACCCAATCTGCCGTACTTACAACTCGGAACTTCATCCTCCTATGGCCCCTGTTGCTTGCCCTCTGACCTTGAGCCTGGGGGTGGATGTTCATTATGAGCTGATTGCCAGGGTCATCTTTATCCCACCATCTGGACAAGATGGCCTTGGTCATTATGTGACCAAGACACGGCTCAAGGGACAGACATATCTGTACAATAATCTTCGCCGCAATGGGGTCCTGACAGAGCTCGGTCCACTGCATCTTTTGGAAGACTTTGATGAAAAGACGGCTTATGTTTTATATTTGCGGACGTCTAAGACTTCAGTGAGCGGTATTCCAAAGTCAAACTATCATGAACTCACTTATTATATTCCAGATGACTTCGCGAACCGTTGCCGAGCTCGATGCCGACTTCGAAAGAGTCCCCCACGACCAACCAAGCCCAATCCCAATATCTGATGACTCTGATGATGAGCACAGTGTAAGGAACAAAATGGTCGTCCAAGTTGGCAAACCACGATCACAAATATCAACATCCAACAACTCTGGCGATGACCACGGTGAAAACGACGACGAGGTGGCACAGATGCTGATCGACTCCATTACCTCGCCCGACAAGTCTTGCATCACCTCCGCATTTACGCCGGAACGCTTCTATACCCCTGAAGAAAATACTCCCACGTCTTCCCTGTCGAACGCAATGGAAGTGGATCCGGAGCGCAGTTTTGCAGAGACCAATTCACAAACAGTCTGCCCTGTTCGATGCCATGGCTGCGGGGTGAACAAACCTGATGGTGACGATATATACGAGGAAGTACAGTGCCAAACCTGCAGGAACTGGTCGCACATCGAGTGTCTCCCATTAGGAGTCGATTGGCATGCAGACGACATTCGTTTTATCTGCCAGTACTGTCGTGACGATGATCCGCTGGGTCAATTGTATGTGGCACATTGTTTTGTGGCTCACGCTAATGTTCTCTTATCAAGTTTCTGGCCCGGGAAAATTGTTATGGTACCAGATCCTAGTGCAGCAAACTGGAGGGCCCCCGATGTCTTGTGGTACCCTGCAACTTTCATCAAATATCACAAGAGGGCCGCACCGCAACGGAAATACGAATTCGAGTGGTTCAACTGCACTGACGGCGCTGCCTATCATTCTGAGGGTTCTCTCGTACCCCCAGAGCTTCTCCGGAAGTTTACCCGGGAACGCAGTTTCTGTGAAGAGATAGATAATGTTGAGCTCACTGCCGAACAGGTCTGTTGTTCTGGTGTCCTAAATTTCGCTTCACTAAAATATCTGTTCAGCTGGGGCAAGTTCGTCTACCATTCTATCTGCGCCCGGACTATTCTCAACACGAAAATCCCGAACTCATGGTAACCTTCATGGCCGCAGTCGCTCCTGTCACAAAAATCCTCGCAGCATTCGACATTAACCACCCAGTTGTTGCCGACTTTGTCGAGCATTTTCGGGGGAAGAAGCCAGCTGAACGACGTCGTGGGCTCAGCAATTGGATGGACAGATTTGACCTGGTTCCAACGCCTGAACTGGAAGAGGTCCTCACACCTCCATTGACTGCTCTCCTCGGTCAAAAGGCTTTGTCAAAACTCTCCGAGGAGGAACGCAATGATCGGGTGTTCGGAGTTGGCTCCACACTGCTGCAGATATTGGCGATTCAGAAGGAACTGGACGAACCATTGAATCTGAATGGTGACATTCTTGATGATTTACTTATGCGTCGCATCATTCGTTGCAGGAATGATGGCGACATGGCGCTGAACGCCATGTTTGCAGCGACGCAACTGCCAAATGTCAAGACGGGCAAGATGACCCAGAAGCTTCTAGCTTTCAAGAATGCCCACGCCATTTATGATCCGGACTTTCGGCCACCCATTTATTCCCGCGAACAACCATCCACGGTCTCACCCACGAAACCTATTCCGGTTGCTTTGAAGAAACGCAAAGCCGATGCTGAGGCAGAGGTGGATGGTAAAAATGAGCCAAAACGTCGGAAGACCTCAAAGCCGGCAAAGAAAGATAGCCTTATGGGTTCGCAGTCGAATGAAAATGGTTCGAAGAGGTGCCTCCGCAGTCGTGCGCGCAGATAGTCCCCTCTTGGAATAATAGATATGTAAAGTGGAATCAATTGAATTCGTGCCGCCCCACTTGAGCTTTTCACACATTTATGCTCTGGGTAGCAATGGGAGTCCCTCTGAACGGAATTGCATAGCTTTCAATGGAAAATTTGAACATTGTTGCACGAAACATGCGGTCGCTGGTTTAACCGTCGTTGATGCGATCAATGACGGCGACAGCGTTGGTCAAGAAGGTAGGACTGCAACCATGAAGACAGGAGGGAGGAAAGGAGCTTTGTTATTGAGAAATAATAGAAATAACTATCGTGCAGAGATATACTGTAGCCGAGCACAAGTAGTGCCAAGCCACAAGCCAAGCCATGCAAGCCCATCACAGCCAATTTAAACTCCGCTAAGCGGCGCAAGCCATTTTGGCAAGCCACTCGGCTAAGTCTGCCACATATGCCACGCAATTTGCCGTACTGCCGTCTGTCGTGCTGAAATTTCAAACCCAACATACGACCCTCACTGAGTCTCCGTGCACACTACGTCTACCCAACTTGCCTTGCCTCGCATGGTACACTGTACGCCGTACGACACCTGGCACACCTCTCTGCTTTGCACTCTATTAGACAGTTAAATGCCTGTCTGCCTTCATGGATTTCTGTTACCTCGTTCGTCGAAACGCTATCACTACTCCCGATCTCGCCCGGATAAAAGACGCACTCGCTCGCTTCCAGCAGTACCGCCAAATCTTCATCAACTGCGGTGTCCGCACCGACATTTCCCTACCGCGGCAGCATGCCCTCGTCCATTATGTTCCCTCCATTATCCTCTTCGCGTCGCCGAATGGCCTTTGCTCATCCATTACCGAGTCGAAGCACATCAAGGCTGTCAAGGAACCCTGGCGCCGTTCCAGCCGATTCAATGCCCTATCACAGATGCTTGTGACGTTGAGACGGCTCGACAAGCTAGCCGCGCTCAGGACTCTATTCACCGTGCGCGGTATGATGACCGGCACCACATCATCATATACCGCCCGAGTATTGGCCGGCGAGCAGCCACAAGTCGACGCGGCTGATGCTGCAGCAGACGATGATGAAGACGACGATGGGACCGTTCATGGTCCTCGATCTCTGTCGTCTATCCAGTTAGCAGCGACTCTACGTAAGTAATTCTTTTATAATCGTCAATTTAGACCGTAGCTAATAGACAATTAATAGAACGAAAATATCCTAAAGATCTCGAGTCCCTCGCAGCCCACATCCATCAGCCCCGCTTCCCTGAGCTCTTTCGACGATTTCTATACGAAGAATTACACGGACCCCCTGCCGACGATGCTCTACCTATCCCGATCGATGCATGTCCCATTTTTTGCTGGTCGAATCGCAGTACATCACTCCGCGGTGGCTCGTTTCTACGCCCCGAGCGATGTGGGTGGCGCGGGCGGGATGTACCGCGAGCGCATCCGGTCCAACCCAAATTGGCACGGCTATGCTCGCCGTGACACCGTCCTGGTGGACGTGGCGGCACCTATCATGCACGGCTTTGTTATTGGACGTGTTCAGCTATTCTTCTCCTTCACTTTCCGCGACAAGCTGTACGAGTGCGCGCTCGTTAACTGGTTGGTCCCGGTCGGAGATGTGCCTGATCCAGACACCGGCATGTGGGTTGTGGAGGTGGAACGAGAACGTGGAATACCGACGCTGGCTGTCATTCACGTCGACGCCATCGCGCGAGCATCTCACCTTATTGGTGTGTATAGGGTCAATCCCCTCCCTGAGGACTTCCATTTTTCCGATTCATTGGACGCTTTTAATACTTATTTTGTAAACCCGTATGCAGACCATCATATGCACGAATTTCTAGGCTAGTTTACACACAGTTATTCATTTGCTATTTAATATATTTATTGCCTCGAGCTTGCGAGCTTGAGGCCTTGTTTGGACTTGTGAGCTTGTCGACAAGCTCACAAGCCCAAACAAGCCACAAGTTTTTTGTCAAATGGCTGATGTGTACTTACCTGAGTACAAGCTGAGGCATGCTGCAAGCCCCGCCCTTAACCAACTTACTGTAGCCTTCTGTATGACTGAAACGGAAATTGAATCGTGACTGAAACGAATGCGTTGAAACCAGAAACGGCCTCAGCGTTACGCGTGACAGTGAAAACGGACCGGAATTTTTGACATGTTTTTCACGCTTTTCCAGCAAAATTTCGCCCTTTTTGGCAGGTGTAACGGAAATTTTGCCTGAAACAGAGCCTTCGTTATGCGTGACAAGGCCCAAATTTTGGAACAAAACGAGGCCAGCGTGACGCGTTACGTTTCAGTCATACAGAAAGGTACAGTAATTGCACCATTCAGCAACCTCGGGGGGCGATGTATTGACGTGGGATCATTGTACGGCGAGAACCGGGGCTATGTTCTTGCCAACACTGTTACACGGAGTTCGACCGTTGCTGCTGCAATCAATGACGGCACTGCGGTTGATCCTGAGGTTGCAAAGACAATCGTGCCGACTGGAGACACTTGTATTACTTCACTGTCAAGAAATCCGACAGTGGGAAGAGCTGTTCGTGTGCTGTCGCACCTAACATGTAGTTGCTGATTCAACCTTTGTCGATGCAATCAATGGCGGGGACGACATGACAACCATGAAGACGGGAGAGGCTAGAAGGGCTTAAACAATGAGAAATAATAAAATAGAGGCAGTGGGGAGATATAGTGTAGCCGAGCACAAGTCAAGCCAAGCCGCAAGCCAAGCCACGCAAGCCCGTGGCAGCTAATTTAAACTCCGCTAAGCGGCACAAGCCAGTTTGGCAAGCCATTCGGCTAAGTCTGAGGAATGAAGCAAGCAGTGGTGCGGGGGCAACGACTTGATCAATGGTACGTGCAGCCAAATGCGATATAAAAATGGGAATGAATCTACGAATTCTAGGTGAATTTGCCCCAAATATTAGAGGATACCTCCAGAACCTGAAGGACCTTCTGAACTGAAATAGCATTGGTGAGCTCTCTCCAGGATGGTTTGCTGGACGTTACTGCAGACGAAGAACCAATGGCAAATGGAGTGCTGGTGAATGCCGAGATCGATGAGCTGGTATTGGAAAAAGACGTGCTGGAAACAGTTGTCACAGCTGAAGACGACACAGAGCCACTGACTTGGGAATCTGGGTCATACACGAAAGATGAAGTGACGGGGTGGAGTTTGGGGGGAATGTTCATGGTCACTGTCCTCCCCGACCTTGAAGCCTGCGAGGATGGTCGGCGATGACAAGGAGACCGCTGATATTGCGACTTACTGCGAGTGGAGCTGTAGGATGCAGATCTAGCTCTCTTGTAGCCATCGTCCCAGGCCTCAAGCCCAAGGGAGAGAGAGCTGCTGCGTTTTCACGATGCTGAAACAAATTTAGAACAAACTGAAAAGGAATCAAAAGCTCAAGTCGAAATCTGTCTCGGTGATCTCCTCAACGTCGTTGTCAATGCGTTCAGTCTTCACTTGTGTAGAGCAGTGGATTGAGCCTACATTTCACTAATTGATGGAAATACCCTTGGCCGATCTCGACTTAGCTTTAATAGATCACATCGGGCATGTAGGCTACTTCTGGTGGGTGAAAACCAAGGCCGACATCGAGACGCACCAGAGATAGTCCATGTTCGTTCCCCCGAAGCTTATCGCTGATCCCGACTGCCCTACACCGGCATTCTGCGAGCAGGAGTGGAATACGACGGTTCCGAAGGTGGTGCATCATCCAGATGTTCACACACGCTTCGTCTACCTCTGGTCCTCACTGCAGAACATCGAAATCACTGATTTGTGTGATGGCTGTCGCAAGCTCACCGTTAGATGGATATGGGGTACTGGGTATGCTACGGCTGAGGACGACATTATTCAACGAGCAGTGGCAGCATTAACAGCACTGCAAACTGAACCCATCCGTGCGGCCATTAGGGACATGGTGGCCCATGGGCCCAGCGATCCTCCATCTTCCACTACTCATATCTGAAGAATACAATGAGCATGTTCGTACTTTCATCTGTACCTTCTCAATTACCAAAAGTCGTTTGTTACTCGCAGACTACCTAGGTGTATGCTCCTTTTGTACCTTACAACCAATCTAATAGTTGCTCTGACCCTGAGGACAGGGGGACTCCATTCAAATCTTGCGGAAAGTTGGGAACAAAAAGTTTTGCGGGCGGCTGTAAAAGTTTTGCGGGCGGCCGTAAAAGTTTTGCGGGCATGCACGCTACATTTTGCGGGAATGACTGATTTCCCCGCAAAAGAAAGACAGTGATTGATGCCCGTGTTTTTTGCGGGGATAGTGCTAAAGGGCCTATTTATCTTGCGGAATCACCGAAATCACCGAAATCTTTTGCGGCCGATTAAATATACATTCCGACCGCCATAGATTCCCGCAAGATATTATGAGGGTCAGAATGTACATATGAGGGTCAGATTGTACATTTAATCGGCCGCAAAACTTTTCGGAGTTTTCGGCGATTCCGCAATATAAATAGGGTGTTTGGTGCTATCCCCGCAAAAAAGACAGGCGCCAATCACTGTCTTTGTTTTGCGGGGAAATCGGCGATTTCCGCAAGATAAAATTGGACGCCCGCAAAATATAACGTCCGCGCCCGCAAAACTTTTATGACCGCCCGCAAAACTTTTTTCGTTCTCAACTCCCCGCAAGATTTCGATGTGATCTCAGGATGGTATCCAGAGCAACTATTAGATTGGCTGTATGAGTACTGGTATATGAAGTAAGGAGTGGCGTGCGAGTTAAGGAGTGGTGTGCAGATTAGGTAGACGTCTAACGAATGAATATGATGTCATCAGGGAAAACATCCTTTGGTAATTTCCCCGAAATTCGGGGTAATTTGCCGAGTGTCCAGTAATTCGGGAAATGGACGGTAATCTGCCCGAAATTACCTGGATTACCATCATTCCGGATTGACCCATTCTACAAAATTTCAAAAACAGTCTAAAGTGCTTGTGAATCATTTATGTATTCAAATAAATAGGACTGGCTACATAGCAAGCGGCTGGGGAATGGATTGAACACTTGAGCAAGACAGGTAAAAGTAGCGGAAACGTGCTAAGTCCCTAGCCGAGCCCAGTCCCGAACAATGGCGGTGACACATTGATGCTGCGGACCTTACGTGGGGCGAAAAAGTGGTTCGTTTTGTGGCCACGTCAACGTCACACACTTCTCTTCCTTCTCCACCATCCTCCCTTGCTGTTCCTGCCCTCCTCCGGTGCCCTTGTTCCCGAATGCAGGCGTTGTGCGCTCCCCAAACCCTCGAAATCATTCTATCAGTCTTTCTGACATTTGGTTCCGGTACGGCACTCTCGTCCCACCCATCTTGTTTTTGTAGAAGGACTGACCTTTCGGTAGCAACAGAGATGGCTATGGTACGCCCTTTTTTTTGTGCTCTTGCAGTAAATAGTCAGTTCATGCTTCCCTGCACGACCTCTCACTAATGCCATGTTGTACAGAACACCTGTTTGGACGCCGATGCCCTAGGTTCTTCAAGTTGCTATTGCAACTTGCCTGAATGAGTGGGAGCAAGATGCGTTGTTTTTATCCATATCTATCTTGTGTTTACTCACCTTGTTCTTCTTCCGAAAGACCGTCAGCGACGCTGTCATTGAATTGGCATGTCTCCGGCGCCACCGTCACCACGTCCATCCGTGTCAACAAGGTGTTACCTGCTTGGCCTGCACTATATGCAAAGGCAGTAAGGCACTTGCGATATTTTTGTTTCTGCCCAGATAATGCTTCTCCAGGTTGTCGAATGTCCAATGTAGTTGGGAGCGGTACGAATGTTGGGTACGCCATTTGTTGCCATCTTTTTTGCACAGTTACTGATGTTAAATTTGCAATTTAGATAGTTCTTGGAACATCCACCAATGGGTTTCCCCTGTTTCGCCCTGCCCTTGCTGATGTCCTTGTCCGGTCCGGATCTGCTTAGCAAGCGTCACTGTTGTTGGACAGTATGCACAGACGTACTACGCAGATGTCCAAACTGATTGTTTTCTATTTGTTGCTGGTGTCACTAGAGGTATGTTGCGTTGGCTTCATCTTGTGACATCTTTGCTGAGTCTGTTTTGTCAGTTCTTGTGGTGATGGCAAAACAATGGAGTCTTGGCTATATTTCACTTAGGCAGTTACCATGTACAAGTTGATAGTTTTCTGAATGTCATATAACTTGTTTCGTATCATTTGTGAGCAATGTGAGCTGTGTCGGTCCTAGAAACTGAGTGGTAGTGACCAGATAATGGCTGGAAATGCTGGATAATTTCCCCTAATCTACTGGAATTCATTTGGGACTCTCTCAAAACAGGTAACAGCGGTAATGGCGGTAATTGTGCTAATTTGACCAAATTTGGCAGAAATTCCGGGTAATCCGGCTGAATTACCAAAGGGAGGTTTCCCTGATGGTGAGAGTGGTAAGTGCAAGGTATATAATGCAAGTAGAATGTAGCCGTGAACTTCTAGTTGAATATAATGCATTAGTATAGGAATGAAGTACGCGGTGGCGTGATGCAACGACTGGAGCAATGGTTCGTGTAGGCTGTGATATTAAAATGGAAATGAATCTACGAACTCTAGGAGAACTTGCTCCAAATATTGGAGGACGACTCCGGAACGCGAAGGACCTCCCGAACAGGAATAGCATCAGAGAGCTCTCTCCAGGATGGTTTGCTGGACGTCGCAGCAGAGGAAGAACCGGTGGCCGATGAAGCGCTGGTGGATGCCGAGATTGAAGAGCCGGCATTGAAAGAAGACGTGCTGGGGGCGGTGGGGATAGCCGAAGCTGATACAGGGCCACTGACATCAGCGTCTGGGTCGTATACGAAGGACGAGGTGACGGGGTAGAGTTTAGGGGAACGTTCACGATCACTATCCTCCTCGACCTTGAAGCCTGCGAGGATGATCAGCAATGACAAGGAGACTGTCGATGTTGTGACTTACTGCGAGCAGAGCCGTAGGATGCAGATCTGGCCCTCTTGTAGCCATCGTCCCAAGCTTCAAGCTCAAGGGAGGGGGAGCCGCTGCGCTTGCGCGATGCTGAAACGAAGTTAGAAAGAACCGAAAGCGACTCAAAAGCTCAAATACTACCTGCGTTGTAATCCGTCTCTGTGATCTCCTCAATGTCCCTGTCAACGGGTTCTGTCTTGACCGCGACTGCTGCGCGCTCGAAACGAGAGCTGCGACGAGGTGGACCCGTCGCGATGACGGAGGGCTTGGCCGGGCCGTGGACCTCGATATCAGAGTCGGAAGATGCTGCCTCCGACGATGACGTGGAACGCGCACGACTCGGCTTGCCACGTGCTTTGCCTTTGCCTTTGCTCTTGCGAGTCTCTTCGACCACCTCCACCTCGGACTCCAGCTCTATGCCAGCAGTAACTTTGCAAACCGCCTCTTCCCATTCTTTTGACGCCCAATACGGGATTTTACGGCGAAGCACTGGATCGTATTCTTAGTCAATGAATAACTTCACGGTCCTGAAACTTACGGATGCGAACTGCATGCTCCTTGTGCTTTCGGTGACCCGTTGCTGAGCCCTTCGCCGAATCAAGGAGCTCGCCAGTGATGGGCCCCCTTTTGATGAAGATCTTCCGGCTAGCTTTCGCCACCACAACGTAATGCGCATCCGATTCGTCCTCTGGGACACCATCACGAGCATCCAACAGAGTGAAAACCCCGAATCCGAGCTTGGGCTCCAGCATTCTACGCAGCCAGTCGTCTATTTCACGAAACTCCCAATCGAGCCCGAATTCAAGATCGCTGCCGTCCGGGGCTTTGGAGACTGCAAGCCCGCGGTCAAGCATGTCCTCAACTTCCTTGGGATCGGGACATTTATCGTTAAGTGGCTGCCCATCGGACTATAGAGGTCGCGTCAGTTTGGCAACCATAGCCGAGACCGCAACGCACATCAAGACCGGCGATTATGACCTGTATGGTACCTATCTTGACCATCGTCTCGTCATCGGCAGCTTTGTTCAGTGCCTCAAGAAGAAGTCAAAAGCTGAAAACTCGGGGGAAAGGCATCTCCAACCTTGCTGGACCGCTTCGATCCGCCTGGACCTTTTTCGGTAGCCTTCTTTCCCTGGGCCCCGCGGAATCCCTTGTTGCTCTCCCGACGAGCGGCCTCTTCGGAAACATTCTTGCTCTGAATCCGGGACCAGTCGAATTGGGCGAGGACGGCATTTATCTCGGAAGCTGGTGTATGGTATTTCTTCTTGTGGGTGCAACGTTGACATTTCGAACCAGGTTCAGCTTGACCATCCTTGGCCTGGAAAGCCGCGCAGGCGCAGCCTTTCCCGTCCTTGCCAGCACAAGGCATAGAGGATTGGAGGTGAGACGTGGCAATATTTTGTGAAGTTTGTTTCGGCTATCACTGACTGGCTTCCAAGCATAGGCAACGATTCAGAATATTCCAAGCAATAACACCGTGAACATTTTCATTTACATTTTAATCGATTGGCAATATGGTATGCTTTGGCTCTGTGGAATTTTCCCACTTGATTCCAATTTTTAACGTCTTTCATAGTCTATTTTATGGGCGTTAACCGGTCGGAGACTTCCAAGCAGCTGGGGCGTGTACGAAGCTCTGGAGAAGGAGGACGCTGGGACGAGTATACCGACTTGACCATGAGGCTGATGGTCAGTCAAGCTATTTCTTTCTGTATTCAAGATCCTCACGTACTCTCCGGTAGCGGTGTAAAAGGCAATGTACCGGGACGCATCTCAAGATCTTTCTCGAGCTGTGCTAGGTGAAATATGTCAAAGCACGGATTGAACCAGATTCACGTGCGGTTGGAGCGAAGGCTGCAGGTTGTTACACCTGCATCTTGTCTCGTAGTCTGATGTCGAGGGCTACAAAATGCAGAAATGCACGATACTATCACTGTTTCTGCCGACCTTGTGGGTTTTTTTGAAGTTCTCGAATACAATGAAGACAGAACTCCTACGGTAACACAATATCTCCATTTTCAATACCTTGAATTTTCGATAACAGCTCCAGGCCCTGTGCCCACGCAACTGCCCTTGGCCACCACACCGGGAATGGGAGAGTGATCTCGACATCCTTTCTACCCACCCTGACCATTTCAATCTCTGGATATCCGTCCTCCCATTCAGCTGGCGCAACGCCGAGTTGACGCGGAATAATTCCTGCAGCTTTGACGTCTTTGTGAGCGCGGCAGAAGATGTCAGTTGCTTCATCACTCCTGAAAGGAGTTTCGTGCTTCGGAACCTCAACGGCCTCATGGCGTATATGGTGCTCCTGGTCGTCGGCAATAGCGGCGTCGACATCATCTTGAAAAACGTTCAGCACTGAAACTGTGCAGGAATCATTGAAGTCGTACCTTGATTGCCATACCGGTCCTGAATTTCGGGATGTATTTCGTGGAAGTTATCGGCATACCTCCCGTATTTTAATTCGCCGATAAGCCTCATATCCTACACATAGTGATGGGCTTCGATTATATGTTACACGAAATCACAAACTTACCGCCGGCGTCCGGTCATGACCTTTGCCTGAAATCGGATGATGGTTCCAATATGATCGAAACTCGTCGCAGTCATTGTTTATCTCATCGAGGAAGAGATAGTGTAATAGCCACAGATGATGTGGGTCGTCCGGATCAAGACCGTGGAGTCGTTCAAGCCGAATGAAAAACCCCTTCCAAGCCCGGCCAAACTGAGATCCAACCTCAACCCACAACCGTTCCATGCGTGTGTTTCGGGTAGAGCTAAGTACAGCTCATTAGTTCAGGGGGATGGATGAATTTCGGGCACTCACGGTCCCCAGAGGAATGAGCCTCGATTCGGTCCTCGGTATTTGATCATCCACACAGAGACCTCAATATTTTCGCCCCCACGATCGCCACGAACCCGAGAGGGAGCTCCATACTTTTGAATTGCACTCAGGAATAGCACAAGAACTGTCGATGCACGGTTATTTGTGCTTGCACGCAAACCTACAACCTAAATGATGACAATATATGCGTCAAAAGAATTTGCTGTTAGGCGAATATACTATACTGTTCGATCATGGCCATCGACAATCCCATGAGTGACAATTCCCCATCTTATCAGCTTGTGGTAGCCGTCCATATGCCAAGTAGAATTCGGTCGTGGAGACACATTTTCTCGACGTTGAATAGTATGTTTCCGGAGAATTCGACCTAGCCTATCCACACGGCGCAGTGACTGTCTAATTCTCTCCTTCTGGACCTTCACACCATGGGTGCTCAAGAAGCCGATGAGATAACTGAGTCCGGATCCTGGCTTGAACTTTTTGAATCGCTTTGTAAGAATATCAAGATCAGCGTCGCTGATGACAGAGAAACGGCGGTAGACATTATATTGCTTGAGGTAATTGCGCAGGGTATGACGGTGCATTCCAAGGGCATCAGCAATGGTCTGAAGCGGGATCCTGTGGCGCTCCGAAACGGCGTCTGCAAGCCAAACCGGGTCGACAATCTTCCTAGGCCGACCGCGACCTCCTGATTTCTCTACCTGAATTGGAACAATACGTTCAATCTTCGAATTCTCGCTAATTTATGGAATCAGTGCAGTCCCGACAGCGATCCATGTAGTGCTCACACTCCGGTCGCAATAGCGGCACTTTGCTCGAGGTCCACCGTTATCTGGCCGAATGCAGTGGCGGCAGACTGAATCCAGGTTTGATCTCCGATCTCTGGAACAAGGGCCTCCAATATACGCAGCATTTTCTCGGTAATCTGCTCGGAATGAATCCGAAGTCGTATCGGATCGGCCTCTTCTTGGCGCAGCAAAGCGGCAGCTCCGTTATAGGCAGATGAAAGAATCTCATGAGCACGGAGTACATCAGGATGCCAGTTAAATGTGTTACGTGTATCTGGGAGAGCAGGAAATGCGGCGGGATGGACCATATTTGAGTCTTCGTCACGGCGGGAGGGCAAAGCAATGTTTGGTCGAGCTTGAATATCCGATCAAGTGTCATCGCTTGCCCGTCTTTGTCCTCTTTGTCGTCGTGGATGTCTCAAAGCAACGAGAAACAGACCTCTGGAGGCGTCGAGCATCACCCAAAGTATTATTTCTCGGATGGTTCTGCTGTTTTTCAGGTACTTGTACTAGTAATCTTATCGGAAGAATTCAAGAAAGGTCTGACTTGGTTTGACGCCACTCGATAGCTGTGCTTCCAGAACCGTCCCGGAGTGCTCTATAAGCTCCACCCCAGTGTCCTAGCGTTCAGATCCGGCTTTTTTCTAGACATTATTTTCCCTCCCGCGCGGACCGAATATCACCTCTGACGTCAAAACAGAGGGCACATCTGACTCAAACCCGATAAAATTGCCGCCAGATCTCAATCAGTATGACTTCGACCATTTGCTTTGCTATATCTACACAGGTCCAACGTAGTGTTGTTTTATACCGATTTTGACTTATACCTGACGTTTGTACAGCATGCATCCGAAAACAGACGAATTCTTGGTCTCCGTACTCAAACTCTCAACCTTCTTCCAGATTGAAGACGGGATTGCCCATGCCATTCAGGCATTCGAATTGAAGGGCAGTCGGTTTGATGCTGCTCTCCAGTTTGAGCTCGCACGGCTCTATCGCGTTGACCAGTGGGTTGAGCCTGCCTTTCACAAATTGATGGAGATACCCTTGACCGACCTCGATCTGGCTCTGATGGATCGCATCGGGCATGTGGGTTATTATTGGTTAGTGAAAACAAAAGCCGAAATCGAGAAGCACCGGAGACAATTCACGTTCGATCCCCCGAAGGCTATCGCCGATCCCGACTGCCCTACACCGGCATTCTGCGAGATAATCTGGAAGCGGGAATGGAACACGACAGTTCCGAAAGTGGTACACCATCCCGACGTTCACACGCGCCTCGTCGACCTCTTGTTCTCGCTACAGGAGACCGAAATCACTGATTTATGTGACGGTTGTCGAAAGCTCACGGTGAGATGGATATGGGGGACCGGCTATGCTACGGCTGAGGAGGATATTATCAAACGAGCCGTGGCAGCATTGACAGCTCTGCAAACCGACGAACCCATCCGCGCGGCCCTTCGGGACAAGGGGTCCATGGACCCAACAACCCTCGACCTGCAACCCCTCCAGTCTGAGGAATCCAAATAGCATGTTTGTGCTGTCGTCAATATTTTCTTAAATACCTGAAATCATCGTTCGTTACTCACATTACTTAGTACTCACTAGACGCACGCTCGTTTGTACCTTACAGCCAATCTAATAGTTGCTCTGGATACCGTGTCTGAGATCACATCAAAATCTTGCGGGGAGTTGAGAACGAAAAAAGTTTTGCGGGCGGTCATAAAAGTTTTGCGGGCGCGGACGTTATATTTTGCGGGCGTCCAATTTTATCTTGCGGAAATCGCCGATTTCCCCGCAAAACAAAGACAGTGATTGGCGCCTGTCTTTTTTGCGGGGATAGCACCAAACACCCTATTTATATTGCGGAATCGCCGAAAACTCCGAAAAGTTTTGCGGCCGATTAAATGTACAATCTGACCCTCATATGTACATTTAATCCTCCGCAAAACTTTTCGGAGTTTTCGGCCGTTCCGCAATATAAATAGAGTTCTTAACACTAACCCCGCAAAAAAGACAGGTGCCAAGAGTTTCATTTCGTTTTGCGGGGAAACCAGTGATTCCCGCAAGATAAAGTTGACCGCCCACAAAATATAGCAGCGACGCGCCCGCAAAACATTTGGGGTCGTCCGCAAAACTTCCGTTCGACTTTCGGCAACATTTCTTGGAATTATTGGACACATTGGATATACAGGGCGATCAACTGAGTAGCTAGAAGGTATCATATTCCAAGGTGCGGCAAGAGGTATGAACTGTGGAAGTAGTTCAATTGATGCTCAAGAAGTGGCCTAAAGTGCAAAGTCGATGATGAGAGCAACATCTAGGATCAAAGTGAAGGCATGGCCAACAGTGTTACAGTGGCCACTTTAACTAGGAGGCTCGTGCGAGTCATCCCGGGCCAACTGTCCAGATATGAATACTCACAGCGCAATCATGCAATGGCGAACGTGAGATGGGTCAAACAGTGAACCAGTGAGATCAAACCGTGGGAACCTCTCGGCGATCCCAGCAATACTGGAGATTGTAGGGAATAACCAAGCGTGGCTTTTATCGTTTGCAAGCCGAGTAGTTTTTTTAGTCGCCAATCAGATCCTCCAGCAATGTCACTCTAGGAGCCAACTAGTTTCGAGCCTGGTATGTACCAGTACAGAATGCTCTGAACAGTAAGCCTACCGGTTGGGAGATCGAAATCAAATGCAAGTTCAAGCTCGAGTTCAAGTTCTTAACTGCATCAAAATACATTCGAGTCATGTTCTGTCTGGAGATGTCATGTAGGACTATCGGACTACCTGTATGAATCACTGAAACGGTGAGAAAGCACCTAGATTGCAGATGATTGATCCAGCAGCTGGAAAATTCCATGCTTTACTGCAGCACGTACCCTGCAAGTTGAACATCCCCGAGATCACCGAGCAGCTGCACGAATGCAGTCTATACCCTGGATTTCTCATTAGTTGGACATCAACCTGCGTGTTCCTGTCCAATGTACGCAGCCAAGAAAAATCCTAGCAAACCTGCGATACCCCCAGTATTCCTGTTCTGATCCAGAATGTGTGCCTAGGACTGCGACAGAACTCAGGTCTCGACCACCTGCAAAGTTTCCACGGCTGTCTACGTAATCCGAATTGTTTCATGACCAGCCATTCGGTTCAGCTCAATGGAAACAATATGAAATATGTGAAGCTGAACCTAAATACATCATGTGGGATCGGTCGTCCTAGAGCGATATCTCGTCTCAGGTTATTTGGATCACCAAGCCAGTGACTGCAACAGTTGAGTTTCTCAGCTTCTGCACCCATCTCAGTGGGAACAAGTAGAAACAGCTTGAAACAAGTCGTTTGAGATCAACGTAAATCTCGATCAATAAAGGAGGTTGAATTTGTCATTGTATTTTGTATTGTCACGGAGGATCATACAACCAACAGCCTGTGTGGGTGGACATGATAATGTGCTTCTGCTGTTTGGTATTCACAACCTAACAAACTCTGCTTACAAGCAAGAACTTAACCCCTGCTCAACCTCTGGTGCACACATGTAGGTGGCAGGGCAATCGCACATCATAGTACTACTCATTTCTGTGCATACTTCGCGCTTCTCCCAAGGCTATGGTTACCTGATCGAGTCTCCGAGTTCATGAATTATTTTGGTGGGAAGTTAGGACAAAAAAAATTGTGGACCCCAAAAAGTTTTGCGGGGCGTGTCGACAGTATCTTTTGCGGGCGTTTAATTTTATCTTGCGGGAATCACTGATTTCCCCGCAAGATATACTCACTGATTGACGCCTATCTTTTTTGCGGGGATAGCGCTAAACACTCTATTTATATTGCGGAATCGCCGAAAACTCCGAAAAGTTTTGCGACCGATTAAATGTACAATCTGACCCTCATAATGCGCAACATACCGTACCTTCGCTCGAGATGCCCGAACTCCGGGGTGGAGTTGGATAGGAAACGAAAGCTATTGCTACCCTTTTTTGAACGGAAGACAGACGACAACTCATCTCTCGGCACGCAGACGTGATTTTGTAATTTGTCTGAGGAGTTAATGTCGCAAAAATCGCTTTTGGGTTATAAGTCATTACAGAAGGTTACAGGCATATAGACCCCTTACAGGTACCTTACAGCCCCCGTACATCGTCCTTACAGCTACCTTACACCGCCCTATTTCCGAATATAGCCTCCCAGGTACTTATAGAACCTTTTAGAGCATTATAGCCCACCCACCTATCCTTAACCTATCATGGTGATTTGGTTTTGTTTTCTTGCGTCAGTTGGAACCGTTCACGATCAAATTCGAATGAGATTAATTTCCAGCCCGTAGAAACCAGTCATTATCTACAAGATCATTGAGGTAGTAAGTGGTACTCTCTTTGGCGCATCCAAACGCATTAATCAAGTGAACACCACGAATGAAATATTTTGCCAAGATGAGCATCGTGCGCCCATCCTCGAGAACGCGACAATTTTCCCATGCTGTCTTTGGCTGCCAACGCGACTTCTTGAACAACCGTACCAGCACCACATCTTCTTCCCGAGCTGGCAAAAGGTAGCATCGGAAAATATTGCGGGAGAATAAGAAGACGAAATTTTAAGCAAATATAAACACGCACTGAGGGAGCCGGCAAGTCCGTTAAATTCACTCCGCAAATCTCGAACCTCCTGCTCGACCTCTGTAAGCCTCTTGTCTATAACGGAGAGACGATGCTGGAGCCGTTTCGGGGTATTCGAGATGGTGGTAAGTGGAGCGCGGCTTGGGGCTGGAGTTGGACTTTGGCATGGGGATGAACTTTGGGAACCGTTCCGAGACTCTTTGAGTCTGCGGCGCAAGGCTTCGCGCTCGGGCTCGGAATCCGAGACGTGGGTGATATCGGAGGCCGAGCGATGTAGCATGGACGCTGTGTCGACGTGAAGTGGTAGGAAGCCGATCAAGTGACCAATGATGTCAAGCTCCACCTTCGGCTATATGAGGCTCCTCACCGTGACGCCGTGACTCCACTGCTCTCTCTCTTCAACCACTACCATCGTGTGCGCCACTTTCATTCAAGCCCTTCGCTAGCTTTCTTTGGCCTTCAAGACGTGAGTTTGTACCCACTAATGTTGAATTCCTTGCCTGATTGGATCCGCTCTCAGATCTACAGTGAGCATATCAGCGACTCGGAGTTAATCGGTATGTGAACCTCGATCTTGCTTTGCTTTTCGTTCTTGACCACATTTGCGCATTCAACGGTCGAAGCGACGCCAAGCTGACATTTCGGAATATGGTGCGTCGCACTCCCTTTTAATCCAAACCTTCAACTGATAATCTGTTGAGCCCTGCTCAAAGTTCAGCTGCAGACGGTCGGCACTGCCGTCTATTGTGGCTACTGTCTATTTTCTTTGAGGACCTCGATGTATTATCCACTATAATATGATCCTTGTTGCGTTCTTGTTACGTAGTTGATCGGCGGCGGATATCATTTTTTTTTTTTGGTCTCCCGACCGAGACAAGTTATACGGGGCTATAATGCCCTGTAAAGGCTATAATGGGCTGTAAAGGACATATGTGAATGCAGGGAGTTATATGAACACATCGCAGTTTCTGGACTTTACAGGCCCCCTCCCAACCTTACAGGCTTATAGAACCAGATAGGACCATATACGTACATATCTCCCAGATCCGATTTTTGCGACAAAGCACTCGGAGACGATGAGCCATAAGCAATCTGATGCCTTGGTGGCAATTTATATGGGTTCGCATCTTCTGTACATTATTTACTTCAGTTTCAACACCTAACAATTGAGGAACGACGCTTACAATTGAACCGGCATAGACATACGAAAATAGTGGTGGTGGGCACCGACCGCATCACTGATGGCTAGCTTATGTCAGCTGATGATCGCATGCAAGCTTTGAGCGATGGTCGCCGCTACAGTGAGGTGCTCATTTTATCGCTCATTCCGGAAGTGGCCGGAAATTCCCTTTTAATGTGTTTTCGAGGCCTTAAAAGAGAGAATACTCCAAAAAGAATTTTTATTGATCTACGATAGTATTCGGATAAAGTGAGTTATGGTCAAATCGAAGATTTGGCTCTTTTAAGGCCTAGGTTATGACCCAAAACACGTGGATGCCAATTTTCGACGCGTGAAAATGGCTCGATTAGGTGCGACACGAGGGAAATCATTGCGCCTGCCAAATTCCTTAATTAGGCTGTGACACAGTGTGACAGGACGTGTCCGCCGCCATCAAATCCCGCTCGTCGCGTTCCCTGGGCTTCGTACCCAACAGAGAAAGTTGGGGAAAGGTAAGTTTGAATAAATAAGATGTATTGCTACTCAAATATACAAGGAATTACAGAATGGGAACCCAGAAGAAAGCTGGGGGCACATCCCGAAAGCAGAAACAGCATATGAAGAAAATGCGCGACCCGCGCCATGAGATGTCGTTCCAGCAGCACCAGAAACTTCTTGCAAACTTACCAGCCCATAACATTAATTTTCTGGAGGCACAGGGAGAAGGCGAGCTCGTTCAAGGTCGTTTTGATTCAGGTGATGCCGACTTTGAGGAGTTTGATGATGACAGAGCAGTTTTCTGATAGTAATTTGATTTTATTGGGTATATACTAGCCAATGGTAGCCTCCATTGAAGCCCGGGTGGCAGAAAAGTGAAAGACGAGAGAGGACCACGATTTGACCGGTTAGATTGAGTTACCGGATTAGTCATCTTCCCATCATGATGCGGTCGGTGCCCACCACCAAAAATAGAGGGCCTCATGGACGAGTACGATTAGAACTGAGGATGTCGGGAGAATAGAATATAAAAAACTAGTAACTTTCCTTGTGCACGAGCTGACGTTTCCAGAGTTTCTTCGATTGCGGACTGTCAGTTTCAAGTGAGTAATTCAAATGGACGTAATACATACCTGGATTCAATCGAGCAGAGTTTCGGCCTGCGAGGAAAGCGAAATTCGAGTCAGATTGTTGAATTCCGTAATCGAGGAACGGCACTTACAAAACGGAACCCGTAAAGACCTATCAAAATATAGGGCCCCGTGGACGACGCTAAGATCAGATCCACGGATGTCGGTCAGCAAGAGATTACGATAATAGAATGAAAACCAATGCGCGAGCAAGTCGTCTTCATGCATATTCGAAAGTTCCTTCTATTCCAGATTGAGTTTCAAGTCAGTAGTTCTAATAGACGCAATGTACATCTGGATTCAATCGAGCAGAGTTTCGGCCTGCGAGGAAAGGGAAATTCCATAATCGAGGAACGGCACTTACAAATGGAACCCGTCAAGTCCTACAAAATATAGGGCCTCGTAGACAATCTAAGGATGCCAGTCAGAAGAGATTGAGGACAATAGAACGAAAAATTGATAGTCTACCTTGTGTGCGAATAGAGATAGTACATACCTAGATTCAAACGAGCATATATTAGTTTTAGCTCAGGGGTTAGATATGTGTTTGATTTGCAGATTGCGAATGAGGTGACGACGTTGAATGTGAGTTGGAAGCGACGAGATGAGACGCTTACATCGTCCAAAACGACGCTCAGTAGGAAAGAGCCAACTGCAACAGAACCCGAGCAGCCGCCGACAGGTCTGCCATATTGATCGCAGCTGCGCAGGAACAGCTGGCGTGGATGTCGATCATTGGCACTGGGTTTCAAAGCGGGCTTGTATTTGAGCGAGACCTGGAGGGGATTAAGCTAGTAGATGAAGTCGCAGATTTTGAGCTGCGTTATATGGTATGATGCCATTTTGGATCCAATCAAGACGCTGGGATGCAAGTCACCGCAAACGCGCGATAGAAATCACGACTACCCAGATTCAAAGGAAAGTCAGGTAGCGTAGCAAGTCCGCAGGATAATTTCTGTGGGCAGATGCGCAACGTTCCGACAACATATGAGGCCGGATATGCAGACCGAGACGAGCCCAGAAGGATACGAAGTCAGCCAGACGCGCAGATCCACAGTTAATTTGATCGGTATCTCAGTATGAACTGGCATGTCTTTGCAGTCCGGCAAGAGAGCAGAAAGGCGGAATTGAACAGGAAAATAAACTGATACGTTGGGCCGTCGGGGACGAGGGCCAGCGTACATATTTTTCGGTCCAGGGTTTTGAATCATGCCAGTGCGAAATCAGTAAGCCGGCGAATTTCGAGGCGCCTCGCAAGATCATCAGGGATTATTATAAGCTGGTTGTATTTATAGTAAAGAAGAGAAGCCGCCGGTATCCTGGTCTTGGAATAGCTACGATCGAACGATGGACGAATTCCGGGCTTCAAAGAAATGAAAGCCGCGAGGCGAGTAGGCAATTTCCTTTCGGCGCGGGAATGCGGGTGCAGTCGCGAGCAGCTGCGATTTGCACGACAGAGAGTATGAGGCCGGAGCACTGAGTATCTTAAAGAATCTTTCCGGTCTCGAGCAAAATGAACGCCGAACCCAGAATTCTCGGTGCTACGTAAACACCCCCGACTCGGAAGCCAGCACACCACGTTTCCGCGGAACGAGTGTCAGACCGAGTAAAGGGTGCGAGATCGCAGCAGCCCAGGAATAACAAGACAAGTTTCAGGAGATCATCTCCTAGCCGGGCAATGCACAAACGATTTGCCAAGGATTATCGACAGCAGCGGCACCGTGTCCAGCACACCGATAGCCAAGATGCAGAAGGACGGAGGTGCAACGGGAGGACAGCCCATGCCGAGGCCCGACTTGAAATCAAGCACCGCCATAGCGGTCGCTCGACACAGAAGCAGCACTCGAGTCTCCGTGTTGTTGGGTCCCCGAGGCGTCAGAGACTCAGAGGTACTGTATCTTTTCCTTCAATTCGACATAGGGGGTGACGCGTGACACGTTTTACCTATTCGACATTTCGGCAACCACCAAATTTTTGCGTGACACCTGGAAAATTTCGGCAACTGAAACGAAAATTTTCGAAAAATTTGCCTTTTTGGCATTTTGGGGGCAATTTTGGGCGCTGCGTGACGGTCTGGAGGTTCGACAGAGGCCTGAGTGACGCGTGACTTCGACCAAAGTTCGTGATCGACATAGGGGTGCGTGACGCGTGACTACCGATTTGAAGGGAAAGATACAGTAAATGAAAGCCTCGTTTGGAGGCGTCGATTGCGTCATTCAAGTAGTAGCGGATGGCTGACGGCATAAGACAAGACAAGGACGCGCAGTGCAGCCCTCAAAGGGCGAGCATTTGAGCTGGTTGCGGTCAAGAAGCAAGCCAGCAGTAGTGTTGCCGCGACTCGGCTCGGCTCGGCTAGCCGATCAAGCCAAGCCTAAATTTAGCCGAGCCGAGCCAGCCGTTGCTAGGGCGGCTATGAGTGGCTCGGCTGCGGCTTGAGCGGGCTTGAGCGCGGCTCAGCCGTGTCGAGCCGCTGTTTCCTCATCCGCCAACTATGCCTGCTCCCTCTCTCCTCGTCGTCGCACTTCATGTCGCTGTCATTTTCTGTGCTTTTCCCTTGGCATAACGCTCATGTATCGCCGATGGCTGTAGCCTAGCAACCGACAAAGCCAATCGGAAATTATCCTTCGTTCCCCTCCGTTGCCTCCATCGTCCTCGCGCAGTGGCTCGAGACCAACCAGAGACATTCAGGAGAGGTCCCAAGGTGCGTAACATGTGGAACGGCCTCAGTGCTATTGCCCACAGTGCGCTATATATCCTTGTTTGAATACTGATACAACTCTTTTCAGGTACGCGACTCTTGTCCGGCGTGCTAGAGCTTTTGATGAAGATTCTGGTACTGTAGATGGTGGCTACACTGCAAGGCGATGGGTCAACATCGGGCACCAAGGCCAGGCCATAGTTCTCTGCCCGCTGATTTAAATTTCCAGCTCTATTTTTGCTCCTGCTCACGAGTCCGGACGTAGTCTGACTGTTGACAACATGCATGCCACGCTGGCTGCGAGGGCGATAGTGACGCTCACACCGTACTATACCGCTACTCGTCTTTACTCGTCCTTTTATTACGATTCGACGATATCGACAAGGTCTATTCTCGAAACCCTCCCAAAGCTCCTTCAAAAAACCGCGAAACAAACAAAAGGCACATGGAATTGGCAATCATATGCGATTATTCCTCGTACTCACCTCAACGTATCAAGCTCTATGTGCTAGACAAATACATTCTCCTACTCCGAAAGCTCGGCCTGTTGACTCTGGATGATAGATCTGCTTCGACTATAACCATGCAGCACTACCCAGTTCCGAGGTCAATATGCGCTGAGATGCAATCATTCAAGTTATCTGAAGCGGCCGCAACAGGGCCAGAGAATTCCTTCACGGCGGGGATATCAAAAGGGCGTTGCATCGATGCAGAGATCTCAGACAGCGGAGGGTATGACTGGCCGGACTCTTGGAATCGTTCATCTACTTTGATATGAAATTCAGCTCGAAGTAGTTTGTGAATCAATGATATTATGTGCTCGATACGCATACTTCTGACTGTAAGCTTATAAGTATATAGAGCTACGAACGAAATGAACTGGGCTCGATTGTCAAATACGCACTCCCTCTGCTTCAGTCCCTACGAGTCATCTTCTGCAACATCGCCGCACTGAGCCGTAGGTCTCATCCCTGTGTGTGCAGCCGAACAGCCCGTCAAGCAACCGCCAGGCCACATCTTTCAAGGCGAAGCAGCAGCCGTGCCGTGCCGTACCATGACACAGCGAATGGGACGAAGCGATCGGCGTGCAGGAGCTCGCTCTGAAAGGCCTTGGGATGGCTGAAAGAGCTGCCGGGTCGTAGCAGCGATAACTTCGCTGTACGCGGGACTCGCCCGTATCTTCGGTAACGAAGATGACGGGTGAAGCTGATGGGCAACAACAAACCGATCGGAGGTTGGTGCGCAGAGGGGTGGGGCCTGGAAAATGCCAGGAAGCCGTTCTCAGCCAGGAGAAAAAGAATAGAATAGGGCGACGCACGATTATTTCCACATGGGCCCAAGCCATCGCAAATGACCACTATGGAGAGACATTGTGGATCGAAGAATAGGCAACAAGAAGGGTCCAAGAGGAGGATAGTAGCCGTTTCTCCATGTGTTGTGGGTGTTTGAGCTTATTGTCGATGCCGCGAGCGTTGCGGGTCAATTATTGTTCTTTGATGCCCAGAAAACCCGAGGAACACGCGCAAAAGACAGGGAGTACGCAAATCATCGTTAGGAAACATCCTGAAGACTTGAGAACAGTATTGGAGGTGATCTGGGGTGTCTGCGGCGGAGGAGGAAAGAGCAAGGCGTCGAATACGGCAGATCAGAAAATGACGTGGCAACAGCGACGTCGATGACGGCGATTCCGTTGAGGATCGAAGCTTTTCGAAACTTTTAAGAGAGGGAGGAGGGCCTAGGAGGTCGTAAAGACCATACAAATATACAGACCTGTAATTGTTGTCTGAGCCGTGGCTCAGCTGCAGCTCAGCCGCAAGCTGTCCAAGCCAGCCGACAAAAAACGGCTCGGCTCGGCTTTATGCGGTGACGGCTCCGAAGCCATCAAAAGCCGAGCCGAGCTAGCCATAGCCGAGCCGCGGCAACACTAGCCAGCAGCACCGGCCCGGCAACCGATATTACGAGCCTCCCGCCAAACACGCGCAAGCAGCGTCTCATCAGCTTGAGCAGCGCTCTTCATCCCAGCTCGCGACGAGCTCGAATCCACGTACGTTCCGGCTTTTCATTTCATTCCTTAGTCTAAATTTCTTCAATGCTGCATATTCTGGCCATATTCAGTCGTTTCCGGCGGTTATTGTGCAGCATTGCTGACGATCGTTACTACAGTCTCGACTTGGACGTTATCGGCACAACGACGACGAGTAGGATGCCATCGTCCTCGTCTACAACCTCGGCATCGACGACGCCGGCCGGCAGCACGGCCAAGGCGCGCTCGTCTACCCGCCACGCCGCGCCTCTGCCGCCGATCTCCGGATCTCCAGGCACCACCTCTGCTGCCGTATCGCCTACGTCTGGCTTGACGCCAGTGTCTCTGACAACGCCCTCGCCGAATCCAAATCCAAGTTTATCGCCCACTGCTACCTCGAAACTGCTGTGTTCCCTCTAAACCCCAGCTGCGCGCGACAGATCTAAGTCGTAGCGCAGGCGTCCGATCGGCATTCCCAGGCGGGGCCTAATGCGAGTTATGCGAGCTACTCGGGGAGCAGTTATGCTAGTTACAGCAGGGGTGCGTCTCTCTTTGCCTTCCCCACATTTCTGCCAGGCTAATTGCTTTCGTAGTTCCTTCATCACCGCCGTCCTCAAACACCTCCAGCACGAAAGAAAAATGGTGGCCTCTCTCAGTAGTGGACTGGGCGGCACCAAAGGCTGGACGACCGACGCAGGCTGGAGATGTATGCTACGGACGAGACAGAGCTTGCTAGCGACGGCGTTGGGAAGGGTTGGGGGTGAGTCGGCTTTCCTTTTCTTGTTTTCTCGTTCTTTTCGAATCGTCCTCGTCGATTTTTGCGGCGGGTCGATTGCATTTTTTCCTTTCTTGGACCCTCCACTTTTATTTATGAGTCGGTGGCGATTCGCCTGCGACGTTTTCATGCGTTCGGGCGCGTTTCCTCCCATTCGCGCGAATGGCGGGCTCGGGGGCACGGCCACGACACTTACCCTTTTGGGACACCCTCTTTTGCGCGTTCGCTGTTTTCGAGAACGGCTGAGGGGAGCGAGGAACGGGTCCAGGGGTGTATTCGTGTGTTGTTTGAGAGCACTCACCTGCGGTTTGGGACGGGCTGCGGCCATTTTGGAACTTTGGGGCGTTGGAGGAACGCGAGAAGCGTTTGTCGATTTTTCTGGGGAACGAGCGGGATGTGCTGGGAGCGCGGGCGGGAGGACGATAGTGTGTGTTTGGGGTGTCCTCACCTGCGTTCCTGGACGCGATAATTGAATATATGCTCTGTACCGCGTCTTGGACGACTTCCTAGCGATCCCCAGTCGCCGCTGACCTGAAATCGCCCCCCCGCACGTGCGGCCAGCAAGTGTTTCGGCAATCGGTCTTACCACTCTGCGTCCCGTCGACGATGTCATCGCCCTCCATCGGCTTCTACAAATGCGCCGGCCTTTTTCCGCCAGGCTCTACGTCTCACAGTCCCTCCCCTTCCTTGCTCCAGGCACCCTTCATTCTCGTACCCTCGCCGGTTTTGTTGCCCGATCTCGTTGCGACCTCGCCTCACGTACCCGCCGCTCTCGCCCATTGCCTCGTACACGGCGTCTCAAGCTTTCGCGCCCCGCCCGCTTCCTCGTTTTCCTGCATGGATCGTAGAATACTTTGTGACTTTCCTGAAGAGATGTTGTCGCTGACCGTTCCACATTCGCACTTTTATGCGCTCGATTTTACGTATCATGGCCGCCTGCGCTCCCGAAATCTCTCATATTCCCGCTGATACGTTCCTCCGCCGAGTACCGCAATCTTGCGCCGCCATCCTGCATCAGCCCACCTCAATATCATCGGTTCTTCCGTTCTCCTCAGCCGCATTTCCAGCTTCAATTTCTGTGACTGAATTTCTCGTGTTCCGTCCCGAGAAAGATCCAGGCTCGATATAATACTTACGACAACGTGGGACAAGCGTATTTGCAATTCGACTTGGCTCGTGTCGTATGTGGTCTCGTCTCGTTTGGCACCTACATGCTGACCGGTATTGCTTTCAAATGCCTTCCCTGATCCCAGCTTCGAGATCTCTATTTCTGCGGCCAAACTTCCAATCCTTCGCTCGCTCTTTCACGTTATTCAACTTTTCTTGATCCTTCCGAGCATCCCTGCTTCAGCTCAGTTCGTTGCTCTTTCTTTCATGCCCTGCTCCTCGCCCATTAAACTCGATTCTGTTCGATTCTGAAATCTCCGGCGTTGAATCGCTTCACACTTGCTTTGGATACCACAAGTGTTTGGCCCTTTCACGAAAGGCTATTCGACGTCGTGTGCTGTCGAATCTCACTCTCATTTTGGTTGCACCTCGTCGACTTGACTAAGCGCTGTCTCCATCGTCCACCGCCTTTTCTCGCTCAAATCGTCCCAACAGCGCTCCATCACCGTTCATATGCCACCTCCACACTAATAGCTTATGATGTGCGAGACCGAATGTCTCCGACCCACTGGATCAGTTTGGTTTTCTTGCTCTCGCGGGTAATCTCACTGAGTTCGGCATTGCAGGTCTCCGATACTGAATCAAGCAAGCTTCGTGTGGTTTCTAACAGAGCGACCGTTACCATAGGCTATGATGATCTTCCGCTTCGTGAACTTCAAGCTCGAAAGTTCTTTCTGCTCCTTTGCCTTACACTTAGCCAAATTTTGAATGGAATAAAATATTTTCGACTCAGATACACCGTGTCGCCTTGTTCCCTGTCTCCTAGCAGGTTGTCGGAGGGAATGAGCTAATTATCCAGGGAAGAACAAAGTCCAACTGCACCGCCAGGATTCACGATACTGAATGCGAATTGACCCGCTGAGCGTGCTGGTATTGCAGGAAAGTTGATCAAGAAAAATGAGGTAGTCTAGGGGAGAAACGATGGAAAAGAGAAAAGCAGCGGCATTTAGTACAAGCATGAAATGTAGGTGGAAGGCAGGACCAAGGAGCGCGTGCGGACTGTAAATGCAAGCTCTTGAATACGCGGATTACAAGGTGTCGCCATCATTGGTGCTTGACCATCTTTGGACTCGAAAGCGGGCAAGAGCCGGCAGAAGCTCACGTTGGAGGATTCACGTCCCGTATTGATATCCTGGAATGTACAACTCAAATTATGTATTAGTTCTCCCAAGAATCTCATTGAAATGACTTCTGTCTCACATACATACCCCCTAACTATACAACGGCGCGATGCGCACAAAAGCTCGGGAGATTTTAAGCAGACGCACGGAGTGATCAGAGATTCAAAAAGCTAGCAGACGTCGAGCTCTTCGGGGTCCGACTTTTACGCTGTAAGTCGGTACGTGCCTCGGGTAAATTAACGCGAAAGGGACCAAAGCCTTTGCTGAAAGGAAGCGAGTGAAAATGAAGTTCTGTGAGTTGGAGAGATCACACTCGGAAGCTTCAACTTATATTATTCAACTGGTAACAGGGAACGAATTCACATGCCACCGAAGGACATCATTATAAGGCGACGTACGGTCTACCCTAAACGAGGTGGTGCTCGAGAGGGCACGCCTCTACGGTGGTTTTACGTAAAAAATGGGACTAAGTAGATTATTTGCGTAAGGAATCGTTCAGGAGAAATCGAAATATCGTCACCCATGAGGTTTGTATAATATCTTTTACCACTCCGTGCAGAACGTTCATTTCATTTATGCAAGTTTTTGTACGATTTACGCGTATGAAGAGGTCCCCTCGTAAGCTGTGCCGAGCTTTTTGCGTGTGATGTTAGTATGGGATCGTGAAGAGGCATTCAAGTTCTTCGACCACGCTAATTGTCGCCGTTCATGCCAGGACGCTTTCCCTGTACGTACAGGTTGCTTTTTAAATGAATTGAGAACCACGCTAATTGATGCCGCTCATACCAGGACGCTTGCCTTGTCCGTACTAGAATTGTTTATTATTTTTTTCGGGCGGGGTAGGGCGCCCTGGGGGAGAATGGATAGGAATCACACCCTCCAGTCGGGGGCGCAGCAAACACATCAATGCAGTCTGAAAGTCCATGTCCCGTCATTAATTCTTTTCCATCCATTTCGTTGTGATAATATTTCTCGGTACTGGTCCCTGCTTCATCCCCGCTGTGTCTTGTTGCTGCGAAGCCAAGCCGCCCATCTCGACCGCAAATCCTGCTCGCGACATTTCGCTATGCGGGGCGTCGCTCGCTACATCGTCCTTCGTTGCATATCCCACGTCTCTGCTCAATAGTGTTCATCTTTGACCTTTTCTGTCCCAAGCGTTTACCTCGGCACAATTACTCCCAGTACACATGACTATGCATACATTCTGGTCTCGGAGCTCAAACGCGTGTCCAATTCATCCTCCCCCCGCCTTCATTGATGCTTACCCTCGATTTTCAACCCGTTTGGCTCGTCGTGTGCTCTTCTCCTTTCCCCGTTCCTTGGTACATTGTTCTTCTTTATTCCCAGTATTCCCTCCCGCCTTGGCGTTGTCATGATCCCAACATCAAATCATTGTACTCCGGGTTGTATTACAGAATCCGAATCTTTGGCTTTGGGCGCATGAGGGAAGCGGCGATATACTTTCTGGCTGCCCGGGCGCGAGCAAAATATGAAATATTATATATGAGAGTTGCCCAAGGAGAAGGAGATAAAATTGAGAGCGCATTCTGAGGAATACCATTATGTATTTGTCGTGAAATATATTACTGAAGACTTCAGAATATATTGTGGACCAAGTTATTACGACGCGAGTTGGATGCTGAAACTCGGCAATCAATCTCGGAGCTTGCCGGTACTGCTAGTAATAACGAATTTTACCGAACAGAAGGACTACAAAGCAGAACTGCATCCAATATACAACCGGTGGAATCGAAGAGACGCACAGCTTATAAGAATGCTTGAAAAAAATGATTTTTACTGTGGCCCCCGTTCCACGGCTGTCGCGACCGTCCTTCAACGGGCCGTCGGAGTCAAAAGCCGTTGCCGTACCCGTGCCGTTGAGTTACTCACAAACTCGCTGACGGAACGGGCACGGCACCCGTCGAACGGGTGCCATCGAACCGTCGCAACGGCAACGGGCTGGAGCCCTAATCCGGCGTGTATTTCTTCAAACCCTTGCAGTGCACTTTGCCGAGATCGCTGACAAGACCGGCCTGCACGGGTGCCTGTAAACGTTGCAGCTGCAGCATTGAGTGCTAGCAAATCCCGGGACGCTGGTGGGCGTGCGACGCAAAAGGTAGATGCCGACATTAACGGATCTGTGCCCCAGCACTGCCTCAACACCGCCCCAGGACCCTTTCTCTCTTCCTTCCACTGACGACATTGCGAGCAGCGATGCTTGCTACTTTGTGCTGGGCCTTTATAAAAACGCAAGAACATCTGACGCCATCTGTGTGGACCCTACAACTATCTGCTTTTAGCGTTGTCGAATTGCACTCGACGAAGACGATGACGCTCGCCTCCGCTCCAGCCCACACTCGCCGTGCGCCTGCCTACTGCTAGTCCTTACCTGCTCCTGGTTCTGAGAACTCCCGCATCATTGCACGCTCACGCCTACCCACCCCACATACCACGATGAGCTACGAGCACGAAAACTCGTTGCGCACCCTCGTTCTCTCTCTCGCTTGTGTATACCTTTCCTTGTCGCGACGAGGCCGAACAAGGATCTCACGCGCGCCCAAAGCGTGCACCGGTTAAAGGAGAAGCCGCGCTCAAATTTAATTTCGTGCTTTGCAAACGCACGCAACCCACCCGGCCGTACGTGGACTCCCCGACAGGACGTGACGCAGACTCATGCTCATCTGCTGTCACCTCTTATGCGCTTTGTGGTTAATGTGATGCGACTGTTCTACTCCGTCTACGGCCGCTTTGCTTTCAGCAAGTAATTCTCTCCTCAATGCCGTCGTGCGAGCTGCGACCATCGCTGCTGGTTCAACCCCTTCTCGTGCGCGTGTCATCAAAACACCTCCCTCCCTCCTCCTAGAATCAGCATGATTCCTCTGGTTTTCCTCTTTTTTTCTCAACCCTCGTGCTTCGCTCAATTTTCAAGCTTATGCTGATCCAACATCGAGTCCACAAGTCTTCTGCCGAGCCGACATCACTGAGATCGCATGCAAAACCTTGCATGCGGCTCTCTGCAAAGCATGTTTGCCGATAGGCTATCTACTCACGATACTGAAGCAGTCACCCCGCGATATTTACAAAGAAATCGCCTCCGCCAAACATGTGAAGAAATCATCCTTTCAATAAAACACTTTTGCGATGCTTGCTGGTTGACTGGTATCCGAGTCATGGCTCAAAGCCCTTTGAGCTTGTCCAACTGGAAGCTTTTGCGGTGAAAGCTCTTTCCCCCTGGTTCTCGCTCTCCTCGTGTGCATCTTTTTTTTTTCTCCTTTCTTTCTGTCTCTTCTCGAACTCAAACTCAAATAGTCCTGGTCGTTTCGTCGGTTTATTGGAATGCACTAGCTCGGACGATTTTTGGCAGGCTGTTGCGGCGGAAACTTTCATTCTACTCTGAATCTGACTCTCGATCTGGACACGTTGTTACGTGTCTCGTTCATACTAGATTTCCTCGATACCATCCTTGTGGATCGGCGGCAAACTTCTGACCGCTCCACATTTGTTGGGTCTATTTTCTCTCGGTTCTCTCGTCAAGGTTCCTCTTGCTGTGCGTCCTCGGGCACTCTTGCAAGCTACCCCGAGAGCCCTTGCTTTCAATCCGGATTCTAGTTGTGATTCTTGCGGTATTCAGCTTTCTCTCGCACTTGAAGTCGAATAGTCCGGACCTCTTCATCTCTTCGCTTCATGACGACCGTGGGCCGTCTCGGCCATTTCGCACAACGCCGAAGGAAACATGCTCGCTCTGAAGCCCGGTAGTCCTCTCGCCTAGCGTCCATATTTAAATTGGAATTATTCCTTGTCTTGGCCATTGCTCAAACACACGCGGCCTCTGGCTTGGGCTTGGGCTTCGTCTGCTTTGATCTTTGTGGCGTTGCATTCGACTTCGAGTACTGAACAAATTGCATAGCACGACTTGAATAACATGTTCGCTCGGTGTTCTCTCGATACGGACTGTCATGAGATTCAAGTACTCAAGGGTCCTGAGAACAACGATCGTTTAACGTTTACCGCTTTATTCTGTGTTCGTTGGGGGTTGGGACGGTTCTATCCCGCCTCTGTTTGCTGTGGGTTCCCATCGGGCCTATGAAAACTTGTCATGGAATCTCTCACTCTCGCGCTCGCTCTCGATCTGAACATTGGTTCTGGCTCTCTTTTTTGCACTGATCTGGGAGTCATTCATCTGTTGCTTGTGGGCTCGACCTGTAAATTGCTCGAGCTCTCGTTGTCATCCTCATTCTCGTGCTCGCGTCTGGGTTCCATATTTAATTTGGGACTATCCCTTCTCCTTGTCTGGTTGGTCGCTCACAAAGGAACACTCTGGCTTGGACTTGGGTCCCAGCTCCAGCTTCGATTTCTCAGCCGAGTTTGAACTTCGATTTAAAATTTCCATCTAAAACGTCTAACTAATAGCGAGTCATCTCGATTCCCACAATGTTCAAGGATCCAGACACGTCGATGCCGATTGTATTGCAGCTCCAAGAACTAAAGTCGATCTGGAAAGCGCCATCACGATCTTTTTCAGTGGTTTGGGGCGATCATAAGTCGGACGCATTGATACTTTCGAAGGATGTCTCGGGTTCTGTTTGTTCCGGGCTCTCAACGAAACAAGACCACACCACTCAACAATGTGCTTCTCCTTGAATTACGCGAATTCCTCTTGTGCTGTCCTAGGATCCGAACATCTCTGGCTTTTCACTATCGAATCTTAATATGAGAATCCCGTGGTACAGTGAAGATGCCCCCGCCCTCGTGTCCTCCCTTGCCTTAATCGTACTGCTCGCAAAACCATGCCAATTTTGTGGAACACATCATTAGGCCTACAGCACATTGTACAAAGACATATCGTTTTGACCTCCATGAAATCAAGGAATTTCGGCAGGAAGCACCCGATGCACAGTCTAATCAAGGAGGAAGTCTTCCAGCGCATCTTTCAAAACGCCGATATCCCGGAGCTCGAAGCCTATAAGTATGGTCATAAATTCGTTCCCCAGAACTCAAGACTAAATTTTGTTGCGCACAGTGCAACTCATGTTTTCGAATACCTCTTATCGAGACTTGCCGAGAACGGCAGCTGAAATAGTCCCCTTTATCACTGGATTCCGAGGATGCAAAATGCCCATTCCGTCCTGGGTTATCGAAGCCATTCGGATCCTTTGTGAACACGGAGATCCCTCCTTTGATGCTATAAAAATCCGTATGTCGCGTGTGTCGTCTCCATGATTCATTGAAAGCGACAGAGGCCTTTTTGAGCCACCCAATCATTCGTCAGGTATGACAAGCTACCTGCTGGTGGACTACCCTCCAATATTATTGCACTGGGCGACGCATCGCTGCAGCTAAATCCTGTCCACGGGCAAGTGCCACTTCACCTCATTTTGCTAGCTCATGAACCATTTGTATCAGCCAAGGATTTGCGACAACATAACAAATGGAATCATGTCAAATTCTCTTCTTCATACTGTGAAACCAGAGTCCGCCACAGGTAAACTCCCCCGAAATTTCTCGAGCCGATCTTATCAACTCAAGCTATAATCGGCCAGTCGGAGCTAGGCCACCCCTTTTTATGGCTTTTCGGACATGAGCTGATCGATGATTGACTGGATATCCCGCCGAAAAATGGAAGCAAAAAAAAAACGGAATGAGATCAGAGATAATGCTGAAGAAGGTAGCCAAGAAAACGCAATGATCTTATAAAGAGTGTCATGCTCACGCCATTCCGCGGTCTTCTAACTTGCGGCGTCCAAACGCTGGCCTCCAGTACGGCCGTTGTGACTGTTCTGCCAGTCCCTCTTACCAAGCCACAGAATACTCAGTGCTCCACGACGCTCCAGTGCTCTTGGTATCGTCCTTCTCGGCGCGACTTCTATGCGCCTTGCACACGGCTCCCCGCCATATGTACCCAACGACATCGACTGCCCGCTAGATTCCCATGTCGGCTTTGTGCACAAGAACTTCGCATATATCGCCCCGCTGCACAAGTTCACGAACATCACGCAGTCGTTTTTCGACATGTCCTGGTACATGAGTACTCTCGGTATCTCTCTATCGTCGATCTCGCGCACTGGCTGAGCGGGACCGCGCATAGCCCGTATCCAACGTGACTAGCATCAATGGCACAGACAATGTCCCCGGCGCAACCCGCGCGGGCCCCGTCGGCGGAGACAGAGTCAACGAGACGTTGACCGAGTATAGCAAACATCCCAACGATGAGCTGGCGATCTCGTAGCATGGGCAAGGAGTCACCGTCGTCCTCGCACAGGACTTGGTAGTGAAAATAGACCGCTATGCAGACAGCATGGTGTTCCAGAGAATCTGCGCTGGGCAGGCGACGTACATCGACGCCTTCACATGTCTTCCGACAATCAAGCCATGACGCACGACCTGTTGTCTGCAAGCCATACGCTGGCATTCGAGGAATTGGCTGCGAGTGTTGGTGCCTTGCCTCTGGTCGGGGATTGCTCTCGTGCGTCTGTTCCTGAAATGCGTATTTTCTTAGCTGACATCTTGCCAGAGCATGGCATGCGAGAAAAGCTGTGAATTCTTGTGGCCTTACCGCAAACAACTGCGCGCTTTCACGACGTGATATCCCGTGCTCTCTCCGCTTCGAAGGGTTACTAGGAGCTGCTTCGAAAGGTTTTCTTGATCCTTTGACAAATCCTATGAGCGTTAATTTTTATAGTATTCGGACTCAGTGACTTGAATTACTGTAACATCATTCCTGCCTAACTTTTCACTGACTCCCTGGGATTTTCTCAGTGAGCAAAGCATACAGACTGCATGAAGGAATACATACTCCATCCAACAGAAATGTTTCAGAAGGTACCGGTTTTAGCTGGAAATAAAACTTGGCGGAATATGTGCCTGAATGCATGGCCCTTTGAATCACGCTGTGCTTTCGATCTGGTTGGAAGTAAAAGATTTCACTGCAGTCTGAACTTTTACGGAAAATGTCGCGGTGCAAATTCGGCACAGAGCGGAAAGAAAAATCAATGAAAGACAGGAGACGAATGCTGGGGCAATTCAACGAGTCAGCTCGTTATCGCTCCCGTTCCGGGCTCCTCGGTCCCAGGGATCGGGCAGTATGTCAACGCCTCGCAAGACCGAGTAGGCCGTAGGGCATGGAGATATGCTGTTGGAGCTGCGGGAAACGTGTTCGGCGCGTGGGCAGGACATTGACGGGGGGATAAGCGCAGAAAGAAGGATGAAGTGAAGAAGGAATCGCGTGTGGGAGACGCACCTTGAACCTCAATATTATATCTGTGACATATTTATGTTCCGCGCAATTGTGTGGATACGACGAGAGGAACTAGAAATTGATCCTGGGAGCATGAGAAACGCAAGCTGGGAATACCGAGAATAAAGGAGAAGAACAGCGTACTAAAGAATGAGGAAGAGAGAAAGTGCGGCAAAGAGGGCACGCACGGCGATCGGAGTGGGCTGAGAATCGGAGGACAAGCAAGCATCAGTGAAGGCGGGAGGGGAGGATGAATTGGACATACGTTTGAGCTCTCGGGGCAAGACCAGGATATATGCGCAGTTGTCTGCTAGTTACACATGGATTGTGCTTAGGGATACGTTTCTGAGAGCATGAGCAGAGATTGATGTGGGATAGAGGATGAAATCAGAGACGCAGTAGGTGAGCCATAGTGGCGATCCGAGCGACAAGTGTCATCAAGTTTGAGCACTCTTGAGCAGGGATATGGGATACGAAATGAAGAACGAAGTAGCGAGCCACGCCGCGCATAGCGAAATGTCGTCGGTACGAGTCGGGGTCGAGATGGGTGCTTGACTTCAGCAGCAAGACACAGCGGGGAAGAAGCAGGGAACCAGACCGAAAAATATTGTCCCAATGGAATGGAGAAGAAAAGAATGAATGTCGGGACACGTATAGTACCTTCAAGCTGTTGCTGTTTGCCACTGGAGGGCGTACTGGAGCGGGGTGATAACGGTCGGCAATGGACGATGGAGGATTCAAAGAGAAGAATGTACACCTACCGCGGAGTGACATGGAAGCATGAAAAAGGCGATGCACGCTATCTTGACCGCCATGCAGGACAACACGGTACGCATGCCGTGTGTCGTCGACGAGACGCGGGGAGGCGGCACGCGGAGCGGGTGCGGCTGGTGTGCGTGGCCGTGATTATCGAACGGGGGGTCGACAGGAGGAGCGTGGGTGCGGTGGGACGAAGCGGGGTAAGCTGGGACGATGCCCGTATGGTAAAGAAAGGGGAGGTAAGTCTAAAGATAACCGAAGATAATGTAGACGCACCAGCTGGAATGTCGCTTGCATTTTCATAACACATTCGTTCATGACTCCAATAAATTTGAGTCAAAACAATCTGGATGCAGATGTGATCAAGCTGGGCCGTAAAGGGGAGAAGGAACGTAGATTTGAAAATAGGGCGTACGGAGCGAGCGAGAACCCTGAGGTGCTGGTGCATCGCCGAGAACGAAGTCATAGGGAGGGGAGGCAGCGGCATATAGTCGCGCAGCGGACGGGGAGAGGTAGCAGAGAGGAGAGCAGACACTGTCGGTGGGGTTGAATTGATCGAACCAGCGGGGAGTAGCAGCCCGGGGCCGGAAGCGATGACACGCAGGAGAGAAGGCGAGGCTGGTGTGCCGTTGGAGGGACTAGGAAGTGGAGCGGCACCGGCATCGAGCGCAATGTCGTCGCCGTCTTCGGCGGTGATGTGGGGGAGGCGGCGGGTGGCATCGGTGAGAATGACTCGCACGGCAGCGACGCGAGTGAGGGGGCAGAGCGGTATGGTGGGGGCGGACGTCTTGGTCGTGCGGGTGAGCACCTGGAAAGACGTAGTCGCTGCCCTCGTGAGCTCTGTGCGCTAACGCGTCATCGGCATCCTCGAGAGAGTGAGGGAGGAAGGACGGAGAGGTCGCTATGGTTGATATCATGATCCAGATTGGATTATTGCAAGGTATATTGCGCGATGCGTAGACATCAGCGCGCACTATAACGCCGTTACGCAGGACGAAGTGGGCAAGATGGTGGCGATGCCCGCGGATCAGCCGAGCAAGATCAGTGCCGTAACTGATGCAGGCCACGTCTTGCGCTCTTCCTCTCATCTCCCTCCTCCTTTGCCGTTCTGGTGATTTCTCTGACGCTTCTTTCGGTTTCTCCTTCCCTCAGTATAAGCATAACAGTGCCATTCTGGCCGGTGGCTTTCAGCCATAGCTCACAGATGCCCCTACACTACGGGCGGCGTCACGGTCTCCGCATTGTCCTTCTGCTCTGCTCCTTCGCGCCAGTGGCTCTACATTTTCCCGCTCGCCTTGATGTCAGTATCTTTGCTTCTTTCACACCGCACCCCGCCCGTTTTCATTCAATCCTTCCTGCTGATGCCCGACAATGCAAATACTTTCAACGTCTCTGGGCAATTCTCCAGCAGTGCAACGACTCGGAGCCCCAATACTGCCAGTCTCACACGTACCTTCAGCCTGGTATCTCCCTGGAATCTGGGTGGAGATTTTGACGCTGTATCAAAAACCTGAAATTTGGCCGCCCACCGTGCGCTTTGCTTCGACGTTTTCAAGATCTAAAACAGTCTCGGCCCAACGATTCTGTTTCCACTTTCTTTCTTCGCACTCGTGATATGATATCTTTCGCCAACTCGGGGGTTCGTTTTGTTTCAATTACTGCATGCCATTTACCTTGTGACTTGGCAGGCGCACTCAATTCGATTCCAGCTCAAAAGTTATCAACCCGACTGATTAGACATCTGTTTGCTGCTCAAGATCACGGATCCCCATGCACCTGGATCTCGCTGTGAATCCCTGTATCGGAAAATTTGCGATCCTCCGGGTCGATCATCCCGTTCTCGCAGCTGCACCACATTGGGCTTGAGCGCTGCGCGTAATGCAGGATATGATCGCTGGTAATTCACGTGTCGGATACTCAGTGCTCTGTGTCGAGGGATCTGGCACAAATCTCAAAGCTGCGGCGTCGTCTACGAACTGCGTGTGCATCGACGTTCACACCCCTTCGCAGTGCTAGCGGTGCTGCTCCTCATTTACTTCATTTCGCAGTATTTAGGTGGATGATTTCCCGTTCTTCGCAGCTACGTCTTGCTCTTCCCACCGCTCAAATACCCACTGGATTTTCTATATCGTCCCTCCATCGACCGACTTGCTCTCTTGGGTCTTGTTGGCAAACAAACCCGCGGTCGACGGAGCGGGAAGGCATCTACACCGCAGCCCTAAAGCTCCGGTCTTTGGCAAACATCATCTGCGTCGTAACTCGATCATCGCCCCTTCCATTTTTTATCCGCGCTAATATACCACGAGTGCGCAGTCCGTCGTGTCGGGTACAATGGATTTAAATCATGGATTCACGACGGCGACAACCACCCCTCCGCACGCGTTGCAGAGTCCGCTCACATACGCTTGGCCACCGCCCATTAACAGCTCGGCTGATGCGCTGCCGAATGCTGCTGTTTGACTGCAGCTGGGATTCTCCATTCTCTCGCTATTGACAGTTACGAAAACCCCATTCCATGGCCTGCGGAGCCCTTCCAATTTTACAGAGAGCGACCTCAGACCATCCCTTTTGAGGTGAAATCCCTCCAAATGGCCGAAACCGCCTACTTTGTTCGAACCAGACTACTATCATACCGTAACTCGTCTAAAAAGGCAATTTTTCGGGTCCAGCAAGCGTAAAAATGCTCAAATGTTCATACGACCCCAATTTCGTGCTGTTTCAGTATAAATCCGACTAATTCTGGCCGCAAGAAACCGTTTACCAAGAATTCTGGGCCCCAAATGCCCCTTGGTCTGCCTCAAGAGGTTAATTTCTGTCCGAACCGAGCCTAACCTTGGCGACTCGGACGGCCCATTTGTGTCCGAACTGGACATAATTTCCCCGGCCAAAAGCACAGATTTTTGTCCGAACCGGGATCAAACCTCGAAAGGGAATTGTCAGAGGTCCTCCCCCAAAGTCGTTGCTCATTAAGGCCGGTTATCAATCTCCGCTCCCGCTGTTCTTTGCCAGTGCCATATGGTCCCGTTGGGATGAATAGCCTGACGGCGGGAAAGTTCTCGCGCTTTCCGGGCAATCCAACGACCTCTTTTCCCCGCATGTGTCGTAAGTCCTGTTACGATGATTACGATCTACATGTATGCTACAGACCAAAGGTGGCACGAAGAAATACAGAATGCAGGGAGTTTTATTGTGCATAAGCATAGATCGGCATGGGCATAAATAGACGCACATGTAGGAACGAGACAGAACAGAACTATGGAGGTGGCCCGGGAGGAAAAATGACAATTAAAGGACGAAACGAAGCGACCCCCAACCTACATCGCGACCCCAATATCCTACGATAGGTATCAACGACCTGACAAGCAGTCAGGACATGCAGAATCTAGCGATGTCGAAGACACGCACGAGTGGCTTACACCGCACAACGCCCTTCCTTCCCAATACTGTTTCAGCGTATAGGTGACCGCCGGTAAGATTTGAATGCGCTCAACCAAACCAAAGCCCACGCACGTCTTTGCAATACCGCATGCGAGCGTCCCGCGGTCCTGGGTACCCGTCTCACATTCTCCACATTAGCTCAACCAAGTACCGATCGACTATGTTCAACTTAATGTCAGTGATTCAGACCCACCCCTAGCACATCCCACACATCCCGGGCTCATCCCGGGTACTGGTAGTCTAGATTGGGTCTCCATTCAAATTCGTCACGTAAGTCGCGTTTCAAGTTGACTTGTCTTCCTAGTAATGTATTACCTGGACCCAGAGACCGTACCCTGGCTCCGTCCTCGTGAGAATTTTCCTCGTTTCTCGGTACGTTCGAATTGAGTGCGAGCGGCATCGGTGAATATTGCGGGCGTTTTCCAGCGATATCTATCAGGTTCACGGCACCTCGCATATCTTTACTTTTGACAAGGATATTTTCTCCGTTTGCTTGAATGTGCCCGAAAAATTATAAAAGCTGAGTCGCATATCGAATCAATATTGCATCCAAGGCAAATAACCCACCGATGAAGTTCACCATCGCTCTCATCCTGCCCTTCATCACCGCCGTGGTCGCTACGGTACGTCCGCACTCTTGATCCCATGAAGAGTCAGAGAGTCCAATAGCGTGTGCAGCCCATGGTCAGCACAGACGACTCTGCGCTCGCCGCCCGCGAAGTAAGCTCCGCCATTGGCTCACCTGCGCCGGCCTATCTCATTACTAACCTTTGCTTAGCCATCCCCGCCGCCCGGCTGCAACTACGTCATTGAGTGCAACAGCAGCGACACCTGCCAGGGCTTCGAGTGCGCTAGAGCAGGATACTCGTGCGACAGTGGCTCGCTTACACTCGGCTACGGGTTTGCGCCGAATGCCACCTGCACTGCCGACTGTTGGTGCTCGACTTTCTGTGGGATCGGGCCGGTGACATCTTGCTGAGTGGGTAACAAGGGGGTTGGCAGCCAAGTGGGAATGGAAGGAAGCATTCGTAACATTGTCAAGTTTGTTTCAATGATGGGTTTCTGGAGCAGTTTCATAGCAGGTAGAATTGAGCAGTGCGACCACGAAGACTACTTGTGCTTTTCCCTCCCGCTTCCGCCCCGAGGTGAATTCCTCGTAATACTACCTACCTACCCACCTCGGTTCAATACCGGGCATTAAAGCGATTCAGGGACGGTCTCTCCGTTGTGTGCTTTTTAGAAAATTAGGATCAACACCGACGATTCAACGTCGAGATAAAATACGGGAACGCTGACATACTTGCCTCATTACAGATCTCGACTTCGATCTGAGAGTTGAATGTGACTGTTAGAGAGGGCAAACAAGAGTACCGAATGAGACCGTTCCAATGGCAACTCACGGATACTTCAAGATCTCGCAATGTGGAACTTTGGATTTTTTTTCTTTCACTGGCGAATATCTCTATCCATAGGAGGTAATCGATGCGCAAGCTGACGCTGCTCGCAATTTGAAATTTGGACTGGCAAGGACGGTGGAAATGAAAGGAGCAGAAGAGGGGGCAGGACAGAAGACTCGGACGGGTGTCCCGTTCACTCAGTAGATAACAACTTGCACAGATAATACAAAGAAAGGAGAACCGAAAAACGTCAACATTGTCCTTATACGGAGTCGAACCTACTCACCAGCTGCACGCATCGAAGATCCAGAGACGAGAGTATGGCTGGAATACTAGGGTATGATTGTTCGACCCACCTTTTTCACCCGCTCATTTCGACCAGAAATATTCGCCTGCAGACGCACATACACTTGACTCACACGTCTGTTTCGCCGCATCTGTGCCATGCGCCGTAGAACCATCCAGCAGGAAAACCAGAGTCTGCCTTGTCTTGTGTTGTTCGGGAACGCGTAGTTGGCTTTTCGCGACGCGTCCAAGTAGGGAAAGCGAGGATTGATTGAATCCTAAATCCTAAGACTGCGCACCCATTGAGGAAGGAGTGATAGGTAAGTAAAGAAATAGGGTGATATAAAAGCAAAAATGAATTGAAGAGGGACAAAACTAAGGTGCGCAGATGGATGTGATTTAAATTCTGAATCATTTGCGCACCTTTGAAACCCAAGGACCCCTGACAAGCGAACGATCAGCGCACATCACTCTTGCCTGCCCGGTGAAGACTGAAGCCACAAACGATATCTATGTTCGAAGCGAAAATGCGAGCAGCATCCGTTTCATCAGAGTGAAGCACAAACCTCAGAAACAAGAGGATGAGCTCGCGCGAGGTCGAGAAAGCAGCTGCATGGAGACGGCGCAAATCGCAGGACTAAGCAGAGCAGGCCAAACGAAACCACACCAGCGACCAGGCGTGCATTCACACCACGCGGAACGGATGTGGCTGGGGCGCGTGCTCAGTGATCAACGGCTATACGTGGACGTCGTAGTCGCGGTCGTAGTTAAAGAGCAAAGTCAGGGGCAGGCTGCGTGGGAACGGCGAGTGTGAAATCGGGACGGAGATGAGCAGGCTGCTCTCCAGCGGAGGAGACGGAGACGGAAGACAAAGGTCGCGCGAACGGAACACTAAGACATGGAAGCGTGTGCACTGCATTGCGCATGGCGTACGTCGTGTAACGACAGAGTGAGAGCGAGCTAACGGAAGCAAGAAATCAAGATCAGGCGCAAGGGGCAGAGAATAAACAAAAGACGCACTGCGTGACCCCAAACTGCGTTCCCACCACCGCACCTCCAGCGGTGAATAATAACTCCTCTGTGGCGTAGATGGTATCGAGACCCAGCATCGGCACCAGAAAATACGCCGCGCGCGGAGATTCACAAAGGACAGGAAAGGCAGTGTCGTGGATAATATAGGCAGACGAATAGAAAGAGGCGGCGCGCAGGAGAAAGAGTGACGGCTGCGGTAAAGGCGCCGTCGACGTAGCCGATGTCGGCAACGTGGCGAGCAAGCGGCGGCGCCACACGTCTAGAACAAGGCGTCGGCGAGTCTTCCGTGGTGGCTGCTAAGGTAGCTGCGCGGCCATCGAGTGTGGCACAGATAAGTCGAGCTTCAGAGCTTCAGCCAATGCGCGGCACGCTGCCGATGTACGGCGCATTGGTGAGCCTGTGGGATACAGTTCACGGCAAGATTAGACCAAAGACGGCTTTCACAGGAGCTGGGGAGCGTAGGCTCGACGGCGGGGTCGCGCCGCTGGCGTGGCTCTTGGCAAGCGGCATGCGGCATTCGGAGCTGATGTCATCACTGTGACAAACAAGAGAGCCGATCAAGGAGCCGATGACTCCGATCGAACTCTTTTGCTTCCCACCACCATCCACTGCGCACTGAAACTCTCCTTTCTGTCCAAGGCTTCTGTTCTGGATGCTCAAATTTCCCGCTACAGCCCTATTTCCTCTCCCGACTCTCATTCGCCTTCAAGTTGGCCGCCTCCCTTGACCGCAGCATCCAATCTGGATGTAGAGGAATGCTACGACTGGCAGATTTTTCATCCACCTCGAGGACCGATCTATCTATCGTGCGCAGCTCAAAGAATCGAAACTGCATTTTCTCGTCATAACTTGCGGCTTATCACCTCCAGCGGAACCCAAAATCAAGTATCTGGCGCATGTTACCTCTATCCGGTCTAGCGTCATTCTGCCCATTTTATTTCTATGACTCCAATCCTTACCACCTTGCCTTTTTTGTAACATTGGTGCCCTGAAACCTTCACATTCCTATATCAGTTTTCAATTCTGAACCTAATGGTACCAAACATCACTATTTTATCTCTGATCAGCATTAAGATATGAATTTTTCAAAACGGGTTCTTTTTCCTGCTACAACACAGACTCACCAAAAATGAACGGTTCCCACGGTACGACTGCTACAGCTGCTACAAGTGCGATCAAAATTTGATTTGATCTGGGTTGATCAGATCTCATCTCTCACTTTTAAATTTTACCACTTATCACCGCCACCTCCTGCTACATCCGCTACAACCCGCTACGCCCTCTGCTACAACCTGCTACCAGTGGGCTACACCACCGGCTACCAGCCTACTACCGCGCTACCCTGTACCGGCCGGACCAACTGTTACCCGATCAAACTCGTCGACTTTCCCATACACCACCTCGCTCCATCACCCTCTACTACAGCTGCTACATGCTGCTACAAGCCAGCTACCAGTCTGCTACACCACTCGCTACGCGCTCGCCCCACGCTAACCCTGTCGCCGCCCTCTACGTGACGCGACGCGCTTGTTTGCGCATGGGTGTCAACACGACCATCAACCGCCACGTAGCAGCGCTCTCCCTTGTAGCGCGACCACCACCTCGATCACTGACCACCACCCCGCCTTCCTCACTACCGCGCTGCCGCCCGCGCCTTCTCTTCTGCTTCCCACGCCTGTGTCTCGCGTCGCCACCGTCCCGTCCACGCCCGTTCTGCGTCGCTGCCGCGCGCTACCACCCTCTCGCTACCACCGCGCCCCCCGCCGCGCCGTCACGCTACCGCCGCGTCGCCGCCGCCGTCTCGCCCACCCGCCCGCACCGTCCCGGTCCTCCCGTCACCACCGCGCCCTCCCCATGTAGCAAACTGCTACGCGGCCCGCCGCCCTCCCTACCACTGCGCCTCCCCTTGTAGCACAGTGCTACGCGCCGTAGCCACGCTCCACGCTGCTCGCTACCACCGCTCGGCTCCCTTGTAGCAATACCACCATCGCCCTGCTACCACCCTGCGCTCGCTAACCCCTAACCCCTAACCCGACCACCGCTACCACCCTAGCGCCCGCGGCAGCAAGCTGCTACTTGCCGCCACCACCGTGCTGCTACCACCGCGCCGCTACCGCCTTCCTCCCTGCCCTTCACGCAGCGCCCTCCTGTCACTACGGTCACGCCCGCCGTCGACCCTCACGCGTCCGCGACGCGCTCCTGCCCCTCGCATCGACCACACCGCCGCTGCCCTCCTCCCCGCTTCGTCCTTGCATCCCCGGCCCGCCATCTCTACGCCCTCCCGCCCCTTCCTGTCGCCCCGCTACGACGCCCGCTGTCCCGTCCTGGCCCTTGCCACTCGACGTCGCGCGCTCCCGATTGCGTCTTCGCCACTGCATCGCCCCGGTCCGCCGTCCTCGCACCCTCCTCTCCCCTCTCCGCTGTCCCGCTACCGCCCGTGCCGCCGTCCCCGTCCTGCCCGCGTCTCACGTTACGCCCGGCCGTCAACGTCACGCCCGCTACGCCTCGCCATCGCGCTACCAGCCTGCCTGCCACCATCGTGCCGCTGTAGCCGTGCCCTCCGCCTCGCACGTGCCCTCTCGTTCCCCACTACGCGTCGACGCCGCGCTACATGCCACCCGCTACCAGCGCGCCGCTGCTGCCGCACTCCTGCTCGCGTCACCCGCGCCCCGCCCTCCGTTCCCCCGCTCTACGCCTGCACCGCGTGTCTCGTTGCCCTGCCACCGCGTCACCGTTCCGCTCGCCGTCCGCTCGCCCTCCCGCCGCGCGCTCCCGACCACGCCGATGTCGCCGCGTTCCTCGCCTCTGGATCGCCTGCAGTCGGCGCTTCGCGCCGCCCGACCGCGAACGCCGTGAGCATCGCGGATCCCACGCAAGGTCGAGTGCCCATCCGGACGAAGACGTCGCGTTATGCAGCTCACTTTGCCCCGCGATGAACGCGTGCCGAATGGGCATGCGAGTCGCGGTCGTCCCGTGCCTGTACGTGCAGAGATGTATTAGCTAAAGTCTTGAATATACTGGTTTTCGAAGCACGTACTTTTCAAATGCAACGAGGCGAATTCTGGAAGAAACAACGGACTTGTTAGTGCCCAGGGTTTGAATACAGTGCAGGGGGGATGCTCGAGGAGGCTACCTGTGATCCTGTCTGCTTCTCTCTTCATTTCCGATCCTGGCTGTACCGACATGCGAACGCGCTGCGCTGTTCTCTCGCTGGGCGACTTGTCAATATTTCGTCGACTAGGTCGCGCAGCTGTAATCGATCTGCCCCGTAGACTGATGTTCTCTCTTGAATTTCATGACGGTTGGAGCCTCGGGTGAGCTTATCCTCCTGGCATCTTTCTCCTTTTCAAATTCCTTTCAGCTCTGTTTGATACCGCTTGCCTTGCGGGATTTCACGTTCGCGATCACGCGCCTCTAACCCGAACATCTTTATGTGCGTCGCTTCACTCGTTCTGTACTCGTATCCTGCCTTACGCATATGGACAGCAGTTGAACGGTGTGTTGTACTCTTGTGTTTTCTCGCTTTTTGTGCCGTTTAAAGTCCGTCTGCAGTTTTCCATCCCACCGCTTTCCTTCAGTTGCACGTGCCGGTGCATTTGTTTCGTTTTGGTCTCTCTACAAGCCAAGCTCGATGTCACTTGTTCCCCCTTGCGCGTTCTGTTCTGGATATTGCATCGCTCTCTTCCGTTGATCATTTTCTTACGTTCATCTCTTCCTTCAGTTTCGTATATTGGCACTTTTTCCACCCACCGCTGAACCACTTTCAACTCTAACCCCTGTTAACGCGAGGCCGTTCGGCATCACGAGAAGAAGATTCTTCTCAATACTGGAGCTGAAGCTGATTGAATCTTTTTACAGGAAACCGATACCACTTCAACGGCGCCCTCCGCTCTGTGCCGTTGTCATCACAAGGAGTAGGCTCATTTCAGCCTCTCTTCTCGACTTCCTGAAGATAGTCGCTCAGGATCATGTCTCAATCTTTCTACCAATTTCTGCCATGTCGCGCTGCTCGCTCCGTTGCCTCAAGCACGACCCTCTGAGCCAGCTGGCGTCCTAGACTGTCTTTCAATTTTCTCTATAAACGCCACCGCCGCTGCCATGGAACCATCTCGAAACCGAAGACACGACATGAAAATTCACTCTCGATTGGAGACCGCTCCTTTCGATCTTGGCTGAATATGCGCGTTTTAGTATGAGCCACAGGTGCGACACCATTGTCTTTACTCCTAATTCCAGTGCTAATGCTCTTCTTCAGCTCCCTCAGACTCTCAAGTCAATACGGCCTCCGCCTACGACAAATTTGGCGCGTCGCTCATATAAATTGGCTGCATCCCTTGGGCCTTTCGCTATCGGCCCTAGAGCTAGTGAACGATTCAGGACTTGTTTTTCAGCTCTTGAAATCGCAGGATACCAAATCCGAGCACGAGACTGAGCAGGTGTGGTGAGGTGTGACGCAAATTACGATCATTCGTTCCAACGCGTGCTCACTGAGCTTCAGGATACCGTCGCGTTTCCAAGAGGAGTACCGGACACTCATCGCTAGCTCAGTCAATCCACTGCGCACTCGAGGCTGATCAAGTACGTCTGTCCATTTATTCCGCGCTTTGTCTTTTTTGACTTTGAACACATCACAGAGTCGAAGTCTCGTTTATCGTAACCCTTGCACCCTAGACCTCCAGGACGGCTTCGTCGAAGACTCTTGTGTCACCAACGCCACCGCGAGCCCTCCCCGATCTCTCTCGATTCCTATTCGTATTCTTCCCCGAAGCGCCTCCGCGCTCATCCCGCGAGCCTCCTCATCTCGGGATGACTAGCACCGCTATAACACTTGCACCACAGCCGTACCCATTCCACGCTGCGCGTCTCCGCGTCTCGTCGAGGACACGGCTTGGTCCGAACATTGTCGCGCTGCCTGTCTCACCTTTTCCAAGCGGCTGACGTAGACTTTCACCCGATATTTCCTCAATTTCCCCGTCTATATTTATCTTCTTGTTTCATGTACGGTGCTCATCCGTATGTCTCAGTCTCCCACCCTTCCTTCCCTCATTCCACTCGAAGGTCGAAACTAGGATCGCATTTATGCTTCGCTCGGCGTAGCGCATGCTTCATAACGTATCTTTGGATATGACCATGCCCTCTCTTTATCACCGATTTGAATGTTCACCTCGTTTATGACCTTCCTCGCAGGCACGAACTGAACTACGTTTGAGGCCCTGAAGGTGAATACACTTGACGTCTATTCAAATTACTGACCTACGGCTCATTTCCAAGTCTCAAGCACCCTAACCCGCTCCTCCGTTGGTACAAATACGACGTACGCCAGGTATGTTGCCTCTCATGCTTTATTTCATTCAACTTTCGTCTGACAATTGCGCTCGTCCAACAGCCTCTCCATTTTTGTGAGTTCTACTTGAATGCTGTGAGTGCCTTCCTTCAGTCTTAAACTCAATACCAACCTGAATTCTTTGCGGACGGGAGGTAAGGTAAGCCGTTTATTCTTTCTACGAAACAGCCTGCTTAAAGATTCTTTCAAGTCTTTGCCCAAACTGCGATGTATGTTGTGCGATGCCCGCGTCCGAGCATCAGGCACAATACAGACGCACGCTTCTCTACTTCACATTCACGTTCAATTGAAGATAATATCCTGCGCGCCAGCCACGTCGGCGACATCCTCGACGCTCCACACCGCAGGTCTTTCGTTCCCATTCATTTTCCTTTTGCCTTGTGGCTCGAACTTTTTATCCTGTACTTTTCAAATGCAAGGAGGCGAATTCTGGCGGAAAGAACGGACTTGTTAATGCCCAGAGTTTGGATACAGTGGAGGGAGGACGCTCGAGAAGGCTCAATTAGAGGATTGGATTCAGCGAACAGACTTCGACTGGAGAATGAGACCTACTTCGAATGTAATGCCGGACCGAATGCAGGTAATTAATGTGTACATTAATACGGTGTCATCGAGAAGCACATAAAGATAATTCTGAAAGAAAAATACCTGACCTTGAAGATCAAACTCACGTCAAGGTACATTACCTCGAGGTAAACGAGTTTAGACCCTGAGACAAATGCCGGTCAGAAAACAGATTTAATTGGATTGGAGCACAATAGTGAACTTACCTTGGACACCCCCGCACGCATGCAAGCCTGTCAGATCGAACATAGATCTCTGGATCCTAGTTTCGGTCTTTCAAAGTATGAATTTTCAAGTCGGCTAGATAATGAAGGGATTGAACAATGCGAAATATACATATACCTTCAAACTGAATTCGACAATTGCATATGTCGTGCTCAATTAAGCCATACGTTCACCAAGGATAGTCTCAGCCCATGGAACGCGCAAGTCAGTGAGTCAGGAGCCACAAGGCAACGAACATATCTATTAATTGTTGAAGTTTCAAGGGACACGAAGATTCCTGAATCAGATCCAACACGGTGATGTTACAGAAGTGGCCGGCGTGCACCAACTAGTCGATGCAACAAATTCAGCATGGCAAGAAGGCGAACATGAGAATGAACTCAAAGACTTACATCGTCAAGCATGGACCAGGACGATCAAGTATATTGAGTGAGTTGAAAAAAACATTCGTAGGGCGTCGCTTCCGCCATTTACTAGGGTTAGTCACAATTTGAGCTGAATCGGTGGCGCCTTCAGTAATTTCCAATTTAAGCCTGAATTAAAAGAAGAATTATTCTATTTGGCGCCCCTGGCACTCCTTACAAATGCAACGCCCCTTCCATTTTGAGTAATATTCCGGTGGTCACGTTTCGGCAAAAGCCGTCCTTGTTCAACTCGTCTAGAAGTCGTGCAAGTGTCATTGAATGTCAGATGATCAATTTTTTAGCAACAGCCCTTTTTGGTGAGATATCCTCAGATTTTTTGAGCATACTTCTGGGAGGATATAAAATTTCAAGCATGCGCCTCGAAACAGTCCGGCACTGTCACGGAAATGTCACATAATCTTCCATTCGAGTTATCTTGCACATTGTAAGGCTTGCACTGGCTATAAACTTATTACAGCAATATGCTAAACATCAATGCGTCTCCCTGATTTTTTTCACAGGAAGTGGGCAATAAATAAGGTCGTGGTCAGTAATTCTTTCAGATCATGGCTTATGTTATATGCGGCTATGCACCGCCCGGTGAATTGCCTAGAATGGAAAGGGGCGTCAACTTTATAAGCAGCGCCCGGGGCGCCAAATAGAATCACCCTTAAAAGAATCAGTTACATTCTTTAACAATCTTGCTGTCATTAATGAACATAGATACATACGTTCACGTCTTTAAGGATCTGCCCTCCCTTAAAGAACCTTATTTCTTTAACGGTTTTTCCAGTCTTAAAGAATAATAAACATTTTGAGAACAAATTGAGTTGAGTGGACAGACTCATGCGAGGCTGACAGTTTGAGCTCGTATCTGCAGTGCGCGCTACTGCAAATACGAGTTCAAACCGTCAGTCTCGCATGAGTCTGCCCACCGTACATGCAATGAAAATTTAATACATGATGGAACCAGCAGCCCAAACGAACCAACAGCCCAAACGAAAGAGATGCGGTGTTTTTGAGAACGGCCGCCGTTCATTTTGGGGCACTAGTGCCCACTCGATGTTTTTAAGAACGTCTCCGTTCCGGCGTGAGCTGAACGTCAAAGCTCCAAGGAGCTGAATCCCGGCTACTTGCTGGCCCCCGAGAGCAACGACACGTTGGCTAACATCCAAGCGTGCAAAAGAAAAAGCGCATAAAAAAGGCCTGAAACAAATACGATAATCAGCATGGCGAACAGGGAGGGGAGCGTACCATCCTGTGTGTGAGGTGGAGGGAGGACATGACCTGCAGATCATGGCCTCCTTCCGTCTCACACACAGGCGACCAGCTGCGTCGAACGCGACAGTCAGGTCGTGGGGCCATGGATTCCGGCGTCGAAAGGCCGGGTGTCACACGCAGGTAGCGTGGCGCAGTGGCGCTGTGTCGGAAACGGTGGTGGCGGGCGTGAGTCGAGCGGCGCAGACGGCAGCATGGAAATGCCCGGTGCGGTAGGGAACTACATGGCTGTAAGTAAGATACAGAATAAATGAATAGAAAGGAGAACACACCAGTAACGCGTTCCAAAAAGACAGCCGGCGACGTCGAGCACAGTGACGTCGAGAAAAGGAACGGCGGCATCGAGTGCGGCGCGCGTCGAGAAAAGAAACGGCGGCGTCGAGGGTCGCAACCGCAGCTCCGGGAGCGACGACGGCGAGAGACGAAGGCGCGGCGCCGACGTCGGGTCGCGCCGTTGCCGCCGCTTCCACCCTATGTTTCTAATCCCAGGAATTGACTAAAGGCGCCACTTCTTTTGGGCCCAAATCGGTGGCACCTTCAGTTATTTCATGAATTTTTGGCTGAAATTGGTGGCGCCTTCAGTTAGTTGCATTTTTTTTTTGAAAATTTGGGCCAAATCGCTGGCGCCTTCAGTATGGGCGGCGCCTTCAGTAATTCACGCTTTGAGCTGAATCCATGGCGCCTTCAGTAATTTCCAATTTAGGCCTGAATTAAAAAAATTGGTTACATTCTTTAACGATCTTGCTATTGTTGAAGAGCTTGGTATCTAATCTTGGTTTGTATATAGATACATACCTTCACTTCTTTCAACCTTCTTTAACAGTTTTAGCGCTCTTAAAGAACAAGCATTGACACATTTGAGTGGCGGCGGTGACATCCAGAACGGCGTGTGCATTGGAAGCCAGAAAAGATGGTGACGCGCCCTTGCCGCCACTTCCACCTTCGGCCGTGGTGGGTCTGAGGTGAAAGACGATGGCAAGAACCGAACGCAGAGGTGCCGCGGCGTCGAAAATCCCAGTGGCAACGAGATGGAGTGGCACAGTGTCAGAGACAGCAGCAGCGGGTGCGAGTCGGGTGGCGCAGACCCGAGATGGTACGGTGGCATTGGAAACGGCAGCTTGATGCGAGAAACACACCCCGCGCGGTGAGTGGCAGCAACGGCGACGAGGATTAATACAAGCAGCAGCGGTGGGCACCAGGCAACGACGGCGGGGACTAGGCAACAGTGTGGCGGCAGAAGCAGCAGGGGAGCGTCGCGCCAGTCAAGCAGACGAGACAGAGAGGCCACCAAGCAGAAGGTCTAGACCGAGAATAGAGACGACTGATAACTTGATTCGGAGGACAGCGATTTAGATTCAGATGGTCAGATACGGGCCATGCGCGGATTGGATTGTATTGCGACCCTAAGAATTAGGGCAAGGGATTGCGCGGCAGAGACGAAGGTGGCGCTCGACACGGAATGCTGAAGCAACGCCGGAGTCGATGTGGTGGCAAAACACAAGAGACGAATCGCTTGCCATCGTCGCTGATTCCAAACACAGCCAAGCTTATCGCTTCTAAGGCATACTGAAAACAGGAATTTCATTGCAAGTTTCAGATGCACCAGAAAACACAATTATTATTGCATCTGAAAGCGGAATTGAAAGTCCTTCATTCAGGTTATCTTTCAAGAGATCCTGGTCGGAGCCCATCAAACAGCTTGATCCCACTCTGGAAATCGGAGTTCTGTGCCTTCGAGCCAACCAATTTGTATGCGTCTTGGAAGGTGCGCTGGGACCACTTATAGAATCACTATTTATCAAAGTTCGGACGGAAAACAGAGCTGGAATGAGCATAGAACAAATATTACTTGCTAAGCGAGAGAATTTAAACTCCGCTCAACACCTCAAAATCAGCGAATAATTATCTCTCAGTCTCTCCACGCTCACATTTTGACCCCGAAATTTTGTCGATCATGCATATTTAGGTCGTCCCAATCTACCTCTCGACCTTCATAGAAATTGACTCACTGTAAATTATATCCCATCGATGTTCGCCACTCACATCAGGGGTTTTTTGTCTCGGGCCTCAATCTTTCCCAATAGTGGGCGGTTTCTTTTCAACCTTTTTTCATATTCTAAAAGGGAGAACCCGTCGGTTTAATTTCCGGCACTTACTAAGACAATCGGACAAGAACTGAAGACAAGCGAGCGCATTTTCAAGATCTAGTTCATTTTCAAGCACAGGTTCAAATATAGTAGTGGACTTGCCGTTTTCAGAGAACTTGAAATCAAACGCAGGCTGGTCCATGCGCACGATCAACAACGCCGCGGACAGCCGGCGGACTTTGAATTCCTTCTTCCTTCCTACCACCACCATCCCCGCTTGCCGTCCCCTTTGCGCTCCCGCTTCTGCACCAATCCTCTTGCTTTTCTGGATCCCAGGAACTCGTATCACTATTTCCTCGAAGGACAGCTTCACATGTCGTTTTAACTGGGCGATGTTGTACGATCTCCGCTGATTGGTTTGGAGGGTATTCGAAACATTCGACGCGTTTGACGCGTAATTTTGACCGAGATGTCGACGTTAGGTATGTTTGGCGCGATTCCATCCCTTTTGCCATCTCCGCTGACCTTCTCTCCTGGTATTTGAAGGAAATGGTCATATAGTATGTTCTTTTCGACGGTGGATGCGTCTTATACGCGTAACGGGCGCGTATTGAGCTAGACGCAGTGAGTTTGAATGATTCTACACGCGATTATGAGAGTCTAATACACCCGTTGCTCCATGCTGCACCTTTGACCTACGAGCCAAGATGTTTACCTCGTGACGCGCCTCAAGGCCACTCGATCCCTCCCTCGTACGCCTTCGCCCGGCTTTATCATTCAGTTATCACTCCCCCTGGCCCGTGGCCGCTGAGTCGGTAACCTGCTCCTTGGCGCCGAGATCGACGTAGGTGAGATGCATACTACGTTCCCCGGTCGGATTTTCCACTTCTCCGCACCTCGGCCATTCATATTTATCCAAGACTCGCTTAGATACCTGGTCAGTCCGCTTGCATATACTTACCGGTCGGCGGAACGATTCGATGCATTTGCACGACCACTACATCACCAGCTCACTTGACGTACGACTGCGAGCGAGACAATGGGGAGCTCGGATCTCTAAGGACATTGCCAGGCAAGCATATCGCATTCAAATACCCTTTTGCTGACCTGCAGATTCATTCAGCGATTTCCAGCGTAGCGGTTTTCTGTCCCATCGAATAAATACGTCCGTCCACCCATAATACTTATACGACACCTCTAACTCTACATCTGTTTCAGAGTGATCATTCCATTCCTTTTGGCCGGGTAAGTGGTATTCTATTCATTAATCGATGTGCACATCCTCATTCGCCCTTTACCAAAGCGAATACCATCCATTGTCACCCACATCCTCTCCATCGAAGTACGTCGTAGTTCCTTGAGTCGTGCGCCCGTACTTACGGCTTTTTAGTCTATTGGCCTGACGCTCGACACCAACTCGGTAGAAATATTCAAGATGGGATTGATGTCGACTAGGCGCATTCCTGGGGGATGGCGAGCACCACAGCACGCGTTGTACGACCTGGGAGTACAACTTCTGTACGTCGTTTCTTTCTTTCTTTTTTTTTTGAGATAAGCACCCTGACTTAGACATTTTGGTTTGCAGTGCGATCCAACGCTACGGGACAGATGCCACGCGTCCTTCCGCGGGGACTGCCTTCAAGTTGACTCGGCCAGCGGTGGGTATAATGCGGCGTGTGCTTCGCATTCTGGGCGCTGCAGAGGGGGGTTGTTGATAGATCCTATTGTACTTAGTCGAAATATATGGATTTTGAACTGAAATGAGTGGAGGAGCCCGAGGAAACATGAATAAGAAGCAGGGCAGAAACCGACCGACTGGAGCAGGTATGGACAGACTGCAGCATATGGTAGCACATGTCGGCAGATATGACGTCTGCTTCCATCTGCTATACAGCCAAATTTCTGCTCAGATCTGCAGACAATCTGCGCAGCAGATCGGAGCAGTTGGGAGCAGAGCAGAGCAGACGGGATTCTCACTGGGCCTGACCAGTTGGAGCTGATTCGGAATAATCTGCGTCCGGAGTAGACGCCCGAGATGTTTCAGTTCTGGGATTGAAGCGCTGGACCTTTTTCTTCCACGGAAACTGCCTGTGTAGCTTGCCAACCTTCTCCCGAAATCTCGATACTCGTGATCGCTGTCGCGGTTTTTGTTCAATGTCTCTTGGATCTTCGTCAAGATCCACGAGTCGTTCCCGGATGAAGGCAAAAATTCCAGCATTCTCCGACCTAATGTTGCCGCGACTCGAAAATCGAGTTGTTTGGGAGTCGAGTCGATCCAAGTCGCTCGACTCGACTCAACCGCCGAGTCGAGTCGAACTGGATCAACTCAACTGTAACTAATTCCATTATTTCTCAACAATGAACCTCTCCCCACTGCTCCAGTCCTCATGGCTGTAACCCGACCTTCCGGAGCAACGTCGACGCTGTCAGTGATCCCATCAACAACGGTTGAACTAACGACGAAACATACGGTACAATAACACACGAATTTCGTTCTAATAGCCATATATTATCATTAGATGGATATTACATTCTTCGTATCTTAAGCAGATGTCCTGATTTTATTTGGACACTGTTTACTGTCTTCTTTTTCTCTCACACCTCGCGAATTCCCGCGATGCGACTATTTGGTTTCGACGGAGCGCTCACCAGCGCTCGATTTGAATCACAATTTGGCTTTGGTAGCCATGTCCACATCAATCCCACGGCCAAATCTCTCGCGCTCAAGGTCCACTCAAAAGGAAGCTGTCCAGATTGAACGTGCCTTCGCTTTCGCCCCCCATCATCTCTGCTTCAGTTTTCTCAAAATCCTGGCTGCTGGCCCTTAGTGAATGCCGCAAGAGCTCAAGCTCGAGTCGCGAGTTCAAGACATGTCTATTCGCAATGCAAACCATTGGACCCAATTACGACAAGTACACTGTGTCTATCTCTCCGTCAGCCCGTGCCCTCTGGCATTGCTCTTAAATCCCGGATGTCCCGGGGTCTCCTCAAATCATCGCAAGATTCCAAGACTTCCTTACTTCTACCTAAGCAAGATCACGCAGGCGTCGAATTAGCAACCAAGGGCGCAAGTAATCTCTGCCATCAAGTCCACTATTTCGTCTTCAATCACCTCTCTCTGGATCTCTTCCACCTGAATATGTTGTGTTGATCAGTACAGTACAAGTCCTTGCGCTATGATTCGACTAATTCGCGATTACGCAACGATCAAGATCAACCCTTGAACAGTCTCAAATTTTCTCAACATGGCCAAGACTGGGATTGCATGTTTTTTGGCCTTCGATCAACGATTGTCAATAGTTGCGACCGCAACGGACCATAAGCAACAATTCTGGAACCGCTTTTTGGGAGTGGCGGTTTCGTACACTTGGTGTGTTCCTGTTCTCTCGTTGCAGCATTTGTGCCCTTCCCTGTCTCGATAGCTTCCTGATACCAATAGTCACAGGTGCGATTTTAAACCCGCTTCGCGAAGTTGCTGACGACGGTTCCGTTTCAATATGCACCTTTCATCACCTTAGCTGCTCGCGTTTCATGTTTGGAGCCCTGTAGTCTCGCGCTGATCAGGGCGGTTTAGGTCCAAGCTTTCTGTTTGGAACCCTGTCATCTACGGTGAGCCACTGTCTCTCTTTGTTTCTGCTTCACAAGTTGAGCGGACTCATTTCAGTACGCCTCTACCGCTATATGAATCCAAGTTCAGCCTTTCAAACATGTTGCATTTTGTTGGTCCGGTTCGTTTTCCACCTTCCCATTTTGATTCAGTCTGACGGATGCTCCCATGTTCCGTTCAGGACATCGCATGAATGCACGCGAATCCACAGGAATATGTCTGATGCCCTAAGTGCGACTCGAATTCAATTTGCTAACCACTGATCTGCAATGAAGCTCGAGGGCTTTTAGATCACTCTTATGTTATCTTCACCGCACTATCACGCTGAATGTATGTTTCGTTTTTTGAAAAAAAAGGTCCCACTCACTTCCCACTCGCACTGGAGGGCCGCCGCGAATCCCACCATTCATTCTAGGTCGGTGAAAACCCCAACAACAAGAACGAATGTCAAAAAAAGTGGTGAGCTTTTTTCCTTCAAGTCCTTCATGCCATCATATCCGCTCCGTCTCACAACCAGAGGAACGAATTTCGAGAAAAGTGGTGAACCGTTCATTAAAGTCCTTCATGCCATGAGCATTGCTTCTGCCCAGCACTGCTGCTTCATCTCGCGACGTCCGAGGAGCTTGCAAAATATTGCTGCTAAATATTCATGTAACTGAACATTGACAGTAACCCTTGACTGTGTACCATGACCATCGTCCTCCATACATCTGGGGTCCTCCTGCTTTCAGTATTGGCTTGACTGGTTGCAGTGTACTTCAATTGTTCAATCGTACCTTGGAATTTCGATACTACATCGCTTATACGCTGCCTCTAAGCGCAAGAGAGATCTTGGAATGCCCTGAATTTCCGACCGGACTTCACAAATTTGTATTCTACCCACTCAGCCGGAGCGAAGCGACGGCCCATCTTGTTGCTACTAATGTAGAAGAAGTGCCGCAATTAGATCAGTTCAACATTGAACACTATGCAAACCAACAATTTGCGTGCACAGGTGGGGTGGCGCTTTACTCAACCACCTCGGCTTGATTGCGAAACATTCTTTCAATCCCAATGGTCTTGAAGGAGTTGATCGGGCTACCTTGTTGCTCAGAATTCAACGTGATTTTGGACATTGTGTTGAAGTAATGGCTCGGCTGGCCATATAGCCGGGGCGTGGTATCCCACCGACGCTCGTAGACACTGCGACGCGTGTACACCTAATTTGTCTTCCTTCATGTCTCGACGACCTCCTTACTACCGATCACCTACTTATAGCCCATCGCTACCGAGACGTACCTCAGTCGTTCACTGCTATCAGAGTGCCCGACTGAGGTGCGTTCTCTCACTTACATATTTATTACTAGCACTAATGTACTATATTAGCTTTACTCTGTTTATTAGGTATCTAATACAGTCGTTCACTGCTATCAGAGTGCCTGACTGAGCTTTACTCTGTTTATTACATGGACAGTCAATTCCTTGAGTTAAATTATGGAACACCGTTTTTATCGGATGGAGCAGTTGAAACTCAGAAATTGAATTAACATGTGGCAAGGCTCTCTTCCAAGATTGCTCAGAGAAGAACTCTGCCAATTGGGAAAGTCTTGTTCCAATTTTTGTTATTTTGTTTACTTGCTATTCATGTGCATTGTGTATCAACTCTCGTTGAGTTAAGAATTCGAGTGAGCTGTTGAACGAGTCAGAAACAAATATACGACAGCATTACGACCATGGAAACAAATTATGAGTACTTATGTAATCGTTCCTTAATATTTGTACATACTCAAAATGCCAACCTCATTTTTTTACGGTCGCATCTGAACGATGAACAGGATTTAGTGACTGTGCTCCATTTTCAATTAGATTTTTTGGCTGCGCTCAGTTCAAATCTAATGAATCTTGAAATTAGAGACTACATTGCTTCTAATGGTAATAGTGGCTGTGTTTTCCGAGTTGCAGACGTCGTGTGTTCGAACCTCAGTCATGTACCCTTTTTGGTCTCCACATCGCCTTCGCTTTACTTCCCTCCCGCCTCCCCCTCTTTCTTACCATCACCGTACACCATCCCTTCCTCTCTATACCTTATCCCTCCCACAAATATCTCAATCCACATCTCGTTTAAGCTATATGGTTATGTATTGCGGCTCACCATGAATACAAGTCCTGAGCTCTCTCAGAAAACCGTAGCCTCTGGTTGTTTGTTGGACCTTTGAGCCACTGCAGCATGCCAGCCATCTTTTTTCTCTCTCTCTGTCCATGTTGTATCACCAATGACGACCCTCTGCGATGATCGCATCGTGCCAGCTCTGCCAAAGCTCCACATGACCTTGAACTTGTTTATTTGTGCAGTTTCTCCACGTCAAGCCCCTCTCTTTCTCTTTGGTCCTGAACCAAAATGTTGGCTTTACCATTGCAAAAAGTACTGACCCATTTGCCAGCACTCTCCAAATACTGTAGTATTTTGTTCAAAAGATAAGTCACGCGTCACAGGCCCCCTCAACTCACGAAAATTTTTCGTAAGTCACACATCTCTGGAGGGCCTTATGAAGGATTTCGGTGGGATAAACGCTCCGGAGCGGCCCTGCGGGGGCAGTATTTACGAAAATTTTTTGTATGTCACGCCAGCTCTCGGGGCCTTACGAAAGGGTCAGTTCGTAAAGTCCTGTCACACCCTAAACCCCCTTATCAATTGAACAAAATACTACAGTAACTGAAGCATTGTCCTCTCTGATCGACGCCTTTGATCATTCCTTTGATTTGCCATTGACCTACCCCTATATGTTATTCATCCAGCATGTGCACCGTTCCCATAGCAATGTACTGTACTATTTCGTTCAAATCAACATAGGGTGTGACGCGTGACCCAGTTGACCTATTCAACATTTCGGCAACCACCAAAATTTTGCATGACACCCCGAAAATTTCGACATCCCACACAAAAACTTTCATTTTTTCCACATTTTTGAGCTCTTTTGGTGATTTTGGAACCCGCGTGACGGCTTGGAGGTTCGGCAAAGGCTTGCGTGACGCGTGACCCCGACCGAAATTCGTGATCGACATAGGGGTGCGTGATGCGTGACTACCGAATTGAAAAAGTACAGTAGGGTTAGTTTCACAAGTACCACTTCAGCGTTGTTTAATGGATTCTGGCATTCGAGCCAGCAAGCATGAAGGGACATTGATCCGTGCTATTTGTCGGCTTTCGATTACATCTTGCTGTACTGTATACGAAATATCAATGGTGTCGTGTCAAGCGATGTACAGCAACGCTATGGCTTGGTAACGGGCTCCATTGGACACATGCATCGCACCCTCTGCCTGTAAAAAAAACATATAAATTCCAATAAAAACAAGATGTTTGGTGTGCTTTTGTTCGGCTGCGGGCTAGCATTGAACGACAGGGCAGTTTTTATTCGCACCAGCTGGAGATCTTATGGCAAGTGACTCGAAGCAGTTGCACTTTCTGCGTGGTCAGGGTGTTATACTTTGTAGCAAATTATCTCCAATCTGCTACGTTGCACCTGCTGGAATACAAAATCTGTCAGGCAGCAAATAATACAAACAGAGCTAAGGTCACTTACTTGATCAGCCATGGATTTATTTTGGCTGACTAAGCCAGGTTGCTTTTCATGGATACGTACTGATCGTGAAAGAATTGGGGCTCAGCAGGACATCGCTGTGGATGGGTGCAATAATTGCAAGTCTTTGAACAGTGGGAATAACCAATCATATGCTAGTCGGGCTCTGCATGATGAGTCATTCGAAAAAGAATAGCCTCCAATGGCGCGCTCTGATCACTGCGGATGCTACTTTGATGTTGTTTATTGTCTTCACCGATGAGGATTATACTACAAGGATGGGGGCGGCATTGAGACTTAATTGGTCTATGTGACAGATATATTCATACATAAGTACTCGTTGACGCTGCGCTGTGCGACGGCCCATACCCACCAAGTATGTTGGTCCACCATGATCTTGTCGCATCCTCAACTAATCTCTGAAAAAAGCCAAATTCACAGTCCGAATTAGAATCAAGTATGTTCATTTCCACTCACTTTGCGCTCAATCCATATCGGAAACATCGAAAATGAGACTCATCTGCTCATGTTGTCAACGGTGTTAGACCTCAATGCAGAAGTCACATCAAACGTTGACACGCCAGCAAGTCAATCCTCATGCAAACAATGTCCAGAACCTCGTTGGAGTGAATTTAGATAATGGGGATGTGCAATAATATTGAGTAGATTTTACCTAAGCTCTTCTTATGACTTCCTTGCCCGCCTATTCGCCCCAAGCCAAAGCCCACGCCCTGTTTGATGGCATCAGGCAAAGTGGCTTGTGATGGCTTAAGCCATGTTCAACCCCGCTGAATGCGGCATTACTCACGAAGAATTGGTTCCAGGATGCTACCTCATAATAATTCAAGCATATATGCAGTGTTTGTTGTGGTTACAAGTTAAATAATATAACTTGCAGTTGCAGTTGAGTAGTGTCAACGTCTGAAGTATGTACATAGAACATGGCTGTTTAAATACTAGAGAGGTAAGGCTGTGTAGATAGCAACTGATACTGAGCATGTGCCGCTGTAAGTAACTAAGCTACAGAATTGATATCGAGCATGTGCAGCAGCTGTAAGTAACTAAGAGACAGAATAAATAGATAATGATCACCATGTGGAGACAATGATCACAGTGTGGAGACAAATACAAAAAGGAAAGAAACGAACAGATAGGAATTAGTCCGGTTGTCAACAACACAGCACTTGTTATTCCAACACTCCCCCTCAAGCGGACCTAAGTCCAAGCTCGACTGCAAAATGTTTTGCTTTGACACTAGCAAGGGGCTTTGTGAGAGTGTCGGCGATCATCTCATCCATGGGGCAGTAAATGAGGTTCATAGAACCATTTGCAATGATGTACCGGATGAAGTGGTAGCAGATGTCAATATGTTTGGTGCGTGCATGATATTGATGCTCCTTAGCGAGTCCGATGGCTGATTTGTTGTCAGAGAACAGTGTGGTAGGGGATGAATTGATCGGCGGTGATGCGTAAGTGTCGAAGACTTCAGAGATGAAGGAGTGAAGCCAAAGGCCCTCCTTTGAAGTGTGGGTGGCCGCAACATATTCAGCCTCGGTGGTGGAAAGAACAACAAGTTCCTGCTGCTTGGAATTCCAAGATACGGCACCACCGTCAATGAGGTAAGCGAAGCCACTGATGGCTCGCCTCTCTTCTTCCTGACTTCCATCTGCATCCACCCATCCTGTTAACTCGCGCGAAGTCTCGCCGTAGGTGAGTTCCAAGTCTGCTGTTGCATTGAGATAGCGAATGATGTATTTAGCAGCATCCCAGTGTGCAGATCCAGGATTCACTGAGAACTTCGACAATTTGGTGACAGCAAAGGTGATATCGGGACGTGTTGCCAGTGATGCGTACATCACAGAACCTACAGCCTCCTTGTAGGGTACGCTTCACATAACAGCGAGTTCATCGGCAGTACGAGGTGATTGCGAAGACGAGAGGTGGAGGTTTGGATCCATAGGGATGGAATATGGCTTCAAGTCGTCGAGGTTGTAGCGGCGGACAATAGAGGTGATGTAGGCCTTCTGGGAAAGTGATAAGGTGCGCTCAGCGCGATTTCTTTTCACTTCAATGCCAAGTAACCAATGAATTTCTCCAAGGTCCACAATTTCGACATATTTCACAATGCCAGCCTTCACCTCGTTGATGAGTGCCATATTCGAAGCTGCAATGGTGCAGTCATCAACATGGACAGGCACAATGACAATTCCAGCATCATTGCAGCGGTAGAAGACTGCCTGATCCGTACTGCATCGCATAAGTCCAAGTTTTTTACAGATCTCTGAAAGTCGCTGATACCAACGACGTCCACTCTGTTTCAGGCCATAAAGCGTCTTGATTAGATGCAAGATCTTGCCAGTGGAGTTGGGGTAAGGGAAACCGGTTGGCTGGCGCATAAAAATATGCTCATTTTCTGTGAGTTTGCCATTGAGGTATGCACCTTTAATGTCAATCTGATGAATTTCAAGATCGAGACGTGCAGCCAATGTGAGGATGGTTCGAACGGAGCTGAGGCGGGCAACGGGTGCAAATGTGTCGAAGTAGTCAACACCTTCGACTTGTGAAAAGCCCTGTGCAACAAGTCGCGCTTTGTAGCGCTGAACACGGCCAGCGGCATCACGCTTGATGCGGAACACCCACTTGTTCCCCACAACATTGGCATTCTCAGGTGCGTCCACCAGTTCCCATGTATTATTTACCTCTAGTGTTGCCAACTCCTCCTTTATGGCTTTCTCCCAATGTGGCCAGTCAGGGGGAGCGGCGTGCCTCTGCAAGGTTGCGCGGCTCAATACCCTCGACTTCACTAATGTCGGCTACCAATGCATACTCTGTGGATTCATCCACAGCATCAGCATGCATGCCTTGCAGAAGACGACCACGACTGCGTGCAAAATTGTTGGTACTGCCTTCGCCACTGGTGATATCACGGGCATAACGACTTGGAGCACGATTGCGGACAGAATGGTGGGGTTCCGGAGTGACAGGAGAATCAGGAGGTGGAGTTGCAGAGCTCGAGGGAGGATCGGAAACGTCCGAAGGTGGAAGTGGGATGTGTTCAGGAGCAGGTGAGTTTTTAATGCTCGGTGTGCTTGGAGGAGAACTGGCTGAATTTTTACCCAGTTGAGGTGCAGGCAGTGACAGCGGTGCACTATGCTCCCCCTCATTCTCATCCAAGATTGCCGTGAATGGTGAGAACACAACAGTACGTTCAACGGACACTTTCCACTCTCCTGGCCAATAAATCCTGTGACCTTGACTTGCTTCGTCTAGGCCCATCCATCGCCCCTCCTTTGCTCGTGGGTCAAGCTTTGACTGCTTGACAACATCCATTTGTTGGTGCACATAGCACTTGCATCCCCATTCGTGAACATCGGAAAAATCGGGTTTGCGGCCATGAACGGCCTCATATGGTGTCATTCCACGTAATGCGCGTGTCGATGTTCGGTTTTTTAGCCATACGACATGGCACAAGCACTCCCCCCACAGGAATTTCGGCAAGCCACTTGCATGAAGCAATGCTCTGCACTTTTCCACCAGTACACCATTGAGTCGTTCAGCGACCCCATTCTCCTCGGGTGTGTCATGTACGGTGAAGCGTTTGACTGTCCCTTGTGAGCTGAGGTAGTTTGCAAACGCCTGGTTGACATATTCGCCGCCATTGTCAGATTGGAGAACTTTTACAGTGAAACCATGGTGGGTCTTCATGCGCATTGAATAAACTTTATATGCAGCGAGGGTGTCTGACTTCTTCCGCATGAAGTACAGATAGGTTTCGCGCTTTGCATCATCAGTAAATGTTGAAAAATACCGGTGGTGGCCCAGGGTTTCAACACGTGACGGACCCCATACGTCAGAGTAGACAAGGTTGCCGTGGTTCTCTACACGTTCGCCCTTCCGCTCCTTGGGTACCGACTTGCGACGCATCTTTGCGTAGACACATGATTCGCAAAAGAAGGGTTTTGTGTCGGTGGAGGCAGGTGCAAGATGAATTCCAGACACAAGCCCATTGGCAACAAGAGATTTAGCGGCGGCAGGGGATATGTGACCAAGAACACGGTGGAGTTCCTGTTCAGTAAGTTCACGCTCGACAGGATTAGCACAGTCAGGCTCATGCACAACTTTATACAGCTCTTTTTGTTGATTTCATGATCAGGCCAACTTGTGTACCTGATGCATCGATGATCCGGCACTTGCCATTTCCGAATGTGACAGTAAAGCCAGCTTCGTCAAGGCAGCCAATGGAGACAAGGGTGTAAGCCAAATCGGGGGCATAAAGGACATTGGATTTCCGAATGTGACAGTAAAGCCAGCTTCGTCAAGGCAGCCAATGGAGACAAGGGTGTAAGCCAAATCGGGGGCATAAAGGACATTGGAAAGCTGGATTTTGGAGGTAGTGTCCCCATTTGGAATGCTGATGGTGAGGTTTCCAGATGCTGTGGCTGCAAAACGTTGATTGTTGGCAGCAGAAAATTCCTTTGGGGTGATAGCAACGAGATTCGAGAACTCGTGCTCATATGGTGAGAGGTGCTGTGTGCAGCCCGAGTCATATAATTTGGTTGGTGCTGACATCTTCTCTCCAGTGGTCACAGCATCGGCTGTCTCAATGGCGGCAAGACCGCACATTGCACGAACAAATCTGTAAGCATCAGATTCTTCGCCGTCGGATTCCTCGTCGCTACTGTCGCTGACATCCAGAAGCACAGGCATTGAATCCAAAACTGAGTCGCTCCAGTCAAATTCGGAGCACTCGTCATCCGTGGGCGGTAAATCTTCTGCGCAAGGATCATCGCTAACCTCCACATCCAGTAAATCAGGCCAGATGTCCAGCAGGTATTCATAGCGATTGGCATCGACTCCCGAAGCGGTTTCGGAGTCAGAAACAGACATGAGAGTGAGCTCTGGGTAGCTATTTCAGGGCTTGAACAACTCCTCCATGTCGAAAACGGTTTCGGCAGCTACGCAGAGCCTTGCCAAAGTGTCGGTGGTAAGACCAGAGTCCGTGGCACAATCCATGGGCTCAACCGACCATGCACCATCGTCATCAAAGTCAATGGCTGCATTCGCAGCTCCAGAAGCATCTGGCTTCCCATTCTGCTTTGGGCTGGGGCACTTGGACCGTACATGGCCTTTGCCCCCCGCAGTTCCAGCATACCCCTTTCGGGCGCTGATCATTGCCCTTCCTATTCCCCTTCCCAGATGGCTTTCCCGACCTAGAAGAACTCGATGCACCATTCCACTGTGGCAAAGTGCTCAACGCGACTCCAGTATTGTCACCGCGTGATTTGGGTGAGTTCTTTTTCTTTTCAGCTTCGATCCGATCCCATTCCTCTGTGGCCAGGTGCATCAAATATTCTGGATCAAGCGTGACAGCCTGTGTGGCGACTGTGTTGCCTGAAATGATGCTTAGACCTGCAGCAGCAGACCTGGCACCTGCTGCGGATGCGGATGTGGTGGCAGCAGCAGCAGCAGTGCGTGCAATGTTGGTTGCAATCAGTGCAGCTTTCGCAGAAGAAGTGATGGTCGAGAGGTAGCGCTGGTATGCACGGGGAAGGGAGTTGATGATGCGGGTCGAGTATTGGCTGTCACTCATGACAATGCCAACACCAACAAGAGCCATGTACTTGATTCGGAGCTGATCTAGGTGGGTATGCACATTCTCCTTCTCACTGCAATTGCAGTTATCGAAGTCAGCCTGCATGGAGGCTATGATGTGCGAGCTGAGTGCCGTGAACTCGTTTGAGAGTCGCTCCCACATCATCGCGACAGTGGCCATGTTACTGATTTTCAGGAACGTGATGTCCCTCAAGATGCTGGGCAAGGTAATTGTTGGATTCATATTCCTCCTTGTCCCATTGGTCAAGATCTTCATCAGGAATGTTGTCGTCCTCATCAGGGCGCGGTGTGGTGCCGTCAAAATGGCCCCATAGGGACTTCGAGCGCATGAATGTGCTGAAGCGCCTTTGGAAGATCATGAAGTTTGAGCCATCGGACTTCAAGACAGGGATGCAGGAGAGGGAAGAGAGGTTGGCAGTGATAGTGGTCATTGTGGAAGGTAATGATAGGTGAACTGCAGCAAGGTTGGTTCAGAGGGTGAGACGCAGGGCCCAATAACCTGTTGTGGTTACAAGTTAAATAATATAACTTGCAGTTGCAGTTGAGTAGTGTCAACGTCTGAAGTATGTACATAGAACATGGCTGTTTAAATACTAGAGAGGTAAGGCTGTGTAGATAGCAACTGATACTGAGCATGTGCCGCTGTAAGTAACTAAGCTACAGAATTGATATCGAGCATGTGCAGCAGCTGTAAGTAACTAAGAGACAGAATAAATAGATAATGATCACCATGTGGAGACAATGATCACAGTGTGGAGACAAATACAAAAGGAAAGAAACGAACAGATAGGAATTAGTCCGGTTGTCAACAACACAGCACTTGTTATTCCAACAGTGTTTCCCACCTCCACTTGCAGAAATACCCGCACAGTTGACTGCAAGCCGTCCGCACGTCAATTTGATGGGATCAGACAAAATGGCTTGTGTATGCCATTTTGCCTACAGTGAGCAAAGCAGCCAAATCAACTTGAATTACCTATTTGTATCCCTCAATTGAGTCCCTCTGCCATTCCACACCTGTCCAGAAAGAAATATTGAGGTTTGGTCAAGCAAATCAACTGCAAATCAACCCACGCCAGTTCGGCGCCAAAATCGCTTAGGATGGCCACACTTTACACATTAATAGAGACCTTGCGGTGAGCCACCGGTAGCCACCCGGTGGCTCCCGAGGCATGTGGTACCAGGTGGCTCCACTGGCATTATGCAGGGACGACGTCATCTGGTGGCTGACCCAATCTCGTCCGGTGGCGGCTGGTGGCTCATTTTGAGTGGGTTATACGTCATTTTGCGTGCCACCAGTATCGCATGCCTCGAGAGCCACCGGGTGGCTACCGGTGGCTCACCGCAAGGTCTCTAATAATGCCATATAGTGTATTTATGCATGCCGGTTTGAGGAATTTGAGAGTTTGCACAAATTTTGTGGTTGAACTCAGGTCGTACCAGTGACGAGACCAAGAATGGCACTCGGCGTTTGCCATCAAGCGTGTAGAAGGAAGCATAGGAGCTTGAGTACGCAAAAGAGACAGCCAAATTATGTAAAATCTACAAGAATACGTATCTTGGCCAAAAAGGATGTAAAATGAGTGACTGTTTGCAGATTTTCGGGGTAATTTCAGCAGATTTGACCATCGTGTTCGTGTGGATTCATGCATTTGGGCGGGACATATTGAATCAATTCCACAAGCCAGCTAGCTTGCAGAAAGGGTATGGGTGCATGAGCCCGCCATCAGGCGTGATGATAACATGTATATATTGGTGTAAATCTCAACATGTGGTGAGAAATGATGCTGTGGAAACCTCAAGGGAGTTGAATACATAATATCTACCATACAGGATACGTATTTGAGAGCCTACATGAGATGTTAGGAGCACAAGCCACTGTCTATTGTTGGCGGGTGCCAAGGCGACAAGCCAATTTGTGCTGGCACAAGCCACTTTGGCACGCCAAAAACGTCACTCTCGAAGCACAAGCAAGGCCCAGGCGCCATGAATGGGAGGAGAATTTTGAGCAGGATGTACGGGACGGCGGCTTTCATGTTCTAGATGAGATCAACAATTCCTGATAGTTCAATGCGAGCGGATGTCCCACCAGTGAGTTAGCTTGCCGGTGATCTCAATCACAACTATTGCCAAATCTGCCACCGCCAGCCTGGGTAGTGCCCAATTGAATATACTGCTTTGTTGGCATACAAGTCAAGGAGCTTGAATAGCCACGCACGCAAAGATATGATGGACCCATATGATGATAGCACTGGTGAGGTTGTTACAGGCACAAGAGCTGTAGAACGGGGTGTCTATGAAAGGCAAGCAAATTATGGGGATCGTTGCGACGAGAAGGAAGCGCAGATTATACACTCCAGCTCTTGGATTAAGGAGAATGGAGAAGGGAAACATTGGTGGGCGCACCACAGCTGGTGGCCTCTTAAATACATAGCTTGAACTTTTCGAAGCCAGTGGGCTGTGTTTGCATTGATCGCCTGAAATTACTTCCGGCAATGACGGTCGTCCGCGAGCCCTATGAATAGAACGAGCAATCTTGGCGAGAGGCATTGATCTCCTCACAATCAACTGGTCTGGTTCTTGTCGGACGCAAAATGAACCGCTGCATTGAGAGCCTCGAGCCTGGCGAAAGGACTGAGCCCTTCGCGAAGACAATAAGGCACTCGTTCCCACTATATCAACGAACGGCTCACTTGTATGATGGATTTACGTTCACAGTGGGCTTTCGCCTTGGTAGGTAGGTAGGTACACTAAGTGGACAAAAAGAATGTCCGATCGGTTTTTGGCATACTGCAAGACAACAAGTACATATTTTCATCCAAAATAAGACATGACAGTGAACAGGAGGACCAGATGAAGATATCTGTGCAATTGGTGAGATCAAAGGAATTGATCTGGCATCAGGCTGGGCTGAAAACCGAAAAAACCGAAACTTTGTAATTTTCAAGTTGTTCAAATTTTTCTTAATGGATGATCTGGCTCACCCAAATTGAAGTTTGAGATATTCTTATGAGTTCTACAAGTTGAACCATACAAAAATATTCAGGCAATCACGCGCTGTGGACGCCGCAAAATGGCTATTTTGGCTGAATTTCGGCCAAAATTGTGTGATTCTGACCAAAAACGGTCAAAATGGCCATTTTGCAAGCGCCACAGCACTCGAATGCCTGAATATTTTTGCATGGTTTGACTTGTGAACTTTGTTGGGAGACCATGAACTTCATTTTGAACCATTCAAGATGTCCTGAAAAAAATCGGCTGTTGGACCGGAAAATTGCGATTTGAGTATTTGGCAGTTTTGATGGCGGATCAACTTCGGATCATCCGATGAATATGGTCAAAATGTTGGCTCTGGCTATTTAAATGGTCTCACGTTTTGTTCCATGCGGAAAGACCCTCTTTTCATGAAGCTCTGGTCTCAAACCAATCGGACATTCTTTTTGTCCACTTAGTGTAGGTAGCATTACACGGCCGGTCCGAATAACGAACGCGGGGCCCAGGAATTCTCCCGGTGTACAAAGCAAGCTAATTTGAAATACACCATCGTTCCTGGACTCAATCCTGTCATCTAAGCCAAGCTCGCAGATCCCATAGGTTCCCCCATGCCCCACGGTAGAGCTTAGACTAACAGAACCGAGCATATTGTTGAACCTGGAAATAGCCTATCAGTTATTGTGCTTACGATACAGGTCTGTCGCATAAAAAATTTGTAGGACATCATGCACAAATTTACCCGTGAGGACAATGGTCGAGCGCTCATATATTATGGCTTTTAGAAAAGCAATCGAGTCGTCCCTTGTAGACATCGGCTGTAGCTTCGGTACGGTGTGGAACAATTTAGCCAAGAAAATGCTGCGAATTTTGAGAACGTCAGCATTAGACTGACATTCAAGCAGAGCATGTTCTGGGCTTTCCACTTTGACTCTACAGAAGCGACAGACTCGTTCATGTCTGGGTACAGGTTGGTGTGCATGATCTGTGTGCCGCAACCTCTCCAAGGCAAGTCGATGGGTGGACAGCATAATTGAAGTGAGTGCTTCGCGATGGCTCTGCGTCCGGACCATGGATAAGTAATGCCGTAGATAGAGAGTTATTTGAGCGGGCGGTTTGTCCTTCTGTGGCTCGCGACGACCATGTAACATATAAAGCTTAACTGATGAGTCGACTTCGTGCTGAAGCCATTGGTTTGCCCTTATTACCAGATTTTTGCGGTATTCCTCAACAGATTTGGGATTGGCGGTCGCAAAGTCAAGGGGTGGACAAGCAAATGGCAATTTTGTAGCTGCAGTGCGTACATCTCGGACCCAGGATTTTTTGTTTGATGTTGCCAGCTCTATTGAGCTATTTAAACAGGCTCGCACCAAATGGGTATTGGGTAGAGAAACCAGATACTGCAGATACACCAGCAGAAGCGTGAATCGACGTATTCGAAGCGGCATAATTCCAGTTTCAGAAAACAGCGGGACGAGCATGGAATGGGAATGGATATTCAACATTTCTCGTAGGAAGTCCACTTGGATTGTGCAGAGTTCCTTGACGTGGACGTCTTCACTGTCGGGGCAAACCTCACAGCCGTGGATCAAGTGACAATCCACTCGTGCCATGAAAAGGATTTTGAGCTCCTTTGGGGTAAGACGGCCAGTTGAATCTTCGATTCCCATTATCCTATGCGCGCAGTAACGCGCTGTGCTTGCTTTTTCTTTGTAGTGGTCTTCGAACATGTTGCGCGTGTCCGTTCGCATGTGCATTCCCACATATTTCTCGCATGTTTTGATGTTTAATATGGTCTCCCCTAGCTTGAACACGGGGATATCAATCGTGGTGCCAAATATTAGGACAACGGTTTTGATCATGTTGACCAAAATGAAGTTTTGGAGCACCAAGCATTGAGCGTGTTCAGCCGGCGCTGTAGTCCCTTAGCAGATAGTGAGATTAGGAGAATATCGTCGGCTTGTGCTAATATAGCAATTCGAATACCAGATATAATAGGGTCGTCGACATCGTCAAGCATGATGAGGTCGGCCATGAATAGATTCCAGAGAACTGGGGATGCAGGATCTCCTGTCAATAGGCCGATAAGTGCTTTGAACATGGCAGAGTTATGGTCTGCATGTCGGACGTTACTCGTATATTAAGCAGATGTCCTGATTTCGTGTGCGTATGTTTACACGCTTCTTTTTCTCCCACGTCACGCCAATTTCCGAGATGCAACTGTTTGTTTTCGACGGAGCGCTCACCAAGCGCTGGACATTAACTTTCAGCATCAAATCTGGCCTCGAGGACTTCCCCTTTATGACATGGTTCCGAATGTACGTCCACGATCTCCAGCGCTCAATAGCCGTTCAAAAGACTGAGCTGTCTCAATCTGTCATGTTCTTTCCTTTCTTCCCCCATCATCTCATCCGCTAGATTTCCGCAGGGCCTTTCAACGCAGCCCCGGTCTCTCTCTCTGACATCAACTTGAACACTGGTACTACTCACTCAAGAGTTCAATGTTTCAAGTTCAACTCAAGGCTGCAATGATCAACAATGCAATTGCAACGGCGATCAAGATTGGCTGGCGGGGTATGCAAGATCGCAATTCATGTGTTGTGACAGTGTTTCAAGCTGTCAATGGTCGGCCGTACTACTCGGGCCACCGAAAACTTACAAATGCTGGCAACATCGTACCACCCACGACTTGAAGACGTACAGCGATAGGATCAAGATCAATAATGCCTTTCGCCCAAATTTCGAACGGTTGCAAGCTTTCATTATTTGGTGCACCACACTTTCACTGGCGGTCTCAACTTATGAACTGTCTTCCATAACTTCAAGACGTAGAGCGAGATCGAACGGAGTTGTCGTGATGAAGAACGTCATGAAGGGTTTCGTTTATTCCTTTTCACATGTCTACCACTTCGCGAGCTGACCTGGACTTCTTACATCCAGCCCTTTCATTCCAAAGCGCCGTAAGTCGTTGCAAGCCGTGATTCTTCTGTGTTCGTACTTGATGAGTTGAGTGGAACCATTACAGCATCCTTTGACAGCTTGACCGAGATAACAAGTAACTTCGTGAACCGCAGCAACCTGTTTCAGCATCTTCATCTTGGGCTTGGTCCGTTTGGTTTGTTTTCGATTATCTTATTTTTCTCCAGTGGTAGTCTGACGAATGTTTCCACACTAGATACAGAACTCTATCCACATGAATACAGACATGTCTCACGCTCGAGGTGCGAATTAAATTAATTTTTTGAACGAATCCATCTTGCAGCGGCACGTTAGATGGATATAGCCTTTTCTTCACTTTCATTGGCTGGCTCTGAATCGGCACGAAGCTCGACATCAACCACAAAGAGCATCTGAAACCGGTAAATATTTCGTTCAAATTCTTCGCGCCTTCGCCTCAATTCCTTCCAGATGACCTTGATGATTCTTGGCAGGTATGCTGGCTCCAATCGCTATAATCTTGCATTAGAATCCACTCCAGACCCTGCGCAATTGTTCTACATCCATTGGAAGAATTCTTATTTAGCTTGAGTATTATCAGTCACTCGCGAGGGTGAGGAAGGTAGAACGTACTTCAATTGTGTTCAGTTATATCCTTTAGAATTTACGCTATCAAGTCGTTGATATGTTCAAGCAGGGACTTCGAAATGCCTTTAATTCGGTCCGGACTTGGCCTGGCAGGAATAACGATTTGGTTGATTTACAGTGATCGACTTTGCCGGAGCGAAGCGACGGCCCATCTTGTAGTAGTTCATTTTCTGGTAGAGCATGCGTAGCCAGTCAAATATTGCACCTCCCATTCCCATCTGAATAAGTTTCAACCACAGCGTTGGGTGATCAGTTGAAGGAAAAGCATTTGTCGCATCTACTGCTGCCACAAATAGAGTAAGGCCTTTTGCGCGTGCCCATTCTTTGATGCACCGGAGAATAAAGGGATTGTTGTTCGTCCTATAGCCCTCTCTGAAACCGTTTTGGTAGTTCGGTATCCGTCCGTAGGCATTGGCCCAGTCCGTGATGCGTTTGTGGATCAACAGAGTCAGAACTTTGAGGAGACAGCATTCCAGTGCAATAATTCTGTAGCTCTCAGGATCTGCTCCATTCTTTCCCTTCTTTAGGAATCCAATCACCACTGATTTGAACCATATTGATGGCCCATCTCCTTTTCTAGTGCATTCGTTGCAAAGGAGTAGGAGATCATCATTGGGGATATCCATTATTTCAGTATAGTCGATGGAATCTTCGCCTGACGCACTCCCAAGGCCTTTCCTTAGGTGTTCTTTTAACCATTCCATGTCTGCTGCAACCCACTCCCTGGAGAAGAATTTTTCCCAGGTTGGGTCTGTGGTTGAGCTGGGGATTGCAGAAGCCAGGAGGCGGTTCAGTCGATGTTGTGGAGCATCAAAGGATTGCGGTAGTATCTCAGGTGGATTCAACCGTTTTTCGAAGACTCCTTTGAGCATATCTGCGGTCACAGAGATCGGTAGTGGAGCTGGGTCAATTAGTCGTTTGACTTCCTTCCAGAAATCTCCATCGCGACGCAAAGCTGGCAAAGACCTAGGTTACCACAACGCCATCAATGCGACACCTGTATTGCTTAACGTTGAACCAGACTGGATGGGAGTAGTTTGAGCACCCTCGGATTCAAAAACACATCAGAAAGGGGCAAAGATATTTTGCCGTTGCAATGGCGCTGCTGCTGCTGCGGCAATGTGCAGCGGTAGTCTGCGGCAATCGGTTGTGCGGCACATGTTGACTTCGATCCTGGTTCCTAGACTGGTACTGGTGTTTCTATGTGCATCAGTAGATAGGGCAGGGATGAATATATAGTTAGGCATGAACATTTGGGTTTACAGGACATCGTAGGTGACGTTAAGAGGGGAAGTATATTTTATTGCAGCGGCAGCCTGCAGTAATAAATAAAAGCAAATATTTTGCTGCGGCAATCTGCAGCACTTTGCAGCAGCAAACTAGTGCCTCTGCAGCTGCTATTCCACGTAAATAGCAGCAATTTCCCTCTTTTCTGTGGTAAAGTTGAAGCGGCACACAGCGGCAATGTGACATCGCAGCGGCAATTGTAGCGGCAGTTCAACCTGAGTTGAACAGCACTGCTATGGCAATCTCGTGTCTGCTGCGGCACTCTGGCTTCGGTCTCGACTCTTGTCAGACGTCCGGACAGACCAAACAGAAACAGCTTCTAAACAGTTTGAAACTGTTTATACTGATTCAAACAGTATTTTGTTTTAGACTGAAAACTTTACATGAACCGCTGTAACCAGCTATTGAGAATTCGGAGTTATGAGGTTACCGGAAGCCGAACAGGTCCCGTGAAGCTCTTGTAAAGACTTGTCCGGAAAATAGGACTTTTGAGAACCAAAGTCGACGGTTTCTTTGCCCGACATAGGATTTTTTGGGCCTCAAAATCGTAGATCCTTGTCCAGGGATGAGACGTTCAACGCCAGAGTTGGCGATTTCTCCAGAGGTGTAAGTGATATTTCAGATCCATTGTTGAACCGCTGAAAGGATAAGAACTTGCAGCGGTGTTGATCTGTCGAATTCCTGCAACCTGATCCGTTCCCAAGAAAGAACGGCAGCGTCTGCGAGCGGTGGTATTCTGTCTTCGCTGCACTTCCACCGTTAATTAATCCAAATTCGTTCGCCGACGCCTTTGAGCTTCACGATGCAAACGGCGATGACACTCCTTGTCAGTTTCGTCTCTCATTGGGTTGTTTACCACTTAACGCAAGCACTTGTAGTTCAAGAGGAAAGGTGAAGGTGCGAGGAAGAAAGTAGACTGGAAAGCTATTAATTGCACAAAGGCGGAGACCTGAATAGCATCTGGAAGAAACCTCATTTTTGAAAGTGGAATCCAAATTGCCTGAAGATCCAAGGATGTGGAGGGCCGAGAATGACGCCCGAGGGCCGAGAATGATAGAGTCCTGATCATTTTGGGCAGCCCGGGTTCTAGAAGCCACAGCGTGTATTCCGAGCCCAGAGAGGTGGATGATGTGCGAGTTTACTTCATCAGATCTTGGCATGGGGGCGTGGAGGTGAAAGAACGAAAAGATGATGACATGCGAGTGGAGATTCAAAAGGCTTCGGACGGACGGACAGACAGACGGAAGTTATTTTATAAATAGGGTGATCTACAGACACCTACCAGCTCGGCAGCTGTTGGAGGCTAGCTACGGTTCTTGTCGTTTTTTTCCCTGATGAAGCCATCAAACACCCACCCCGGACTTATGCTCAGGTATGGGTGCCTTCCAAGTTCTGCCGCCGACGAACGTCCCTCTGGGTCTCTGTGAAAGACACAGCAATTAGCAGGAGCCGAAGGAGTTGAAGTGAAGACGCACATAGCAAAGCACTTTTTTCTGAAATCATCCGCCAGCGGCGACAACGCTAGACCGTCCGGGATGGGTGGCGGCCGCTTCGATTGGAAGACCTTGAACATAACGGCGTCCACCTTTTCTTCGGGCCATGGCTGTGTCCCAGTCCACATCTCGAGCACAATACACCCGATACTCCAGATGTCAATCTTGACGCTGTATCCCTTCTTCCCCGTGTTAGTCACCTCAGGCGCCATCCAGAAGACCGTGCCCTGATTGAACGCGAGCGCGTCATTCTGATCGTCCGTCCGGTTCGAGATCCCAAAGCTGGAGATCTTGCACACACCGGTCATCTCGACCAGGATATTGTCCGACTTAAGATTCTGAAATCGAATCAATTATCTATTGCTGTGAATCTCGCGAGGACAAGACAAACCCGGTGGAAAATGCCCTTGGAGTGAAGGTATTCCAGCCCAGCGAGGATCTGACTCGTGAAGGACTTGGTGACTTCCTCAGGGAACCTGCCGTGCTTGAGAAGACAGCTACCAATAGATCCGCCCGGCACATATTCTGAGAAACTGAGATACTGAATCAGAAACCCAACGTGCCAGAGAACAGAAAACGCAAAAAGACTTACATACTCAGATTGGTCGGCGTTTCCTCAAACCCAAGATACTGGACGATATTAGGATGGTCGAGCACCGTGAGCGTATCAACCCCAAGTTTGAGCGCCTGCACAGCTGTGACCTGTGGCGAGTTGTTCGTATCGTTTGCCGTGCGCGGGAGCTCAACCTGCTCGGCGGCGATCATCTCACCCGTCACTGCATTGAGTGCGAGGTACACCGGCCCATATGTCCCTTGCCTAATGAGCTCACCGCGCACCCACTTGAACGTCGCTTAAGAAATAAAGTCAACGCAAGTTCACAGAAGAGGTGGACGTAACATACTCACTCTTCAACGGTGATTCGGGCAAACTCGACGCATCCACATCCTCATCTTTGCGCCCACACAGATTGGTGCTCCGCTTCCGCTGAATCGCCGTGAGCGCATCCCCACCTACGCGGGACGCCATTTTGAATGTGGTCGAAGTACTGATGTAGTACGTTACCCTGTCCCGTACCCCCACTTCCGCCCTGCCCCTGCGAGTGGCTGGGTCCACCAGTGCCTCCTATGCCTTCTGAGTGTAAGTAATCAGTAACACCGAGCTGGTGTACCCAAAGGCCCATACCGTAGATGATGTAGTTATTGTTAGTTGTGGAGGACTGGTTGCTCCCTGCTTGTCCCTGTGAGGCTTCTGGTGGAGTGTGCTTCAGATGTGTATGAGAAATCCGAAACTGCCATTTTCAGGGGTGCCATACCACTGCCAGGTTGCCGTGTTGTGGCATAGCACTGCGGGACTCTCATTAGATTCAGCCCATCGACCGGAGTGCGGGGCACCTTATAGCTGCTGGAGGTGTGCTCAAAGCGAAGAAGATAAGGGATACGTGGCCGCCGGCCGTGACAAGTTACGTTCACGTCCTAAAAATGGCCGCTTCACGTGCGAGATCAAGTGCTGTCGTTGTATAGTGTCACACCAGAGTTTGCTGTTGGAAGTACAAACTGAATAATATAACTCAGTGTATGTAGAATGAGACAGTTTAAATATGAGGGAGGTAAGGCTGTGAAGGTAACAACTGATAGGAAAGGCTGTGTAGGTAACAATTGATACTGAGGATGTGCAGCTATCAGTAACTAAGAGACAGAATAAATAAGTAGTGATTGTAGTGTGGAGACGAATACAAAAGAAAAGGAAACGAACAAAAAGGAATTGGTCGGGTTGTGAACAGCACAGCACTCATTAATTCCAACATTTGCCGAGTTTCAGGCCAACTGAAATTTAATCCCGAAACGTGAACTGAAATGCAAGGTATCAGGTTAGAAAAAAATCCAGCTGAAATTCAATCGATTCAACTAGTTTCGGTTTGAGTTTCAGTCAGGCTGAAATCAGAGCTGAAATTATTAGGTTCAGCTTTGATTTCAGTCAAACTAAATTTCAATCGGAAACTTCGAGTTTCAGATTACACTTTAATTGACCTGAGTTGGCAATCTTTTCCATGTGTAACATTTGGCTGGGGATTTCCCCTCTAATGGTATAGACATGAGTGAAATTCCCAAGTTTCAGGGCAGCTGAGATGCAAACTGAAATCAATTTCAAAATTCAAAGTATCAGATTCGCTTTCGGGTGAGTTGAAATGCGAACTGATTCTACCAGTTTCAGCTCTGTTCTCAGCTCACTCGGAACTGATTTCAGCTCAACTTTTACACAATCTGAAATTTTTGGTTTCAACTTGCATTTCAGTGGGCCTGAAAGTTGACACTTCCCAGTGTGCGTGCTTCCTGTGACCGATCTTCTGACCACTTGATTGGGCCTCCACACCTCAGGGCACAGGTCACTCAATTTCAAACTCTGCTTGGCCGGTGCCGAGCGCTGGTTGGGTGATTACAGTGTTTCGCTCCCCACGCGGTTGTTGCTCACACTCAGGTCAACAGGTTGTGGGTGGTCAGGGTCAATGATCAAAAACACTGTGTATGGCCCTTCCCTCAAGGTTTGTCATGACAGCAACAGACAGCGGGGAGTTGTGCCCGTGGAGAGGAAAATGTGCATGTGCGGGGAGGGCATTGACACTGCATTGACTCAATTATTTCTGTTGAACTGTGCCAAGTCAGAATGCGGTGTGAATCGAACTTGATTTTCAATTGTGTGCGAAACAGATCGCTGCAGTTTGGGGCTAAACTGACTTGACTGCCGAAGTTCGCTTCTAGCGGAAAAATCCTTGTGCTGACTTGGCTTCATTATCCAAACGCTCCTCACAGAAAGACGAAAACGACGTTTTTGAATGAGTAGAAAGTAAATTAAACCGCGGTGATCAACGGATCGGCCCAAACTCGGCCCAGCGATAAGGACCGATTTTGCCGATGACAGTTACTCAGCATGCTCTGCGCCCACTTCAGGTTTGCGCCCACCACGAAGGCTTCGCAAATTGGACGAACATTCTCCTCCATGTTGGCGAACGTGACTGCATACGATTTACAGAACTGAATGACGAACCTTTTCAGCAACGGTTACTGCAACACCTGAATTACTTCTTTCACTCAGGCTGAATCTGCTGCTGAGTTCATAATTTCAGGCTTCATATTAGGACACGCAAAATTTTCAGCTCAAATTGTTGAATTCGGCTCCCTTTCCACGCATTGGTTTTGCAGCCGAAACTATTACTTTCGGCAACATGTTCAACCGAGGATAATTTTTACTTTTGCAGGTGCGCCAAGCATTTGACGCGCTCGGCCGAGATTTGCCTAGGTCACTTTGTACATTCAATATCCTCACACACACGGCCTTCACACACAGAGCGGACACCAGCGGAAATTGCCTTATATAGGATACTTGGCGCTGAGTATATACTATATCCGACTGGCTTTTCGGCCACCTTAAGGGGTTCTCGTATCTCCTGAACAGAGGTGTTGACTTGCTGTGTATCTTGGGGTCCTAAGATGTAGTCTGGGATATTGTGAATGGATCATAATCGAACGCAACCGATTTGATGATGTCTTGATGGGTCGGCGAATATTTTGCCGCGGCCAGTCCAAAAATGGCCAAAACGGCCTAGCCGGCCAGGCGTGGGAACGCTTGGCTCAATGACGTGTCTTATCAATTTCTCGCTCGCTGAGCTTTCGTCTGGCACCCGCAAATGAAATCATCGAGTTCTGGGTTACAAAAGGCCTCTACTACGCTTTCAGCTACTCGTTACTCGCCTTCAGGTTGCCCTTAATGAGGCATTTACGCTTGGATAACTGCAAAGGATCGTCAATATCATGGTGCGTCAGATAGCTCTCCATCGCCGCGCAGTCATTGACGTTGGCCAATGGCTCCCAGGTCACATCACCGTCTGCCCAGAGGACCTGGAACTGTAGGTTGCGGCGAGACTCCCACCGGTGGCCGTTGAAAGACACGATTTCAATCTCCTCTCCCTCTGACTCATCGCCGTCCTCCTAATCATCTTCTGGAGCCTCTGCGTCGACACGTGGTTCATTGCCGTCGCCATCGTCGTCAGTAGAGTCCCCGGCGTTCGTGTTTGGGGTTGTTTCGGGACGCTCATCGCCATCGTCGGATGATTCGGACTGTGGGCTGGAATCCTCGCCGCTGCTGCTATCCTTTGCTTTCCCTCGACCTCGACGCTTTCCCCCACCTGCTCGCGAGTCATGCCCGCCACCCCGTGGACCGCCACGTGCCCTCCCTCGCCCGCGCCCCTGCTTCGTCGCCTTTATCGCCGCATCCAACGCCTTTTTTAATGCCTTTTTCACCTCCTTCTGCATTGCGGCCAGCTTCGCCTTCTCCACTTTCTCCCAGTCAGCAACCGCCTTCTCAAGACGTACGAAATGTTTCTTCTTCAGCTCCGAGTGGAGCTCCGACATTTGTTTCTTCTGCTGGTCCTTGAGTAACGCTTGCTGCATGTCCTCGCTGGTCATAAGGCGAGCGTGCCCGGTGTTGTAAGTGCGCTTTGGCTTATTCTTTTTTGCGTGCAGTTGCCGACGAATATTTGCGTTTTCATGGTCCATCAGTGCCATTTGTGCCTGATTTTTCTCAAGCTCGACGCCAGCTGCGCGAAGGAGGTCACGAAGCTGCTCGTTCTCGGTTGCCAGCGCCTTTCGGGACGCTGTTTTACGTACTGGAGACGGCATGGCAATAGTATATGCGGCGCGCAACGCCTGCGCCTGCACGATCGTAGTGGCGGCGGGGGTAGGAGTGGATGGACGTTGAGCGAATGGGTCCGTTGATGGCAGGTTAGTTTCGACGGAAGTCTGGGGGCTTCTCGCTCCTGATGGAGGAGAATGCGCAGAAGAAACCACTATTGAATATGTAAATGGGTGCCGTATGAGAATGAAAGTTTTCTTTGACGCACCTGAGTTAGAAGACGTTGTGCATGGAGTAGAAGGACCAGATTCGGATCGGTTCGACGTGCCAGGTTGAACCAAAGTGGTCGATGCCAGTATCGATGAGGACTCGATTCTCGGAATTGCTGAAATAGGAACAATAAAAGACGGCAAACGCGCAGGAACAGGCATAGCTGCCTGAGTAGTGTAGTTCAACGCCGGTTCAAACAATTTATCTGGGACAGCGTTCTCATCAACCGGCCAGATACCACACTTCCGGAAAGCAGAGACGATCGTCTCAGGTTTGAACGCCTCAGTGCGCGCGATTGCGTAATTCGCCAGCAGGTTGTATTTATCAATGGTGACGCCTTCACGATGTTGCTATAATCAATTTCCGATTAATATTCATACTACGCCGAAGATTGAATGGACATTACTGCCGAAACTCTCGCCTTCCACTTGGCTGCGAGGGGACCAAAGACGCCAACATCACATGGCTGTAAACCATGTGTTGTGTGCGAAGGAAGACAAAGAATAATGATTCGGTGTTTCTGGAATGAATCAGACTTATACGAACAGTTGCAGGTATTGAGGTAGCTGACCAGCGCGAATCTATTGAAAGGATACGTGCAATGGCTGTTATGGCCGTCCAAAACGAGGAGGCGATAGTCACCAGGATCGTCCAGGCGCTCAGCGGTCACGGGCGCGAAGTCTTTTTCCAACCACATCGACCCCAGCTCTTGATCGGTCCAGCCGTTTGGTGAGACAGAAATGCTAGGAGAATTATTTAGTACAGATTTGGTGCAAGCGGAGGGCAGAAGAGATCACCTAGCATCGCAGGGATTGTTCGCTCCCCATGCTGAGTCACGACGCTTTCCCTCGAAGACAACGGACGGTCGTAGAGCTGTGCCGTCTGCACATATGCATTCAATTACTGTGACAAGATCCCGATTATTGCTGTCAATCTTGTGTGCAACTTTCTGATCTCGGTCGATAAGTACGCGTATCCTCTCGCCCACTCCCAGTTGAATCCCCTACAAGAACCAAATCAAACACGAGTCGCTGCAGTTCACGAAGGAATACCTTCTCGTCCATATTCAAAATATTTTTGGGTTTGACCTCGTAACGTTCAATGGTGTCGGCGAGGAGCTGAAAATATTCGTGGACAACGGGGCGATTCAAAGATTTCGCACGAGCTGCCTCCGACGATGTTGTCCACTTGACCTTCAGATCTGGGTGGCGCTTTTTGAAGCGTATGGGCCAAGTTACGCCAACAGGTGCCCCGAGGATTTCTGCTGCGTAGGCACCGATAGTCGGCAGACTCAGAGGCAGTCCACGCTTTGCGAGGCTCTGAAAATCATTAGAGTACAAAAAGCCGGAAAGATTTCCGTACTTTAATCCATTCCACCAGAACAGCCTCCTGCGCCTTGGTGAGTAGCCTCCCCTCGGGAGACGGAGCCTTTCAAACGACCCTGGAGAGTGCTACGAGCGACACGATAGTACACAGCAGCCTGTCGCTCGGACAGGATTTTTGCCCGGACCGCAAGAATAGCGAGTTGCATGCGTCTTTCTTCCGAAAGATGTTCAAGCTCATCGTCGCCAATTAACAGTTCTGCGGACAGTTCGGGATGTTCCGCACTTGTGGTAGCGGCAGCCATACGACTCCGGTGCAGCCAAGAGTCAAGGTGGGCGAAACTCAGAAGTGAAAATCTGCGAGAGGGCAAGCCTCCAACGGTGATACAGAGACTCGCACAAACAAACTGGTATATATGTCATCAAACCCAGCGCAATTAAAAGTTGACGTAGAGCTCATTGTTGCGCTGCTGCGCTCGCTACCGCCGGAATCACGCTCTTCCCCATTCAAGCTTACCTCGACGTCGAGGATGGATGGGGCGAGCCTCCCATGACTTCCCCACTTGGTGTTCGAGCTTCCCATGATCAAACGCGACGGCATCCGGTCCGAGCTCGCGCCAAGAGCGAGCTTTCGTCGAGCTTTCCCGCACGCCGATCGCGATTTGATTGGCGATCAAAGACTTCGGCTAGCGAGTTCGTGGATACGCGACCTCGCGTTCCTTGCTCAATTCTGCTCCTTTACGCGCCATTTAACGTGCGACGCGCGCCATTCATCCCACTCAACTGGAATACGCGAAAAGACGCGTGGTTTCACGTGCCATTTACTATTTATTGACTATGTCGAGGTTTGAACATTTATTTATAGAAGTTCGTCCTCGCTCTTGCGAGTCGAGCTTCTCAGACTCTGGGCTGTGCGTCGGCTGTGCTTTTACCGCATGAGGCGCCAGTCCTTCCCACAGATTTCCCTATAAATACCCCCTGTATTTACTCTGTACTCCCAGAGTTCTACTCCCCCAATCTGATCTCTCACTTGGTTTTGTATTTTGTCCTCTGCACTCGCTCACGCTTCGCTTCGCCTACGCCCACGCTTCGCCTCGTATCGTCCACGTCTACGCTTCGTCTCGTCCACGCCTCGCCTCGTACTTATATCAGTTTCATCCCCGACTGCAGTATTGAAGCAACTTGCATTTAGATTCCTTCCTTCCTACCTTGTGCCAGCCACCTATAACTGGTGTTTAGCTCGCGCTTGGACGGTCGGTTGGTTCGTCCTCATCATGTTGGATAGGAAATTGAGCTGGCTTGATGGGAGAATAGATATGAAAGACACGCGAAATGATATTGAATTTCGCAAAGGCCGCTGATAGTGCATCGCCTCGCGCAACGAAAAAGTCAGTCCGACATCCTCATAGAGCTGGTATGGACGTTGGGTGCAAGTAGCGAGGGTGAACACACCTCAATTCCAGCCTCATTGACCTATTAGGCGAATGCATGGTGATGTTTCTCGCCGTTGCCAAATCAGTAGTGCACAGATCGAGTATCTGGATTTCTTGAAGTGAATGTTCAGAAACGAGAATTTATTGTTCTACACAGGAGTTCTGTGTCACTACGATTTACACGCCACTCTGATTTGGCTCATATCAAATATGCACAATTGAATCGATGCATAGCTCACCTCAGAGACTCGGGCCATCCAAACGGCCACTAGAGGACCGATATCGCATGGTTGAAGTGTGTGTGTGATGTGGCCGGTGTTAGTTGCGTTGCGTATCTATAAAACAAAAAGATCGAGGAAATATTGTATGCAGAAAAAAACTTATCTGATTGTGCCCGCAGCTACGACGCCGATGTAGACTGTATTGTCAAAGTGAGCAAATATGAGCGTATATGAACGCACTGTGGCCGCTCCTTCCACCCCCCGACCCCGCCAGTCTCCCGGAAAAAATTCGAAGTTATCGGTCTGCCCAAAATGGAGGTTTGCCGTAGGGGGCCTGGACGACGGGTAGAAAAAATCGGTAAATCATATCAGCACAACGAAGAGAACCTATTGACCGAATATAATACATATGCCGAGCTCCGAGATCGTGGCCCCGCGACTGCACCAGATACAGCGTCGACGAAACCACAGCTTTGGAAGCCTGATTTTGCGATCTGGCGCCAACGTCGAGAGGAATCAAGGCATAGATTGAAGGGAAAGATGCTTGAGGGACACTTGGAGAGACAGCCACGTCCACGGGGAAGACAATGAGCCCAAGACCTCGTGGATCGATGCAGCGGTTGTGGAGATAGCGGCGATTCTTTTGCAAGCGATGCCATGGTCGAATTAAGAAAATGCGGTGTTCGGCGTTCCCACCCTGTCTGTAATCACCACGGCATCACGTCAACTGCATCAATTCGCACCATTTTTGGTGTCCGAAGTCGTCAATACTTACCTTGAAGTATGCAACCAACATTGGGGGAAAATATCCATTCTACAAGTGGCCGGTTAGCCCGACTGGCCGGGAAGGCAGTCGGATATCCTTAGTGATCACCCTGGGTCGCCCGTGGGTACGCAGACCTCAACCCGTACCCATACCCGCTGCTGAGCCCGACCCGTGGTGCGGGTGCGGGTTACCCGCCATTTCACCCGCGGGCGCACGGATACCCGCCACCCGCCCGACCCGCACTGCCAGTTCAGGGGTAGTCGGCATAGATCTTCACAATTGAATGGCTAGAACTCTAAAAAAGGTGCCGCCAAAGCGAGGGAAGAAGTTCTGCAGTCCTCCCAGCATGATATTGGCTGCAGAGAAATCGATCGCGGTGAGTTTAGTCTCGTCAACAAATGCGATAGCCGCTGAAATGGCCCTGGAATAGTTATTTTGTTGTAAGGGGGGATCATCTGCATTCAAAAAGCAAATCTGTGTTTTGAGAACGCGCCGCGATTGGTCGAAAAAGTAAGGCACGGGTCACTGACGGGTCATGCGGGTCACCGCGGGTACTCACAAGTCAACCCGTACCCGTACCCCAGCACACCCGTACCCGCCACCCGCTACGGGTGGCCCTACCCGTGGTGATCACTAGATATAGTACGAGCAGAGTGAGAGCAGAACTCGGCTAATTTAAGCGGGTTCCACTAGGTGTTTCATCTAAGACCTGCCAAGGCTCAATGCGAGCTGGTCGATGTGCTTGCACGTCAGCCGAGCGAGTCATTGAGCCGTGGAATCCTTTCTATGTGCTGTCATATGGCACCTCAAGTCTCTCCCAGGATTCCACAGCTTTGCGAGAGCCAAGACCGTCAAGAGGGTCCAGGGATGCCCTAACGTATTTTACCTGAAACTTTTGGCTATTTTCGGTGTGCGTTGAAGGTCGCCCAGAGACAGCGCCGTGCTATTTCCGCGACAACAACGTAGACCGTGCGGAGTTTGAGACGGCGCAACGTGCCGCCACAGCAAAAGTCTAGGCGGCCCAGCCGCCGGCCTGCCCCGCATTGCTCGTGGAGCCGTGCCGCGCCGTCTCAACACAGCGTGGCTAGCCGGTTATACTCGGCTACATGGCCAGAAAGCTATGTATGCCCTGGCTCGCGGCTTCGCCATGCAGCATTTTCGCCGGCCCGTCAACGCAGTGAAGTGATGGTCAAAAGCCGAGATGTCCCAGAGTAGGAGAATGGGCAGTTCAACGAAAAACGCTTGGATGGGTGGATAAATTTGCACCGGGATAAAATCACAAGGCATTTTGAACCGAGATGAGATCAGATTTCGAAACGGACGGAAGCGAGATGGATGCGCAAAAATATTCACTCGAAGAGGTGATAACGACGATGAATTGGGTGATCAATCCAGGGAAGGGAGCGAGATCCACTGCGAGGCGACAGCCGAGACGAAGGCGAGAGTCGAAAGACGGAGGCGAGGGCCGAGAGACGAAGAGCGGCTTGAGCAAGGATGATGCGCTGTTGCCTGTCGGAGCTTGCACGCATAGGTGCAGGGAGTACAGGGGGAAGGTAGGTGAGCGCGCAGATTAGCGTATTGGCCAGCATGTGTGTATTCAGTTCCCGGCACTCCCATCGCCCTGCGGATGCCCAATTCCACAGTGTGCATCGCCGACGCGGTTCCTAATTCGACTGCTCAATCACCGTGCCGCCGGGGCAGACACAGCGCACAGTACACGCGCCGCGCTCTGTGACAAAGGCAAATCATCAACGTTACCGTCGAAAGCTGAAGTTGAACGTGCTCGGTGACAAATCGCACGTTGCGCATGCACGAGGAGGGAAGCACGCAACACATGTACACGTGACGTGGCGTGGCGTGGCACTGTTGACGAGACGAGTCTGGGAATGCAGAAGGGATGCTGCAGGATGCAGGAGTGGGAGAACGCGCGCCTGTGTGTATCGAGCATCTACGGACCTGTGCTTATTGAGTATCGCCAGACCTGCGCGTATCGAGTACTTATCGACGAACCTGCTGTATCACGCGCGTCGCAAGTCAGTAAGTAAGCAAAGTGCGCATGGAGCAAGCAAGCAAAGTGCGCATTGAGTAAGTGAAACAAGCAAGGTGCAGCCGAGACCGAGACGGATCCAGATTCTTATTGTTTGGCGATGCACAGCACCACTGCACAGGCCCTGTAGAGTACAGGAAGGACGAGAGAAGAGGTGCACGCAGACGTCGGTGTCGTTGCGGACGGGTTCGAAGATCAAGGTCGCGGTGCGCCCGCGACAGCGAGGAACGTTGAACAGAACAGCGAGCCACGAGAACCGCGAGATGCGCACGCCAGTATCCGAAGGCTATGCGCAAGAACAAGCAAAGCCAGAACGATGGGCTGGCAGCGAGGACGACAAGGAGGGCGTAGGCGTAGAGTGACGCGCAAGGATGACGCGCATGGGGAAGGGAAGGGGGGCAGCTCGCACTCAAGGTGCATGGATGCATGCGTGCATTGAGAAGAAAGACGCAGAGTAGATGCGGAGACCAGAGGAGCAGAGCTGGTCTCGGAGCCAGACGCTTCAAACGCTTGAGGTCGCACATTGGTTATTTGAAGGCAGAGCGTGCAAGGTTTTTGTTGACGCCAGCGGACGGTGGATGTTTTATGCTCGGGCTTCGACAGGAGATGCATGTTAGCGATCTCATTATGATTATAATGCGCACCCAAGGACAAGCATGTATCACAGACCCCTCGCCTCGTCACTCTCTTGCCCCGTCGTCTTCGAAGGTTTCGCCCTCCGCCCACCATAGCCGCTTCAGCAGGAAGCCTCGAATTCTTCGTCGCACCCTTCGACGCGGCAGAAAACCAGCAGCAAAGCGGGACGTTGTGGCAGAAGACAAGAAGTGATTTCGGCTAAATTCGCTTCCTGGAGGCTGATCGCAAACACAACCAGATAAGTCGCTTCTCCTCTTTGCACCGCCACGCAAGCCACTCCTTCCCCACCGCTTCTTGGCCCCGCGCTCCACACGCTCACCGCAATGCCGAGCTCCTGGGCCGACGACAACAACGCGAACGCGTCATCAATGACACCTGTTGGTCCCCTCTCGCGTGCGCGCCGCCGGCTTATCGAGCAGCTCTTCTTTTCTTTTTGCGTGTAGCCCTCTGCGTCGACATCTCGTATGCAAAAGCCCGCCAACACGAAGAAGGAGACCGTGAGGGTGGTCGATGACTGGGGGGTCGACGACGACGATGCCGAGGAAGGGGCGGACGTGAATCGGAGGGTTTGGGTCGATGCGTGCATCTCTCCATCTGCGCGACCAAAGCCAGCAAAGGCTAACCCACACACACAGGAATACCTGCGCCCCCGCCCCCTCGCCCTGGGCTTGTGCTCGTCTGCCGCATGCGACTTCGCCCGCTGCCCTCGCCAAACGAACTCTCCAATTTAAACTCCACTCGACTCGACCTTGCTCTGTCAGACTCTCGCTTTTACCCCATTCCCCGGAGCTCTTCCTCGTTTCCCTGGGGCCTTTGGCTGAAGCCTCAAAAAGATCTCGCTGTCATCGGCCTCCGCACATCTATTACTTATGGGTCTAGCAAACGAATTGAACCGCAGAGGTCAGTATCAAGTTCGAAAATCGCACTTCTCTTTCTTGTCCCTCTGGCTCGTCTGAACGAACCCTAATGCCAGGTATCAACACTGGGATTCTGACACCACGAAGCGTTCTTGATGCTGATTCTAACGCTCTCCTCTCGCTAGGCGAGCCGTGTCGGTATCTGCACCAGAAATCTCTGCGCGCGCCTGAAACTCGGGACTGAGAAACAGAACTGTGTGCTTGGCTTCGCGTCCAGAAGAACAAAACCTCCCTCTCTGCTCGGAGTCTTCATCTTCGTACCTGCGCGGATGTAGGCTCGCCTCACTCCACCTCGCCAATCCAACTCGAAGTCGCTCGTCGCTTGAACACAACCTCGCACCAAGGTCTCTACGCTCCAAGACGCCTCCTGGACACTCTTCTTTTCCGTTGTGTTCCACACATTCAATCCATCTCCTGCCCGCTTCACACACGCCACGCGTGACGCAGATTACCTCTACTCCTCCATCTGTCTATGTCTTGCTCCTCTCTCTTGTGTCATGCTTCGTGACTCGCGCGTCGTGTGTGTGTCCTCCGCGTCATTCCTTCTCTGCCTACATATGTATGTATGTAACTTCCGTTCGCTCCCTCGGCGTTTCTTTCGATCTCTACTTCGTCAATCTTAGATACACCCTCTTCGGGCCTGGCGCGGAATAGAAAAAATCGTTTGACAACAACTTCTAGAGGACATTAAGACGGCCAAGATTCATTTTTCAAACGCATACATACAGAATGGTATCTAAATTCGTGGTGGGAACGTCTCTGGTATATCCTGAATATTTTGTGTGCCATGTTCGAGACTCAAATCGATATCTAGCAGGGGTATCTCATCCAGAATATATCCTCGGCGCGAGCGCGATTCAAAGGGTTCCGAGGTGAGTGGTGGTGCCTGGTGGGTAGGAGACACAGGAGTGTGCGTTGGTTCCTTGTCGTTTGATTCTTGGGGAGACGCCCGCGCATTTTTGCTCTGGAACTTGAAGCGCTGAATTTTCTTCTTCCAACGGAACGTCCTGCTGTACTTCCCAATCTTCGCGCGGACCCTTGATACTTGAGAGCGCTGTTCGATGTCTCGAGGATCGTCACCCAGATCGACGAGTCTCTCGCGGATGAACGCAACAATTCCAGCATTCTCCGACCCTGGAAGACCACCCTCCGTCTGGATGGCAGGAAAGTCTTCGTACCACTTGCGAACCAGGGCTCGTCGCTGGAACAAATGCACCACTCCTAACGCAGAAAGTGGCCGACGACCTATTGATTGCATGAGCCACAGCAGAGGACATATACCATTTGTACATGCCAAATGCGAAATAGACAATGTTAGCGCCGAAGAAGAGGGCGAACGTCCCGTTTAGTGTTGCCGCGACTCGAGTCGACTTCGGTTACACAAATTCAATTCAACACACTTAACATCTGAGGATGGTGTCAATTCCGGGGCATTAGAGGTTCAGGGACTGGAGTTACAATACGTCCATCATGTTCACACCCCATTTGGCAAAATAATGAATGACCGTGGAAAAACCTGGGAATTAACGTAAGTCGACTTGGCGCGACTTCGGGAGCTAATCGGGTGCAATAAATCGCGTATTACCCGATGCCAAAGTGATGTCACCGGTAGTGGATAAGACATGTTGGAAAGGCATCATAATGCTCCCTTGGACAGGTCTAATATTCAAAGAAATATGCAAGGGTGAGTCAGCACGTAAGTCAAGTCGAATTTGATCAAGTCGAGTCGACTCGAGTCGCGGCAACACTAGTCCCGTTAACAAAAGTCCAGAAACCACCGAATGTTGCGATCCCAGACAGAGCGGATGCATCCACTGTGTCTTGAAAAAATCGGGTTACCCCGACTGTACTCAATGTGAGAGAGGTAGTGGTCCCCTCAGCAGATGTATTCTGTTGTAATCCATGGATTTCTGGGCTGAAAACCACATACTATGACTGATTGGTGAAAAAAGTGAAAAATTGACGACGACGCACGGAGCCTGCCCTAGACTGGGATAATGTTTGTCGCTGAGACCACCCCAGGAAACCGAAGAGGCGGGAACCAGGTAGGAGAGGAATAGTTGACGGTTGTTCGTCACACTCTCCAGAGTCGCATCCAGGCCATACAGTGAGGAAGCCCGCTTCCGATGGGATAACCACAGAAAATGTTATGATTCGAACCTCAAACCATGCGCAAGGGCCTCGGGGAGCACTGGTAAGTACAACGTCAATAGTGAGCCTGAACACGTACATGTAGCAGTGAGGTCGCTGGTACCCCTACAGTTGATATTTTCGTCCCCCCCAATCCAAGGCGGTGACTGATATATTCCACGGATAGGAGTAATAACTATTATTGTTTGGTTCCTACTCAAGCGTCAAATGATACCCGCGCGTAAGAACATAACATACGAAGTAGATCGTTACATTGCCTGGAAGATCTGCGAGCGAAGATGGGTGCTGGATCCATGCTGTGGAGACGGTTGCAACTGCGGGCTCAACCATCGTGACATATATTCCGAACGCAGGGACGCCAACCCCGATAGCGCTCAGAATGACGGCTCTGGCAATAACGATGTATTTGGACTCTCCCCTAGAGTTTGCTCAGCTGAAGCGAAGACACTTGTTTCCGCGGCGTGCGTACCTTACAAGCGGGCGGGCGAGTGCTCGATTGAGCAAGATGGACGCAACAGTATATGGTGGGTTCGCCTTTGCACAGAAAATGAACTGCTGAGCCAGAAGTTTTTCTTTGGTCTTGAGAACAGTCGCACTTCTGAAGAGGAGCGAGAAGAACAGGAAAGGTAAAGGCGCTATTAATGAGAGGAGAAATACATCAAGTCCCCCGTAGGCAGCAACCGTATTAGAAGTGAGATAAACGAGTCCTGTAGCGAAAAAAGATTCAATGCGAGCGAACGTCCCGGCAGCGAGTTGTATTACCGGCAATCTCAATCACAATCATTGCCAAATCGACCACCGCCAGACCGTGCAGCTTCCAGTGGAATATACTGTTTTGTCAGTATGCGAGTGAAGGAGCTTGCATAGCCACGCACGCAAAGAGATGGTGGCCCCATATAATGATACCGGTGGCAAAACCGATGACAGAGATGGCGTTCTGACGCAACCCGGCATAAAGGACCGATCTAAGGGCCAGGACAATTATGGGAATCGTTGCAAGCAGGAGAAACCGCAGATTATACACCCTAGCGCTTGGATTGAGTAGAATGGAGGATACAAACATTGGTGGGCGTACCACGGCTGTTGTCCTCTTAAATACATGATCTCGGCCTCTTTAAGCCAGTTGGCTGTGTATGTGATGATCATACGAGATTGGTCCCGGCAATGACGGTAGGTAGCCCATGAATAGAATGAACAATCTTGGCGGGAGGCATTGATCCCCTCACAATCGACTGGCCTGGTTCTTATCGGATGTAACATGGACCGTTGCATTGGGCGCATCGAGCCTGGCGACACGACTGAGGCGTTTGTGAAGACAATCAAGCACTCATTCCCAATATATCAACGAACGGCTCACTTGTATGACGGATTTACGTTCGCAGCGGGTTTTCGCCTCGGTAATCTCCATTGCGACGCGGAGATGGCAACGACACGAACCAACCTGGATGGGACCAATTTAAGCACCCTCGAAATTGAGAGACACACAAGAAAGGAACAACACCGAGGAAAAAATGCGCGGCTGATGCTGGGACGCCGTCCGTCGAGGATGCAGTGTTTCGAGGTATATTTATATATTCGTCTGCCTGGGTTCTGATTCTGCGTCACCAAGGAGGACGAGACACGATGATGTATGGGTAAACTGGAAGTTACTATACTATGTCGCGAGAGGTCAATACGTACGTAGGTACGTTGACGTAACCTGCAAGACACTACTAGCACCGAAAGACCAGATCCACGGCACCTATCAGACTCGAGAATCAGAAGGATTTATAGCACAGGTGAGACAAAGAAAGCATACGCTCAAAGATTGAATCCGGAACGACACTGCGATGTCAGTCGGATCCATAACAAGGAGGTGAGATGGATGGTTGTTAAGGGGTTGTACCCTGCACTCAGAAAATATTCAGAATTGCGTGCACTGAAAGAGAGCCGAGCAGCTACTGGTCACGGAGAAAGAAAGAGTGGTCAAGATTCGAGAAGCGCAGGGTAAAGGTTAACGTTAAACGTCGCCGAACGAGAATCCGTGCCGCCCCGAGGCACAATCAAGGTAGGTGTCGGAGGCCGTGCAAGGAAGTGAGGTGCTCCCCGGACCGAGACCAGGTGCAGATCGCCGATGCGCCGGACCGCTCAGTGGCCATGTACAGGAAGGAAGAACAGCGCAAAACACGCACGCAAAAGAATAAGAACGATGAGAGGGGAGCGGGAACGACAAAGCAAGGACAGCGTAGGCGTGGAGTGACACAAAGACAATGTGCCATAATGCGCGCAGAGGAAGGGAGGGAGGGAGGCGGCGCTCACTCAAGTTGCATCCCCGTTGCGCAGATACGTGTGTATGCCTGCTTCGCATGTGTATGCGTACGCACTACGAACGCGGCATGCGTGCAGCGCACTCAGAACGCGGCAGCACGCCCAGGATGTACTGGCCCAATTGGGTTAATCCAAAGAACGCGTCGCGCCGACTAGGCTCAATACAGAGAAGAGAAGTGACTGGTAAGTCTTTGGTTGGAAGGAAGAGAATATAGACTGTCCCAGTCAGAGACGATACCTGGAGAGAATCTGGATGTGTTGCGAGGCAGAGAACTAGAGCGAGACCACGAAAGAATACGTGGAGCGAGAGTGTCTGCGTTTGCGTAAGTAGCTCCACTCTACATGCAATGCCGAAGCAAGAAAGTAAGCAAGAACTGAGCAAGTACGAGACAAGGCAGCGAACCAAACTATACCAAAAAAACAAGCAAGTATCACCCGCGCGGAGCGTGTCGCGTGCGGCGTCGAAATTGTACGTTCTTTTTTCTTGGTGTGGGGGTGTGCGACAAGAGGAAATGTTGAACGGCAGTAAGGCACGGTGAATGGCGAGATGCGCAAGCGCACCAACAAGAATAATGGTCAGAGGGTAGCGAGAACGACGAGGATACGGAGGCGTAGAGTGGCGGAAAGACGACGCGCGATGACGCACAGACGGAACGGAGGGAGCCAGCTCTCCCTCAAGTTGCATGCTGCTTCGGATATGTGCATGCGTCGCGCAATTCGAACTCGGCAGCACGTCTAGGATTTGCATCTGCGGCACACGCAGAACCAGGGGAGCGCAGGGGGAGCGTCGCGTCGACTAAGCAGAATACAGAGAAAAGAAGCGACCGGGAATCGGTAATTTTTTTAAGAGGAAAGAAAGAGGTCTAGATTTGGCGAGTCAGACACGGCCCCTGCGCGGATTGGTTCACGTTGCGAGGCTCAGAACTAGAGCGAGACCAGCGAGGGAAATACCGAGAGAACGAGACCGCGAAAGGACAAGAACCAGAATAGAGAAAGAGAGCTGGGCGGAGAGAAAGTAGGGTGTAGCGAAGGGCGAAGGGCGAAGCGGAGTCGAGGTGCGTGCAGACACCGACGTGAGAAGGGTCTTGGGAAGCGGAGGCGAATTGGGCGGCACGGCGGAGGAAGACGGTGCCCGACACGAAAACGTGGCGAGAGTGAATGGACCAGAGGGGACCATGAGACACGCTGTCCACGCGGACAGCAGCAACCGAGCGAAAGGGAGAGCACTGGCAGCATATTGTGGGAAACGACAAGCAGTGATTTCGGCTAAATTTGCTTCTTGGAGGCCGATCACAAGCACGACCAAACTCTTCGCTTCTGCTTGCACCGCCACAAAACGCTCTCGCTCCATCCTTCCCCACCGCTTCTTCACACAACCGGGATGCCGAGCTCGTGGACCGACGACACCTCAAACGACAACGCGTCATCTGTACCTGTGGGCCCCCTCTCGCGTGCGCGCCGCCACGGCTTATCCAGCAGCTCTTTTCTTTTGTGTGTAGCCCGCCCGTGCGTCGACGTCTCGTATACAAAAGCCCGCGAAGAAGAAGGAAGTGGTAAAGGTGGCGGATGATTGGGAGGACGACGAAGACGACGATGATCAGGCAGAGGACGCGAGTCGGAGCGTTTGGGTTCATCCGTGCGTCTCTGCATCTGCGCGACAAGAGCAAGCAAAAGCTAACCCACACGCCCACAGGAACACCCGCGCCCCAGCCGCAGCACCCATTCCCACCCCCGCCTACTCCTTCGCCCCGTCCGCGCGCGTACCCCCCGCCGCGGCGCTGCAACCCGCCATGCGCATCCTCAAACGCCCATCTCCATCCCCGTCGCCGACGTCCACGCCTGCGCCAGAAGGAGGAACGAAGACAGCCGCGGAGGCGTTGAAGGAGCGGGAGGCGCGGTATGCTGCTGCGCGCGAGCGGATTTTCGGCCCCGATGAGGCTTCGGGGACGAGCGAAAGTAAGGAGAAGGAGAACAAGGAGAGGAAGGGCGTGACGAGGAATCCGAGAGGTCCGGCTGAAGGAGAGGGCGGGGGGTTTGGTGCGCGGAGGGCGAATCCTCCGAGGACGACGGGAGAGCGGGATGGCGGCGAGGCGAGGGGTCCGTGATACGTGCTTGTTTCTTGGCTGCGCATTATAATCATACTGAATATCTAACATCCATTGTTTCCTCATGTCGTGTCGAGCCCCGTCTCGTCATCTCCGCCGTCCGTTCGCTGTCTGTCGACGTCGTCCAGCTCTCTGCGTCTTCAAGCAACCCATGTACGGCCTCAACTTTGAAGTGTCTGCTCTCCGCTCTCTGCATCCACTCTGCGTCTCTCTGCTCGTCCTTTCACTTCCCCGGTCTCGTTCTCTCGCCAGTTATGCTTCCCCAGCCTCCAGATCCTCGAAGCATGCCTGAGTCCGAAGTGCCTGGGCATAAAGTGCAACTCGAGTGAGAGCTGCTGCCTCCCTTGCCTTCTCTGTGTGCGTCATCTCATCACACCATACGTTCTTTTGTGCATCACTCTACGCCTACACCTTCCTTGTATGTCTCGCTGCCAATCGTTCCGGGCGTGCGTGTCTGGCGGGCCATCGTGTCGCCCTGCTTTGTTGCTTTGTTCAATGCTCCTCGCTCTCGCGCGCGCACCGCGAGGCCTCCGTGAAAAAAAAAATTGATGCCACAACGATCTTATAAAGAGTTCGACAGAACGATAGTCCGAAGATTGGTTGTACGTGTATGATTCGTAATCAAAATTGAAGGCCGAAGGAAAATCTCTGCACTAACACTAGCCAGGTAGGTGGGAATGCTCCTACCAAGGCTTACAAAGAGGCATGCCCACAGGATACAATGGGTCCGGGGCGCAGGGCTCCGAATACACCGTGATCGTGTCTCCCAGAGCTGTGTCCAACGCTGCCTGATCAGACTGAATGGCCTGGCGGGCGTCGTCAGGGATGCTGTTAGCCTGACACTGGGTGTGAAACTGGGTCCGAGTCTGAATATCTCTGCCCGGCCGCGCATACCGCTCGTCTTTTCCCGCGGCATCCCTCCTTGCGTCCTCTCTACCTTCATGCCTGAACGAACAAACGAATCTCGCGCGCTCTCCTCTCCATGTCTTCTTTCTTTTCGAGCTTGAGCCGGATCTGTCACAGCGTCCGAGTCGGAATTGTTAACATGTATGATTCCCTCATGTCTCACGTTCCCTGCTTCCCTTCTCTTTTCTCTTCTTCACCGTACCCACCCTCTCATTGCATCGCATCGCGTCGTGTCGCACCTGCACTCCGGCGCTCGAGACACGAGGCAGATGAATCCGCGTGGTGCGTTTGTTTGCTGTATGCATCTAGTGTTCCTGGTCGATGTCAACCACATATATATCGTTCGTGCTGCGTTTCGTGGGCCGACTTCAACCGTCAGAACAGGGCTCGGCAGCCTCTTGAGCTCGACTCGACTCTATCTCTGCCTTTCCGTGGGTGCTTGACTCGCTCGGTGCTGGCGCTGCATCCATCCATCGAAATAATCGGTGGGTGGTCTAGTCTCTTCGCACGTCACGTATCTCGCTCTCTCCTAAATGGCCTTACTCCCTTCAGTGCAATAACCTCCGTTTTTGCAGATATCCGCGCGATCCGAGGCGAGTTGAGCTCAAGAACTCTGCATCGCACCGCACGTGCTACAAATGCGTCGCGTCCTGTCCTGGCACACCCCATCTACTCGCTCGCTCGCAAATCACGATTGGTTTATTCGCGAATGTGTGCACTTCATCTTTGCAGCCACCCACCTACATACAGTCGTCGATTTGGCTTGCGGCTTCGGCAGCCCCTCCACTGAATACTTGATGCGTTGTTCGTCCCGTCTCTTTAAATTTCTCTTCGGTCATTTCTCGATTCTCAAGTAACGACCAGCGAGCGACAAACGCATCGCTCCCTTGCTTCTTTTTTTCCTTTTCGAATTATGTCGGCCCTCATCGACGCGATCGTTGACCTCTCGAGCCAAAAAGCCAAGGTGCGGTTTGTACATGTTCGTTCGTTGGCGCATTACTCCCGAATATTTAATGTTGTTCTCAGCTCCGGATCCCTCGGTGCAAGATACCGTTCGCCGCATGGGGTGCGTTCAATTGTCACTCGTTCTCTCCATCCCTAGATGACACATTGAAAATATCCAAGACATCGTGGTGTAGCTGGGGTAGCCATCAGACACGCTGTCGCGAAAGCGATGCCGCGTGGACACCACCGGACGTGTTACGGGCGGGGAAAACACTAGAATACTGTTAGGTAGCATCCTATATACAACATACTAACCTTCTGGCGCATCTGCTACTCAGAGACACAAGCCAGGAACCGTTTTCCGGAGGGTGTGATTTCTTGGATAAAGGCACGTACTGTCAAGGCGCGCAATATTTGAATAAATACATAGCGAGGTGGCAAAAAAGTTATTGGAGGTCGAGCGGTAGCATCGAAAGAGTGGTTATATATGGCGTTCAAAGTGCACATTTATTTCGCCACACAAACTTTCGGTGATTTACGGCCTTCCGCCATTTAAATGGACGGATTGACAGTATCCCCACAAAAACAAACCAACTCGTTTATTTGGCGGGGAAATCGGTGAAATGCACTGGAATTGAAAGTCTAGTGTCTTGCTGCCTCCGTAGTTGATCTCGGAAACATTTTGCGTCCAAGTCGGCGCTGCCCAAAAAAGAAATATTTCCTTATTTGGAGAGCACGTGGTAAGAATTGAAGTGCGAAAGAAATTGCCGTAAAATTACGGCGTAAACGCACGGTACGCACGGGACCCGTCCCGTTTCGGTCCCTGGAATCGCAATTTGCGTACGGCTATGGCCGTAACGTATCCAAAATACGCCGTAAAATGTACGCCCGTGGGCGTATTACGGCCGGTTTGATGCCCTAGGATTGCGCTGATTGTTGTCTTTGGCAGGACCGTCTACTGAATTCAACAGTGCCGTCTGCCTGGAATCGCAATTTACGTACGGCTATGGCCGTAACGTATCCAAAATACGCCGTAAAATGTACGCCCGTGGGCGTATTACGGCCGGTTTGATGCCCTAGGTACTTTGCAGCACTGTGTGGAATCATTTTTTTCATACATTCTACAAGTATTGACATCACTTTGAATACTATGTATTTGCAACTCCGCTATAGCTGTCCCGTAAATACCATCAAGAAGAGATCTCCGATTATTCAGCACGTAACACGAGTAAATCGTGGTGGTTCATACAGATACTCTCTACAAGACAGGCCGTCGCTCCGCTCCGGCTATTGATATTGCATTGTCACCCTGAAACTTTTCAAGTTCCACTGAAATCTCCGCTGATCTTTTCTCCCATCATCATCCTCTGTGGGCCTATTACTACCGGCCTTTGCGCATTTAAGCATGCCGAAGCAAATGCCGGGAAGCCGCAAAGCGGCCGGTTTTGTCACCTGTCCAACAAACTCGGACAGACACTGCCCCGACCCCAAGTTGGACTACTGTGGCGGCGGAAACGCGCACAACTGTCTTTTTAGACGAAGTGGTGGGCTTCGTGGCCCACCGCGCTCTTGTTCATCCGATGATATTAATTGTTTGAGGGCTTGAGTACACTGAGAAAGGTCTAACATAGGTGGCCTCCGATTCAAGGGTAAACATCGAACCGTGTTATTGAACCAAGAAATTGACTAAGTAGTTCACAATGGAAAGTACTGGTTGAAAGGAATGTTGGCATCCGAAAAAGAGTGGAGTTCATCCCACATATGTGAATGCAAAAGTCAACAACGGCCGGCTGAGCGAAATAAAAGCAGACCGACCGGTTCAAACCAGAGGTAGAAGTGTCAGAATTGGGTAAAGAAGTAGGTGTTGTTGCGGCTGCAATCAAGGACGCACCGGTTCATAGTACCAGGCAATGCGACACACAAATATCCCAACCCGTCCCCGAAAGCAGGCATTTTTGGTCGCAAAATTCGTCAGTAGTTTGGTTTAAGTATCAAGTAACTCGAACAATACTTCTCGAGCCTGGGAGTGTGAGGGTTCTATGAAAACAAAATTAACCACCGGAAAACTGTGCGACGGTTGAATGAGTAGCAGGAGATCGTGGATGTTGAATATCGGTCACTAGGATGAGAATTGCATGTACTGCCGATAGGAGGTGGCTTATCCTCAATATTGACGCGGAGCTCGAGGCCTTCGGCCGATCCAAGACATTCACGTTGTTAGGTAAGGCCGAAGCCTTTGTGTCCATAGAGCCAGGCTTTTGGTACGGTTTGAAGCAGGACTAGCTTGACGATCGGTGAGGAATTTGCAGCTAAAGGAGATATTCCCGTTCTTGACGCCCTCAGTTTCTTATTGGCCTTGAAGAATGCAAGGAGATTTATTTATTGAAATCCAGCGCGATGATGGTTGAGGATCGGGCGTGCGGACCAAACATCGTCCAGGAAGGCAGTCATCAGCGAGGACCTCTTGAGTCTTGACAATCGCGTGGATCCAGCGAAGAGCCCGTCGTCGATCCCGTAGCGGTCCGACAGCTGCCAAAGTGACCACGCTCGTCCCATCTCTTCAGATAACCTTGAATATTACAGGTGTGCCGAAAGCTTACAGCTCTTTGCAAAATTGATGACAGTCGTCAAAAAAGAGAGAAAAGAAAACAACTTGAACGCTCCGGATTGTTTTGCTCATTTCTCGCTCAATTCTCGACCGATTTTCCTGAGAGTGGGTGCGTTCGAAAGCGGTTGACGAAGGCTTTCATATGGTGCTCAACGCGTTGTCTATCTCACTGAATTCGATCAGATCAACTTTCGAGCCATCCATCCCGATCACGAGATGTATTGCATCATATCTCGGCGAATACCGCTCCGATTCCGACGATTCTGGGCGCGTTTGGAAGCGAATGGCGACTCAAATGGTTTGCCCCCATAATCAAGGGATTCACCGGCGAGTCAACCTGTAAATATTGAATTCTTGATACACAGGGGTAACTTCATTCTCGCGGGTGTGCCTCGTGATTTCTTCATTTTCTGACAGCACTGCTGAGGTTGTCTGCTTTGTCCCTCTCAGAATCACCCGGAATCAACGAATTCGAATCAGTATTGGCTGAGAAATTGTCCTTTCTCTCGGTAGGGTCAAACCAGGTGGTGGGAATTTCAAACGCGCCATTTGGGGCGTTTCCGTGGGCATGTTAGGTACCGTTCGAAAGCCCTTTTCAGCCGCTTTCGAACGCCCCCGGACTCAACCAAACCGGCACAGAAATGAGCGAGAAACGAGCAAAACAATCCGGCGCGTTCAAGTTGTTTTCTTTTCTCTTTTTTTTCGACCACTGTCATCAATTTTGCAAACAGCTGTAAATATTCAGGCATTGATAGAAATTGCATATTGGAATGAAGTTTGAATTTGAATAGCCTTAGATCATGAAGCGAGGTGCTATCCGAGAGAGCCTGGATACGGTACCGTAATTGCAGATGTGGGGTTGAAGTGCAGTTGTGCGAGCGGAATTTTTGACGTATATGGGCGGAGAAAACCACTTAGATCGCACGAGAATTGACGACGACTTGAATCTTGCCAGGACTGAAAACGACAGCCGCAAGATCGACGCGAAATGGTGAATCATTGATGCGCATGAGACTTTGATCCGATGAAAGAGAGGAGGCGTTATGCCATTTTGAAAAATCGGGCAGCTTGCAGTATAGCGATGAGTGCGCAAAGCATATCGATCTAGTTTCCGGTTTGAATTTGAAGTGAACCTCCAGGCTTGATTAGGTACCAGAAACCGTGCATACACAATGGTGAAGATCCACGGCGATACTCAGCGGAGATGCGATTGAACACAGGACCATATCTTGCGGACTTCACACACAGTGCAGAAGATGCGAAAGAGATTCTTCGAGACGCCTAGATCGGGGAGGAAACAGCTTATAGCGGTCTGGTTAGTCACTACGTTCCGGGGGCATGTAGTCAGGGGGTCTGACTACAGCCGTAGTCGCAGGAACCTAAGACTACGTTGGCCTACCTGCGACTACGCCAAGTTGGATTTGGCTGATTACAACTAAGACTCACAAACCTCCCAAACTTGTTGATAATATTAAGGATGATTCTATTCGGCGCCCCGGGGCGCTGCTTACAAATTTGACGCCCCTTTCCACTCTAGGCAATTCACCGGGAGGCGCACGGCGCCACGTACTGTCATAAGCCGGGATGTGAAAGAGTGACTGACCACCGACTCATTTGTAGCCTGCTTCTTATGAGGAAAATCAGGGAGTTGCATATACTTTCAGAGTATTGCTGTGCAAAATCTCTTCCCAATTCAAGCCCTACAGTGTGCAGGATATTTAAATCAAATGGAGAATTCTGTGACAATTCTGTGACACCGCCGCATTGTTCGAGGCATCCTTGAAACATTTATTTCCTCCTGGAAGCATGCTCAAAAAATCTGAGAATATTTCAACGAGGTACTGAAATGGGGAGTTGGTGAAAAATCAAGTAATTGACATTCAATACAACTTTTCTGTCTTGTAGATGAGTCTAACACGGCCGGCCTTCGCCTGAACCTGGCCACCGAGATATTACTAAAAATGGAAGGGGCGTTGCAGTTGTAAGCAGCGCCCCAGGTCGCCAAATAGAATAATCCTAATATTACAGCCGATGTCGGAACCGAAGGCGCGACCAAAATATCTTGTTTTGCAGTGTTTTCAAAGAATTGTTAGTAGCTCAATCAGTTCTGCACCGATTCCGATGAAACTTGGGTAGATTCGTCGGCCTAATTCATGCGCAATTAGTGATAGAAAGCGATTTATGAAAATATTCTATATTAGGTAATGTACAATTTTGGGTTGTTTTCATGTCAAATGTTGTCTAGCATGTCTAGAACATGCCCCAGCAACCTAATATTTTGCGATGGACAACACGGATACCTTCTTAAGCATGTGATAGAGCCAGAAGTAAGGATAATTTAGCTACAGTTCTGGCAACTCTGTTGGATGGATTTGGTAAGTTTGGCATTGAGAAATATCGTGAAACTGACATCCATCGTGGGATCTCATATTATTCTGGCTCTATCACATGATTAAGAATGTATCTGTGTTGTCCATCACAAAATATTAGGTTGCTGGGACATGTTCTAGACATGCTAGACAACATTCGGCGAGAAAATCACCCAAAATCATAAATTACCTAATATAGAATATTTTTATAAATCGCTTTCTATCACTAATTGTGCATGAATTAGGCCAACAAATCTACCCAGGTTTCATTGGAATCGGTGCAGAAGTGATTGAGCTACTAACAATTCTTTGAAAACACAGCAAAACAAGATTTTTTTGGTCGCGCCTTCGGTTCCGACATCGGCTGTAATGTATGCTTGACAACCGCTAAGCGCTTCAACTTCGGAGCTATCAGAACAACAGCCGAGGGTCCAGCTGATCCGCTCACTCGTGATGTCACACGTAACCACGTACAGCTACACCCATGAACTATAATCCAACCGCGATCCCTGGCGGGGACAAAGCTGAAAATGAGGAGTAGGCTCTTCATTGATGAGGAAATTGGCTAAACGAGCCAAAAAAAGTCAACAGGGCACTGTACCTGCGCCCCGTAGGCCAAGGTAGGCGGAGGTAGTCGCAGTTAGTCACAGTGTGACAACATGACGTAGGCCAAGCTCGGTCAAGCGCGTCCAAGGCTTGGACTATGACCCCTGACTACGGCCGTAGTCAGAGGTAATCCAAGGTAGTCCAAGGTAGTCCGAGCTCGGTCAAGGTAGTCAGCCTGTGACTACATGGCCCCCGGAACGCAGTGAGTGAGGGTAGAGGCGAAAAGGTAATCCCAGACAGCTCCTCCTTTTGAGCGGATGTTGTGCGCTTGACTCAGAGGCATGTGGTCTGTCGAGAATGGGATAGTGCGTCGGCATGACGTCCCGAAAGTTAAATTGCTTGTTGACAAATGCCTCGATGCTCCCGGGATAATGGAACGGGCGCAGATCGTGCGGCAAAAAGACAAAAGAGGAAGTGAGTAAACATGTACACATGAAATCAGGACATCTGCTTAATATACGAGTAATGGTGTACAGAGCGAACTGTGGGAAATGAAGGTAGGAAATTCATCACAACAGAGTAAAACGTAAGCTACATATTGAACAGTTGCATCTGCCTAACTTTTATTACCGAGTTGATCGCAAGCCATACGCAAGCCCATTTGCTTGTTGGTGGCATGTAACACAAGAACTTTGGCTTGAATGCAAGCCTGACCCAGGATCACGTTCAAACGACGCGAAATGCATCCAAAAATTGTTATATAACCTGAGCGATATACCATCAATAGCTATGAAACCCAGTGTGGGCGCAATGGATCCACTTCATTCCATACTGTCAGCGACTAAAAATCTCGGGGCCATTGATTGATATGAGGGGTAATCGCAGTCTATGGTGCGCTGGAAAATTCTTCATTTAACCACAACAAGGCTGTTGGCTCCATGAGCAAGGTCAATAACTGCCTTGGCACCGGTTGATGTTCAACCCGGCCAACAATCATGATGGCGGGTCTAGATGACCAGCTGTCTCCTCTGAATAGCTGGGCGGGTTTCTTGAATTCAGCTTTGGGTTGGGAGCGCATTTGTAGGTAGTTACAGTCTGATTCGACTTTCAAAACCTTACACACCAATGCAGCCAGTTTTATATTTCTCGGACAAATTATGTACTGGCATATCGCAAATCAACCGAGAAATTTGGCTTGTCAACTGCATTCTATCAAGTAAAGATAGACTGTAGCCTTCAGATTATGTAGAATACGTGCAAGCCCGTTCCATATTTTGGCTGGGCTAAGCAAGCAAACAGATCTAGGCTGGGAAAGCCATTAAACGGGCTTGGGAGCCAAATATGTTGTTCTATTGAAAAACCAGTACCAAAGAACAACACAAAAGGCCACAGACATTAATCCAATTGAAAATACAAGAATCCCTTCAAAAAACATCTAAACTATCCTCAAGCCCAACAAGATTTCCAAGTAGATGCACTGAAATTCTCTATGAAATATCGTTGAGTGGTACATCCTGCTCCTGATGCTCGTTCTTGGTATAAACATTGTCGCGGCCGACATCAAGCCCAAGCCCATTTGTCTGATGGTATCAGACAAACGGGCTTGTGTCCAAGTTTCAACTATGGAGTCGGGCTTGCGTGTCTATTGATTCCAGAATTCATTCTTTACACCTGATCAGCCTCCGAATTATGTATTACACTGGTCTTTGAGTATTCCTGCTCACTATGGCTCAGAAAGAGTTTGGGCCTGCAATATGTCCTGTGTTCTGTCCATCTTTCCTCTTGTGAAATGGCTTGGAGACAGCACTGGGATATTCCTGCATGATATTATGGTAGAGCCTCGCTGATTTTGTATTTCAAGGTGGCATTGGCATGATTGAATAATTTCAAGTCATTTCAACAACTTATTTTAGTATGTCCCAGAAAATCTGATTCAGTAGACGAGGAATCAGAGTTGTGTGAAACCCTCTCTTTACAAGTGATGTATCAAGACCCTGAGATCACATTGAGTGCAACAAACCCGTGGTTTGGAAGTGAATTGACAATGTTGAATGTTGCCCTGCGTCGCTCACGGCGGTGAGGGCATAGTGTCACATCAGTGAGCAAAATACCATGAAAAATTACAAGCCCTAGCAGTATGTACTTACTACACATATTCTATGCACTTAGACTGAGAAATTAGCTCAACAAGGACGAGAAATACACACAAGCCCGTTTCTCGGCTAAGCGAGCAAACGGGCTTGCCAAGCCGACAAATGGGCTTGCCAAGCCGATCGGCGGGCTTGGGCTTTGATCTACACTCAAATCCAAGCCCAAGCCCGAAAAAAAACCGGTTGGCGCGGGCGCAAGCCCGTTTGGCAAGCCGAAAAGTGAACTCTCTAATTTTTGCCGGAAAGTTGGAGTAGAGGCAATGTGACACAAAGAATGTTTTGGAGTGGTGTACTTGTCAGGATTCCATCAAGTTTCCATGTCCGTAAAGACAGAATGACCCGAAGAAGGCCCGAAGACGACGAATTGAAAAACCACAGTGAAGCACGCTTGCAGGGTTTTGTTTTTGGAATGAAGTCGTGTGCTGTAGATTTATGAATTGAAACCAATCACGTTACACAAGCACTACACACCTTTGAACCTCGCCGAACGTCACCTGGGTTATTTCGTCCCATATTCCGGTCGCAGCGGCGATTCGGCCCGTGAAATCAGTTTGTATGTCCGCTCCGTTGGTGAGACGTACCGGGCCGATTGATTTGCTATCGAGCGACATCTGCTGTCAGTAAGAAACGGCAGTGACAAGGGATGGAAGATATTTAAAGTGAACCTCAAGATCCAGGGTTCAGTATGCCACCGATTGAATCGGAGAAATGTTTGCGTCAGTGCATTTATAGAAGCAACAGAAGTGGCACGCAAAGCCCGATAGACAAGATCCGAATACTTACTGCTGGGAAATGTCGTCTGAAAGGCCTCCGGGATGAAAAAAAGCTATAGACACATTCTCTGGCCACAACAAATGGACGCTAATCGCGGAGATGAGGGTTAATGTTCCATGATGGTCGCAAATTGTGCAAGTCCTGAGTGGCGTCTGATGTGTTGTGTTCGGTCTTGAGGTTCGTTGCTGGTCTAGCCGAAACTGAGAACTTGGAGGGTGGATAGGAAAAAAGACGCCGTTCATTGAGATATATTAGATTTAGGTACGGCGAGCTCTTGGAAGTTAGAACACGGGCGTTCTAGGATCCGATGTGGGCGTGGATGGAGGCGAGGCGGGGCCGCGGGTGGGCATGGGCCGCGAGCAGGCGGACGTTCCCGTGCACGCGTGCGTTAGCTTGAAGGAGAGCAGCCTAAGGCTCTAACCTTTCTCGGGTACAAACATTTGTACACGGTTTTAAACGTTTTCGTTTCTTTTTTACCAGTGAGGACAAACAGTTTTACCTTTTTACAAGGTTTAAACGGTTGTGCTGGATGAGTGCCAGCTAACACCTATTGCCTCGCAGACTATGTTTCTGATCCAAGAAACTAACGTCAGTTTCCACCATATATGGACAGTTTGGGGTGGAAACTGACATTTGATCCGCGCAAAATGATGGAAACTGACATTTTTGCACCCAAAGTTGCCAAAAAAGGCGGAAACTAACGGGATCAGGAGGAAACTGACATTTTGCTGCAAATGTCCCACGCCAAATCGGGAAAGAAAAGGACGATTTTTGTGCCCAAAATGCGGTCATAAAAGGGGGCCAATTGCGTCAGAGTGTGACATTTCAAGGTAAATGACGCGCACCAGTGACAACACTAATATGTAGTAAATCCTGAAAAAAGGCATTGTGTCAATATAATCGTGCCCAAAATGGCACAAAAAAGCGAAAATCGCACCTAAATTGGATCATGTGCCAAATGCACCAAAAAGTGGCACACCGAAAAAGGCAATTTATGGAGGAAATTGTAGCAGCTCGGCCGCAAACCGCAAACTGAAGGCATGGTGTCAGCATAATCATACAAAAAAGTGGCCGAGGCCCCAAATCGGGAAGGAAAAGAATGGTTTTGTACAGGAAATAATAAAAGAAAGAACTGGACACCCCAAATCGGGAAAGGGAGGGACCGCAAAAAAGTGGGAAACGCACCTAAATTGTATCACGTGCCGGAACACCGAAAAAGGCAATCTATGGGGGAAATTGTAGACAGTTCGGCCGCAAACCGCAAACTGAGGGTGTGATGTCAGCATAATCATGCACAAAGTGGCTGAGAAAGCGGCAATCAGACCTCCTGGAAATCCCAAATTGGGATGCAAACAAAGACAACAGGGGTGTACTGAAGCCTGCAAAAGGCACTGTGTTAGCGTACTCGTGCAGAACGTGTGGAAAGCAGCATGGCACCAAGAAGAGCCACATTCATAAGGGCAACTGTGGACAGTTCGACGGCAAAGCTACGCCGAATTGGGCTCGACCTGACAAAATGGCGGGTCAGCTTGTGACGACAATGACCAAAAATGAAGAACATACCTCGGTGAGCGCCGCCACTTCCTCGAGCAGAACCCTAGGAAAGGCGCAAGGCGGAGTGGTCTCGGGCATTTCGCGACAAGGAACCAGCTATAAGGCGGTTTCGCACTTTATAGCTCTTGGAAAAAGCTATGAGGTGGTTTCCCGCTTTATAGCTGTTTCCTTATAGCTCATTTCTGAGACCTCGCGCTCTCCTTTCCCACGGCAACTACTCCCGACCGAAACATGGCCGTGTTTCAGCCCCTGATTTCGTGCCCCTTTCACCAAACATCCATTCGCCTTCTATGAGCCTGGATTTCCACTGTGGACGATGGAAAAGCAACCAGGGGCGGTGGGAAGACGATCTTCCGGGGAAGGATGGATTCGAGCGAGGGGAGAGAGCCAGGGAGGAGGCGGAGGTGGTGGGAGAAGACAAGATAGGTATGGCATCAATCAACAAGATTCTGATGCACGTGATCGTGAAGAATGACTCGCCGCCTTGGTCCTTGCCATGTCGACCCGCAGCTGTCTATTCTCTGGGCGCCCTCGACGCGACTCATTTTTGCAGTGCCGCAAGGACATGGAGGGTGCTGGCCGCCAGGCGAGCGCCCACGACAATAACCGCCTCGTAAGGCAGCGGCGAGGTGCTGGTCCCGTAGTCAACGAGCCCGTCTTCGTGGGCAGGAGGCGCAGAACCTATGACGAGGTGGTGTATTGGGTTCAGCGGTCAAGCTGTCCGGCGTCGTTCGCTGGAGGTCTACCACAGTTGGTGCGTCCATTTCCGCACGATGGGCTTGGTTGGCGTGACATGGCATCCAACTCTCGCGGCGGATCGTTGCCAGGCTTAGCATGGCAGACGCTAGCGCTGCTCCCCGCAGGTGCCCCCGGTTGCCGCAACCTGGGGCATCCACTGGAGTCTGGGGTCCGTGAACGAACTGCAAGTCGCTGAAATTGGTACTCCACAGTGCGCTGTCGTCACCGAATGCCAAGGAACCCATTTTGGTTGTGTACATCATCGCGACACCCTTCCCTGCGTCCAGGCCGCGGGGTGGATTGGCAACAGACCGCATGCGGTGCGGGGCAGCGCCACAAGAATCCGTATGTGCCATACCAACTCGTTGGCCCCTGACTGACATTACTTCAGCGAATCCACGCCGTCGAGGGTGCGGCCCTCGTTTTCTCGTGCTCCTTTTCAACCTACAGACGGTTCTTTCATGCGAAACGAGGTGCTGTACATACCTACATAGGTGATTTGTCTATGTTGCCGAAAACAATATAGCCAGATTGAACAGCTCGAGTCCATCCAGATCTGAGCTGCGAGCTGTCAGCTGCATGTCTACAAGAATTTTGGTCCGCCAGCAAGAAGAGAGCCCTATGGGTAGCGCACATGAGTCTATAACGTCCATGAACACGTTGTAGACTCATGTTATCGCCGCGCTTTCCGAAGAGAGCCCCACTCGTCGACTCCCACTACCACAACATCCATCACCCGCATGTTATCGCGAGCGGGACACTCGACTCTTTTATCGATATGTTGCGCAACAAACTGCATATGGGTCTATAACGTCCATCACCCCGTTGTAGACCATGTTATTGCGATCACCGCGTTTGGCCCCGGGTGCATGCCACAATAGAGCAGCGCTCACGGAGCTCACGGAGATCAGCTGTCAGTCGCTCCAGTCGTGCCCACACTGGCACATCGTCTCTATGGTCTCCAACGCAGTGCGTCTCCTTGTAGCTTTGTTAGTTACTGAACGTCGAGCACCGCCCTCAGGGTCGTCTGACGCGCGGCCAATGATTCGGGATCGCTCCTGGTCGCAGCATCAGCAGCCAATCGGTCCTCGCTCCCGAACGAACTGCATCTGGGTGCAGACTGACCTCCTGCGATTGGACCCCAGCCATGCGGCTGCTCGCGGGAGAGCCACTCCTTACCGCTCGCTCACGATGCATGGCTGGGATTCGTCTGCAAGAGTGGTCCTCACTTTGTAGACAAGCGCGATGCCGTTGGAGTGGTTGGCTCTGTGAAGGTGGGGACCAGACCGAAAGCATGGCTGCTGCGCTACGGAGCTGAACACAGCTGTAGGATGATTCACGTCGTTATAGATCTCCGGCACAGCACGGTTGGAGCACCTCCGGCGCCAAAAACGTGAACGTAGCTACAAGGTGATTTATGTCGTTATAGACTCTGCTGACCGCTTCCTTGATTCCAAACGGATCTTATCGCTGACACAACTACCAGTTCCAATCCAAACGGGCCTGGGGCGTCTTCGCCTTCTTCGACGTCGTGTGTGCTGCTTTGGCAAGGTTTAACTCGTGTGCACCCGATCAAGGGCTGTAAGGTGGTTCACACCGTTATAGCTTGGCTGTGCAAAACCCAAGGAGCCTCGCCCAGCATGCCTGGTGCAAGCATGTTGCCGCTCATGGTAGACAAACCCAGCTCGGCAATGATTCGTCCAATTCCACTCTCGTGGTCAGTTGCACGACCTGCTCGCGCAAGCGTCGTCGTGGGACCTTTGGCGTCCAGACTAGAATGATCTCTGCGGCCTGGTCACTTCCTTGCGTGGGACGGAGCCGAGTCTCCGTGAAGGCTACCTTGTCCCTCGCATGCAACGTGAAGCTCTGGGCTCGCAGGCATTTTTTTTTTCGCAAACGGAGCGGCTTCCTGCCACCTGGCAATCGCATCGGGATTTCCCTGACATCCAGACATTCTTTCTGACATACGCCGGTCCACCCGTTTGAAGTGTATTGTACAGGCAGGCGCGGGTGCGCAGACCCTCAACGGCCCAGGTGCGCAAGGCCAAGCCGTGCAAGGACAGCAAGCCTGAAATAAGTGCACCGTGCAAGGCGGTCGCCCATTTCGACGACGAGGACCTTTTGGCTCCTGCCACCTGTCAGTCTCGAGGTGCAGCGCAGGCGTCGTGCTCACACACCTCCTATGCGCTTGGCCTGGAGGTCACGTACCGCGACTCGGGGCCGCGAGGCAAACTCGATCGAGCACATTCATCGGCTGCAAGGCGGCTCACACCGTTATAGATTGGCTGTGTGCCGCCTTACGTTGCCGCTCATGGTGAGTTGGGTCAGACAAGTCCCAGGTCGGCCCCTCCTCGTTCCGAACGACTGTGCCTCATTCGCTCTCAGGGCTGCAAGGCGAACCTGATCAAGCGCATTCATCAGCTGCAAGGCGGTTCACATCGCTATAGATTGGCTGTGTGCCGCCGTACGTTGCTGTCCATAGCGAGTTGGGTCAGACAAGCCCCAGGTCAGCCTCCTCTCGTTCCGAACGACTGTGCCTCATTCGCTCTCAGGGCTGCAAGGCGAACCTGATCAAGCGCATTCATCAGCTGCAAGGCGGTTCACATCGCTATAGATTGGCTGTGTGCCGCCGTACGTTGCCGTCCATAGCGAGTTGGGTCAGACAAGTCCCAGGTCAGCCTCCTCTCGTTCCGAACGACTGTGCCTCATTCGCTCTCAGGGCTGCAAGGCGAACCTGATCAAGCGCATTCATCAGCTGCAAGGCGGTTCACATCGCTATAGATTGGCTGTGTGCCGCCGTACGTTGCCGTCCATGGTGAGTTGGGTCAGACAAGTCCCAGGTCAGCCTCCTCTCGTTCCGAACGATTGTGCCTCATTGGCTCCTGGTCAGGGGGCACGCTCTCTTCCGACCCGGTCATAACCCTACATCATAAACCATGGTGTGGTTCACCGTCTGCTTCCGAGGGGGTGGCTTGCGTGCGCGCCGCTTCGTCCCATGGACGGTGCGCAACGCAGCGCTGTGCTTGGTACCAGTCCCTGAGGTTGCTACAAGGTGGTTCACGTCGTTATAGACCGGTCGCGCCAAATCCTGGCCGCGCCGTGACGTTTCGGTGCTCCTGGTAGGTACACGCCCGGACGTCGCATGCGTCCTTGTCGAGCGCTCACAGAGCAATACTCGGTTGAGAAGAGACGCTTTTGAGCGGTGCCGCAGTTGAAATCTCGAGACGCGTGTGGGCGGCCAAGACGGCGTAATCTGAGGAGGCAGGTCGACCTGAACGGCGCACAGATGTTTCACGTCGCAAGGAGCGCTGGCACGAGAACTGCGCCACGACGTCCGCTCTGCGTTTCGAACCACCCCAAATTGGGGACCAGCGAACAGGCGCCGCTTCCACCTGTGCGCGACACCAGCAAGCATGTGCTGTGCTGCAGCTCATTAGAGAGCCCTCAATGTGTTGCGATGACACGGTGCGTCTCATTGTAGCTTCGTCAGCGACTGATGCGCGGCCGGCAAGATACCTCACTTGGGTCTACAAGCTCGATCATCACCTTGCAGACTAAACTCCGGAGATTTGACCCCAACCGTCTAGCTGCTCACAAGAGAGTCACCCGTAACCGCTCGCATGCAGCTTTAACTGTCTCTGTTCCATGCGGGTCAACAAGCATGATGCTGTTGGAGTGGTTCTGTGAGCGGTCATGGTTGCCGCCGCACTACGGAGCAGGAAGGTGGTTCATGCCGTTATAGATGGCAACCGCGTTGACGTGCGCACGATGACGACCAGTCGCACTCGCGGTGCGCCGCAGGCGTCTTCATCTCCCTCGGCGTCCTGTGCGCTACTTCGGGAAGTCAAGCGCATTCGCCGGCTGTAAGGTGGTCCACACCGTTATAGATTGGCGCCTCGTACAACGCGCCGTTGTCGTTCCGAATGATTCGCTCCCGATTACGCTCTCGCGGTCAGGCGCGCGACCTGGTCATGGACGCGGTTGCCCGCAGTCTCACTCAGCCAAATGGATGAGCTTTTTCTATGTCAAAAAGAATAGAAAGAAAAAGAACGGACGATCACTCTGGGGTTCGAACCCAGTCCTCCTGATGAAGCAAGGTGCGGCAGAGTGCCATGGGTCGCAGGAGTGCCCGCTAAGCTAGCGACCCTTGTGGTGGTCCCCTCCAGGCGAGGGGGGAGTGGAAGCGCGCCGGAAACGAGAAACGAAAATATAGGCACACAGCTAATGTTCAATCTTGTGGTTCTAGTGTCAAGTTGAACTATCTCAAAAGATTATCGAAAATAGTCTTCAGGATATGATGAAACTGACTGGATCTTTGGATCCCTCGTGCGGATTCTTGAGCCGCGCATGCCTTGAAATCAGAGCGCCCCGCTCAGCCGCTTCAAACTGGCGGTATGTGGGGCTGAGCTTGCCAAGTTGGTGATAGCACCTGAAATAATAGGGGAAGTCAGAGTGGACGGTTCTGCGTCGATTCTGACTTCGATTCTGAGTCGATTCGGAGTCCGAAGTTTTCGATTCTCGAGCTTGAGAGTCGTCTTTTTGTGCATCTCAGAGTAGTGTATGCCTCAACATCAGAGCCCCCCTGCGGAGCCGTCTGAAATTGGCAGGATGCAAAAGTGAACTTGCCGAGTTCGTGATGTCACGCACCACGCTTCGGGACACCCTCTTGGCACGAGCAGCGGCCCGATCGTTTTCGTTTTCGGAAACCCGCCGGCCAGTGCATCATGGCACCTCGCCGGCGATGTCAAGCACGCCGGCAAACGCAGAGCGCCGTGTGTTTTAGGAAGGTGCGCGCGAGCCGCATCACCGTACTCGGGGGTCGAACCGACCCCAGCCGCTGGTCCACCAGCTCGCCGAGTCGTCGAGAGAGGCGCCGGGGTCGCACGGCACCTTTGACATGGTGCTGCGGCTCGGATCTCAATGGCTACAAGGTGGTTCGTACCGTTATAGATGTCAAGCATGTGAGTTCGTGATCGACATCGTTGGCGGCCCCCAAGAGGAAAAAAAAAAAAAGCGATCAAAGCCTCATGGACCTGTTGGGATTCGAACCCATACTGTCATCCAAAAGCCACAGGTCCGTCCAAGGATGTTCCGGCAGCTGGAAGAGAGCCCGTCGCACATGGATCCGTGGACAGGTAGAGTGCGGAGCGACCCGGCTGTGAATCCGCGCATGGGTCTATAACGGTCATCACCCCGTTGTAGACTCATTGTTGCGACGGGATCGTGATAGCCGCCCCTGGCCCAGGTGCATGGTCACAATCGACCACCGTCTCCGTCGATGAACAGCACCCAGAAGACATACAACGAGCGGTGCTGCCCTCTGTGAGTGTGAAGGCTCGTCGACGCTGCGCTCTTTTGACGGTCCGACGCGGTCGTCGATGATGCCAGCTGTGGAAGAAAAAGAAAAACATTCCGGATGCGGGCGGCGTCTCCACGCACAAACCTGTATGTTCTGACCGCAAGGAGGATTTGGACTTGACAGGCAGGGACCGTGTTCACTGAATGTGCGAGGTTGTATGTCCTGCATGTTGCATGCGAGACCGCGTCTTTTCGAACGGGTGCTCCGTAGCTGCTGGAATGGGGGCGAGGTTGAGCCCCCCATGGACTCGAATAGACTCGTACAAGGCCCTAACAAAGCCCTGTGGCATCATAATGGCGGTCAAACCTCGAGAACAAGAGGCTTTCGTTGGACAGTGCACGTGGCTGCTAGACATGCGGACAACATCCGCATCTTCTACTCCAACCCCGCTGGGGCTGCGCACGATTTGAACCGCGGTTCCTTTCTCCACTATGACCGCGCGCCGATTCGGCGACAGCGGGAGCCTGGACAGCCTTCCGACAAACAGAACCACACTTGCCAACCTCCCCCACTCGACCATGGTCCTCACGCGGCGTGCAGCAAGGGACCTGAAGAGCATCATCCGGCGGTTGCCCGCGGAAGTGCTGCTGGCGATGTGCGGCTGCGCGAGCGATTCGACCCTTGCCTCGCTCTGTAGCACCAGCAGGACAATGCGGGCGCTGGCGACGCCGGTGCTCTATCGCAGCGTCTCTCTGACAGATCGGACGCAGGCCAAGCGTTTCATCGAGACTGTTGCGTCGCGGCCGGGCCTTGCCGCCCATGTCCGGCGCCTGCTTTTGAGAAGGGTGTAAGTGTCTGCTGATCGTCGACGCGAACCTCACCGACCGCTGCAGGGAACTGTCTGGGCGTACGGCCCAGACGCTGAACCGGATTCTGCCGCTCATGACGCGGCTGGAGGACCTCGACCTGCGCTCCGTGGCCTTCTGGCTGGAAGGCGGGATAGGTGGCGCCTGTTTCGGCGACCTCCGCACCTTTCGGGGCCTCGCGATCCCGCCGAGCTGGGCGTCGCTGCAGGCTTTCTTGGGTCGCCACGGGTCGATCACGACGTTGGACGTCCTGGGCTTTTCGGGAAAACGAGAGCGGACTGTCAGCGGTGCACCTGCCGCAACTCACCGAATACGTAGGGACCGCCAGCTTCATGTCACACCTCGATGACGCGACGGTGAGAGGCATCCGCTCGCTCGACCTCCGCGCCCTCGACGCGAGCCTCGGCGCCGTTCTGTTGCGCCTTGGCCCGTCCGCCAACCTCCGTCGCGTGGCCGGAACTCTGGTGGACGTCGAAGCCGCCGAGGTGCTGGAAACTGTGGGAGAGCATGCGCCGAAGATCGAGCACATGGTGTTCCGTGCGAGGAAGCCGGTCGAGCTGGTGCGTCTGAACGCTGAACTAAGCCCGGAAAGACCGAATCTAACCGCGACGACGCCCAGCCGCTGGCCACTGTCGCAGAACGCCTCGGGGCTCTGCCCCGACTGCGTGAGTTGGGCTTTCGGCGGTACACGTATCCGTCGGAAGCGGCCGGTGCCGCGCACACCTGGGGTGCAGCATGCAAGACTCTCGTACGGGTCGTGCTCGGTACGCTCTACGTCTGGCGCGTGCACGGCTGTTTCCCTGATGACCTTGTCAGACGGGGCGGACTGGAGGCGCGTCGGCGGCCAGTGGACAGTGGCCGCGATTCAGGCAGATGACGAGCAGTAGCACATCGTTGTGTGGTTCACCGTCTGCCCAGTTACTGAGGTTGCTGCCAGCTATGAGGTCGCTACCAGCTATAAGGTCGTTCACGTCGTTGTAGACTGGTCCTTGCGGCGTTTCGGTGTTCCTGATAGGTACATGCCCGGACGTTGAGCGTACTCGGTTGAGACGAAGATTGAAGTCAGAGGATCCTGCCGACCCGCGGGGCAGGCTTGGCTCGCGTGTCCACGCCGTCCTTCCACCAGGCGCCATTGAGCGGTGAGATCGAGAGCGGGACAGCATGACGGCCGACCTGAACGGCGCACAGTTGTTTCACGTCGCAGTTCACCTCCGTGTATGAGGTGGGCGGCACGAGAACTGCGGCACAACGTCCGCTCTGCGTGGCTTCGCTGCGAACCACGTATATATTGATACCACCAGCCCCGGTTCCACCTGCGCGCGCGACAGGTCTACAACACGGTGCGTCTCATTGTAGCTTCGTCAGTTGCTGCATGTTGAGCACCGCCCGCAAGGTCGTCAGCAGCCACTTGGTCCTCACGCCCGCAGACGCATCCTACCGCTGACACGACTACCGGCGATCTCCGATGGGACACACGTCCTGGAGAATGCGGAAGCATGCCCACGAGGACCGTCGTTCACGGGTGCGCGATGACGACCAGTCGCCCTCGCGGTGCGCCGACTTCCTCGGCGTCGTGCTCAGCCGCTGGGGGATGATCCACTGGTTCCGCGCTACTTTGATGCCGAAGCAGAAGGACCTAGTGTGCAGAGCACGGTTGCGACGCGAACCCGATCAGGCGCATTCACCGGCTGTTCACACCGTTATGGACCGGCCATGCAAAACTCAAGGTGTTCCGGCCAGGACGTCTGGTGCAAGCATGTTGCTGCTCATGGTAGACAACCCGAGGTCGGCCACTGATGCTGCTGTCGTTCTTCGATTCCACTCTCGCGGTCAGGTGCACGACCCGGTCGCCGAGATCTCAGGCCAACGTCGTCGCGGCATTACCCTCTTGGTCGTACAGCTCCTCGCATGCAAGACGTGCGGGCGACGCAGGTGGAGGACCACTCCAACGAAGTATTCGTGGACTGTGCAGCGTCGCGATTCTTTCGGCAGCTTGTGTGTCCGGTTGGTTCGATATTCGCCGAGTTCAACTTCAGACAGTCCCTCGGCATTACCTTTCCGAAAAAAAAGAAAAGAAAAGAAAAACAACAAAGCAAGGCGTGGCAGAGTGCCATGTGTCGCAGGAGTGCCCACTAAGCTAGCAGCGACCTTGGTGGTGGTCACCTCCAGGCGAGGACGAAAACGAAACCATATGTTGTCGGCTGAGGCTTACTCTTGTGCAATCAAATGTAAAGATATTGATGTCAAGTTCAACTATATGAGAAGATCAGCAAAAATAGTCTTCCGGGTATGATGAAATGCACCGAGCTGGTGCGTCTGAACGAAGCTTGGAAGGACCGGATCTGACCGCGACGACGCCCAGCCGCTTCCGGCTGTCGCAGAACCTGCTGTGGCGTGCTGACGGAGACGGGCAGGAGAACCATCCCGCGCTGGATCCTTCCCCCTGCGGGCCCGGATCAGGAGACGCGCGCGGGGGGGTTCTCGTTCTGGCCGGTCACGTGCCCTATCCACCGAGATGCCCCTTTCTCGACGTGTGACCGATATGATTCCGCGAGGGTGGATTGGCAGCCTGCCTGCATCTGTGCGAGCCGTTCGGTCGCCTGACCTTGCCCGCCACTTCAATCGCCTTCGCCGTTTCCTTCGATCGACCTGCCCTTCAACCCGTCGCCAACGGGGGCCGTCTACTCAGGATGGCGCCGCCAGACGCTTCTCAGTTCTATGGATTTTGCCCCGGCGCGCCCGCACGGGTGACATAGGGTGACATGCTCGCGGTTCTCGTTTCAACCGATCACGTGCCTCACCCACCGAACAGCCCTTTTGTCGACCTGTGACCGATATGATTCGTCGAGGCTGCGGCGGAAGCCTGCCTGGCTCCGTGCGGGTCGACCGGGCCCGAGAATTTGCCCCCCAGCCGTTTTCCTTCCATTGATGGTCGATAAAATACCGGAATCAGTGCCACAGACACGATAAACGATGTAGACCCATAATCACGCCGTTGATCAGATACCTGTTCAAGCGATCGTTGGCGGTCACTTGAGCCATTCGGCGCGCTCGAATGGGGCCAGGCTAGGCATACGCTGGAGAAATGGAGAGCGCGTTCCTCGATGGAGCAGAAAGCGCCCGTCGATGCCATCGATTCTCGACGAGCCCCTCCGGGAAAGGTCTGTGGACCGCGAAGCAATGCTCCAAGCCTCCTTCGTCCGTGTCCCAGGTATCGGGGCCAGTCGATCGTGGAACCTGCGAGGGGCGATTTTCCACGGCAGTCGTGGCTGAAGGTCGTGTGATCCTTGAAGCTCCTCAAAAGAAACCGAGGCTCCGACCTTTTGTTTTTTCGTGTGTACTAACAACAAAACAAAAGAAAGGAAAACCGTTTTGAACCGTTTGAAACGATTCCTACCCTTGCCTCAAACAATGTAACACAATCTGTACAAGTACCGCTGCAAGCCCCTGCCGCATTCAAATGATGTCCGCTTCAGTAACCCATCCTTTATCTGCCTCCGAGACTGACCGAGGAGCGAGACTCGCGACGATGCTGTCGTGCGCTTTTGCCTACACGTCCGCGCTGTTGCTGCCACCTCTCTTGTCCGAGAATGTTCCACCAGCTGGAAGAGACATGTATAGGACACGTAGACCTGCGCATGGGTCTATAACGTCGTTGTGGACTCGGGCGACCGCCGCGCGTGGAGGTTCCCCCCGGTTGTGCGCTCTTGTGGCGGCCTGACGCGGTCGTCGACGATGTGGGCGGCCGTGCTTTCCGTCAACCACCTTTTCTTCGCTCTGCAGAACGGGAAAAACGATGGGGGTGCTGGCGACGCCGGTGCTCTACCGCAGCGTCTCCCTGACGGAGCGGACGCAGGCCAAGCGTTTGATTGAGACCGTTGCATCGCGGCCAGGTCTCGCCTCCCATGTCCGACGCATTTGCAGGCGAAAGCGTGAGTGTCCGCTGAACGTCGACGAACGTGACCGACAGTCGCGCAGGGAATTGTCCGGGCTCTCAAGACACATGCGCGCGAAGTGAGGGACAGGAGGCTGCTCGACCGAGACGGCGGAGCAAGAGGTGGACCGCGCAGGTCCCTCTTATGAGGTGCGCTTGGTCATTTGGAAGCACCATCATTTCTGCCACAAGAACTGCGCCACAACGTCCACTCTGGCATTGCTACATCCACACACCGGAAACGGAAACATTTATTAATGCACTGAAAGTCAAAAATGAAAATGATGATTTCGTTTCAAGTTTCCAATCCACAAAAAATACCAACATCAGTGTATCTGAAAGTGGAGCTGAGAGACCTGCTTTTCATGTTCCCTTTCAAACAATCTGAAAGGACCACTTTCATTGTCGCGCCATCTTTGCCAGCGGTTCGGAAAATGCCGGACCCATGGCAACAATGACGCAGCACTGAAAGTGGGTCTTTCAGGCAGCATGAAAGCGGCTCTCTTTCAGTTCATCTTTCAGGTAATCCAAAAGTGATATTTTCTGCAAACTTGAATTTGGATCTGACGCTACCATTTTCAGCCTCACTTTCCGCGCATTAATAAATTTTTACACTTCCGGTGTGTCACATCCCATGATTGCGGACCACGCACATATGGATGCCACCCAGGACCGACGGCACCGCAAACATTCTGGTAGTGAAAGGATGTTCAGAACACCCTCAATGTGCTGGGATCGGAGGAGATCGGCTCACACCAGCACATCGTCTCCATCGTCTCTAACTCGGTGCGTCTCATCGTAGCTTTGTTAGCTGCTGAATGTCGAGCACCGCCCCCAAGGTCGTCTGATGCGAGACACCGGTGGCAGCATCAGCAGCCACCTGGTCCTCACCCCCGAACGAACTGCACAGACTGACCTCCTGCGATTGGACCCCAGCCGGCCAGCTGCTCGCGGGAGAGTCGCCCCTCGATGATGCATCACTGAGATTCATCTGTCCTCACTTTGTAGACAGGCACGATGCCGCTGGGGTGGTTCTGTGAGCCATCGCGGGAGGTGGGGGCCCGACCGAAAGCTTGGTTGCCGCGCTACGGAGCAGGAGACGTGAACACAGCTGTAAGGTGGTTCATGTCGTTATAGATGGCGAGAGCGTTATTGGCGACCATCTAGATCCGGCGTTCTGCTAAGACCCGTCGCGTGGTGCGCCATCCGCCCACTTGCCCTTCGTGGCAATTCAAAGAATTCAGGTCTTACAGCTCCTGTGAGCGTGGAGGTGGACCCACCGCGCTACCTCCGGAGCCAGGAACATGAACGCAGCTACAAGGTGATTCATGTCGGTACAGACTCTCGCGACCGTCGGATCCTATCACTGACACAGCTACCAGTTGAAAGCATGCCCAACGCTGACCTGCGCTCGCCGCTGCAAGGTGGCTCACACCGTTATAGATTGGCTGCGCAAAACCCAAGGAGCTCCGCCCAGGACGCGCTTGGTGCGAGCATGCTGCCGCTCATGGCAGACAAACCCAGGTCGGCCACCGATGCTGCTGTCGTTCAATTCCGCTCTCGCGGTCAGTTGCACGACCTGGTCGCGCAAACGTCGGCGCGCCATCTCTGGCGTCCGGGCGGCCGGGTCACTCCCCCGAGTCTGTCCCTCGCATGCAAAATGTGCGGGCGACGCAGCTATCCAACGGAGTATTCGTGCAGCGCGACGAACGTAGCAGCAGGCTCGCGTGTCTCACAGCAGTCCCCAAGGACCGAGTTCGACTCGTCAGACAGAAAAGAAGGTCGGCCCCGAGCGGTGGCAGAGTGACAGGTGTGCCCGCTAAGCTAGCGACCTTCGGCATCGTCCCGTTCACGCGAGGAGGAGCGGGAGCGCGTGAGGATGACGCCTGATATCGTTCATCGCGGCACTGGCAGATGGAGCGTGCGCCGTGTGTTTTAGGGAGCTGCGCGCGACCCGGATCACCGTACTACGGTGGTCGACCGCGGCCCCACCGCCGACAAGGTCCGCCAGCTCTCCGCCCTCGGCTGTGGGCACGACGTCGTCCCGAGAGAAGCGGCGCACCTTTGACAAGGTGCTGAAGTTCGATGAGATCAATCGCGAGCTACAAGGTGGTTCACACCGTTATAGACGTCAAGCATGTGACTTCGCGATCGAACGTGGCCGCGTGGTGGGCGGGAATTCAAATCGAACCCACCATATCGTCTGGCTGACCAAACGAGCCGTCTTGGGGCCCAGACGTCAAGAACGGTGGACGACATCGAGCCCTGTCAGAATCCAAGGGCCAGCCCGTTTGCACGTTCGCGCTGCGAACACCCCCCCACACCACTACACGCGATTCGGCGCCATCGACCCCCGACCTGCCACTCCTGCGTCCTGGTAGGGGCCTTGGCTACCCGTGCCCTTACCGCCTTGGGCCATTTCATAGCCTGCCGCAAGCTCCGGCACGGCATGCACGTGAACGCAGCTACAAGGTGATTCGCGTCGCTATAGACGTCGACCGTTTCACGTCAGTTCAATCCAAACGATCCGCGATGAGGCACAGGTCCTGGAGAATGCCCAGCGTTTCGCTGTCAAAGGGGGTATCCGCTCTTGGAGTCGAACCTTCATGAAGCTCAGCACTCGCGGGCAATTCTTTCGCAAACAGAGCGAGGTGATTGCCTTGACATCAAGATATTATTCTGGTATAAAAACAATTGACAAAGCTAAACATATGCCGGTCCACCAATTTGAGGCGTATTGTAAAGGCAGGCGACGCTTCTGAAGCAGCGGAGCGGCCGACTAGGCGGATGCGTGTACGCAGAGAGCGACCGACGACGACGACGACGACGACGACGACCGACGCCACGTCGCCGGTGGACCTTTTGACCCCTGACGACCGCGGTGGTAGGACGAGGAGCATGGTTCGCGAGTGCGCAATGACGACCGGTCAGACTCTTTGACATGGTGCTGAAATTAGGATCTCAACGGCTGCAAGGTGGTCCGTTATAGATGTCGAACATGTGAGTTCGCGATCGCCTGGCTCACCAAACGAGCTCCCCAAGCATCGAACCCACTCAACCGCTTTCAAGTGCTGTCAGAACAATTCATCAAGGGCCACAGGTCCGTTTTTTACCCCACGTCCGCGCCCTTTCTGCCGCCTTCTCTTGTCCAAGCATGTTCCGCCACCTGGAAGAGAGCCCGCCGCGCATGGGTCTAAAACGTCGTTGTGGACTCAGGCGACCGCCGCGTGGAAGTTCCACCGGCATGGCCTCGTTGACGCTCCTGCTATGGGCAAGAAAATCACGGTTGCGCTCTTGTGGCGGTCTGCCGCCGTCGTCAATGATCCCGGTTGTGGGGAATGCGAGCGCGGTCAAGTCAGCCACGCACAAACCTGCAAGGAGGCGGCACGTCTTGACGTTGCGGGCGGGGTAAGAAAAGAAAGCTTTTGTTGTGAATGTGGCCCCATCGACTTTGACCGCGGTCTCTTTCTCCACTACGACGCCACGCTGATTCAGCGACGGCCGGACGGTGCACAGTCTTCTGGCAAACAGGACCACACTCACGGACCTCTTCCACTCGACCATGGTCCTCACGCGGCGTGCGACGAAGGAGCTGAACAGCATCATGCGGTGGTTGCCCACGGAAATGCTGCTGGCGATGTGCGGCTACGCCTGCGATTCCACCCTTGCCTCGCTCTGCAGAACGGGCAGAACGCTGCGGGCGCTGGCAACCCCGGTGCTCTATCGCAGCGTCTCTCTCACGGAGGAGAGGCGGGCCAAGCGTTTCATCGAGACCGTTGCATCGCGGCCAGGCCTTGCCAGGCACGTCCGACGCCTGCTTTTTTGAAAGGGAACGTGTGAGTGTCTGCTGAATGTCGACGGGAACGTCACCGACAGCCGCAGGGGAACTGCCTCCGCGCACGACCCGGACGCTGACCCGCATTCTGCCGCTCATGACGCGGCTGCAGGACCTCGACCTGCACTTCGCGGACTTCTGGCTGGAGGGCGGGATAGGTGGCGCCTCTTTCAGCGAGCTCCGCAGCTTCGGGGGCCTTGCGATCCGCCCGAGCTGCGCATCGCTGCAGGCGTTCTTGGATCGCCACCGGTCGATCACGGCGTTGGATGTCCTGTGTTTCCGCGAAAACGAGAACGGGCTGCCGGCGGTCCACCTGCCGCAGCTCGCCGAATACGCAGGGAGCGCCAGCTTCCTGTCCTACCTCGACGACGCGACGGTGAGAGGCATCCGCTCGCTCGACCTCCGCATCCTCGACGCGAACCTTGGCGCCGTTCTCTCGCGGTGCGCCAATCTTCGGCGCGTGGCCGGAACTCTGGTGGGCGTCGAAGCCACCAAGGTGATAGAAACTGTGAGAGAGCATGCGCCGAAGATCGAGCACATGGTGTTCCGTGCGAGGAACCTGACCGACTTGGTGCGTCTGAACGCTGAACGGAGCCGAATCTGACCACGACGACGCTCAGCCGCTGGCGGATGTCGCCGAACGCCTCGGCGCTCTGCCCCGATTGCTTCGGCTGAGCTTTTTGGCGGTACACGTATCCGTCGGAAGCCGCCGGGGCGGTGGACACCTGGGGGGCAGCATGCAAGACTCTCGTACGGGTGGTGCTCGGTACGCTCCACGTCTGGCATGTGTGCGGCTGTTCACTAACGACATTCTCAGACGGGGCGGACTGGAGGCGCGTCCACGGTCAGTGGACGCTGGCCGCGGCGATTCAGGCAGAGGACGAGCAGTAGCACAGCGTTATGTGGTTCACCGTCTGCACAGTTACTGAGGTTGCTACCAGCTATAAGGTGCTTCACGTCGTTATAGACCGGTCGTCGCGGCGTTCCTGGTAGCTACACGCCCGGACGTCGCATGCGTCCTCGTCGAGCGCGCTCGGTTGAGAAAAGAAGATCCAAGTCAGAGGTTCGTGCCGACCCGCGCAGCAGGCCTGGTTCGCGGGTTCGCGCCGTCCTTCCACCAGACGCTGTTGAGCGGTGAGATCGAGAGCCGCCGCGGCGACCGAAGACGGTCGACGTGAACATCGCATAGCTGTCTCACGTCGCCCGGCACGAGAACTGCGCCACAGCGTCCGCTCTGCATTTCGAATCACCCCAAACATCCATGTTTCTCCGTTCCCCACGAAGGCGCCACTGTTTTCCATGCTTTTTTTTGGCCCAAAACGGCGGCGCCTCAATTTCGCCCAAATCAGCGGCGCCTTTGAGTTGAGCTTCTTCAGTGGTTTCTTTCCTGTCAACGAGGTTTTTGTTCAATAAATCATGCTCTTCAATGCTTTGTTCACGCGTGTATTGAATAATCTGGTCGGAAATCATGACCAATCAAACCCATTGAGGAAACTGATTCCGCTCGTAAGGGGATGTGTCAACTGCGACTCAAACTCGGCAAAAAGAAATTTACTCAGCTGCGACCCAGTGCTGCAAGTTGCGGTCGTATGCGGAAGGTTGCGACACTGTCGGCAAATCCGCTTCTGGTGTGTTTGGCGATCACGCACAACCACCTCAGCAACGACCGCGACAGAGACCGGGGAAACCACAAAATGGGCTGTCAAAGATATACAGTAAGTAATCTACGAGTAGAGTAAGCGATTATATCGTATGAATAAATAGGGAGAGTCCACCCAGATTCTGGTAGAGACTGAGGGGAGGCGATGGCGTGCGTTCGTATATAAGCCGTCCGTTCACCGGCAGACATGAAACAGATGAACAAATGAAACGAGAGACCAGTATTTCCAATTACCACTTCCGGACTGCTCGACGCCGAGCTCCAAGATAGGAAAGATACGCAGTTGTGCGTCAACATGGGCTACACTGGATATGGAATGGTACGTGCTTCGAGTTTCAATTCTTTTCTCCTCAAACTCGCGCTCCGCCGCGCTAGCGTGCCGCAGGTGTCGTCTCCCGGCCCTTGCGGGCGGTTTGAATAGAGCAGAACAGATAGTTTTGAAGAACTGGTTTCCCTCGCACTCGCCGCTGCGCTCTTATCCCATGTCATGTACTTATCTGAGACGAGTCTCTTGGGATTCGAGAGATGTCTATTGGAAAGAAAACTAGCAAAAAAAGAAAGAAAAATTGAAATTCACCAACTCCATGGATCCGTCAGGAATCGAAGCCACGTCACTGTATGGACTGGTGTAAAAGCGAAGATAGGTCAAACACGGCGTCCAACGCCACAGATCCCGTCTGACACAGGGAGCTACCTCTCCTATGTGTGGTCGTAGCAATGTGTTGCGATTGTGCGCCAGCGACTGTCGAGGACAACGCGCGGTATAGACGAAGTACTGGTGCGCCAAGGGAATCTTGTTCACAAGAATAAGGAGACGCGAAGGGGCGTCGAGGCGAACCCAATACGCGCATCGCGGCCATTCATTCACACGAGGCATCATTTTGGAAACGCCAGCAGCAGGCGACAGAGTATATTCGACTATTTTTAATTCACAAAAAAAGGGGGAACTTGGCCCCGCCACGACAGCAGCAGAAAACGATACTGGCAGGACGGGATTGTAGCGGCGGGCGTCGGGCCTGACCAAGAAAGCGACAGCAGCGAGCAAAAAGACGAGGGGCGCGCACCCCCAGAGACCAGAAAAAATCCCAACACGCAACATCATCCGGACCCGCCGACCATTTCGTCCCCGACCCCCGACGGCGCGTTACCCTTCACCGGCCCCTCGACGACCTGCTCGCCGGCGACTCCCGCATTGTTGTTAGCGGCTTGTTGCGCGGTATCGTCTCCGATGGGAGCAGCGGGGGGCGAAGGAGGCGCGCCGACGGGAGACGCGGTGCCGGGCAGGAAAGGTGGCGTCTTTTCCTTCAGCTCTTCCTCGGAGGGGCCGGCATGTTCGGGCGCGTCCATGTCGGCATCATCCTCGACGGGCCCGAGGGGAACGTCGGGAAGGTCGACGACGCGAGCGCGAGAGGGACCGTTGGAAGAGGAACCGCGCTAGAAGAGAGGTCAGGAAACGAAGCTTGAGAAGAGACGGAAAACGCACCAAGAGCGCTGGAGTGCCCAGCGACCCTCTGCTTTCGCCACTCGGACCAGCAACAGGCGCGCAAGACGCGCTTGGGCCTGCGGATCTCGAACCTCCCGCGCTTCTGGACGAGCTCGACGCCGACGCCTCCGAGCGAACCCGGTCGTGGCCGAGCCAATGAAATAGGAACAGAGGGTCCCAGGCGGAAGGGTCGCCCTCGGGGACGTCGCTCGACGGGTCTTCGACGAATTCGAAGTAAGGGACGAGCCAGGGGTGCGCGCGATGGAGGACTCGAAGGAGGGATTCGCGGATCTCAGGAAGGACGGCTGCTGGATCGAGCCCCGGCGGGATGAAGGGAAAGTCGCGACTATGAACCGCCGTGGTGAGAGTGGCGTGCGTCCTCGGCATCGGCAGTTGGTAGTCGAGGATCTCCGCTTGGTAGCGTGTGACGGCGTCCAGACCAGCGCGGAGGACGGCGATCTGCTCCATCTGCACATGGGAGAGATGGATAAAGGCGCGGCGGCGGCGGAGTCGCTCGACGCGATCCCCCACGGGCCCTTCCTCCTGCTGAACCTGCGGGACGTCGAGGAAACGACGGACGACGGACGAAGGAGGCGGGAAATAGGCCGTGCACTCGGTGGGGCGTTCGAAGGAGATGTGGGGCACGAAGCCCTCAACCTGGGCACCGAAGGGCTCGCCGAAGTTGTAACCAGGCACGAGCACGGACCCCGAACGAGACTTCGAGCTCGACGCTTTTGCCGCGGGAGGGACTCGCCCTCGAACGGTAGCGGTCGTCGGTCTCGTCGCGAGCCTTTCCCTTGCCCTTGGCGTCCTCCTCCCTCGGGGTCGATATCTTCTTCAAGATCCCCTTCAGCGGCCCGACACCCTTCTTCGACCTCTCCATCTTCACCGGCCTCGAATCCTCCGAGAGCTCGTCCTGCGCGTCGTTGTCCTCGTCGTCTTCGCTGTCGACGACGGTCGGGGGTGGTGCTGTCTGGGGAGGGAGTGGGGTCAACGGATAACCCTCCCTGGCGTTCCAGTAATTCAACGCCTTGTCTGGTGAGGTCAGCGCCTAAGCGAAGGAGAAAACGGCGTGCGACTCACATGATGACGGTCCGAAGCGAGGCTTCTCCGGGTCCTCGCACGTCTTATGGAGGTGGACGCAGCCAACGCATTTGGTCCTTTTCGACTGGCCGTGTCGAGGTGTCCACTGAACACAGGGGCGAGGGCCGGCCGAGGCGCCCCAGCAACGATCGCACCCATTCCAGAGCCGCAACCGGCCTCCATCAGCAGGGCGAGCCTTCTCGATGACGACGCGGTACTCTTGAGCAATCGAGTGCTCGTACTGGCTCTTCGTGACGGCCAGGGCGGAACCGGCGGGTGAGGGGCGACCTCGTCTGCTCACGACCGAGGGCACGGCGACAGTGATGCCCGATGCTGGTGGGGCATCGTCCTCGTCGTCCTCGTCGTCATCGTCGCTGAGGCGGTCGTTGTCACCGCCATCTTCAGAGGAGTCGGAGCCGGAGGGAGAGGGCGAACGATGGCCGAAGGAGGCGACGGGCACGAAGGCGTGATCGAGGGGAGCGGCGTAGCCGTGCAGAGCGTCGAGCACCAAGTCCAGGAGTTCGCCGAGTGGAGCAGTGTCTCCCAGTGCACGACGACTGCGGTCGGCAGCAAGGGCCGCCTCGATACGGGATACCGTCTCGCGGCGAGCAGAAATCCGGGCTTCGGTGGTCGACTCCAACAGGCGAAGGCGGATGGAGCAGCTATGGGATGCGGTCCGAAGCTCTTCGAGGCGGTCGAGAAGCTCGGGGAGTTGCCCGTCGAGCTTGGCGTTACGCGCCTCTGCCTCGTCGATGGCGGACTGCCGAGCTCTGGCGGCATCGTCCTGCTCCTTGCGATGGATCGCGACGAAATCCCGGGCGTAGAGCTCGCGTCGGGCGAGGGCGGGCTCCATCTGCTCTGAGTACCGCTGATAGTCGGCAACATACTGATCTCGAACCTCTCGAGCGGCGACATGTTGAGAACCAGAGGCGAAGGTGGTACGGCCGCTGTCCTGCTCGGGCGGAGTAGGGGCGACAGGGAGCGGGACGCGGGTAAAGTCCGGCTCGGTGGGAGTAGGCTGGCGCTCGTAGGGCTCGGGGACGGCAGCACGAGGAGCGGGATTCAATTCTAGGTCGTGAAGGCGCCCGCTCAGCTCGCGAATCAAGCCATCATACCGATGGGCAGCAGCACGGGCCTCCTCCAAAGTCTCGCTCAAGTCGGATACGGGCTTCACGCGCTCCAGGCGGTAGGTAGCGATGAAAGAGCGGAAGGAGCCGACAGGAGCCGAAGTGGGAGCGCCGGTGGTAGCTGAATTTCGACGAGCAGGGGGGCGAAGCGGTGGCCGAGGAGTGGGGTGGCGAACGAGGCACTGCGGGCGCGGCGGGGGGCGCGCTGGGAACAATGGGCGAGCAGCAGGAGGCGCAGGGCGAGCGGGTTTCGATGGGGAGGGATCGGATGCCGAGGTTGACGGGCGAGGGCGAGATGTCGAGGCGAGCACCGAGGCCGGGGTACGGCGAGGCAAAGGGAGCACCTTCCGATCTGAAGTCGACCCCGCTGCGCTAGGAGTCGACTGCCGAGAAGGCTGAGGACCGACGCGACGACGCTTGCCTGGGCGAGGATCCGAGGACGAGGAGCCGAGTCGAGCAGGTGGAGACGTATCTGCATCCCCACCGCCCTCCTCGTCAGATGTGAGGTCCATGACGATCGGGTGACTCGAGCTAGCACCCCGAGGTGAGACCGTCGGGTCCTCCTCCGCTTGGTCTTCTCGCTCCGGGACGACGGTCGGTTGCCGCTTGCGCTTGGTGCCGCTGCTTGAGGACGGGGCGGGCGAACGATGGGAACGACGAGGGCGGGGAAGCCATAGAGAAACGAGCGGGGAAGATGAGGGGAGAAAGCAAGGAAAATTAGGGCGCAGGGCCCAGAAGAATTTTCTCAGGATCCTACAGATCCCGGAGGATCCACAGAAGATCGACGTGATGGTATCCATCGCGCTGGAAGATCGCCCAAATTGAAATCGGGTTCGACCTCGACTTTGCGTCGGAGCGAGCTCTGCTCTTCAGGCGCGCAGGCTTCGTGCTGGTCGTCTGTGAGCATGGTGAATGCGATTGAAGGAGGGCAGGGGGATTGAATGAGCGGACGGGGCGGTGCTCTGCACAAAGAAGCTCAGAAGCGCGCTGCGCAGCTCAGGGTCGGTACTGCGCCGAGAATAGCTCAGGGACAGGGTTGACGCGTAGCTGAGGCGGGAGGGGCGAAAGATGAAGAGCGCGTCGCTAGAACTGGCATTGGCGCGTGAAGAAGAGCATTGGAGCGTGAAGAAGGGAGGATTGGAGGAATACCTGGACAGGGGGGGAGGTTCCGTGGAACGATCACGTGACCCTTCATTTGGCACGTGATCAAGACGCGCTGGGGACGCACCGCGACTCTGGCACGACACCAAGCAGGGCGACTCAGAGAGGAAATCCGGAAGAGACTGCGGGAAGGTCTGCGCTCGCGCAGGCGAGGAACGAAAGGAACACCGGGGATGGCGAGGCGCACAAGGGTTTCACAGGGGAGGACGAAAATCTTCCCAAGCCTAGACGAGGGCAGAAACGGGTCGAGGTTCGCACCACACAGGGCGTAAGCGGGAGAATAGCGCCGTTGTCGGCCATCGAGGGCAAGGATCATCAACCAACCATCGGAAATCGCGGATCGTCAAATTGGAGCCGTATATCGTGCATCGTCCACCGAAGCGTCTCCGCGCGCCAGGTCTACGAGCGAAGGAAGAAACGGAGCGCTAAGCCAACACGCGGATAACGAAGGAAGTTAACAAGGATACTGGGACCGGGAACTACGCCAAGTCGACGCCGACGAACGAAGTGACGACATGGACGCTCCAAATAACGAAGCTTTTACGGCATCAACGAGGGAGGTTCCACCATAACGAACGACGCCTGCTTTCCCTGTAATGTCGGAATGATGTCCATTGTTTTTGTTCACCTCCAGACCCAGCAGGTGATACCGATTGGGTACACGCTCACGGTTCGCGGTAAACTGCCAATGGGATGAGCTTCGGGCGGTGAGGAGAAAGGTCGTGCCGTTGAAGCAAGCTGTGCCACTGATCGCGGGAGGCTCCGATATCCGAATGCGGCCAACAAGACCAAGTGGCAAGTCGAAGTTGGCGACGTTGCAGAGATATTGACACAAAGTCAAATCCCCTCTTCATCACAGTAGTACTCTGGATTCTAAATAACATTGAAGTAACACAAAGGAATACGAAAGGATTAGTGAGGCGCCTGTATCAAGTATCTGGGCTTCGCACACCGTTACCGAAGGTGGCAAATTGTTTCCATCGGTGTATTTCTAGACAGGAATAGAATGGGCAGCGTGTTAGGATGCTAATGTGGAATGCTAGCGCGAAATGCGGGAAAGTGTGGTGGGTGGCAGTCATCGACAGCAAAGCCGATAAGGTGGCAGAGTTCTTCCTGCGTAAGTTCAGGAGCTCTGAGGAAGAGGAGGACGGCAGGGCGGCAGCATGAGAGGCAGCGGTGTATGCACTGAAAGCGACTCTTGGGGGCATGGCGGTGGTGGTAAGAGAAGGGGCGAGCGGTTGATGAAGGACAATGGCGCGGCGCGTCCCGTCGAACTTGGATGCGTGATAGGCGAGATTCTCAAAAAGGAAGGAGCCTGTGTTGGCTTCAATTCCCGCAACGCCCCACCGCATTCACCGGCTGCAAGGTCGTTCACGTCGCTGCAGATGGCGTCGTCGCGAACCCAGTCCTCCCGTTGGAAGCGTGCTATATGCCGCAGGAGGGCCCACTGACCCTAGCGGCCTGGTGCTGGCTTTTTTCGTCGCATGCCGAGACGGGTCGCGGGCGTGAGCGATTCGGCCCGCGCGCGCGAGAGTCTCAAAAAGCGTGGCATGAAGCAGATCGACCACAGTTGGGAACGGCGCTCGAGTTCGATTCTCGACGGGTTCTCGAGCTTTCTTCACCGAGCCCCAGCTGGCGCACGCCTCCCCCGCTATGATTTCCTTTTGGGGTATGTCCGATCAGCACGTGCAGACACAACGGACGTGACGCGTCGACGCGTTCTTCACCTCGGCCACCACTTCTTGCCACCACAGAGAGCTTTCAGCTGCCAACATCGACGATGGCCCAACAACCCGACCCACTACCCCATCCATGCACGGCTGACTTCGACGAGGCGCTGCAGGCCAACTCAAGCTCTCATGCCTTAAGTATACTCCACAGCGAGGTCGCCCATCGCGCTCCTGGACACGTCACGCCGTGCCACGGCGACGACCCGATCCTCTACATCGCAGTCGCCATTCCTGCAGACCGTTGCAAGCTTCGCCACCGTACGGCTTGCTCACCGCAGAGGCCACTACAGTCTACTAGTATGGTGCTGCCACCGTGCTGAGGACGAAACATGTCGCCCCCAATCTGCACTTGCGTGTGCGCGACCAGCAACGCCTCTACGTGCTCGACGTCAAAACCCTCTCAAGCACGGTGCATTTGAGCTCACGGCGTAGCGGTATTAATTCGAGATTATTCCATGTAAACATTCTCTATAGACTTTACACGAATTTTCATGGTATATCACTTCCAATCGTTGCATATGAACATTATATGGACTCTGGTGCCTTGTACCAACCTCGTACCTTAGAATATGTACGGCTAAATCACACTCAGAAAATACTTATGCTTTTTGCCTTCTACTGCATTGTTCGCCGAAAAGGAAATCATAGTGGGGGAGGCCAAGGGCTTCTCGAGCCCCAGTCCTCTGCCACTTTGAAACGGACGCCTGGCCCTCCTACGTCCCAGATATCCTCGGTCCCACGGCTTTTCGGACTGGGTCTGGGGCGAATTCGAGCGACTCATCGACTCGGACAAGTCTTGCGGTCATACCTCGAGAACAAGAGACCGAAACGCGGCGATCCAACCCCGCTGGGGGCCGAGGCGGCCCGACTTTGCCCGCGGTGCACCACGACCCCACGTTGATTCGGCGGCAGCCGGACGGTGAGCAGCCTCCCGACAACTCGACGATGGTCCTCACGCGGCGTGGGAAGAATGTTCCGGCAGCTGGAAGAGGGCCCATCGCAGATGGGTCCATGGACACTTAGGGTGCGGAGCGATCCCGGCTGTGAACCCGCGCATGGGCCTATAACGGTCATCACCCCGTTGTAGACTCATTGTTGGGATGGTATCGGGATGGCCGCGTGTAGCCCTGACCCGTGTAGCCCTGACCGCCTAGGTGCATGGTCACAATCGACCACCGTGTCCGTCGAATGAACAGCACCCAGGTGATTTACAATGCGCGGGGCTGCCCTCTGTGAGCGTCGAGGGTCGTCGACGCCGCGCTCTTTGGCGCTCCGCGGCGGCCGTCGATGATGCCGGCTGTGGAAGGAAAGGAAACCACGCACAAACCTGTATGTTCTGACCGCGAGGAGGATTTGGACTCGAACCGGGTGCACTGAATGTGCGAGGTTGTATGTCCTGCATGTTGCATGCGAGACCGCGTCTTTCCGAACGGGTGCACGATCTTGTCCGCGGTTTTCTTTCTCCACTATGACCCCGCGCCGATTCGGCGACACTGGACAGCCTCCCGGCAAACAGGACCACACTTGCCAACCTCCCTCCCACTCGACCATGGTCCTCACGCGGCGTGCAACAAGGGAGCTGAGGAGCATCATCCGGCGGTTGCCCGCGGAAGTGCTGCTGGCAATGTGCGGCTGCGCGAGCGATTCGACCCTTGCCTCGCTCTGCAGCACCAGCAGGACGATGCGGGCGCTGGCGACGCCGGTGCTCTATCGCAGCGTCTCTCTGACGGGGCGGACGCAAGCCAAGCGTTTCATCGAGACCGTCGCGTCGCGGCCGGGCCTCGCCGCCCATGTCCGACACCTGTCTTTGCAAGCGAGAGCGTGAGTGTCTGCTGAACGTCGACGAACGTCACCGACAGCTGCAGGGAACTGTCCGGGCGCACGACCCGGACGCTGAACCGGATTCTGCCGCTCATGACGCGGCTGGAGGACCTCGACCTGCGCTGCGTGGGCTTCTGGCTGGAGGGCGGGATGGGTAGCGCCTGCTTCGGCGAGCTCCGCAGCTTTCGGGGCCTCGCGATCTCGCCCGCCTGCGCATCGTTGCGGGCCTTCTTGGATCGCCACGGGACGATCACGACGTTGGACGTCGTCAGTTTTCAGGAAAACGAGAACAGGCTGCCGGCGGTCCACCTTCCGCGACTCGCCGAATACGCAGGGAGTGCCAGCTTCCTGTCCTACCTCGATGACGCGACGGTGAAAGGCATCCGCTCGCTCGACCTCCGCGCCCTCGACGCGAACTTTGGCGCCGTTCTCTCGCGCCTTGCCCCGTGCGCCGATCTCCGGCGAGTGGCCGGAACCCTGGTGAACGTCGAAGCTGCCGAGGTGATAGACACTGTGTGGGGAGCATGCGTCGCAGATCGAGCACATGGTGTTCAGGGCGAGGATCCCGACCGACCTGGTGCGTCTGAAATGAAGCCCGGATAAACCCAAATCTCACGACGACGATGCTCAGCCGCTGGCGGATGTCGCAGAACGCCTCGGCGCTCTGCCCCGATTGCTTCGGCTGAGCTTTTGGCGGTACACGTATCCGTCGGAAGCCGCCGGGGCGGCGGACACCTGGGGTGCAGCATGCGAGACCCTCGTACGGGTGGTGCTCGGTACGCTCTAGGTCTGACGTGTGCACGGCCGTTCCTCAATGACCTTGTCAGACGGGGCGGACTGGAGGCGCGTCGGCGGTCAGTGGACACTGGCCGCGATTCGGGCAGATGACGAGTCGTAGCACATCATAAATCCCGCCGCGCTGTGCTTGGCACCAGTCACTGCGGCTGCAAGGTAGTTTACGTCGTTATAGACTGGTTCTCGCGAGGCCACGCCGTGACGTTTCGGTCCGTTTTGTGTTCCTGGTAGGTACATGCCCGGACATCGCATGCTTCCTTGTCGCAATACTCGCGGGTTTGGCCTTGCACTCATGTTGGGGCAGAAGTCAGAGCTTCGTGTCGACCCGCGCGGCAGGCGTGGTTCGCGTGTCTACGCGCAGTCCCTGTGGTTGCATCGGAAAAATCGAGCGACCGCTGCGAGTTCAATCGAGACACGCGCGGGGACAAGCGGGACCTGACCGAGACGGCCCAGCAAGAAGTCGGCGCACGGTTGTTTCACGTCGCAGTTTCACCTCCGTGTATGGGATGCGTTCCGTCCTTTGGAAGCACACACCCTGCGTCGGCCCACTGCATTCGCATTCGATGATTACGGACCATATATATATTGATGCCAGCTAACATCGAGACCAGCGAACAGACGCCGCTTCCACCTGTGCGCGACACCATCCAACGGCACACATGTGCAGCTACCCTTGATGCGTTGCGATTGGAGGAGATCAGGTCGGTGCGTCTCACTGCAGCTTCGTTGGCGACTGACTTTCGAGCACCGCCCGTAAGGTCGTCTGATGCGGGGGCCCGCGTATGCACCGCGCGCGCGCACGATTCTTCGGATCGCGGCCGGCGAGATGCCGCACCTGGGTCTACAAGCCCGTTCATCACGTTGCAGACTGAGTTGGTTCAAATGCCGGCTCCGCTCACCTACCCGTCGATGAGACACGATCATCGCAGTCAGTATGATTGGGATTCATCTGTAAGAAGTGCTGCTCGCACTATAGCCCGTTCTACGCGGGCCAACAAGCGAACCCGATCAAGTGCATCAACTGGCTGTAAGGTGGTTCACGCCGTTGTAGATGGGCTGTGAGGACTGGTGCAACGCGGTTCTCACTGCTGCGGCACGTCGCCGCTCATGGTGAGTTGGGTCAACGATTCCAGTCCACAATACTGGAATGATTCGCTCCCGAAGCATTGGATTGCACCGGTGCACGACCTGGTCATGGACTGGGAATCGCCACCGCCGAGACCTCAGGCCAACCGTCGTGTGGCCCGGTCGCTTCCTTGGGTCTCCGCAAATGCTGTCTGGTCCCTCGCATGCGAGACGTGCGGGCGACGCAGGCATCCAACCAGGTCGATTGTGCAGGATCGCGATGCATGTCTCCAAGAACCGAGTTCAACCTGAGGCACTGCCGACTGCCAATGAGCGTTGCGTTGCCAAAAGGAGCAAGAACGAACGGTCGCTCTGGAGCTCGAGCCCAGTCCTCCGGTTGAAGCAAGCAGTCGCCAAATACGATGTGTCACAGGGGTGCCTCCTAAGCCAGCGGGCCTCGTTGTGCCAAAAGGCGGTTCACACCGTAATAGACGTCAGGCAGCGATCGCATGTGTCGCGTGGCGTGTGACGCGACTGGGGTGCCGGGATTCAGGTGGAGAAATAGATCCCCAAGAGGAAAACATCGAGAAGCATGGACCTGTTGGGAATCGAGCCTGCTTTCGGACATTTGGCCGAGGGCCACAGGTCCGTTTTTCCAGCTACCCAGCGACTGAGTGTGATCGCGCAGAGGTGCTGCAGACACGTTCTGGCATCACGGCACGGCCCTCGTAAGTGGAGCACCTCCCGATCCTGCGTCGCCAGCCGCCGATGCCTCGGCGAGCACATCCGACCTCGTTTCTCTGGCTTCACTTTCAAATCGACTGCTGGTGCGCACGGGCGCACCATGTGCACGACACAAGTTCCGAGTAAACAGCCACGTGGGTTAAGCGTTGATATTCCTCAAGGAAGAAGAGCGAGGGTGTGAATAAAACGACGGCGTGTGGAGCCGCGTTCCGTTGGCCTTGGGCGACATACAGGTGAATGCGTGCGCACAGCGCAGCCACTGCATTCATCAGCTATAAGGTGGTTCACGGTGTTATAGATTGGCGTCGCAGAGGTCTACACCTCGCGTCTAGGTCCTCGGCCGTTCTGCTTCTGGCTGCAGATGGGGAAATCTGTGCGCTTTGCAGCTCGCGGCTGGCATCCGACACGGTTCGATCGCACGCCAAAAAATACAGAGGATGGTCGCCCTGGGGTTCGAACCCAGTCCTCCCGCGGGGACAATCTATGGAAGCGTGCTATGTGTCACAAGAGGGCCCCGCTGGCCTAGCGACCTGGTAATCAGCTTGCGAAAGTCAGCCTGCTGGAAACACCGCATGCTGAGACGGATCCAGGTCGCGCTCTCGAGAGTCTCAAAAGGCGTGATATCAATTTCTCGGTGCAGCTCAGGCAGTGCCGGATGGAGGCACACGCAACGTTTCGAGATGTGCGGCGTGACAGTGGCTGACCCTCAAGAGTCGTTCCCAGCAGCCTTGGAGGATGAATGTTCTGGCATGTTCGTATCTCGCTTCGAGACGGTTGACCAGCATGCAGCCACGATGTCCAGCCGAGCCTGGTCAGCGGCCCAGTCGTACGAGCCCCAGTCCTTTGACACCTTGAAACGCATGCCACCTTCGAGCGCCCCTTCCCACGCCAGCATCTTTCGCGCGACCGTGTTGTTTTAGCCTGTTCCAAACAGTGATAACTGTTTTCCTTTTGGTTTAATTTGCCCAGGCCAGCAAACAGTAAACGCAGCTACCAGTTCCAACCCAAACGATCCCCGATGGGGCACAGGTCCTGGAGAATGCCCAACGGCACAGTGCTAGTGTTTTTCTGTCAAAGGGGGAAGCGGTCTGTATCCGCTTTCGGAGTCGAACCTTCATGAAGCTGAGGACCCGCGGGCATTTCTTTTCGCAGACGGAGCGAGCTTCTCACATATGCCGGTCCACACGTATTGCAAAGGCAGGCGACACTTCTGAAGCAGCACAGCGGCCACCCAGATGCGGAAACCACCGGCTTGCACATGCCTCATAGCCACCTGGGTGGCTCCGGGTGGCTTTGCGCAACCTCTCTAGTTCAAGTCGCCTGAGGTTTGGTTCCACATGTAATCTTATCCCATCTAAGAACAACAGCGCAAATGTGAGTTCAGCTATATGAAAAGATCACCAAAGATGGTCTTCAGGGTGTGATGAAATCGACTAGATCTTTGAGGATCCCTTGTGTGAATTCCGGAGCCGCGTATGCCTTGCCCCCACCCAGCCGTTTCAAAGTCGCAGTATGTGGGATGCCACCTGGAATGATGATGGAGAATGATCGTCAGGGCATGCTAAACTTGTAGGATTTGCTTGCGAAAGCAACTGCTGGCTCAGCCATTTTGGACAGGCGAATAAAATTACATGAATTGATGTGAAAAGACATGAAAAACGGTCTTCAGGGTCGGGCTGAATCTAGCCACCTACACTCACCTCCACAGACCTATGGGTATCTACACTGACCGAGGGTAGGACAGCCTTGAACGCAGTGATGGTGCTGAAGCTCGGATCTCAATGGCTACAAGGTGGTCCATACCGTTATAGATGTCAAGCATGTGAGTTCGCGATCGACATTGTTTGGCGACCCCCCAGAGTGGGAAAGAGGCATCAAAACCTCATGGACCTGTTGGGATTCGAACCCGTGCTGTCACGACGACTCATCCAAAGGCCACAGATCCGTTCTTTCTCGTCCAAGAATGTTCCAGAAGCTGGAAGAGAGCCCGTCACATGGATCCGTGGACAGGTAGAGTGCGGAGTGACCCGGCTGTGAATCCGCGCATGGGTCTATAACGGTCATCACCCCGTTGTAGACTCATTGTTGCGACGGGATCGTGATGCCCGCCCCTGGCCCAGGTGCATGGTCCCAATCGACCACCGTGTCCGTCGATGAACAGCACCCAGAAGACATACAACGAGCGGTGCTGCCCTCTCCGAGGGTGAAGGCTCGTCGACGCTGCGCTCTTTTGACGGTCCGACGCGGTCGTCGATGATGCCAGCTGTGGAAGGAAAGGAAACGACGCACAAACCTGTATGTTCTGACCGCGAGGAGGATGTGGACTTGGCAGGCAGGGACCGTGTTCACTGGAAGTGCGAGGTTGTATGTCCTGCATGTTGCATGCGAGACCGCGTCTTTTCGAACGGGTGCTCGGTGGTTGCTGGAATGGGGGGCGAGGTTGAGCCCCCCATGGACTCGAATAGACTCGGACAAGGCCCTAACAAAGCCCTGTGGCATCGTAATGGCGGTCAAACCTCGAGAACAAGAGGCTTTCGTTGGACAGTGCACGTGGCTGCTAGACATGCGGACAACATCCGCATCTTCTACTCCAACCCCGCTGGGGCTGCCCACAATTTGGACCGCGGTTCCTTTCTCCACTATGACCCCGCGCTGATTTGGCGACAGTGGGAGCCTGGACAGCCTTCCGACAAACAGAACCACACCTGCCAACCTCCCCCACTCGACCATGGTCCTCACGCGGCGTGCAGCAAGGGACCTGAAGAGCATCATCCGGCGGTTGCCCGCGGAAGTGCTGCTGGCGATGTGCGGCTGCGCGAGCGACTCGACCCTTGCCTCGCTCTGCAGCACCAGCAGGACGATGCGGGCGCTGGCGACGCCGGTGCTCTATCGCAGCGTCTCTCTGACGGAGCGGACGCAGGCCAAGCGTTTCATCGAGACCGTTGCGTCGCGGCCGGGCCTTGCCGCCCATGTCCGGCGCCTGCTTTTTGAAAAGGGTGTGAGTGTCCGCTGATCGTTGGCGCGAACCTCACCGACCGCTGCAGGGAACTGTCTGGGCGCACGGCCCAGACGCTGAACCGGATTCTGCCGCTCATGACGCGGCTGGAGGACCTCGAGCTGCGCTCCGTGGCCTTCTGGCTGGAGGGCGGGATAGGTGGCGCCTGTTTCGGCGACCTCCGCACCTTTCGGGGCCTCGCGATCCCGCCGAGCTGCGCGTCGCTGCAGGCCTTCTTGGGTCGCCACGGGACGATCACGACTTTGGACGTCCTGGGCTTTCGGGAATACGAGAGCAGGCTGCACTTGCCGCAACTCACCGAATACGCAGGGAGCGCCAGCTTCATGTCACACCTCGATGACGCGACGGTGAGAGGCATCCGCTCGCTCGACCTCCGCGCCCTCGGCGCGAGCCTCGGCGCCGTTTTGTTGCGCCTTGGCCCGTCCTCCAACCTCCGTCGCGTGGCCGGAACTCTGGTGGACGTCGAAGCCGCCGAGGTGATAGAAATTGTGGGGGAGTATGCGTCGCAGATCGAGCACATGGTGTTCCGTGCGAGGAAGCCGGTCGAGCTGGTGCGTCCGAACGCTGGACTAAGCCCGGAAAGACCGAATCTAACCGCGACGACGCCCAGCCGCTGGCTGCCGTCGCAGAACGCCTCGGCGCTCTGCCCCGATTGCGTCAGCTGAGCTTTTGGCGGTACACGTATCCGTCGGAAGCGGCCGGTGCGGCTGACACCTGGGGTGCAGCATGCAAGACTCTCGTACGGGTCGTGCTCGGTAAGCTCTACGTCTGGCGCATGCACTGCTGTTCCTCAATGACCTTGTCAGACGGGGCGGACTGGAGGCGCGTCGGCGGTCAGTGGACAGTGGCCGCGATTCAGGCGGATGACGAGCAGTAGCACATCGTTGTGTGGTTCACCGTCTGGTCAGTCACTGAGGTGGCTACCAGCTATAAGGTCGCTGCCAGCTATAAGGTCGTTCACGTCGTTATAGACCGGTCGTCGCGGCTTTCCTGGTAGGTACATCCCCGGGCGACAAGCGTACTCGCTTGAGACGAAGATTGAAGTCAGAGCATCCTGCCGACCCGCGGGGCAGGCTTGGTTCGCGTGTCCCCAGACGCCATTGAGCGGTCGACCTGGACGGCCCACATTTGTTTCACGTCGCAGTTCACGTATGAGGTGTGCGGCACGAGAACTGCGGCACAACGTTCGCTCTGCGCTGCTTCACCGCGAACCACGAATGCTGTACGTGCGTGTATGGAGGCAACGGGGCCACAGACCGTGACTGTCCAAACGGTTTTCGGCAACGCAACCAGGCCATCTGTTACCGTGACTGTTGCGAATTTGGGCAACTGTGCAATGGCATTTTTCGACTTACAACAGCTTGTGGGGTTGAAAAAGGCTTCAAGCTCAGGAACAGAAGCTTTGTTGCACAAGCAAGCACTGTCTGGAGGCTTTTTGGGGTACGATTGCTAGAAATTTATTTATTTTATTTTTTGTAACGCTATTTCTCAAGCAACTGACCCGACCGTTACCGTGACCGAGCTGGGTTTGGGCAACGCAACCAACCCCTCCGTTACCGTGACGGTTGCCTCCATACACGCACGTACAGTATATTGATGCCACGCCATCTGCACGCGCGACACCGTCCAACGGCACACCAATGGTCTACGTCTCGTTGTAGCGCTAGCTTCGTCAGCTGCTGAATGTCGAGCACCGCCCGCAAGGTCGTCCGCAGCCACTTGGTCTGCAGCCACTTGGTCTGCAGCCACTTGGTCTGCAGCCACTTGGTCCTCACTCCCGCAGATGGATCGTATCGCTGACACGACCACCGGCGACACGGGTGCGCGATGACGACCAGTCGCACTCGCGGTGCGCCGACTTCCTCGGCTTCGTGCTCAGCCGCTGGGGTCTGATCCACTGGTTCCGCGCTGCTTTGATGCCGAAGCAGAAGGACCTAGTGTGCAGAGCACGGTTGCGACGCGAACCCGATCAGGCGCAGCGCATTCACCGGCTGCAAGGTGGTTCACACCGTGATAGACCGGCCGTGCAAAACCCAAGGTGCTCCGGTCCAGGACACCTGGTGCAAGAATGTTGCCGCTCATGGTAGACAACCCGAGGTCGGCCACTGATGCTGCTGTCGGTCTTCGATTCCGCTCTCGCGGTCAGGTGCACGACCCGGTCGCCGAGATCTCAGGCCAACGTCGTCGCGGCATTACCCTCTTGGTCGTGCAGTTCCTCGCATGCAAGACGTGCGGGCGACGCAGGTGGAGGACCACTCCAACGAAGTATTCGTGGGCTGTGCAGCGTCGCGATTCTTTCGGCAGCTTGTGTCTCCGGTTGGTCGCCGAGTTCAACTTCAGACAGTCCCTCGATGAGCTTTGGGCATTGCCTTTCCGGAAAAAAAGAAAAGAAAGAAAAAAAAAACAACGAAGCAAGGCGTGGCAGAGTGCCACGTGTCGCAGGAGTGCCCACTGAGCTAGCGACCTTGGTCGTGGTCCCCTCCAGGCGAGGACGAAAACGAGACCATATGTTGTCGGCTGAGGTGCAATCAGATGTGGAAATATTGAGTTCAACCATGTGAGAAGATCATCAGAAATAGTCTTCAGGGTATGATGAAATGGACCGAGCTGGTGCGTCTGAACGAAGCTTGGAAGGACCGGATCTGACCGCGACGACGCCCAGCCGCTGGCGGTGGTCGCAGAACCTGCTGTAGCGTGCCGACAGAGACGGGGAGGATAACGTTTCCGCGCTGGGTCCTTCCCACTGCGGGGCCGGATCAGGAGACGCGCGTGGGGGGTTCTCGTTCGGGTCGGTCACGTGACCCATCCACCGAGACGCCCCTTTCTCGACGTGTGACCGATATGATTCCGCGAGGGTGCGTTGGCAGCCTGCCTGCATCTGTGCGAGCCGTTCTGCGGCCTGACCTTGCCCGCCACTTCAATCGCCTTCGCCGTTTCCTTCGATCGACCTGCCCTCCAACCCGTCGCCAACGGGGGCCGTCTATTCAGGATGGTGCCGCTGAATGCGCGCGACGCGTCTCTCAGTTTACGCCGTTCCTATGGACTTTGCCCCAGCGCGCCCGCAAGGGTGACATGCTCGCGATTCTCGTTTCAACCGATCACGTGCCTCACCCACCGAACGGCCCTTTTGTCGGCCTGTGACCGATATGATTCGTCGAGGCTGCGGCGGGAAGCCTGCCTGGCTCCGTGCAGGTCGACCGGTCCCGAGACCTTGCCCCCAGACGTTTCCTTCCATCGACATGGTCGAAAAATACTGGAATCAGTGCCACAGACGCGATAAACGATAATCACGCGATTGATCAGATACCTGTTCGAACGATTGTTCGAACTCGAGTTCCGGCGGTCGCTCGGCGCGATCGACCTGAGCCAGGCTGGGCATAGGCTGCAGAAATGGCGAGCAGCTTGCGTGGCGTTCCTCCATGGAGCCGAAAGCGCCCGTCGATGCCATCGGCTCCCGACGAGCCCCTCCGGGGAAGGTCTGGGGACCGTGAAGCAATGCTCCCAGCCTCCCTCGTCCGTGGCCTAGATATCGGGGCCAGTCGATCGTGGAACCTGCGAGGAGCGATCTTCCATGAGAGTCGTGGCTGAAGGTCATGTGATCATTGAACCACCTTTTGATTTTCGTTTGTGCCAATGAACCAAAAGAGAGAGAGAAAGGAAAACCGTTTTGAACCGTTTGACACGATTCCCTCCCTTGCCAGGGGATCGGCTCCCATTGGCTTAAGCCGAACGTACGCACCGGCTCAAAGCCGTTTGAGCTGCTTTGAGCCGTTTAAGCCAATGTAGCACATACACTGGGCGGCTTCAGCGAATCAAGCCAGTTCAAACGAATTGGGCCATTTCAGCCTGGCACTTCAAGCGTGTAATAGTTGAGCGGGTTGAACGCGCCGAGCGGTTCGACTTGCATGCCATCCCGAAACTGGAACGCCCCACCATATACGGACGGGGAATAGTAAGTATTGCAGGCATGAAAATCAGAGCTTGTCGTCCATCCTTGCGGCCGAGAGTCCGGTAATGCAACACGGGGGTGGCATTGGAACTTGGAAGGGACTTGAAGTGAGTCAAGTCTTGAAGCAAACAAGAGCTTGCTTGATTCCTCACCGATGAACTGGACGAAATATGAATTCCGGCTGACTGCGATCCAAGGCATTGCGACTTGAAGACGAGAGGGAGATGGTGGCAGGAGAAGAAAGAGACAATTGATCGGGCTTTCAATGCTTTGACACATCGTGTCGAGACTCACCCAAACGAAACGGCGGATCTCTCTTTCCCCTTCCACCACCATATCGCTCACTCACCTTGCATCCACCGCGACTTTGAATTCAAGTTTGCCCCAGCTTGTTCCTCGAGACTTCCGACTACTCACTTAACGGGCAAGCGCCGCGTACGCTGCCACCGCCACCACCGGAGTCTAGTGCCACTCGGGTGTGTATGTCCGTTGCAAGCATTTTCGTGCTGAGCGCTGATCACCGAGTTCTTCCCCTACGTTTGCGATTGATGTGCTCCTGGGTCGCCTAAAGGGCCTCATTAGCTGGATTGCAGCACACGCTCAACGACGCCCAGCCGCTGGCGGCTGCCGCAGAACACCTCGGTGTTCTGCCGCAATTCCGTCAGCTGGGATTTTGGTGGCACACGCATCGGTCGGCAGCGGTCGGCAGCGGCCGGTGCCGCGCATACCTGGGGTGCAGCATGCAAGAGTCTTGTACGGGTGGTGCTCGGTACGCTCTACGTCTGACGCGTGCGCGGCTGTTCCTCAGTGACCCTTCCAGACGGGGCGGACTGGAGGCGCGTCGGCGGTCAGTGGACACTGGGCCGCGGTTCGGGCAGATGACGAGTGGTAGCACATCATGAATCCGAAGCGCTGTGCCTGACACCGGTTACTGAGGTCGCTACCGGCTATAAGGTCGTTCACGTCGTTGTAGACTGGTCGTCGCGGCCGCGCTGTGACGGTTCGGTCCGTTTTTGTGCTCCTGGTAGGTACACGGCATGCCGCATGCGCACTTGTCGAGCGCTCATGGAGCAATACCCGTGTGGTCCATTGGAAGAATTAAATATGGTGAAGCCAATTGTGAGATAAGATTTCTAGACTCAACATTGGACGTGTCCAATACATTTTGTTGGTCGAGCAGATATTTATGAAGGCGGTAGCGCCTCTTTTGTGGGTGGAAACGCGTACAGGCGATGTACTCATGACACGGGTTGTGAAGATCATCGACGATACTGTTTAAAACAGTTTCAAACGGTTTTCAACTGTTTAGAAACTGTTTCTGTTTAGTTTACCTGGATTGATAAACAGCAACAAAACAGTTGGAGCCTTAAGATACAGTGTAATTGCCTGTGACGGAAGCGAGGGCGTCGAGTTCCGGCACACAAGGGCAACCGAGAGAACCGGGATAAGTACTAGATTGACCCAAGAACCTATCTACGTACAGCTCAATATTTATACTACGGAACGGGAGGCGGTGCATAGATCTGATTGAATATCACATGCAGAATGGCATAGCGGCATAAGAAGGGGATGAGTAATGAAGAATACAACGCGCCTGATGACGCGTACGTCGGGAAGGCGTGTTTCCGTTACATTTTTAGTACAGGAATGCAATAAAGCGGACCAATGTTCACACAGAGCAGGGTTTGAACCCAAGCAAGACTATCAGCGACGACGGATTTGCATTCGGGGCGGCGATGAGGCCGAGCATGAACACTGAGCGGACGCCTGAGCGAAAGCTTTCGACTAAGTAATTGAGGGACGTCAAGTTTGAATTCACATCAACCACCTTGGCTCGACCCCTTCAACACCTCTGCCCGCACTCAGCACCGGATGCTCTTTCCGAAAGCTCATCGTGCGTGTATCATCCTCTTGGTGCAGCTGCTTGAGTTATACAACGCACTGCTGAATGTGCACCAGAGCTGCAGTGTGTCGCGCTGGAGGAGTCGGAGCATGAAGGACAAAGATGTGGAAGGACTGCTCAGTGCGACATGCAGAGTCGCTTGAATGTGCAAGACACGAAAGGTGCGGCGGCTCCCGCCCCCCTTTGGCCGACGAGAAACTCGAGGTTAACGCAGATGGGGAGTGGACCGCCCGAAGAGGACGGAGGACACAGAGTTGATGGTATGTGGTGTGGAATGCAGGCGACGAAGAACTGGTGTCCGGAAGTCAAGACAGAACTGCTGAGGTGAAAAGCAGACGATGGCGCGAACTGCTATGTACACCGCTGGACGAGGCGACGCTGCTTGGTGTCAAATTGCTTGCGTGTGCGAGAGAGAGGACTCACTGCTTAACGCTGCCGACGAAGAGGATGCCGAGGAAGAATTGGGCCCAGAGAGTGCGGAAGCGCTGTTGTAGACGCGGATATGGAGCTACTTGCGTGGGGAGCAGACGAAGCCTAGAGCTATTTTCGTGGGAGACGGGTTGCTCGACAGAAGGCCGACGAGGAATTGGCGTGCGAAGACAAAGTGGCTGGCATCTGAAGCAGAGGAAGCACTGCTCGAAGGCCGACCAAGTAAGGCTCCAACCATTTAGTCTCCGTTTGTCCGACTGGACAAATAAAACGGAAACCGTTTTGAACCGTTTAAAACCGTTTAAAACGGTAAGAAAACGGTTCTCTTTGAGTGCTTAAAAAGGCCAGCAGAGCTGTCTAATTGTCTACGTACCATCCTCTACCACAATCCAACGACGCCCGCTTGAGTATCTTTGATCCACATCTTGGTGAGCATCGCCTCCAAATTGTCTTGGACTTTAACGATGCACGGGACTCGTGACAAAGATGACGCACTCGAGAAGAGGCGCTCGACGGAAACCCTGGTCCCAGGAATCGCCGGGAAAGTCGCACGCGATTTTGAGATAACCGGGAACTCGTGTTCATGTTCCTACACTCATCAACACCTGACTGTGATAATATTTGACAACATACCTTCCACCGTGACCTCGCTGTTGGAACCATCAACGAGGTGCTTAGGTGCGGTGCGCGATGCGAGTGGGTTTCCCACTACCGCTCAGGATGATACGATAAAACGCGTCCAGTCACACATTGTCACATCTTATACCTTATGTCTGTTGGTGAGATGCTGCATTGACGCCGCTCGTTGACCGGGCACCATTTGCGCCGGCGGAGGAAGATGATAAGGCTGTTAAAACACATGGGCTGGCTGCATTGCTCCGAAATGTTCCGAGTCGGCCCGCCAGAGCACCCGGAGGTAACCATATAAACCGTTTGACGCTGGAGGTAAACGAAAACGAATAAAAGCGGTTATAACCGTCTTAAAACGTTTGTAAGCGGAAACGGTTGGAGCCTTACGACGAAGAGCTAGTGATGCGGAAGAAGAGTTGGCCACATGGCGTCCGATGCAGACAATGATGCACAACTGCTTCCACGCGACGACACAACGTTGCGGACACCCGCTTCGACGGCGATGCCGAAAAGCAGGCAGCAGACGAGGACCCGGGGGCCATAGCATGCGATGCAGATAAGAGGCACGGACGTGCACGCCAGACGACGAGTTGGCTTCTAGTACGCCACACGGGGCTCGTCGGAAACGTGGCTGGATGGAAAGCCAGCATAGACAAAGCCGGGGGGGAAAAAAAAACGGAAGCTCAGCAGCTCGTGGAAGAAACAGTAGGACTTGCCTATCACCGAACGAAGAAATAGCTGCTTTCATCCAACAAAACCTCCGCCGACCAGGTGCTGCTGGTGGTGGTGGGAGGTGCGCCGAAATAGGTTGAAGGCGTCCCCAAGCACGAGGCGTATTTCAGGCACCGGTCGGCAAGGGTTTTAAATCTTGACCCTTCGCATACGGTCTGTTCTCGATCTGCAAAAGTGTTGAGATGGACGGAGCGGCAGACGTTGATGACAATTCTCGGTTTGCGTCGAACGCAGCACCATTCAGCGTGGTGATATTCCAAGTGCACAAAGCTAGCGTGACTGGCGGTTCTGACTGATTCAATCTCACCACAGAAGTCTAATATGGAATTGCCTCGCTTTTCGTGCTCGTTGTGGTCTTGAAGTATACTTCTGAGAGGAATAATGTCGAGAAAAGTGCAAAAAAAGATCGCAAAGATGGCTGTCGCCTGGGGAAGAGCGGATTTTGTCGGATTTCGAGTTCTGGTCACCCAATTGGACTGTAGTGAGGCTAGGAACATGATTTGAGAAAATGGCAGACCAACACTCAGATTGAGTGTGTTCAGAGTAGTTGCTTTCGGTCCGAGTGTGTTCCAAAGCAGAGAAAACCGATTAAATGTGTCGACATTTGATCCGACTGCGAGTTCTTCCGAGGTGGTTCCCGGAGAAAGCCCTCTAAAAATAAATCCGGCCCTTGGTATTTTTTTCTTCTGCTCGGACCCCCTTGTTGCTACCCTGAGGACGTCGTACGCGAAGGTTCAATTGCTGCCGGGCGAATCCAAGGAGGCGCAATCCCCAAGATGGTAAGAGGAAAGACTCTAAAGAATTTTGATGCATCGCACATCACACGCTGCCCATCTTGTCTCACACCGGAAAAGGAAAATTTTATTAATGCACTGAAAGTCAAAATGAAAATAGGAATTTCCTTTCAACTTTCCAATCCACAAAAAGTACCAATATCAATGTATCTGAAAGGGAATCTGAAAGCAGGTCTGTCAGATTCCCTTTCAAACAATCTGAAAGTACCTCTTTCATTGCCGTGCCATTTTTGCCATTGGTCCGGCATTTCCCGGACCAACGGCAAAAATAACGCAGCACTGAAAGTGCGTCTTTCAGGCAAGATGAAAGCAGCTCTGAAATCACCTCTTTCAGTTCATCTTTCAGGTAATCCAAAAGTGATATTTTCTGCAACCCTGAAATTGAATCCAAATACTGCTATTTTCAGTTTCACTTTCCTTGCATTAATAAAATTTTCCATTTCCGGCGTGTCTTCCGGGGAGCCGTTTAACCGGTTCTTGCGGATCACAATGTGAGTCAGGTGACGAGTTACGTCCTTGTCTTTAACTCCCATCTCCGCGCGCCACTATGACCATCCTTTATGTTGTAGAGTCTGCCGAGCCAAATGCAGAAGCTGTCATGGTCACCCTCGAAGCAGACCACAAGCTTGACGACTTGAAGACGCTCATTCTTGTGAAATGGGGGAAGGCGGCAGCCGCCCTTGATATTCGCGATCTTCGATTGTGGAAGGTTCGTCAGTCATCGAGGTCCGTATAATTTAGAACATACTGAGAGTACCAGCCCAAGCGCGCTATTTCTATGGCTCATGGCGTCTGGGCGCAAGTGTTCCAAGACTCGGGCTGCAAGCTCCCTGAAGTTGCTGACCAGCTGGATGCAACCAATATTGGCCTGTTGGGTTCGCATGCCGTTGCTGCCCCGCTGGATGCAACGGCCGATATTGGCCTGTTGGGTTCGCCAACAGCCGAAAAACCCCCTGTGGTCGGCGTCATCGTCGAAGTCTTGCCCCGTCGACAGCACCATGAGAGCCCTCATCGTACGGAGCAACTGGAGGAGGAAGCACGAGACACCATAAGTGACATGACTACCCGTGCGTCTTCACTTGAGTCGTTTGAGCTCATCGATACTGACTTGTTCCCCAGGCTATCAAAACCTACTTCTACATGCGCGAGGGGGAATGACCCCATCCCAGGCAGCGAAGTCGGCAAACTATCGAATGGAGCAAAGTGGCTCTAATCCGTTATACGATGGACGCTATGATGATGCCAACCCCGCTGCCACGATCGCTCCTCCCGTTCAGCTATATCACCCCGTGTTTGCTCGCTTTATCGATGACGTTAACAATACTGCTTTGGAAATTCCTGGAGAAGTTTTGGTCGCTACCGCCGATCTCATGCACAAAGCATCTGGCATATACCAAGACGAAGACGCACGAAAAAGCAAGATTCGCCCCGCTCTCAAAAAGGCACTTTCATTGGACATCACCAATCTCGTCAACGACGACCGCACCCCCTGACGGTGGCATCATGTGGACTATATCGAAGCCGGAAGCAGCCCTTGATCATACTGTCGCGCTCGCAATCAAAGAGGAGAAACGGGAGCTTGGAGAGGGCGGCTGTGACCCCTCCACTCAAGCTTCGTTTTCTGTGCAGCGGTATTGGGTACAGCACGCAGTAGGTGTCTCCCTCAACTCTCACCTTTCTTCTTTCTGAGTGATTCTAGAATAATGCCCTTCGTGCGCTTTGTTGTTGCCCTACTTTCCTGATCGCCTTCGCTGGCCCTTGGATATCCGTCCTCGGCGCGGTCTTTACGGACAAATGCATCCCACAGCGGCTCACAGACTTTATATGGATGGGCAATGGCTCCGTTTTCAACAGCCACGCGTGTCGACGGGTCGCCCGTGTTCTGTATTCCTTGACGCGATCTCTGCACGAGTTGCGCCGATATTACACGACGTTGCCTCAGACTGGCCCGTCAACCAGATTCTTTCCATCCCCCAAAGAATTTCAATGCCCCGGCAGCAGCACGCCGGTTCGTTTCGAATACGCGGAACCACTCGAGCGCGATGCCGGTTGCGTTGCGTTTCTTTGCAAAACTAAAGAGGACAACCAGTCGATTGTCGTCAAGTTTGCCGAAAGCTACTGCTCCGAAGCTCACGCTCATTTGGCGGCAAAGGGCATGGCCCCCCAGCTGCTGTACTGTGGACCAATTGATCCGTCGCCTGGCGCGCCTTCCTATGGCGGCCTCAAGATGATTGTCATGGAATATCTCGAGGGCAAGACGGTTGCACAGGTAGAGCAGCACAACCTTCCCGGGGATTTCGCAGTCCAACTGAAAAAAATCATTGGTGTCCTGCACGCTGGTGGATTCGTATTTGGGGATCTACGCCCACCCAATATCATGGTCTCGAAGGACAAGGTGAAGCTGATTGACTTTGACTGGGCTGGACAGATGGGCATTGCGCAGTACCCGCTTCATCTGTCCTCCCGCATTGTTTGGCCAGAGGGCGTCGGACCACTGGGGAAGATTGAGAAAGCTCACGATCTTGCAATGCTGCAAGCACTGATTAACCCTGTATAATCACCGTAGCTTATCGATATCCTTTTTGCAATTAGGTACCCTATCTATATATGATGTCGACAAAGATCGAAGCTTGAGCGATGGCAGCCCGTTGGTCGAAGGCTCGCGACGTGAGAGTCGGCGTTGACGTCAGCGCTACCGAGTCGAGCGGCAGCAGAATCGTCGGATGGTGACTCGTGTCACACAGTCGAGCTAGGTATGTTCATTAGCTTTGTCTGGAGGATGTATATGAAAGAGAACCACCTACCCGCGAAAAATGGCCGAGGTGAGCTGATCGCCATGTGCGGTACCAAAGAAATTACTGGCAGTTGAACGAACGTGGAAAGATACTGCAAATGAAAATCAGCATTTCCTCAACCAGTACGTAGAAACGACTCACGGCGGCGGGGAGCTGTAACGAATTAGCGGTAGAAATCCAGTTCATCAGACTCATGTCGCATCGAAATTCCACGAGACTCCTCACCAAATTGGATCAATTTGAATCTGATCAAAAAGCTGCATGAACCGAAAGTACGACGAACGAAAAAAGAAGATCGCTATCCAACACCATGGAGACGGAACATGCGAGACACGCGTACTTCATTAGGACCTATTGAGCTGGCACTTGCACAAAGTCCTTGCGCGGAAGCAAAATTGCTGCCCACCGTCCATTTGTTAGACGCCAAATCGGTCGGTCGACCTGCAAAACATCCCCCAGTCTGCAGATGACCCGCGCTGTGGAAAAGAGTCTCGAGGAAGCGGGAGACGAGCCAAACGCCGTGGGTCGAGTCGAGCAGGGCCATCATTTAGGAGCTGTGCGTACCAGTGAAGACGTTGGGACCAAGAGCGATGTTAAACTGGCCTGAGGCGTTGCGCTATATAGATAGCGACCACCAGGTCAAGTTTGAACCTAGCAGATCGCGACATCCCCGGATTCTGGGAGCCTGACTCATGGTGCGGTAAGTGGAGATCAGTTTGGCATCTTGAAGACATCTGTAACTTGCAGTGATGCAAGCACTCACCAAAAGCAACAATCCAGATCCTCCGCCGCTGCGATGCCACCAGATATACAATGAAAGAGATGTTGGGACAATGCGACGAGCTTGGATCTGAGGTACTTATCGAAACAAGAAACGAAACGAACAGTGGACATTGAAGCTTTTGCATCCTGACATAATCGAAATTCCTTCTCGGAAATTCCAGTAACCGGCATGGGGTACGGAATGAGATACTGAGGACCTAAATTAGGTTAGGGCGAGCGGCGCGAAACGCGACATTGGAAATCCGTGGAAGTTCGCCGGCAGAAATTCCGGGGGTAAGCAGTCAAGCAGTGCTGCGGACGGTCATGCGAGGCTGTCCGGACGACGCGCCTCCAACGCCGACGGGCAGTGGGAGTGGAGGCGCGTCGGATGGCGGCATCACTTGGACCGGTCCCGATGCGATGAGCGCCGCCCGCCAACGCTCCCGTGCCACGTCCGCTCTTTGGCGCAGAATGGACGGCTTTTGCACCCACATTCAGGCCGTCCAAAAGTAGGTGATGGTGGTTTCCCGTCGTCTCTCTTCCTTTGCGATGGGCACCGGCCTGCGCCGGGTTCTACTTTTCTTTTCATCCCCATCTCCTCCCACTTTATCCTTTCATGCTGGGGCAAAAGACGAGGAAGCTGAACAAGGTATACGGCTCATTCACTTCAAATCAATTTTATGAAGGTTGACTTTGAATCCAATTGGAGCGAACATACTGGTGATGTGGGGGGGGGGGGATTGTACTTGGGATACAATGCTGTTTGCGAATAACACACAGTGTGCCGTTTTTATTTGGCAGGTTGTGGAATGCTCGTGCACCATAACATCCGCGTCCTCTGCTCCAATCCCGCTGGGGCTGGGCACGATTTTGACCGCGGTTCCTCTCTCCACTACGACCCCGCGCTGGTTTGGCGACAGACAACACTTGCCCACCTCCTCCCACTGGATCAAGGTCCTCACGCGTCGTGCGACGAAGGAGCTGAACAGCATTCATGTGGTGGTTGCCTGCGGAAATGCTGCTGGCGATGTGCGGCTGCGCGAGCGATTCGACCCTTGCCTCGCTCTGTGGAACCGGCAGGACGATGCGGGCACTGGCGACACCGGTGCTCTATCGCAGCATCGCTCTGACCGGGGGGAGGCGGGCCAAGCGTTTCATCAAGACCGTTGCGTCGCAGCTGGGCCTTGCCAGCCATGTCCGACACCTGTCTTTGCAAGCGAGAGCGTGAGTGTCTGCTGAACGTCGACGAACGTCACCGACAGCTGCAGGGAACTGTCCGGGCGCACGACCCGGACGCTGAACCGGGATTTTGCCGCTTATGACGCGGCTGAAGGACCTCGAGCTGCACCTCGCGGGCTTCTGGCTGGAGGGCGGGATAGGACGCGCCCGTTTCAGCGAGCTGCGCAGCTTCGGGGGCCTTGTGATCCGCCCGAGCTGCGGATCGCTGCAGGCGTTCCTGGATCGCCACCGGTCGATCACGACGTTGGACGTCCTGTGTTTTCGGGGAAACGAGACCGGGCTCCCGGTCCACCTGCCGCGACTCGCCGAATACGCAGGGAGCGCCAGCTTCCTTTCCTACCTCGACGACGCGACGGTGAAAGGCGTCCGCTCGCTCGACCTCCGCGCCTTCGACGCGAACTTGGGCGCCGTTCTCTCGCGCCTTGCCCCGTGTGCCAATATCCGGCCCGTCGCCGAAACTCTGGTCGACGTCGAAGCCGCCGAGGTGATAGAGACTGTGGGAGAGCATGCGTCGCAGATCGAGCACATGGTGTTCCGGGCGAGGATCCCGACCGACCTGGTGCGTCTGAAATGAAGCCCGGATAAACCCAAATCTAACGACGACGATGCTCAGCCGCTGGCGGATGTCGCAGAACGCCTCGGCGCTCTGCCCCGATTGCTTCGGCTGAGCTTTTGGCGGTACACGCATCCGTCGGAAGCCGCCGGGGCGGCGGACACCTGGGGTGCAGCATGCAAGACCCTCGTACGGGTGGTGCTCGGTACGCTCTACGTCTGACGTGTGCACGGCCGTCCCTCAGTGACCTTGTCAGACGGGGCGGACTGGAGGCGCGTCGGCGGTCAATGGACACTGGCCGCGGTTCGGGCAGATGACGAGTGGTAGCACATCATGAATCCGACGCGCTGTGCCTGACACCGGTTACTGAGGTTGCTATCGGCTATAAGGTCGTTCACGTCGTTGTAGACTGGTCGCCACAGATTTCGAACCCCCCCCCCAAATCGACAGGAGGGCCCGCTGCTTCCACTTATGTTTTTCCGCTCTCAACGAAGGCCACTGTTTCTTTTCTTTTTTCTTTTCTTGGACCAAAACGGCGGCGCCTTCGAGCTTTTGCCTCAGGCGTTTCGTACCCTCAAATGTACAATTTCGTCGTCGACCAGCTCGAAGCACCACTCGAAATAGCGCGGAGGAACCCCGGGCCGGGTGCACGTCTGCTAGCTTGGTGGAATCACGATCGGTCACCAGCCACGTCGCTCACGCCGCAAAGGTGAAGCTCGTCTCAGTCTCTCCCAACGGCAGGAGATGCATTGTCACCAATGAAGTCACTATAGAGGCAGCTCATCTTCTGCGGCGATCCACCAGAGAGAGAGCGTGGTATGTGTTCCAGTCGAGCCGACCGATTTTGACATGTACCTCGCTCGCAGTTGACCCAACTCGAGTTCGTGTTTGGTCTCAAATTTGGCCAGATGCATATCGATACCACCTGCAATTTGGTTTATCGTACGTGACCGCACAGCCTGGTACTCAGGACCCTGGACTCCCCATGGCAGTCAGAGCCGATCAGCACCGGTCATTCGGATTCGTGTTCCTCCCAGAACGCGATATTATTGACAAAATCAGAAAGTTCACGGACGACCGCGGTGGAAGAACGTACAAACAAACTTCTCCTGCGACCTGTCTTGCTCACCGGAGTCCACCTTTTCGCGCGGCCTAAATTCAAATATCGGTCGGTGCCTCTCCGAATGGGACGAGACGACCATGGCGTCCTCCAGCGTCGACTTCTTGACGCTGCTGCAGACGGCTCCGCTGCTGCAGCCGGCTCCCCTTGCTGCAGACAGCTGCTCTGCTGCGGCCGGCTGCTCTGCTGCAGACGCCTCCTACCACCAGATTCTCCCACTCCCAGAGGGCGCCGATCTCCCCATCATCGAATCTCACGCTAGCCCATTTTTCATCATCGCAAACGCGGGGCCTAAGCTCACCCGTTTCGCCGGACTTATGCCTGAATGCTTGAAATCTGATCGCGACCTAGCTGCCGACGTCGCTGCCGTTGGCTCCCTATATCAGCGGTGGTTGGCTGTCGAGATACCAGAGGAGTGGAGGACCTCTCCATACCAACGCTCGCAGTGGCCGTCGTGGCCGTGGGACGCGAAGTGGCTCCTCGGCGCTTGGCCCCGACGCTTTTCACCCCCGTTTGGGCGGCATGACGCTTCGCCATCGTCCGGCCGCCGTGGAGGCTCCAATCTCTCTGGGAAGAGATATAGGTCGGTCTGGCCAGACGCGGGCCGCAGGTGGCGTTCCGGACCTGCAACCAGATGATCACAGTGATAGCATGGGGTCTGAAGTCCTGACAGAAGACGCGGTCCGATCCGTGGCTTGTTTGGATCGGACAGCTTTTCTCAAGAAGTGGTTGCACGGAGGGCATGGTTCTGCAGATATGTACGTACTTGCTGTACATCGCACTTATTGTTTCCAGTCCGGGCATCGAGATATAGTACCATAACGTAGGCTTATTCTTGGGGGTTTTGGGCTGGTGCTTTCTTTTCTGCCACTCGTTTATGGTGACGCCCTCTTCGACTCGACTGCTTTTATGCCTGCAAGATGTGCCGCTCTGGCGATGGGAACCACGCCGAGGTATGTGAACCAAACCCCGATTCATCTTAATCGCATGTCTCTATGCCCGCTCTTAATGACCGACTCGGATATTATATCATGACCTTCCTCACAGGCCCAAACTGAGCTGCGTTTGGGGCCGACATGCACGACATCTAGGCTCATTACCAAGTGCTCGAGAGGTGATTTCGTTATTTGTCCCCGTCGATGAGACACGACCATGTCGCACGGCACGTTTGACATGGTGCTGGGGCTACAAGGTGGTTCACACCGTTATAGATGTGAAGCAGTGCGCGAGCGATGTCGTTTCGCGGCCCCCAAGAGGAAAACAAACAGCCATCCAAACCTCGTGGACCTGTCGAGTGCAGCCCTGACCGCCTGGGTGCCCTGTCACATCGACCACCGTGTCCGTCGATGAACAGCACCCCAGATGGCTTGAAGCGCGCGGTGCTGCCCCTCTGTGGGCGTCACGCCCCGGCATTGCCTCGTCGACGCTGCGCTCTTGTGCCGGTCCGGCGCGGTCGTCGATGATGCCAGCTGTGGAAGGAGAGCAGATGCGGGCGGCGTCCGCCGTCAAGACAGCCAAGTTGTTCTCCACGCACCGCGAGGAGTTGAACCGTGTTTACTGAATGGGCGAGGTTGCACTGTATGTCCTGCAATTGGAGGGACGTGGCATGGGCCGCATGGCCCTAGCGCGTGATCGCGCCTTTTCGAATGGGTGCTCCGCAGCTGCTGGAATTGGGGGCAGGGTTGCGCCACCCATCGACTCGCATAGACGCGGACGAGGTTCTCGCAAAGTCTTGCGGTGTCATACTGGCGGTCAAACGTCGAGAACAAGAGGCTTTCGTTGGACGGTGCACGTGACTGCTCGACATGCGGACAACGTCGAGGATATACAAAACCCTTGGTAGCCCATAGTGCACGAACATCCCCATGTAAATGAACACGGCACATGTGCCGTGTCTGACCTCAAAGGCGACACTTGCCGAGCCGAGTTCTGGTACGACGCGTGCGCGACGCAGAAGTACCACGTGGTCCATGAAAGCTTGGTTTCCTCCCTACCACCTCCTCGCCGCCGCCCGCCTCTCGACGGAGAAGCGCGTCAAGATGGGGCCTGGCGCGTCACCACACGCCCTAGCCGATCTGGAAATCTTGACGGCCTGTCTGCACAGCTTCTCAAGGAGTTGACGCGTCGTACACCCGCAATCGAAGCATGTGCCGTTTCAGTTACCATTCGCATATTGGTGGAGACACAAGGCACTGAGTCCCTGGATCATTCGTCGCCTCGTCAAATCGCAGTGGCTCATCCCTCCGGATGCGACGCGTTCGACAACCAATGCGAACGAGAGGCTGCGTCACCGGACAAACTCGCTCACAGGAATCAAATTGACGCCAGCTGAAATGGTGGAAACGCGAGCATTCATCTCTGGAATAATGCAAACTCGCGTTTTTCACAGTCGCCGCAAAGTTGACCTACATACTGACGAAAATCCCATGCTCCCTCACCTCCACCGGACGCACCACCGAGATCTCCTCCGACCACGGAACAGTCTACCTCCCTTGCCCCACGCGCCCCGAGGTCCTGCTGTCGCGCTGAAGTCGATCCATCGACACACAAGAGAACCCCGTCAGAATGGAAGCGTCACGCGGAAGGCGACCTCTTGACGCGGGAGCAAGAGACGAAAACGCTGAACAAGGTATGCGGCTCATTCACTTGAAATAAACTCTATGAAGGTTGACTTTGAATCCAATGGGAGTGTGCGCGAGCGTACTTGGCAATGAATACACTGTTGTTTTCGAATAACAGACCATGTGCCCGTCTCTCATGATCCAACACCCGGCATGTGCCGTGTTCATTTGGATGTGCGGGGTTCGTGCACTAGGCTCCAGCCCCGCTGGGGCGGCGCACGATTTTGACCGCGGCTCCTCTCTCCACTACGACCCCGCGCTGGTTTGGCGAGAGCGGGAGCCTGGACAGCCTTCCGACGAACAGAACCACACTTGCCAACCTCCCCCACTCGACCATGGTCCTCACGCGTCGTGCGACGAAGGAGCTGAACAGCATCATGTGGTGGTTGCCCGCGGAAATGCTGCTGGCGATGTGCGGCTACGCGAGCGATTCGACTCTTGGCTCGCTCTGTGGAACCGGCGGGACGATGCGGGCACTGGCGACGCCGGAGCTCTATCCCAGCGTCTCTCTGACGGAGGGGAGGCGGGCCAAGCGTTTCATCAAGACCGTTGCGTCGCAGCTGGGCCTTGCCAGCCATGTCCGACATCTGTCTTTGCAAGCGAGAGCGTGAGTGTCTGCCTGATGTCGACGCGGACGTCACCGATGGCGCTAGGGAACTGTCTCCGCGCACGATCCGGACACTGAACCGGATATTGCCGTTCATGACGCGGCTGAAGAACCTCGAGCTGCACCTCGCGGGCTTCTGGCTGGAGGGCGGGATAGGTCGCGCCCGTTTCAGCGAGCTGCGCAGCTTCGGCCCTTGCGATCCGCCCGAGCTGCGGATCGCTGCAGGCGTTCCTGGATCGCCACCGGTCGATCACGACGTTGGACGTCCTGTGTTTTCGGGAAAACGAAGACGGGCTATCGGCGGTCCACCTGCCGCAGCTCGCCGAATACGCAGGGAGCGCCAGGTTCCTGCCCTACCTCGATGACGCTGAGAGGCATCCGCTCGCTCGACCTCCGCGCACTCGACGCGAACCTCGGTGCCGTTCTGTTGCGCCTCGCCCCGTGCGCCAATCTCCGGCGCGTGGCCGGAACTCTGGTGGGCGTCGAAGCCGCCGAGGTGTTGGAAACGGTGAGAGAGCACGCCCCGAAGATCGAGCACATGGTGTTCCGTGCGAGGGGTGCATCTGAACGCTGAACGGAGCCGAATCTGACCACGACGACGCTCAGCCGCTGACCGCTGTCGCAGAACGCCTCGGCGCTCTGCCTCGATTGCGTCAGCTGCCCTGTACACAGAAGCGGCCGGTGCGGCGCGCGCCTGGGGTGCAGCATGCAAGACTCTCGTGCGGGTGGTGCTCGGTACGCTCCACGTCTGGCTTGTGTGCGGCTGTTCCTTAGCGACCTTGTCAGACGGGGCGGACTGGAGGCGCGTCGGCGGTCAGTGGACGCTGGCCGCGATTCAGGCAGATGACGAGCAGTAGCACATCCCAAATCGTCACCATCTGCCCAGTCGCTGAGGTTGCTACCAGCTATAAGGTCGTTCACTTCGCTATAGACCGGCCGCTCGGTGTTCCTGGTAGGTACATGCCCGCCCGTCGCGTGCGTCCTTGCCGAGCGCGCTCGGTTGAGACGCAGATTGGAGGCAGAGCTTCGTCCACGCCGTCGAGCGGGGAGATCGACCTGAACGGCGCATCGTTGTTTCACGTCGGAAGGTGCGCTGGCACGAGCGTCAAAGATATACAGTCGCACCCAGATTCTGGTAGAGACTCCTGTATTTACCTGTCAAAGAGATGCAGCAAGTCGTCTACGGGTAGAGTGAGTAAATATATCGCATGGAGACTCACCCTCAGTCGCACCCGTAGAGACTGAGGGCGTGCTTTCGTGCCGTCCGTTCATCGGCAGACAGAGACCAGGATTTCCAACAACCCATTTGGACTGCTCAACGCCGATCTCCAAGATAGGAAAGATACGCGAGTCGTGCGTCAACAACGAGAACCGCGCCACGCGATGGCAAACACTCTGGTGGTGAACCCCAATGTGTTGCGATTGTGCGCCAGCGACTGTCGAGCACAATGCGCGCGGTAGAGACGAGAAACCGGTGAGCCGTTCACAGGAATAAGGAGACGCGAACGTCGATGTTCACGAACCCATTCACACTCTTTGCAGCAGGCCACAAAATCTATTCGATTATTTTCAACTCACAAATAAAAAAAAAAAGGGGACTTGGCCCCGCGACGACAGCAGCACGAAACGAAAACCAGCAGCAACGGGCCCGACCAAGACATCAATAGCAGCGAGGGGGGCGGCCCCCAGCGGCAACCAGAGGCCCCAACACGCAACATCATCCGGACTCGCCGACCATCTCGTCCTCGACCCCCGACGGCGTGACCGGCCTCTCGACGAGCTGCTCGCTGGCGACTCCCGCATTGTTGTTGGCGGCTTGCGGCGCGGTATCCTCTTCGATGGGAGCAGCGGGGGGGCGAAGGAGGCGCGCCGACGGGAGACGCGGTGCCGGGCAGGAAAGGTGGCGTCTTTTCCTTTGGCTCTTCCTCGGAGGGGCCAGCATGTTCGGGCGCGTCCATGTCGGCATCACCCCTCGACGGGCCCGAGGGGAACGTCCGTACGGTCGACGACGCGAGCGCGAGAGGGACCGTTGGAAGAGGAACCGCGCTAGAAGAGAGGTCAGGAAACGAAGCTTGAGAAGAGACGGAAAACGCACCAAGAGCGCTGGAGTGCCCAGCGACCCTCTGCTTTCGCCACTCGGACCAGCAACAGGCGCGCAAGACGCGCTTGGGCCTGCGGATCTCGAACCTCCCGCGCTTCTGGACGAGCTCGACGCCGACGCCTCCGAGCGAACCCGGTCATGGCCGAGCCAATGAAACAGGAACAGAGGGTCCCAGGCGGAAGGGTCGCCCTCGGGGACGTCGCTCGACGGTCTTCGACGAATTCGAAGTAAGGGACGAGCCAGGGGTGCGCGCGATGGAGGACTCGAAGGAGGGATTCGCGGATCTCAGGAAAGACGGCTGCTGGATCGAGCCCCGGCGGGATGAAGGGAAAGTCGCGACTATGAACCGCCGTGGTGAGAGTGGCGTGCGTCCTCGGCATCGGCAGTTGGTAGTCGAGGATCTCCGCTTGGTAGCGTGTGACAGCGTCCAGACCAGCGCGGAGGACGGCGATCTGCTCCATCTGCACATGGGAGAGATGGATAAAGGCGCGGCGGCGGCGGAGTCGCTCGACGCGATCCCCCACGGGCCCTTCCTCCTGCTGAACCTGCGGGACGTCGAGGAAACGACGAACGACGGACGAAGGAGGCGGGAAATAGGCCGTGCACTCGGTGGGGCGTTCGAAGGAGATGTGGGGCACGAAGCCCTCAACCTGGGCACCGAAGGGCTCGCCGAAGTTGTAACCAGGCACGAGCACGGACCCCGAACGAGACTTCGAGCTCGACGCTTTGCCGCGGGAGGGACTCGCCCTCGAACGGTAGCGGTCGTCGGTCTCGTCGCGAGCCTTTCCCTTGCCCTTGGCGTCCTCCTCCCCTCGGGGTCGATATCTTCAAGATCCCCTTCAGCGGCCCGACACCCTTCTTCGACCTCTCCATCTTCACCGGCCTCGAATCCTCCGAGAGCTCGTCCTGCGCGTCGTTGTCCTTGTCGTCTTCGCTGTCGACGACGGTCGGGGGTGGTGCTGCCTGGGGAGGGAGTGGGGTCAACGGATAACCCTCCCTGGCGTTCCAGTAATTCAACGCATTGTCTGGTGAGGTCAGCGCCTAAGCGAAGGGAGAAAACGGCGTGCGACTCACATGATGACGGTCCGAAGCGAGGCTTCTCCGGGTCCTCGCACGTCTTATGGAGGTGGACGCAGCCAACGCATTTGGTCCTTTTCGACTGGCCGTGTCGAGGTGTCCACTGAACACAGGGGCGAGGGCCGGCCGAGGCGCCCCAGCAACGATCGCACCCATTCCAGAGCCGCAACCGGCCTCCATCAGCAGGGCGAGCCTTCTCGATGACGACGCGGTACTCTTGAGCAATCGAGTGCTCGTACTGGCTCTTCGTGACGGCCAGGGCGGAACCGGCGGGTGAGGGGCGACCTCGTCTGCTCACGACCGAGGGCACGGCGACAGTGATGCCCGATGCTGGTGGGGCATCGTCCTCGTCGTCCTCGTCGTCATCGTCGCTGAGGCGGTCGTTGTCACCGCCATCTTCAGAGGAGTCGGAGCCGGAGGGAGAGGGCGAACGATGGCCGAAGGAGGCGACGGGCACGAAGGCGTGATCGAGGGGAGCCGCGTAGCCGTGCAGAGCGTCGAGCACCAAGTCCAGGAGTTCGCCGAGTGGAGCAGTGTCTCCCAGTGCACGACGACTGCGGTCGGCAGCAAGGGCCGCCTCGATCCGGGATACCGTCTCGCGGCGAGCAGAAATCCGGGCTTCGGTGGTAGCCTCCAACCGGCGAAGGCGGATGGAGCAGCTATGGGATGCGGTCCGAAGCTCTTCGAGGCGGTCGAGAAGCTCGGGGAGTTGCCCGTCGAGCCTGGCGTTACGCGCCTCTGCCTCGTCGATGGCGGACTGCCGAGCTCTGGCGGCATCGTCCTGCTCCTTGCGATGGATCGCGACGAAATCCCGGGCGTAGAGCTCGCGTCGGGCGAGGGCGGGCTCCATCTGCTCTGAGTACCGCTGATAGTCGGCAACATACTGATCTCGAACCTCTCGAGCGGCGACATGTTGAGAGCCAGAGGCGAAGGTGGTACGGCCGCTGTCCTGCTCGGGCGGAGTAGGGGCGACAGGGAGCGGGACGCGGGTAAAGTCCGGCTCGGTGGGAGTAGGCTGGCGCTCGTAGGGCTCGGGGACGGCAGCACGAGGAGCGGGATTCAATTCTAGGTCGTGAAGGCGCCCGCTCAGCTCGCGAATCAAGCCATCATACCGATGGGCAGCAGCACGGGCCTCCTCCAAAGTCTCGCTCAAGTCGGATACGGGCTTCACGCGCTCCAGACGGTAGGTAGCGATGAAAGAGCGGAAGGAGCCGGCAGGAGCTGGAGTGGGAGCGCGGAAGGGGAGTCGAATTCCGACCAGCAGGGGGCGAAGCGGTGGCCGAGGAATGGGGTGGCGAACGAGGCAATGCGGGCGCGGGGCGCGCCGGGAACAAGGGGCGAGCGGCAGCAGGCGCAGGGCGAGGCGGGCCTGAGGGAGGAGGATCGGATGTCGAGGTTGACGGGCGAGGGCGAGATGTCGAGGTTGACGGGCGAGGGCGAGATGTCGAGGTTGACGGGCGAGGGCGAGATGTCGAGGCAGCGGGCGCTCAGCGCCGAAGCTGGGGTACGGCGAGGCAAAGGGAGAACCTTACGATCAGAAGTCGACCCCGCTGCGCTAGGAGTCGACTGCCGAGAAGGCCGAGGACCGACGTTACGACGCTTGGTTGGGCGAGGATCCGAGGACGAGGAGCCGAGTCGAGCAGGTGGAGACGTATCTGCATCCCCACCGCCCTCCTCGTCCTCCGCTTCGTCTTCTCGCTCCGGGACGACGGTCGGTTGCCGCTTGCGCTTAGTGCCGCTGCTTGAGGACGGGGCGGGCGAACGATGGGAACGACGAAGGTGGGGAGCCATAGAGAAACGAGCGGGGAAGATGAGGGGAGAAAGCAAGAAGGGAAAATTAGGGCGCAGGGCCCAGAAGAATTTTCTCAGGATCCTACAGATCCCGGAGGATCCACAGAAGATCGACGTGATGGTATCCATCGCGCTGGAAGATCGCTCGAATTGAAATCGGATTCGACCTCGACTTTGCGTCGGAGCGAGCTCAGCTCTTTAGGCGCGCAGGCTTCGCGCTGGTCGTCTGTGAGCATGGCGAATACGATTGAAAGGGGATTGACTGAGCGGACGGGGCGGCGCTCTGCACAAAGAAGCTCCAGAAGCGCGCTGCGCAGCTCAGGGTCGGTACTGCGCCGAGAATAGCTCAGGCACAGGGCTGACGCGTAGCTGAGGCGGGAAGGGCGAAAGATGACGAGCGCGTCGCTGGACCTGGCATTGGCGCGTGAAGAAGAGCATTGGCGCGCGAAGAAGGGAGGATTGGAGGGAATACCCTCGACAAAGGGTTCCGTGGAACGATCACATGACCTTATTCAGCACGTGATCAAGACGGGACGACCGCGACTCTGGCACAACACCAAGCAGCGCGACTCAGAGAGGAAATGCGAAGAGACTGCGCGCGCGTGATCCGGGCTCTCGCGCGGGCGAAGAACGAAAGGAACACCGGGGATGGCGAGGCGCACAAGGGTTTCACGGGGAGAACGAAGATCTTCCGAAAAACTAGACGAGGGCAGCAACGGGTCGAGGCTGGCAGCTTAAACGGGAAAATAGCGCAGTTACCGGCCGTCGAGGGCAGGAGTTATCAACCGACCATCGGATATCGCGGCTCGTTCAAATCGGAGTCGTATGTCGTGCATCGTCCATCGAATCGTCGCCGCGCGTTAGGTCGACGAGCGAAGCACGCGTGCGATCACACTCGCCGAGGTCGAGGATCGAGACGAGGAGCCACTGCATGGTTCATTAATGCTTGGACAAGCTCGAACTGGGAGGAAGAATATGCAGAGAGGTACGAGTGTAAGCTGAAGCATGTCAACGCGAGTCGGATGATATCCAGTCGTCCTATCCACGAGCCCCTGGAACGACGGGGTCAGGAAGGAGCCAGGAATGAGGTTACGAGACAAGTTTGATCCACGTGCAGCTACCCTTCCTGCCCACGGAATCTCAGCATCCTCGTTCACCTCGACTTCCCCACCGGGAAGGGCGACCTTCCCACGGCTAAGCGACTCATGGCGAGCTTGGTTCACGGGTTGCCCACGCAACCGATCGCGATTTGATGGGCGATCAATTCGTCGGCCAGCAGCTTCAACCAATGTGCGAACTCGCGTTTCTCACTCAATTCTGATCCGTTTCGCGTCATTCCAGCTTCAACACGCGACATTTTGTTCATTCGCCTGGACTACACGAAAAGCCGCGTAAAGCTCGCTTTCTAGTTATGGATATTGGACAGGTTTGGACATTTCATTTATAGAAGTTCGCCCCTCGCTCTCGCTCAGTCGAGCTTCCCACACCCTTGGGCTGTGCGTGAGCTATGCTGAAGCCGCATAGAGCATCCACTTTTCCCATATAAGTCCCCCCCTGCATCTACTCTGTACCCCAGTCTTCTGTACCCCAGATCGTCTCTCGCTCTCGGACAGATAGTGTTATCCGTGCCAGCCTCAAGTTGACCGCCGCCGTTGCTGCGAGCATCGGTATCCATCCTCGGCACCGTACCAGCTCCTTGTCTCGTGCCTCGATCCACCTCGTTCGTGTATCGGACAGCTTTTTGCTTCTGGGTTTCTCTGTTTTGGGACCAGTCGGAATGTCTCGCTTCGCACCATTTCAACCTCCAGAGGACGACGTTTCCAGCGTAGCGCTGCCGAGTTCTCGCGCGCTGAATCCAGGCAGCCCTCGAGGCAAAATTTGGTTCCGTTGTCGCAATTGGAGTACAGAGCGCTCGCAGAGTCTCGAGGACCTGAGGTCCGCAAGGGCGTACCCGTCTATGTACCCATGTACAAACTCTGACAACCTCCGTCTACCTCAAGCCTGAGCTCGATTTCTATGATCTGTACAATACAAAGGCTGCATACATACGAATCATATGTGCACGCCGCCGAGAAGGCACGAACTCTTCTCCGCTTTGACTAAACTCAGCGCGAGGATCACCATCTCCCCACGCGAGGTCCACTGCGTCCCAGAACTTGGTGTCGTGCTCCGCGTTGAGACTGAGACACCATGCGGTTTTCCATACGTCAAGGACGCGCGATGCACGCTCCAGGATGTGCGCGGGCGTGACGCCAGGGGAACGTGCGAGACGCGTCGCAAGGCGCAGTGCTCGCGTGTTGGCGGAGGGTGAGAGAGATTCGGATGTGGGATCAGCAGTTTCATGCGCGGCGAGCTCGTCGTCGTCGTCGTTGTCGCCGTCGTCGTCGTCGCCGTCGTCGTCGTCGCCGTCGTCGTCGTCGCCGTCGTCGTCGTCGAACAGTGGGGCGGCGAAGAGGGCTTCGACGCGTTTGGTGTACATATACGTCCGCAGGAAGAGGAGGGCGTCCACTGAGGGTAGGGATACGGGGCAAACGGGAAGGATCAACCCGTTGGCATGTTCCGGTGTTTGTGGGACCGGACGAAGGATCTGAGAGGCACAGTGTGCTGCGAAGACGATTCCGTGGATCGGAACCAGAGTCACTATTGCGTCCTGCTCAGACGCATGTGCAGAGGTGTGAGCTAGGGCGGATTCCGGCGGCAAGGAGACTGCGAGGACGTGCGTCGGATGTATGGGTGGTTCCCCATCGTGACTGGGGAGCGCAGGTTGTGCGACGAGGAATTCTCCGAGTCCTAGGCGGGGCGACACGGGAGGTAGCGGCAGATCGCGGAGCGCCACCAGCATTCGCTCGCTCTCCAGCTCAATTTGATGGCGGATGTATGGAAGAGGCACGTCAACGAGCTCGGGAGCGACGGCGTTGAGCGCGAGACGTGAGTCAGAGCTGGAGGGAGGTCGCTGGAGGGTACGGGGCAGCTCGCTGGTAGACAGGCGTGTTGGGTCCGTCGACATCGTAGTGCGGGCCAAGGTGGAGGTGGGAGAGCTTTCTTTATATGTGGAGCAAGGCGGCGACATCATCTTTCGTCGGCTAAGAGCAACAGTTGCCGATTTGGAAACTCGCGGCAGGCACTATTGTGCCACACAGAAGACATCCGCAACAGACCAGTTGAGGCGAATTGGCGGACCGCCTGTATAGAGATGTTGTGGGCGAGCCAAAAAGAAAAGAAAAGAAAAAGAAAAAAAAGACAAGACGTGGCCGGAGCCTGGGAGAAAAACGCGCTGGAAAAGGAAAGCAGAAGGAACACTATGTTCGACTTGAATGCTTCTGTTGCGGGGTGAATATATTGCTTCGAGGAGCTCTCAGACCATATCGGTGGATCCATCATCGCTCGAGCCCTTGCGCGTTGATCTGTCGACTTCCTGCAGCCTGATCGCTCCGTCCTTGATCGACCCTGATTTGCTCGCCGATCCCGTTGAGCTTCGCAACGCAAACGGCGATGATGCTCGCTATCATTATCGCCATTCATTGGGCTGCTTACGAGGAAAAGTCGAGAGTGCGAGAAAAGCAGAATGAAAAGCTATTCGCAGCATCCCTTTTGAAAAAGGAAGCCAAGTTGCCTGAAAATCGCAAGGATCTGGACAGACGCGCGAGAGCCGAGAAGCGGTAAGCGACGAATGATAAGGTCTTGCACAGCTTGGGTTCCAGAAGCTACAGCGGCGCCTGATATACGAGGTTATGTAGCAGATGATCAGGCGCGGCGAAAGGACGGAAGTTATTTTATAAATAGGGTGACATCGGCTCTGCTACCGCTTTGCTGGTTTCTTTCCGTTAGGGTCCCTGTAATGTCGAAAACATGACCAGTGATACCGATTAGGTACACACAAGTACTACCAGCGGGTTCGCGGTCAACCGCCGATGGGATGAGCTTAGGGCGCTGCGGAGGAAGGTCGTGCCGTGCAAGCAAGTTGTGCGGAGGGCCCCACCTTTGTGGTTGTCTGTCCCCTTCAGGCGAGGACGCGTCGGAGACCGGCCGGCAATCAGGAAGATGACGAGTGAAGTACGAGCGGAACCATCGTCGGGTGCCAGCAGGCGGTTGGGAACGTCGACCACGAGGTGCGCCATTCAGGCTGTCGCGGCCCACGACGTCGCCTCGAGAGACGAGCGCCGTGGTCTCACGGCACGCTTTGAGATGGTCCCGAACCTCGCATCTCACTGAAGCGCATTCGCGAGCTACAAGGTGGTTCACACCGTTATAGACGTCATGTGGTGGGAGGGGTTAAGCGCGACCTCATCCGCCCGAGCGGAGCAAGTGCGCGCTACGACGGCGTCGTCTTTGCTGTCGAAAACGCTGGACGAGCCCCAACGCCGTGCAGCACCGAACCCAGCCGCGTCGATAGCGTTCACAGGCGCGGGCGCCGTTCGCCAAGCCGCACCGCACCGCATTCACCAGCTGCGACGTCGCTGCAGATGGCGTCGTCGCGAACCCAGGCCTCCGCGCTATATGGCACGCTGAACCTGGCGACCTGATGTTTTTTTTTTTTTTTTTTCGTCGCATGACGGGTCGCGGGCGTGACCGATTCGGCCCCGCACACGAGAGAGTCTGACACGAAGGAGATCGACCCCAAGTTGGGACCGGCGCTCGAGTCCGATTCTCGACGGGTTCTCGAGCTTTCTTCACCGAGCCCCAGTCCTCTGCCACCCTGGAACGGACGCCTGGTCCGCCTATGTCGCGGTCGGCGAGCCCACGTCCTTTCGGATTGGGGCTGCGGCAAATTCGAGCGACTCATCGATTCTTGCGGTCATACCTAGACCGAAAACGCGGACGACATCGCTCCAACCCCGCTGGGGGCCGGGGCGGCCCGACTTTGACCGCGGTGCACCACGACCCCACGTTGATTCGGCGACAGCCGGACGGCGACCAGCCTCCCGACAAACAGGACCACACTCGCCAACCCGACCATGGTCCTCACGCGGCGTGCGACGAAGGAGCTGAGGAGCTTCACGCGGCGGTTACCAGTGGAAATGCTGCTGGCAATGTGCGGCTACGCCTGCGATTCCACCCTTGCCTCGCTTTTGTAGAACCGGCAAGACGATGCGGGCGCTCGCGACGCCGGTGCTCTATCGCAGCGTCTCCCTGACGGAGCGGACGCAGGCGGAGCGTCTCATCGAGACCATCACATCGCGGCCTAGTCTTGCCACCCACGTCCGACGCCTGTCTTTGAAGGGAAAGTGTGAGTGTCCGCCGAACGTCGACGAACGTCACCGACAGCCGCAGGGAACTGTCCGGACGCACGATCCTGGCGCTGAACCGGGATTCTGCCGCTCATGACGCGGCTGAGGGACCTCGACCTGCGCTGCGTGGGCTTCTGGCTGGAGGGCGGGGTAGGTAGCGCCTGTTTCGGCGACCTGCGCAGCTTTCGGGGCCTCGCGTTCCCACCGAGCTGCGAATCGTTGCAGGCGTTCTTGAATCGCCACGGGTCGATCACGACGTTGGACGTCCTGGGGTTTCAGGAAAAACGAGGACGAGCTGTCGGCGGTCCGCCTGCCAGAACTCGCCCGATACGCAGGGAGCACCAGCTTCCTGTCGTACCTCGACGACGCGACGGTGAGAGGCATCCGCTCGCTCGACCTCTGCGCGCTCGACGCGAACCTTGGCGCCGTTCTCTCGCGGTGCGCCAATGTCCGGCGCGTGGCCGGACTCCTGGTGGGTGTCGGAGCCATAGAGGTGATGGAAACCGTGGAGGAACACGTGCCGAAGGTCGAGCACATCGTCTTCCGGGCGAGAAACCCTACCGAGCTGGTCCGTCTGAACGAAGCCCGGCGCACCTGGGGCGCAGCATGGAAGACTCTCGCACGGGTGGTGCTCGGTATGCCCTGCGTCTGACGCGTGCGCCGCTGTTTCTTATTGACCTTGTCAGATGAGGCGGAGGACTAGAGGCGCGTCGGAGGTCAGTGGACGGGTAGTGACCATTCGATGCTTAGGCACATGATAAATCGCCGTGTTCCGCGTGTGCCGGTGCGCTCAGCGCGTTAGACATCGCAAGTCCCATGCACGGCGCGCAACGCAGCGCTGTACTTGGCAAGGAGCATCGTCAGTTACTGAGGCTGCTACGCAGCTATGAGGTCGTTCATGTCGTTGTAGACCGGCCGTAGTCCGCCATCCGTCCGCTCACGTAGCATCGCACAGCGAGCGCGGGAGCCGACAGGCGCAGTCGCCGCTTCGTCCATAGACAATCGGGTCTCTTCCGCGGCAGGCTTGGTGCGCGTCTTGTGTCCACCGCGCGCACTCGATTGAACTCTCGAGACGCAGTCGAAGCGGGGTGTCGTTCGGAGCACCACAACGTCCGCTCGGTGTTGGTCCACTGCATTCACGTCTCATGATGGCGAAGCACCCAAAATCGACAGGAGGCGCGCGACGCCCACGGTTGCATCTGTGAGACTGCGGGGGTGATGAATCGGCGATCCGAACCATCACACCCGCTCACATCAGTGCCGGGCTGTTTGTCGGACACCCTCAGGAGCTGTTTTGCAGCCCCAAACCTGGTTCGCGCCCTTTGTTTTTGGGTGTTTGCGTCGTCTCGCTCCTGCCAGCCATGTCGACCGCGCCCCAGTTCCCGAACGAGACCCTGGTCGAGATCTTCGAGCACGCCGCCAAGGCCGACCTCGTCGCCCTCTGTGTCACGTCGCGGCTGATCGGTGGGCTCGCCACGCGACTGCTTTACCGGACCATCGACCTCCGCAGCCTCGCCCAGCTCGCGGCCCTGGTCGACACGATCGCACCGGCAGAATGCGTCCTATGCAGGCACGTCCGGAGATTCGGGCTAGGGCGGCGTGTAAGTCCCCGCAACACCGCCCGCCGCACCCGTTTTCGCTGAACAGGTCGCAGACCCAGGTCGCAGCAGGTGGGGAACTGGTCGCTGCGCTGCTTCCGCGATTCCACCTGCTGGACGCGCTTCGCCTGCACCACCATGCGCCCGACTTCGACGAGAGCGTGTGCTTCGGAAATCTGCGCCTGTTCGGGGGCATAGCGGGACTGACGAACTCGACCTCCTTGCCGCGCTTCCTGAATCGTCACCCCACGTTGAGGTGCCTGACGCTGCGGAAGGGGCTTGTGGGCCAGCCGCCCTGGGACGCTGTCCTGCATCTGCCAAACCTGTGCGAGTACTTCGGCGACAGCAGCTTTCTCCCCAGCTTGGACGAGGCGTCCGTTCGCGGCGTCAGGGACTTGGAAGTGTCCACGGCGGGCGGAGAGACAGACTGGGAGGCGGTGCTGGCGAGGTTCGGTCCCCCCGACTACGTCGGCGCCGAGTTTGTCCATGACATCGCTGCAACGCTCGCGCTCGTGGCCAGGATCTGTCCGCAGGTCAAAGAGGTCGGTGTGTCCTCCAGATCGCAAGCGGTGAGCCTTGCGACTCGCCACATCGGTCGAGCTGACCACATAGGCCGAGCCCGCGACGTCGCCAACGCCCCTGAAGGGCTATCGCGCTCTGCGGAGTCTTGCCTGGGATATCTCGTCCACGTGCGTCGGCGGAGCGGATGATTTGGACACCATCCAGACGCTGGCCGCCGCCTGCCCGACGCTGCGGCGGGTGACGGGTCGTACGTCGCGCTCTAGTACCGTCTACCTCGCTCATCGGCGTCGTCAGGTGACCGGGCGTGGGACATGGAGTGGCAGATGACTGAGAAAGATTGGAGTCGCAAGGAGTAAGCTGCCCTTCGTCGCCTTTCCCCCACAGATCGTCGTGACGCGATGGCGCGATGAGTCGCTGACCGGTGGCTTGTGGCTGCTCAGTGACACTGCATCGAGGGACTTGCTGGTTCGGACCCATTTTTGCCTTCGTATTCGCCTTGTACCTGTTTTCGAAAAATCACCTCGAGATGTGCGGCCGATGGGCTCGGCAGCGCTACAAGGTCGTTCACGTCGTTATAGATTCCCCAACAGACCATGTCCTCGACCTCGAAGCCGACCCTGCAACGCTCCAAAACGGAACCCTGTGATGACGAGTCCAAGTCTTTTTCGGCCCCAACTACGGTGTGGTTGCGCGGTTGTTCTCCGGATGGTGTCATAACAGCGAGATCCGAACGGGGTGCTGGAACGAGGCTTGTGAGATTGGCTGCCGAGGGAATCGTGTTCGAGAACGGTCGAGGACGACCACTGCAGAATTTCATTCAATTACGAATACTTATGTCATTCGTTCCTACTATTAGCCAAAACACCGTACCTTTCCACTCGCTGAAGCCCAGAATCCAACTAATGAAAATAGTGGCAGTGTCGAGTTTTCATCAGATTTTTTGTGACTGAATGTCAAAAATCATTAGGGGGGGAAACAAGGTTGTTCCGGGACATCAGTATCGAAATCCGATGACTTTAGTGGCAGTGTGCGAACTGCTTATGTCACAGATTTCACTTTCGTTCTTGCCCTTTCTGTGGAGCGTGTTGAACCGCCGTTTACAGAGAAATAAATTGTTTAGCCCCCAAGCTATGGTCCGCGATACTTTTTTTTTTTTTTTCAAACCGTCCTCATTTCGCACTTTACGTGATGGTAAGTCGAGAATGGACCACATGCTCTTGTATCGTCAAGGTTTTCCACGATCAATGTAGCTGCATATGGCTTTCGATATCGTCAAAGGGTCGCGACGTGCTAGAGCAGTCAAACTTCACCTATGTTCCACTTCCGAGCTCTATGCCGACGACTGGCGATGAATACAGCCTCCAACCATCAACAAGATTAAACATCACTCCTGAGTCCGGGAATCTCTTTCCGGTGATCGTGTCTGCACTTTCGTTCGACCGATCGTAACACCTCTGTCCCCGACTTCAAGTTAGTACCTGTCCTGCTCACGCTTCAGCGTATCTTTTCTCTCCCATTGGTTTGCGTGTACGTCTGCTTTATCGATAGGTTTTCAATTCAAGCCGACAGCAGTTCAAGTCGAGTCAACCCTGATCGCTCCGCCTTATTGGGCAACGCCTGTACGTTGTTGTGTAGCGACGTCCCGGTTCTTGCGCACCATGAAGCTTCATCGCGTCTTCGCTGCGACTATTGTCTCCGCTTTCCTGCCCTACGTTTGCCCTCCAAATCATTCCCCCAAAACATCGAACGTTACTGCGTCATCCCTTTCCCTTCCCGGACGCTGTCCGGCCCTTGGCTCGCAGCCCCTGAATATTTACATCATACCACACGCTGCTTCGCAGAAGTGTGCGAGACCCGAATCATCAATCCTTCTAGGCCGTCGTTTGGCTCAATATTCAGTGGCAGGCCGCTTTTGTCCACACTCTCGACCGTAGTTGGATTGTAAAGATCAACGTTCGTAATCTTGATCGATCGTTTTCTAGAACTTGCTGCAGGAACCGATGGCTGCCGGATTCGTGGAAACGTTTAACCTCGACAGCAAGTGATAAGCACCAGGCACGGAATAAAAAGGGTCGACACCTCGCCTGACGAATTTCATCCCGCGCGCATGGACGCAAAGCGAAAAACGAAGTTGACTAGTCAACTTCGAGAATCATGCCTCGGTGCTGCTGGATATTGCACTCACACAAACTTCGCAGAAGCATCGCGACAAGTCGATTCGGCGGGCCTAAAAATAGGTATCTGAAGTATCCAGCACAATTCTGTGGGGGAAAATCAGTCAAAGGCAGAAGAATGTGAAGGAACCTCTCACCCAACTACGGGGAAACCGGAGATCAACGCTTCACTACCTCGAGCATTGCGTCCATCCCGCCCGATTTTTCATACGAAACAAATTCTCGGTGCCGGGAAAAACAAAGGCGTCCGGCGCAAGGCGCGAGGACTAAAAGCTGCTTGTTTCAACCACAATCGGAGATGTGCCGGTCATTCTATCGCACCCAGTACTAGGTATCTAGCGCTAATGAATGCACTTACCAACGCGCTTGGGCTCAGGACAGTCATGTGCTACAGCCCAACAATCTCCCTGTGAAATCGTCGATAGCCGGCCTGTCGCGCTTCGAGATTGCTGGTGCGTCCCACACTTTGGAACCAATTGCCCAGTCGCGACGTCGTAGAAAATATACTTTGCCAGGAGATTCGATCGCAAGGGAAAACGCCAGATGCGCCGCAATTTGCTGCTCGAGTGTCTCCTGGCTCCGCGAGAATCGAGCTCGAGAGGTAAATCATCGACGACGCCGAAAGCTTACAACGCCGCGCGTATG